>CM046434.1:11325896-11835497 GCA_025506505.1 Flaveria sonorensis
AAAATACACACAAAATTATTTATATTGAATTATATATATATATATATATATATATATATATATATATAATATCCTATATATAGTTATGATGTCATCCAGTTGTTAAATCCGGACCAACCAGTCCGACCACCGGACCAGTAAGACGTCTGGTTCAACGTCCGATCCGCTTATGAAAACGTTGATTTTAATATATAAAATTCAATTTGCTGTTAAAAAAAGATATAATAAATTACAAATTTTGTCCTTTAAGTATAACTAAAATTATAAATTTTGTCCTTAAACTTTGATAAGTACACTGATAATCGTTTATTTGAAAACTTATTATGTTCTATGTTCTTTCTACTAATAAAAGTTAATTTTTTCAATTAGTTTTTTATAAAAGATTATTTTAACTTTACTCTTTAAAGGATGAAATCTGTAATTTTTACTAATCTTTTATTTTTTTTCCTATTTGTTTATATTATATTTATTTACTTTTCTTTTATTTTCTTTCTCTTTTCGAATCACTTTTATTTTTATAAACTTATTATTTTTAAAATGATCACTTTGCCCTTAACCCTTAAAATGACTGAAATGTGTTATTGTTAATATTTTATTTTCTTTCTTTATGTTTTTTAATTTTATTTTCTTTACTTTTATATATTTTTAGCCACTTTTGTTTAAAAAAATCATCATAAATATTAGTAATAATTTAGTTTTATTTTTTTATAAAATGTAATTTTTTTTATAGATTTTTGTTTTTTCACAAATTTATTTTCATTTGTTCACTTTGTTTATTACCTTTGTAATAAAACTAATAGAATTAGACAACTCGATTTTTAACTTTTTGGTACATGATTTTTTAGCCGTTTCAAGTTATTTGGTTTAGGGTTTATAGGTTGGAAAAAGTAATATTTTGGTTTATGATATTAATTTTTAATTTTTTGTATTCAATCAAATGATTTTTTTTAAATATAAATATAGTGTGATAGCTCGTAATTTTAATAAAATAAATATAAATGATTTCTTTAATTAAATGCACTTTTATTTAGGATTTTATTTAAACTGTTAATAATAATTTTTAATCAATTTAAATCAAAACCAAACCACTTTAAATTAAAACGAAACCGAACCAAACAATTACTAAGAATTTTGCTTTGGTTTGGTTTTACGATTATGTTTATTGAACCTTTTACAGTAAAAACACTTAAATACTTCATGTTTTAATTAAAGCTTAATTATACGTATAGCTCTACTTAGAATAATTATAACCAAGTAAAATATGAAAAGTCACATACCAAAATCATACGGTCTCAAATAGGTTTCTAATATAAACTGTAAGCTAAACTGTTTAACATAATTGAAAATTCTTATACCAAAAAAGGTAATAAAAAGCGACACTGAGACAATTGATTACCAGTTTAAATTTTATAACATAAAAAATATATTTCGAGCTCTTCAATTTGTTCTCGTACTATTAGAAAGGTAGATAACTAAATTTTAAAAATAAAAAAATATATAATAAATTAAAAACCTATATATAAAAGTATATTTTATAAAAAAAGATTAAAATAATTAAGTAATAATATTTCAGATAAGTGTATAAAATAAAAGGTTATTAAAAAAGATAAAGTAAATAAAATAAAAACCAAATGAAAAAAGTAAAAGATTAATGAAATTACAGATTTCGTCCTTTAAAAGGAAGGACAAAATGGTTCATTCATACCAAACCAACAGAAAAAGTTAACTTTATTTAGTAGAAATGATATAAAACTTAATAAATTTTCAAATAAAGAACGCTCAATTTATTTATCAAACTTATCAAGGTTTAATGATAAGATTCATAATTTTAAACATATTTAAAATATAAAATTTGTAATTTACTCAAAAAGCTACGAGGAGCGTGAAGCACGCGCTAATCAATGCAAGTAGGCAAAGATGAGGGTATTGCAAGCGGTAACAGGCACTTCCTGGTGTGGGCCCACTAAGACGAAATTGTCAAACAAGGTTCAATTATGCTCATTGACTTTCAGACTTTTTACTACCACTTCCTATCTTTTTAAAATATTTTTAGTAACTTAATAATTTAAAATTCTTAAAAAATTGAAGCTTTGGTTTAAAGAAAATTAATAATTGAATATATAATGCTATTTAGTCAATACGAAAATAATATGCATTAAATAAGCATGTTCATGGTTATTTAAGAAAATTTAAATTTAAAAGTGCAATAATCTATATATTTCGTCTCTTTGTTAACTCATGACATTTTTACGTGTTTACACTTATTTTCTTATTATTATACTATGTATTGTTATTATTTTTTCATGTGATAAGTTTTTTTTTGGTAAAAGAACTAGACCTAAAATAAGTATTTATTCTTTTTAAATGTTAAAAAAAATAAAATAAAATAAGTGTGTCTTCTAGCAGAAGATTGAGTTTTATGAATACAAAATAAAACTTCTTTTCATTATTATTAAAAGAAAAAGGTTCAAATACAAAGTGTATTTTTGCTACAAAGTGTGAGAAGACACAATAAGCAAAAAAAAGTCACAAAAAAATTATATCTCACAATTTAAATCGAGTTTCAAAAAAGTAATTCCGAGCTTTTGTTCCCTTAGCCGTCCTCACTAAGAAAAAAAATAAACAAAAAATAAAAAAAATTAACATTTTTTATTGTGTCATTTATGAAAGACACAATGACGTCATTGTGTCATTATGAAAGACACAATGACGTTATTGTGTCATCATAAGACACAATGACGTCATTGTGTCATAAAAGACATAATAATTTTTTTTTACTATTTTTTATTTTTTTCTGAAAGAGGAAGACGAGAGTAACATAGACTCCGAAATACTTTTTGAGATTCGATTTAGATTATGAGATATAATTTTTTTATGATTTTTTAGCCTCATTGTGTCTTCTAACACTTTGTAGCAAAAATATATTTTTTTAGAATAACCTCACCCTTATTAAAATGCTATAAATAATATTATATCTGTTTGCTTATAAGTATTAACGACGTATTTGGATAAGGAAATGTAATTTTGTTATACCACCCTATTTTCTAATATATGGAACTTCAAAAAGTTTGTTTTATATTAATAAAACAACACAAGTCGGTGTAAGTAAGTTCGTTGGCTGAAAGTTGTATATATTTGTTTAAATGAAAATTATAAGAAACTAGAATTAAACTCCCTGCGTTGCAGCGGAGGCGTAAAACCGTGTCAAATAACACCAATGTCACATCACCACTAAAGACCACCAACACTGAAGTTGCGATATGTTAATACGAAGAACTTATACCAAAACGTAAAACATAGAAAAATATAACTAAGTCGATCTAAGATTCGCGCGTTGTGACGAACCCTTCAAAAGGGAAAAAATAGACGTAAAAATGTTGAACCATGCACACACATTATGCTGTGTTAACTAACCAAATTTAGAACGAACGAAAAATGTTGAATCACACATGCACATTGTGTCGTTTCAACTTGCAAAACTTAGAACGAAACGTAAAACGATGATTTACGAAATATGAAAAACATAGAGGAATAAAGTTGAAAATATAAACATTATGATAGTAAATTGCAATAGCTGAATAGTTTTTAGGTTAAAAGTAAATAAAGTCAGAAGTTCAATTGTAAAAAATAAAAAATTTTGTGTTAGGAATGAAAAATCAAATTTTTTTGAAAAACCCTCTATTCATAAAGTACAACACCATTATGCATAGAGAAGTTGGTAATTAGTAATATATAAATTATTTAGTAAAATGATGTAATGCAACATAAAATGTTGGGAGAATTACATTACTTTTTAAACTTTTAAGATTACATATTTTTTTAAAACATAAATTTTCAAAGCATAAGATAAAATGATTCTAAAACATAAGAAAAATATATAATTTATAAGTTTAAAACGAGATATATGAAATTGCTCTAAAATATTTTAAGATCTAAGTTCCACACCAACAGTGAAGCTGTGAAGTTGTCAGTGTTCAATTCACCATTGATCTGAGTTGTCACTACTCATATTGTCATTGCTTTGAATTACCAACTCTACAAACTCTCATCATAGAAAATTTGTGTCATTTTTATGAAACCCTAAAACAACCACTAGATGAATTTGCGGTGGTTGATAATTGTAGATATTAGGATCATCTTCTGGCAGAGATATTACAATGTAGAGAGCATCTGTGAGAAACGATTTAAGTCAAATATTTACTGATAGATCGGAGATAGTATCCTCATACCAAGTATGATACTGAATTGTTTCATCTTTGTAATTATGTGATAATGATTGATATACAAATGAATTTAAAGAAATTCATGCTTTCTTATGATATCTTTCATGTTTATTTATTCATTACATTCAAAAAACATCTGTCTTGATTAGTAAAGTGAAATATATTGTATGATTCAAACAGGTTCAATCAAACTTCATAATTTACATCATAACGATGTTCTTGATTTGATTGACTTAACGTTTGATTTTGAATTGAACCGTGTTCTAAATCCTGTTTGTATCAACGTAGTATTTGTGTCTCTGAAGAGTTTGAAGTTATTTCATAGAGATGAAAAGCTTGAAACTAGGGCAGATTAAACTTTATGTGTTAATATTTTTGAACGTTTGGTTTCATATTGGATGATGAGTCAAGGATATAAAGCTACAAGCAACAATAATTTTGCTTCAAAGAATTGGTGGGACAGACCGTACATTTTAAAGTTTATTTGAAAACCAAATGTGTGAACGTTTGGTCAAATATTGCAGCATGGCAAGATGGTAATTATACAACTTCAACAATTATTTTAAATTTTTATAAAGTCGGTCTGTACAACTTGGACGGCAAAATAAATTAATATCGAAGACAAAACTAGAATCAATTCATAATTTCTTTTAACGTAGAACTCATACGCTTTATAAATTTATTTGTAAATTTAGATTACTTGTTGATTATGATCTAATTTATAATTGGTACAAATTAAAGTGTACTTGTTTTATGAATTCATGGAAGTCCAGTGAAATTTTCAATTCAACTCGCATGGTTTGATTTGTAATGGTTAAGATCCTAAACAGTAAAATCGAATGAAGATATGGATGCATCGAAAAAGGGAGGTTATTGAGTATGAAAATTGTATAGATTTATTTATATGAAATTATAATAGTTTGCTTAGGAACATAACATGCACCTACATTGCCATTACCACTGTTGATCAACACTAACAAAGGAGTTCAAATTACTAATTGAGACAAAGTTACTTTTAAGGTGGAGTAGGAGTAGACTCTAATAGAAACTAGCTTCTGTCAATAAAGTTTTCACTGCTCAAAGGTGCCACTTCTCTGAGTATGATATAAAGAATTTGTTATGTATGTAATGTTATCACGCCCACCTGGTACACTTTAAGCGGTTTGTCATATTCCAGCCTCGAGCTAATAATGCTAAATGAAATAATGAAAGATGGGCCCACTTTGCTAAATTTTACAAATTGGATCATGCCTTTTCATGGAAAATTTTTCAACCGGACGTATTCTCATGTCAAGATAAGACTTATGTTGATTTTGTATGGCCTTGAGATATTCATGTAACAACTCTATCATTTTATGATAGCTTTCATAATTATTTATTACCAAGCTCACGTTGAGTGATTTCACCCCCGACAGATAGCAGTTTGGCACTTCTTTACATGCAACATTCATAGGGAGACACCTTGTTCTTGAATCATGGTTGTTGTTGTGGGATACTCGGCCAATGATAAACAAAAATGACAACGGATCCCATAAATAGTACACGACACAACAAGTCTTTTAGGATGAATCTTTAAACTTAAGTCATTAATCTATCTATAATATACGATATTGATCAACAATTTTTGTCCAGTTTCACTTTAAACTTTCTCCAAAACTCATAGGTAAATCATATTTCTTGACTGGACATAACTCACACTAGCACACCATATCGTCAATCAATCATCAATTACCCATATATATAGTTTCCCTTATCCATTTTAGGAAATTTAACAAGGAGACCCATAACAATAAAATATGTTCCTATTTTAAATCGGTTCATATATGGTTAACAATGTGAAAACGAAGCTAAACCCACACTAGTTTCGAATAGAAATATTTTGAATCCAGTAGGAACACGTTTGAAACCGATTTGAAAAAATATTCATATTAAAAAAAATTTATTTATAGAAATTTGACAATGTAATCAATAAATTTATCTACTTTAAAATATCAAACGTATATAAATTCGTTCCAATTGTCATTGTGATGGCCTGATGCTACCAAACTTTGATAACACAGGTTTTAAAAACACGTTCTTCAACTGGACTGACATAATCATCTTGCTCTTTAACCTCTAGGATATTAACAAAATCAATATGTTTAGAAACGAGAATTATAACGACTAATGGTGTATAGCACCAAAATGGTAAGTTTCTAGTACCAAGGTGCTTTATATTGATCGTTAACCAGTCGTGACCATCAAGAAGATCCTCTTTCAACACTATTTAATTCTACAATTTAAAAGGCGTTAATTTCAATCCATTTGACTTGTAACTTTAGGAATACTTTGGATAGGCTAGTGTTTTGTCACTAACATTCTATAATAGATAAAACAAACGTACTCACATAAAAAGAAAATGGGTCAAATAGGCCCAATGATGTGATAGTTAACAACTTAGCCATCATATGTTTATAAAGTATGTATTGTTTTTTTAACAATATTTTTTTCTATTAATTAGATCTAATCTTGTACTTCTAAGAGTTTGAACAACTCATATCATTTTTACAAGGAATAACATAAATTTCGTTAAACCACATCTCCTAGATATTATACATGGGTAATATACAACTGCAAAGGCTAACCACAAGGATTTGCAGCCTCATAAAATCAGTTTTATTCAAAATCATAACATTGTTGGTATTATATATTTGTTAAATACAATCATACTTTTTAAAGGCGTTTAGCGCACTCAAGATGCAAAAGGTGAGCTTGGGTTTAGGAGCAGGGTGTTCAAAAAGTGAGTATCATTTTAAGCAAGACACATTCTAAAAACCATTTTAGGGTATTAGACATATTAAACTTGTTTTACGCTAGTATAGGCTATTTTTGATAGATTTCAGGCTTGTTTAAGAGTGTAACTGTTTGAAACATGTTAAGACAATTTTTGACCGGAACTTGATTTGAAAACGCATCGGAATACGAGGCTTATGAAGCGAGACGACAAGGTAGCGCTAGCTTGAAGGCCTAAGCACACGCCTTGTAGGCTTTTGACAATAGAGTTCACAATTAAAATAGTTTTATATAGTTCACAAAAAGACGTCTTAGTTATAGGAGCTTACCAATTTGGCCTTGTAAACCATGAATCTTTATAAATCTTGTTTTATAAATCTTTTAGAGTATAGAGAATAAGATGATGATTTTAGGCCAGTTCAAGAACCTATTTTGGTATCAAGTTCTAGTTTGGTAGGATCGGCCGCTCACGATGAACATCAGAAAAAGAGCCTTAGATTTTTTTTTGAATGACAACAATGAATAAACTTTATTCAAAGAAAGCTAGCGAGATACTAACCCAATAAACAACAATTACCAACAATTACCAAGACAGTCGCCAAATGCAATCTGAGACAAATTACATAACTTTAACCACTCCATCCATGGGGAATAAGAAGCCATTTCTCCCAATTGCATATCAGTTGGTTACCTAAATTCTCGACCCATGCGAATGATATGGTCTTTATAATACCCATCAAATTGTCAATAGAAAAGTTCTTATTGAAAATCCATTAATTTCTGAATAACCAAACATGCCAAATAGTCGTGTAAATAAATTTTTGAGTAAATACATGAAAGGTCCCAAGGTATGTTATTTTTTGAAAATATGAGAAATTAGATGTTTGGTCCAACTAGAATATACAAATTGACAAATGTAACATGTTGTGTCCATACTCCATAGCTTGAATATGGGTTAACATTTTCTCTTAAGTTTATAAGAAATGACGAAAGACCGTCATAACAATTTTCTTGGATGGTCGGATAGAGGCAGCGGAGGTGACAGATTCTGGTGATGCCGAGTCGTAGTCTGCGTTGATGGAACATCACCGATTTCAAATCCTACCATGGTTTTTCGATTGGTGAGTGATTTGTGTGTTGAAATGGGTGAAAAACACTATGTATATAAACGTTGATTGATCATGGACCCAAAATTCTCTCAGACTCGTTATGTTTGAGCCTTAACTTATTTGGGCTACTGAATCTCTTGTTTGCACATCCAGTCACAGTCACTTAATGGTGCACATACCGTGTATTGGGCCATACCTTGTGTATATTAATATTATCATTATTATTATAAAGAATATTATTAATCTTAATATTAATATTAATCTTAATATTAATATTAATATTAATACTATTATTATTATTATTATTATTATTATTATTATTATTATTATTATTATTATTATTATTATTATTATTATTATTACTATTATTATTATTATTCATTTATTATTTTTGAATAAACTTAAAATTCATCATCATGTATTCCTATAACAATATTAAATAAACATAAAATTATCATTTATTTATTAAAATTACTTTAAAAAACATAAATTAATAAATAATAAATAAGATAAAACTTTTATTTAAGTTATTATCTAATGTTTATTTTCTACGAGAGATTTCATCAAATGTAACTCTTCATCGGATATGCCAGAAGATACTTATTCTTCTACTTCTTCATCGTGTACTTTTGCTTCGAGTGCAATTTTGTCTTCGAAGTTTTTTTGGTCTTGTATACGATCTACTGTGTCTAAGTGATCTTTTAGACAAATGCACATATCCACGGCTTACGGAGCGAGTCTTGTTCTCCGTAATGATATTACCCTGCCACTATGAGAAAAATCAGATTTCGAAGCTATCGTAGAAGATTGGACACTTAGTAAATCACCGGCCATTGATCTGGTTGTCGAGACTCGATAAAAAACAAGTTATTATATCGGTCTTAGCTACCTTTATTGTGTAAGAGTAAGTAAGGTCGTCTCCACAGGGAATATGTGGAAAGTGTTTAACAATATGACTCAATTAACTTAAAGACATGAACTTTAATATTAAAAATTAAAACTTTAAACAATCCCTAAAATATTAATGTAAAAAGCAACTGTAAGGCCCCGTTCCCAGGAACTCCACAATTGGTTAATCACAACCTTATTTATCATAAGACACAATAAATTTTATAAAACATTACAGCAGATTAATTTCTCAAAAACCATTCATGCATTAATATTTGATGTTGATAAATAATACATGATTGTTTTAAAAGAGTTACAAAAGAATATTCAGTTGTATTACAAAACAATAACATTATCATGCATGAAATGGATGCCAGTCTTGCCCGCCAAGTAGCTTCACTCTCGTGCCATCCTCAGCAACGAGCTACCTGGCAACTGAAAATGCATAAAAAGTCAGCGTTGCTGAGTGAGTTCTAGTTCTAAATAATAAAATACTTTACCTTTAGTAAAAACCCTTCCTTTACTTTCGTTCGTGATCATACAACATACATACATCTTGATAATATTATTATTATCTTTTATCATCGTTCATAATCGTTCATTTCGCACTTTTTCATTATCTTTCACTTCTATCTAGATCCTGTCATAAGCTATGCCCCCTCATTAGGCACGGAGCCACCTCAGTCTTGGGGTTAAGCGACAAGGATCCCATTTCGCACGTATAGATCAGTCACCAAGACTGACCCTCCTGTGTGTATACCCTCATTGGTTAGCCAAGATCGCACGCTACATCACACACAGTTGAGCTAACAACTCTTCAATGAGTTGTGAACCTCTTTAAATTTGCTTGCAAGACTTTCATTCATTCGTTATGTTCCACTTTTCATTATCTTTAATTTTTCGCTTCTTTTATGATAGTACTTTATGCATAAGAGCATTAACACACCATGTAAAGTCACGTAATAATACGTAATAAGGAACATCAATAACAGACCATAAACATGCACAACATGAACAAACATAAACCACCAAAACATGCCAGGGCTTAATCATGAATTTCTATTTCCCAAGATTTCAGAAAAATCCTAAGTCAGTTTAGGCGCATGAGCACTATGTGGGCGCATGAGCACTATGTGGGCGCATGGGCACTATGTAGGCGCACGGGCAGTTGGGCGCATAGGGAATCTTAGGCGCATGGGAACACTTAGGCACATGGGAAGACTTAGACGCATGGGTACTATGCAGGAGCACGGGCAGTTGGGCGTATGGGCAGAAACTTAGGCGCATGGGTAGTTGGGTGCATGGGCAGAAACTTAGGCGCATGGGCAAAAACTTAGGCGCATGGGTACTATGCAGACGCATGGGCAAGTGTTAGGCGCATGGGTAAAGGGTTAGGTGCATGGGCAAAGGGTTAGGCGCATGGAAAGTTTACCAGTTCTAACTTATAATAAATGCAGTCCCCATTCATCATCCCAACGTATTCTTAGCCCAAAACTAGCATATTAAGCACTTAGAACAAGCATACAACCACATGATTCGGTCAAAACATTCATAAACTCACACACACAAACCTGTAAAACAGGGGAACACATACGGTTCCACATACTATGAGTTGTAAAATGATAGTTTATATGCATTTTAGCTCCAAAACAAGTTTAAAACAGAAAAATCGAGGACCTAGAACTCACCTACAGCAGCCTTCGAGTAAAACTCCTCCAAACTCGAGAGCACTTGGAGTTCAAACACCTAAACACACCAAAAACACCCATCCGAACATAGAGGAACACATAAGACTCGGTCCAAAAGCTGAAAATCCAGCTGAAACCGAACAATACACACGAAAAACTTACTTTCAAGTCGATCTTCTTCTTCTTCTCTCTAAAAACCGATGGAAACTCTGTTCTTTTTCTTTTTGCAGTCGAAGCAGTGGGTGGAGCAGGGGAGTGGACGACCATGCCCACCTTTTAAACATAATTATAATAAAGTTTGCCTCTTGCACAACTTTAATCCCTTAACTTGGGTTATTTCACCTTTCTTTCTTCACACTTCTCTTTTCTTTTTTTTTCTTTTTTTTTGTAACTTTCTGGGTGTTACAAGTTCACCCCCTTATATAGGTTTCATCCCCGAAACCTGTCACTCCTTGAACAGTTATGGATAATGTTGTCTTATCTCTTCCTCGGTCTCCCATGTAGACTCGGATCCCTTCCTGTGCCTCCACTGTACTCGCACCAATGGAACCACTTTATTCCGCAGCCTCTTCTCTTTTCTGTCAATGATGGCCACCGGTTGCTTCACATAATTGAGCCGTTCATCTACCTCAATATCCTCCAGTGGCACAATCATATCCTCGTCGTCTAAGCACTTTCTCAGATGAGATACATGGAATGTTGGATGAATTCCACTTAACTCATCGGGTAGCTCCAACCTATAGCCACCTCTCCTACTCGAGCAATGATTCGGAAAGGTCCTATATACCCCGGGCTCAGCTTACCCCGCTTTTTGAACCGAATGACCCCCTTCCAAGGTGAAACCTTCAACATAACTTTATCACACACCTTGAATTCAATCGGTCTATGCCTCTTGTCAGCATACGACTTTTGCCTATCTTTTGTCACCTTCATAAAGGCCTTGATCTTCTCCAACTTTTTAGTTGTAGCCTCGATCACTTCAACGCTCCCCAACTCCTTCTGTCCGATGTCACCCCAACATACGGGCGTTCTACAGTTCCTACTGTATAGCATCTCATACGGTGGCATACCAATGCTGGCATGATAACTGTTGTTGTATGAGAATTTAGCTAACGGTAAGTGTTCGTCCCAACTTCCTCCGAAATAAATGACGCATGCTCAGAGTATATCCTCAAGCGTCTGTATAGTTCTCTCTAACTGACCATCCGTCTGAGGATGATAAGCCGTACTGATGTGCAACCTCATCCCCATCGCTCATGAAAACTCTTCCAAAGCTTGGATGTAAACCGAGTGTCACGGTCAGACACGATAAACACAGGTACACCATGACACGTCACAGTTTCCTTAATGAATAGATCCGCCAACCTCTCAGATGAATACATCTCACGGATTGGCAAGAAATGAGCACTCTTCGTCAGACGGTCTACTATCACCCATATGGCATCATAACCCCTTGCCGTACGTGGTAACTTCATAATGAAGTCCATGGTGATGTGCTCCCATTTCCACTCGGGTATATCCAAAGGTTGGATATTCCCGTATGGCTTCTGATGCTCCGCCTTCACTTGCAAGCAAGTAAGGCACTTGCTCACATACTCCGCTACATCACGCTTCATACATGGCCACCAGTAATCTTTCTTCATATCATGATCCATCTTCATAGCATCGGGATGAATGGAGTATCCAGCCTTATGAGCTTCATCCATGATTTGCCCCCGTAGGTCTCCATAACGAGGGATCCACATCCGCCCGAAGCGGGTTCTAACTCCGAGAGTGTTTTCACCCAACTCCGAGACTAGACCTTTCATTCTTTCGAAGTTGATTCGGTCTTCCTTCAGCTCCTCATCTTGAAATTCCTTGACCTGTGCCATCATATCGGAGGTCATCACCAACTGGTAAGCTTTCACCCGGATTGGCTCGGGTCTCTCCTTTCGGCTAAGGGCATCCGCCACTACGTTGGCCTTGCCCGGATGGTAGTGGATCTCACAATCATAAACCTAGATCAACTCTAACCACCTCTTTTGCCTTATATTGAGGTTCTTCTGCTCAAAGAAGTATTTCAAGCTCTTATGGTCAATGAAGATAGTGCACTTCGTCCCGTATAAGTAGTGCCTCTAAATATTCAATGCAAAGACCACAGCCGCTAGCTCCAAGTCATGAGTAGGGTAATTAGCCTTATGGATTTTCAACTGTCTGGACGCATAGGTTATAACCCTTCCCCATTGCATCAGCACGCAACCTAATCATGAATAAGAAGCATCTAAATAGACCACCAAGTCTTCATTCCCTTCGGGTAACTTCAGGACAGGAGCTTGAGTCAATCTTGCCTTTAACTCTTCAAAAGCATTCTCCTATTCTAGACCCCATACAAACTTCACATCTTTGCGGGTTAGCTTGGTCAATGGTGAGGCTATCTTAGAAAAGTCTTGAATGAATCTCCTATAATAGCCCGCCAAACCCAAGAAACTGTGGATCTCGGATGGCATCTTTGGAGTCTTCCATTGTATCACCGCCTCCCCCTTTGCCGGGTCTACCATGATCCCTTTGGAATTTACCACGTGACCCAAAACCTGAACCTCGCGCAACCAGAAAGCGCACTTGGAGAACTTAGCATATAACTTCTCTCTTCTAAGTGTCTCCAATACCTCACGAATGTGACTGGCATGCACTTCTTCGCTCTTCGAATAAATTAGGATATCATTGATAAACACAATCACTGATTTATCCAACATCGGCTGACACACCTGGTTCATCAAATCCATAAAGGCCGCTGGCGCGTTAGGTAGACCAAAAAACATAACTAGAAACTCGTAGTGTCCATAACGCGTGCGAAAAGCTGTTTTGGGGATATCTTGCTCCTTCACCTTCATCTGATGGTAACCAGATCGGAGATCTATTCTCGAAAACCAACTAGCACCTTGGAGCTGATCAAATAAGTCATCAATTCTGGGTAGTGGATATCGGTTCTTCACTGTCAACTTGTTTAACTCACGGTAGTCTATGCACATCCTCATACTACCGTCCTTCTTCTTTACAAACAAGACCGGAGCACCCCAGGGAGAGATACTCGGTCAAATGAACCCTTTGTCCAACAACTCTTGCAACTGAACCATCAGTTCCTTCATCTCAGACGGAGCCAATCAATACGATGCCTTGGAAACATCTTGAGCACCAGGTATCAAGTCGATTTGGAACTCGATCTCACAGTCCGGTGGCACACCTGGTAAATCTTTTGGGAACACATCTGGAAAGTCACACACAACTGGCACGTCAGAAAATTATGGTACTGACGCATCCACATCCTTCACGTAAGCCAGGTAGGCACTACATCCACGTTTCATGCACTTCTCTACTACCACCATCGAAATCACCTTCGGAACCGTAGTAACTCGATCACCGTAGATCGTCACCGAACTCCCATCAGGCGCAGTCAATCGGATCATCATCTTGCGACACACAATATTTGCCTCATAGGCTGCTAACCAATCCATCCCTAGAACCACATCGAATCCGCCTAGGGGCATTACGAATAATTTAGCAGAGAACCTATGGCTTTCCAACTCTATGTCATAATTCTCTATCAGATCAGAAATCATGGTAGACTTACCAATAGCAGTTTCAACATCAAAGGGTTCATCAATCTTTCTACTCCTAACAGGCAACTTAGCACAGAAGGCAGTAGAAATAAAACTCTCACTGGCACCAGAATCAAATAGTACAGAGGCACAAGTTTGGTTAACTAGGAACGTACTGGACATAACATCAAGGTCCACCCTAGCCTCCTCCCGGGTCATCGTGAATGCTCTGGCTTTTGGCCTCTTGCAAACCCTGCTCAGATGGCCCTCTTCACCACCGTTATAACATCTTACAACTCCACACTCTCTTTCCATATGAACAGGTTTCCCACACTTGAAGTAGAGATTTAGTCCCTACTTACACTCCCCTGTATGTTCCTTCCAGCTCTTATCACACCTCTTCATTCTAGTACCTAATGTTACTACCCTTCGATCATCCACCTTTGCCCTCTTGTTGCTCGGGGTAAAACCACCATGACCAAACCACTTCCTATTCTAGTTCCTGACATCACCACCCTTCTTACTCACCTCTACCACTGCCACCTCTCTCTCATCATACAACCTCCCTGTCGGATCAACCACCGACCTAAAAGTACTCGGCCGGGCAGCGATCATGTGCCTGCGGATGTCTGCCGGCAAACCCTGAATATACCTCTTGATCTTCCTTGACACCAGCGTCACCTGATCTGGCACCAGCCTTGCCATCTCATTGAACTTAGTAGTGTACTGCTGGTGTGTCATGGTTCCTGCCTCCAGCTGTAAGAACTCTCTCTTAATCTTGTCAAGCTCCCTGTGAGGACAAAACTCCTCGATCACCATCTTCTTTAACTCACTCCAACTTATTCTCCCAATCGCCCTGCCACCCTCGGCCTGGATAATATTGTCCCACCAGCACAAGGCCGAGTCCACGAATGAGTGGGTAGCAAACTTTACCTTTTGATCCTCCCTTCATTCGCTGATATCCAACACAGCCTCCATCTCCCTCACCCATTGGTCAGCAGCAGCAACATTCCCGTTACCATCAAAAGTCGGGGGGTTGCATATTTGAAATGCCCCATAACTACACCACTTGGCAGTTTCCTGCACCGCTTCCTCTTCCTCTTCGTCGCTGGAGACGACCATTTTGGTTTCTGGTTGGTCCCTTTCACCTGAACCTCTCCCAACGGTCCTCCTCCTCTCCTCCTTCTCTTTCTTTTCATCCTCCCTCATAGCACGAATAACGTCGGTCACCACAGACGGCAAGATCGTCTGCATGACCAGATGAACTTCCTTCATAACTGTCTCTTTCACAGAGGTTCTCAGATTAGCACTCTCATTACCGCCTTCCTGGTGATAAAGCTCGGGCTCTGCAAGAGCCGTCTCAACAGCCTTAGCCTTGTTCCTCGTGACACGTGGTCCAGCACAACGACCACCCTGCACACCTCCTCCAGAAGCCTTCGAAGATCTACCACCCGCCATCCTCTAAACATTATAAGATTCAAACACCAACATGGTCATTCAAGGTAATAGCTCAGATTATGTCAAGTATAGTAAGTCCCTAATTACAGTGACTAGTTGTGATTAGCCACTTACTTTACTCTTCTTCCCCCAAGCATTGCCTATCCTGACTACATCAGTATCCAATCTACTAAGAGCACATAAATCAGATAGCACACGCACATAATACCGGTTAACCTTAAGAAAGTAAAATACCTGATGGCACGTAGCTACTTGGGCTGGCATCCCTCCATTTGGTCTCATTCTCAGTTTAAGTTTAGGTTTTGAAAATATTTACCCATTTCTCTTAAACTTTGGCTCTGATACCAACTTGTAAGGCCCCGTTCCCGGTAACCCCATAGTTGGTCAATCACAACATTATTTATCATAAGACACAATAAATTTCATAAAATATTACAGCGGATTAATTTATCAAAAACCATTCATGCATTAATATTTGATGTTGACAAATAATACATCATTGTTTTAAAAGAATTACAAAAGAATATTCAGTTGTATTACAAAACAACAACATTATCGTGCATGAAATGGATGCCAGTCTTGCCCGCCAAGTAGCTTCACCCTCGTGCCATCCTCAGCAACAAGCTACCTGCTAACTGAAAATGCATAAAAAGTCAGCGTTCCTGAGTGAGCTCTAGTTCTAAATAATAAAACACTTTACCTTTAGTAAAAACCTTTCCTTTACTTTCGTTCGTGATCACACAACATACATGCATCTTGATAATATCATATATTATCTTTTATCATCGTTCATAATCGTGCATTTCGCACTTTTTCATTATCTTTCACTTCTATCTAGATCCTGTCATAAGCTATGCCCTCTCATTAGGCACGAAGCCACCTCAGTCTTGGGGTTAAGCGACAAGGATCCCGTTTCGCACATATAGATTAGTCACCAAGACTGACCCCCCTGTGTGGATACCCTTATGGGTTAGCCAAGATCGCACGCTACATCGCACACAGTTGAGCTAACAACTTTTCAATGAGTTGTGAACCTCTTTAAATTTGCTTGCAACACTTTCATTCATTTGTCATGTTCCATTTTTTATTATCTTTAATCTTTCGCTTCTTTTATGATAATACTTTATGTATAAAAGCATTAACACACCATGTAAAGTCACGTAATAATACGTAATAAAGAACATCAATAACAGACCACAAACATGCACAACATGAACAAACATAAACCACCAAAACAAGCCAGGGCTTAATCATGAATTTCTATTTCCCAAGATTTCAGAAAAATCCTAAGTCAATTTAGGCGCATGAGCATTATGTGGGCGTATGGGCACTATGTAGGCGCACGAACAATTGGGCGCATGGGGAAACTTAGGCGCATGGGAGCACTTAGGCGCATGGGAGGACTTAGGCGCATGGGTACTATGCAGGCGCACGGGTAGTTGGGCGCATGGGCAGAAACTTAGGCGCATGGGCAGAAACTTAGGCGCATGGGCAAAAACTTAGGCGCATGGGTATTATGCAGGCACATGGGCAAGTGTTAGGCGCATGGGAAAACTTAGGCGTATGGGCAAAGTGTTAGGGGCATGGACAGTTTACCAGTTCTAACTTATACTAAATTTTTAGTCCCCATTCATCATCCCAACGTATTCTTAGCCCAAAACTAGCATATTAAGCACTTAGAACAAGCATATAACCACATGATTCGGTCAAAACATTCACAAACACACACACACACACACACACACACACACACACCTGTAAAACAGGGGAACACATACGGTTCCACACACTGTGAGTTGTAAAATGATAGTTTATACGCATTTCAGCCCCAAAAAAAGTTTAAAACAGAAAAACCGGGGACCTAGAACTCACCTACAGCATCCTTCGAGTAAAACTCTTCCAAACTCGAGAGCACTTGGAGTTCAAACTCCTAAACACACCAAAAACACCCATCCGAAACTTTAAGTCGATCTTGGAACACATAAGACTCGGTCCAAAAGCTGAAAATCCAGCTGAAACGGAACAAAATACGCAAAAAACTTACCTTCAAGTCGATCTTCTTCTTCTTCTCTCTAAAAACCGATGGAAACTCTGTTCTTTTTCTTTTTGCAGTCGAAGCAGTGGGCGGAGCAGGGGAGTGGGCGGAGCAGGGGAGTGGGCGGCCATGATGCAAGGAATAATCTTTTAAGACTCGTTCATTCTCAAAGTTACCAATGCATCTATATCAAGTTATCTACTACTCTCGATGAGCTAATGATGCAAGGAAACCGGAAACTGATGATAAAGCAAATAACTTTCTTTATAAACAAATTTTTTAACTCAATCAAAACCCTTAATTACATTCAATCACAACATGTTTAACATAAAACCCTAAGTATGACTAACCACTTCACTTGTAAGGAACTATTCACCCGAAAGCAATCACGAAGGATCTAGCCACGCATCATCTTCACTATGCCTTTGATCTTGAATTGAAGAATGCTTGTGGATGATTCGGGGAGCCTTTGAACACCAAAAATCACCTTAGAATCGTCAAGAATTGAGCTTGAAAAGTTTTTTCTTGAATTAGGGTTGAATTGTGTTTAAATAGCTTGAAATTCCACAGAATCCGGAGTTTGTTGGACCACCGGCGTATGATACGCCTAGGGTCGGCGTATCATATGCCCCCCTTCTGTAATTTTTGTCAAATACGCCTGCAAACACGCCCATACATCGCTGACCGGCGTATGATACGCCCATACCCTACGTATCATGCACCAGTTTAGGGTTTACCCATTTTGTAACTTTCATTATTTTTAGCTTCAACCCTTGTAGTTTCGTCTTCTGTTCCTTTTTCTCCAAAACAAGCCTTTTCTAACTCTAATTCCTACAAATCAAAACCCCAACAACATAAACTTGTTCCACACTAATCATAATGTAAAATCATGCTTTTAAGTTAATTAGACATCAAGTTTTTACCCCGCGATCAGCCATAACAGAAAGAATCGGAAATTGAGATTTTTTTCCTTTCCACCAAGCCAAAATATCGAATGCTCGATAATTTTCAGTAGTCATCGTAGAAATAAAATCTGTTCCATTATACCTGCCGAGCTCCATTGTTGGGGTGTTACCCTCTTTTCGTGTAGCCGTCACATCCTGAACAACATTCAACATATTCAAAACCGGGTCTTTAACCAATGTACTAGCACTTGAGGTTGATTCCATTGGCGTGGTTATGTTTACGCTAGGACCATATCTGTTTAAATAAATATTTTAAATTGTTTTCAAACATTCATTAAAATTTTCTTTTGCCTCGGTTGAAAAATTAGAGTTTTCGTCTTGCATATCCAAATTGTCATTTATCTCGTTTATCAAACATTCAAACCACGCTAGTAAAAATAGGTGGTAACTCTGTAAAATATTTTTTAAAATTTTCTTTAATTGGTTCTATCATTTGTGTAAACATTTTTTTTTATTTTGAAAATCTTTAAAGTTCAAAGCCATTAAATATAATTCTGAAAGCACAAAATAACTAGTGGGATAATAAACTCCAAATAATTTTGCAGTCGAGTTCTTAAACACAACAAGAAAATTGGATAGACATTGAACATTGTTTCAATCCATTATCCGAAAGACTATTATGAAAAGCTTTCAAAGCCTCTTTTTGTTTTAAAGCACAATCAAACATGTGATAAGTTGAATTTCGCCGAGTAGGTACATTCCAATTAGGACCTAAACTCTAAATTCCGTATCATTACAAAGTTATTTATAATCTTGATATCTTTTTCTATTTTTCTTAAAAACGTCGTATAACATAAATAAAAAAGCTTTAATAAAGGTTATCTATAAATTCCACAGCTTACCCGTCTTGTACTACTAAACTAAAAATATGTGCAAAACAAAGAATATGGAAAAAATCACCGTTGACAATCGGAAGATATTTTAATTTTAATTTTTTAACCGCGGTTGTGTTGTTGAAGGTGTTATCAAATGCAATTGAAAAAATTTTAAAAATTAAAAGTAGTTATTACATTATCAAAAAAGTAAAACAAAAATTCTCCAGTGTGTGGATACGGAAAAAGGTCAAATGTAATTGTACGATTAATTAGGGCTGCAAACGAACTGAACGTTCAGCGAACAGTTCGTGAACCGTTCGACGGGAAGTTCGTTTGGTAAATGAACGAACACGAACAAGAAAATTGCGTTCGTTTAGTAAACGAACGAACATGAACACAAGCCGCGTTCGTTCATTTATGTTTGTGAACGTTCGATAATGTGTTCGTTCATGTTCGTTAATGTCCGTTCGTGAACGTTCGATAATGTGTTCGTTTATGTTCGTTAATGTGTTCATTTATATTCTTAATTTTTCTGTTATTTATTTTTATGATTTTTATATTAAATATATTTTTTTATATTTATGTTAAGTACTTATTTATTTTTGATTGATTTTGTGTAATGTTTGTAATAAAAATATAAATTTTATTCTAAAATAAATTTATAATCAATTGTATCTGTTTGTGTTTATGAGCTTTTTTGTGTTCGTCATGTTCATGAACAGTTGTTTGTTTGTTCGTTTGTTTTTGTTTGTGTTCATTTGCGTTCGGTAAGTGTTCGTGAACAGTTCATGAACATGTTCATTTTCTTAATGAACGGACACGAACAAAGAATCTAGTTCAGTAAGTGTTCGTGAACAGTTCATGAACAAGTTTATTTCTTAACGAACGAACATGAACAAGGCCTTGTTCGTGTTCGTTCGGTTCGTTTGCAGCCCTACGATTAATCATTTGCCATGAATTGGGATCTACCCAATAAGCGGTGACACAAAAGTACGATTCAGGTAAACCGTGTGCAGCCGATTAAACGTCACTAGTTAAGTTTACACCGGTATTTAAATTTTTAAATAATACAATAAATCCTTTTTTGCTTGTTTTCATAATTATAAACAATAACGTCTAAGTGTAGTACGACTTACGTGGGCGTAACGAGGTTGAAGCGTCTCTCGAATCAAGTTGGTCAACCGAGGATTGTCGAAGTGACTAAAAGGCATAGCTTCTTGAATCACGAACTTCATCATTCGATCTCAAACCATATTAACGTCGTAATTAAGGATTCCACCGTATCTACCCAATTGTTTTTGTTGCAAATTCTGATTACTTTTCAACGACTTACAAAACTTCTTGCTAATGTTTTCGCTTAAAGTCGTGTTTGATTCTTTAGCAAGCAAAGCTCCACAAAACTTGCAACGAGCCTTTACAGACCCGTCACTCAACTCAACCATATCCCAATTGCACCAAACATCCATGTTACAATTGTGTGCAAGAACACGAATGATGGTTGGAGCGGTGGATGAACCTTGATCAACGGAAAATTGTGAGTGAGCCATATCAAGAGAGTGAAAGTGAGTAAACGAGAGTATTTTTTGCGTCTTTTGCGTATGTTTTTACGTTTGAGATTTGGGTACTCAATCATATCAATTCACACCTATTTATACTAACTTATGGGGCAAAAAAAAAAAAAAAACGGTTAGAAAAATTGTAACGGCTATATAGCCGTTTAAAATGGCTATTTATTCGAAATTGGGGAAAAACGGGCAGAACCGTATTCAACCCTTGTACAGGTGGATCGGGTACGGGTCGGGTTCTATTAAAATCCTAAATCTAAAACCGGTTACAACCCTAAGGGTTTTTTCTGAGTCCAAACCGGGTCTTCCATCATCGGGTAGTACCCATCCCTGGGTCCGGGTTGGGTTCGTACCCGGTTTTTATGCCCACCTCTGCTTACTAATATGATCTCTAGAAATTATTTGCGCATTCAAACATATTAAATTTACTCTAATTGGTTTATAAATACAATAAAACAAAGTTAAACACGTAATATAAAATATGAACACAAATAAATATTTAACGTCTCATTCAGCCACCCACCGTCGCATCAATCATGGATTATTTGAAACGATGCACCATAGAAGATATATTGTCAAAGCTATATGAAGAATTGTAGAACAACATATGAAAACTTAAGTCTAACATTCTAAGACCGTTTACGATGGGCAAACGCACACCACAGGGTGTTGAGTTTGTGACGTGGTGGCATGCGGTCTGCGGGACAACCGCTGTATATGGTCTAACAAAAATGAACGAATGAAGTTTGTCGAAAAGTAGACATCTTAGAATAACCAAATAAAATTATAAGAATAAACATAATGAAATTAGTATGAGTTCACGTGTAACATATATAACAAACTACATGACAAGAGGGTATGGTTATTAATTAGAGGGTGATATTAGAGGGTCATATGTGGCTATGACTCCAACTCTATATTCAAAGGTCTTAGATTTGGCGCAGACTATAAACGAACCAAACGAATCTGAATAATGATTTTTTCACGTTAATTTGTTTGTTTAGCAATTTACTTGTTCGTAAACACTTAATGAACCGTAACTGAATGAGAATTTTTGTGTGTGTCACTCATTAAAGAATTGTACTTGTTCGTATTCGCCCGTTAATTTAAACGAACACAACAAATGTAAAAGAACATATACGGATATATAATATTTTAAAAATAAAATTAACATTATTGATCTAAACATTAAGACTAATGATCTTAAATAAATAGCATTTCAAATGATTAAGTTTTTAATGTGTTCTAAGCTTCAAATGACTAATTTTCTAGTTTAAAACTTAGGGTAATTGTTGAAAGATATAACACTCATTAATTTTTATAATCTAACATTTTTTCAAATACTTAGTATTGTTTTTGTTGTTTTTTTTTCCATGTCTTATATGCATTGGGCTTGTCTGAGGATGGGCTTAAGGGTGTAGCAATCCAAATATTCACAGGCTAAGGAGCTTTGGTCCAAGATCCAGTGGAGCAACTTGAATTATTCTAAGTCAAAATAAATGAAAACCACCTAGGAACACTTTAGGGATTATCTTTCGATCCACCTTGGTGTGAGATTTGGATTCAAAATAAAAGGAATCAAGGAAAGAATCAAGGTATTAGTATATTGGTGAAATGTATCACTACTAGAATATTAAGTATCATTCACGAAAGGGATGCACTTATAATCGGTGATGAGTAACCCATCAAAGTTCCAAAAATTATTCAAAATAGAAAATTATGTTACCCATCAGTAATAAGTTGGTAATCACTAACGGATTATCGACATATATCATAAGTTCATAACCCCTGAGCTTGAGATGATTACCGATGTATAACAAACGACCATTAACATCAGACATTTCAATACTTGATTGTTGTTCATTGAACAGGCTTTTTTAAGGGTATGTAGTCGGTAAATCGTTAACGATGTTAATTACAAGATTTTGGATAGTGTTATTTTTCTATACTTTTCAATCTGTTATAAGTGCAATGTCCTTTTCCCTTTGATGCCTATACCTACGATTTGTTTCTACATCTCCTCAAAACACCCTATTTTTATGTGTGTTATATTCTTTTACTTTATTTGGTGACAACAAAAATTGTCGGAATTGGCTGGTCCCAAAATGAAAATCCTCCAAAAGTGTTCTTCATATCGTCATGTGTGTTGGTTCAAAATAGTGATTAGTTGAGAAGATGTGAGCGCCATTGGCATGAGTTTCTTTCTAGCATTAATTTTTTGACTAAAACCCACTTGAGGAATACACATGGTGAGGTGAAGGTCTCTTGGTGCACAAGCTAAGAAATACACATGGGTGTGCATCGATCACATTTTCATGAATACGTTGTGGTGAAATATAAGTTATTACACATTATAATGAGTGCACTAGTCGATCTAGATAAGTCTTTTTAAAATCTGCAAACGTATATATCCTGCTGTCAACACCGTTGAGCTTCTGGATGGTGGTGGTTATGGGCTAATATAAGAATGGTATTGGGGGGAGGGGTGCTCAAGTGTCGTTAACATATATCTAGTCATCATACACTAGTGAGTAGATAATATATGTATTTATTAGCAATTTCTAGAGATGTAATGTATTTTATCAGTATCTAATGTGGCTCTATGTAAACAAAAGGGCCCTGCCATTAATTTTTTTAAAAGAGTTTTGTTAATATATAAATTTCAGAAAATTTCCTAATATTATTAATCAAATAAAAATCATTTTTAAAATCAGAAATTATATAAAACCTTTTCTTTCTAAATTTCTTAGGGATTTAACTAATAAACTCTTATAATCTTATTTTAAAATTATAAAAAAGGGGTTACAAAATATAAATTTAGTATCAATTTTAATTTGTAATAAATTAGTCTCTTTTAAATTTCAAAGGATTTTAATTCAGTAAATCCTTCTCTATAAAATATACTTACAAATTCATGTATATTTAAAAGAAAATATGAATATGTCATATTTAAAATGTGCGTTATCTTAATCTTTTAAAATTACAAATTTACTATTTTATTAAATAGTAAATAATAACTATTTTGATAATAAAAGTATAACTTTTATTAATAGTGTTAATCACTAAAATTCTTGTTTACAACATTTAATTATCAAAATAATAATAAATCACCTATTTAATAATATAAAAATCATGGACTAACGGTTTATAAATATAGTACCAAAATCACCATGATTAACTTAATACGACGTTTCATTTAGGTTGAACGGTATCGTATCCTCGGCATATTTTATACAAGACATCCTTATTTTGCTCATTCTTGCAATCCAAGTGAGTTTTTCCATACCCTTTCACATATTTTCACACTTTGGGGTGAAACATGTTAACTTTATGATAATTGCACTTGTAAACTCGTTTGAATCTTGTAAACACTTGGGTAATCATCTTATTTGTCATGGTTAGTTGGACTTTAGTAATTACCATGTGATGACTAATATATGTACAATCATTAACTATTGCTAGCCTGGCGACGTCATAGATCTATGGGCCTGACAAGCCTACTTGGTTAATCCAAGTACACTTAGCTAATCGTTTAATCTTGTAATCTTGTAATCTTGTAATCTGTCAAGGTTTGATGGTTACATTTGTTCATCCATCCCTAATTACTTTATTCAATAACCTATGACATGAATTGCCATTTTTTTATATATTTATGTATGAAAACTATGGAAAACTCACCAACATTATGTTGACCTTTTATTTTTAACATGTTTCAGGAAATGATAATGCTTAGCTTGCTATGAAGACAATGTCACACCTAGGACTGGACCTAGAATAAAATAAAAATGCATTTGTTATCATTGAACGTTGAAATTCCTATGTTTTGGAGCATATTCTATTTCTTAAATGTATGTCTTGAATATTGAGTTTTAATAATATTGTCATTTTAAATTAGCGTTGTGTGGCATGAACAATCTTAACCCTCACATCTCGACGTTTCTGCCGTTAAGGTTGGGGTGTGACAGATTGGTATCAGAGCCCATAACTATAGAAATTTAGGTTATTAGAAGTGGTGGCCTAGACTATGGTTAAACTAGGGACCCTTTTTATGACAATTGCTATGATCTTGTAAGTATGCTTATATGTCTATCTTGATGCATGACAAATTCCCTTATGTGCTATTTGCTTACCTTTAGAATTAGTGCCTTAGTATTATGCCTTGCACCTTGTGAACCCCAACTTTCTAATCCTCTTCTTATGCCTCTATGTTTCTACCGTGTCTAGTCTTTTCTAAATCTCATTCTTGACTACGTGAGGAAAACTACGCATTTTATTGAGTGGAAAAAAAATTCCTTAGACGATATGTCTAAATCTTGAAATTCTCATCGAGGTTTTAATTCTGATAGCCTTAGGAAAGTGTGTGACATATAAACACCTGTATTCTAGATTTCCTGGCAAAAGGCCCTCGGGCTAAGGCAAGCATTTCGTATAAATCTCATTGCGAGAGCTGTTATGCTTACCTGGGGATTTCTGGGATGAGTGCTAAATTATGGTCAACATACACATCTTCCCGAGGAAATTAGGATTAAGTCACCTCGACGTGTCCATGTTCCTATTGGCTATGTGATACCAAATGGAACCGTCCTGGCTGTATATAAATTATCTAAAAATTCCTGTTTACCTTGAACTGGTTTATCTTCAAATACTAATATTTTACTTTATTTCTATCTTATAGAATGTCTCGTCATCATGGAAAACGTGCTACCTCCGACCGCAAACTCGCTGCAATGATCGCCCGGCAAATGGCCGCTGTACTTCCAACGATGGTTGCTGAACTTAGCAGCACCCTAATGGCCAACAATAGCAACACGCCAATGGAAACGATGGTAGTGGTGACAACAATGGTCAAGGGGAAAATAGCAACAACCAAGGTGGGAATAGTCGCACTTGCACATTCAAGCACTTCTATTCTTGCAAACCCACTAGCTTTAGTGGAAAGGAGTGAGCCACTGGACTTCTCGAGTGGTTCGAAAGTATGGAAAATACGTTTATCGTCAGCGAATGTCCCGATGAACTCAAGGTCCGATATGCTGCAAGTGTCCTTCAACAACGGGCACTCACTTAGTGGAATAGTGAGAAAAGGAATCGAGGGACTGAAGTTGCCTTGGCGTTGCCTTGGGAAGAATTTAAGGACATAATAATCCAAAAATTCTGCCCGAGGAGTGAATTGCAAAAGCTGGAGGAGGAATTCTGGAACCTCAAACAGGATAGTGGGAATCATTTGGCTTATTCCACCCGACATCATGAGTTGAGCATGCTCCTACCTCATATGGTGGATACCGTTCCCCGCAACATTGAAAAGTTTATTAAGGGGGTACCACCTCAAATTCAAGATGTCGTGGTGGGTAGTAGGCCCACAACTTTAGAGGAGGCGATTAATATCACCGCCCAGCTCACTGAAAACCATATTAGAGCTGGTACTTTAACGGTGAAAGGTGCCAAGACTGCTTTAAAGGTGACTCCCGAGGCTACAAAAGAGGTGAAGGCCGAGTCGTCTTCCAAAGGCAAGAAGCGCAAGTTCACACCGGCTCGTAATTATGCGATGACAACACCAAATGCCCCTCAAAGGCAAGCTGTCATTGCAAATCAAGCCCCCGTGGCGAGGGCTTATACTGGGCCGCACCCGATGTGCAATACTTGCAAGTACCATCATGCGAGTAACACTCCTTGCCGAGTCTGCTCGTTGTGCGGGAAGTATGGACATCTGGTGGCTACCTGTCTTCGTGCTCCTAATAATACGGCGTTGGCTGCAAACCGAGTTTGCTACAACTGTGGCGAACCGGGTCATGTCCGTCCACAATGCCCCCGCAATGCGGGAAATGTGCCACAGGCTCGTGGAAGGGCATTCAACATCAATGCCAACCAAGCTCAAGCCAACAATGACGTGGTGAATGGTACGTCATTAATTTCTTTTAATTGTTCTTTTGTCTTGTAAAATCCCTACCTGCATTCATCATGCCAATAATAGGTTATTATTTGAGCAGGTGTGTATCTTGTAAATAGTCGTTATGCTTCTGTACTATTTGATTCGGGTGCGAATAAGAGTTTCGTGTCTTTAGAGTTCGAGCCTATTCTTTCCAAGCCGCGTTCTAATTTAGAGAGATCTTTTACGGTCGAAGTACCCGATGGCAAGTCTGTCAAAGTCGGCGTCGTGATACGCGATTGCACCTTAAGTCTTAACGAGCACGACTTTTCCATCGACCTTATTCCTATGCAACTAGGGAGCTTTGACGTTATTATTGGCATGGATTGGTTAGCAAAGCAACATGCGGAAATTATATGCTTTGAGAAGTGCATTTGAATTCCTTTACCATCGGGTGATACCTTAAAAGTTTTTGGGGAGAGATCATCCCAAAGACTCAAACTCATGTTTTGCATCAAGGCCCGAAAGTGCTTGAGTGAAAATTACGTAGCTTTCATGGCTTATGTAGTTAACACGAAAGCCAAGGGTAAAGAACTGAAGGATATACATGTCGTGCAGAATTTTCCCGAGGTGTTTCCCGAGGATCTTAGTGGGTTACCTCCCGTACGAGAAGTTGAGTTCAAGATCGACCTGATTCCTGGTGCAAATCCCGTGGCTAAGTCACCTTATCGTCTTGCACCGTCTGAAATGCAAGAACTAGCTAGTCAACTGCAAGAGTTGACCGATAAAGGTTTCATTCGACCTAGCTCTTCACCATGGGGTGCACCCGTGCTATTTGTGAAGAAGAAAGATGGTTCTTTCTGTATGTGCATCGACTACCGGGAACTTAACAAGCTCACTATCAAGAACCGATATCCTCTTCCTCGAATTGATGACCTCTTCGATCAACTTCAAGGAGCTACATAATTCTCGAAGATCGATCTACGTTCTGGATATCATCAATTACATGTTCACGACAATGATATTCCAAAGACCGCATTTCGTACTCGATATGGACATTATGAGTTCATGGTTATGCCTTTTGGCTTGACTAATGCACCTGCTGTCTTCATGGATCTCATGAACCGGGTATGTAAACCGTATTTGGATAAATTCGTAATCGTGTTTAGTGATGACATTCTCATCTATTCCAAGACAAAGACCGATCACGAGTCGCACCTACGTCAAGTCCTCGATCTTTTGAAGAAGGAACAATTATATGCCAAGTTCTCCAAGTGCGAATTTTGGCTTGAAGAAGTCCAATTCTTAGGACATGTGGTGAATAGCCAAGGAATTCACGTTGATCCTATAAAGATAGAAGCCGTGAAGAATTGGTGTGTTCCCACGACCCCAACCGAGGTTCGTTTTTTTTTTGGGTTTAGCGGGTTATTACCGTAGGTTCATTGCAAACTTTTCGAAGATTGCGAAACCGCTTACGGCCTAACTCAAAAGAATAGACTTTTTGAGTGGGGACCCGAACAAGAAGATGCGTTCGAGACGTTGAAACACAAACTGTGTAATGCTCCTATCCTAACCCTTCCTGATGGAAACGATGACTTCACTGTATATTGCGACGCGTCTAGTCAAGGTCTTGGTTGCGTTCTCATGCAACGAGGTAAGGTCATAGCTTACGCGTCGAGACAATTGAAGGTTCATGAAGTAAACTACGCAATCTTATTTTAAAATTATAAATTATAAAAAAAGGGTTACAAAATATAAATTTAGTATCAATTTTAATTTGTAATTAAATTAGTCTCTTTTAAATTTTCAAAGGATTTTAATTCAGTAAATCCTTCTCTATAAAACATACTTACAAATTCATGTATATTTAAAAGAAAAATATGAATATGTACATATTTAAAATGTGCGTTATCTTAATCTTTTAAAATTACAAATTTACTATTTTATTAAATAGTAAATAATAACTATTTTGATAATAAAAGTATAACTTTTATTAATAGTGTTAATCACTAAAATTCTTGTTTACAACATTTAATTATCAAAATAATAATAAATTACACCTATTTAATAACATAAAAATCATGGACTAACGGTTTATAAATAGAGTACCAAAATCACCATGATTAACTTAATACGACGTTTCATTTAGGTTGAACGGTATCGTATCCTCGGCATATTTTATACAAGACATCCTTATTTTGCTCATTCTTGCAATCCAAGTGAGTTTTTCCATACCCCTTTCACATATTTTCACACTTTGGGGTGAAACATGTTAACTTTATGATAATTGCACTTGTAAACTCGTTTGAATCTTGTAAACACTTGGGTAATTCATCTTGTTTGTCATGGTTAGTTGGACTTTAGTAATTACCATGTGATGACTAATATATGTACAATCATTAACTATTGTTAGCCTGGCGACGTCATAGATCTATGGGCCTAACAAGCCTACTTGGTTAATCCAAGTACACTTAGCTAATCGTTTAATCTTGTAATCTTATAATCTTATAATCTGTCAAGGTTTGATGGTTACATTTGTTCATCCATCCCTAATTACTTTATTCAATAACCTATGACATGAATTGCCATTTTTTTATATATTTATGTATGAAAACTATGGAAAACTCACCAACATTATGTTGACCTTTTATTTTTAACATGTTTCAGGAAATGATAATGCTTAGCTTGCTATGAAGACAATGTCACACCTAGGATTGGACCTAGAATAAAATAAAAATGCATTTGTCATCATTGAACGTTGAAATTCCTATGTTTTGGAGCATATTCTATTTCTTAAATGTATGTCTTGAATATTGAGTTTTAATAATATTGTCATTTTAAATTAGCGTTGTGTGGCATGAACAATCTTAACCCTCACATCTCGACGTTTCCACCGTTAAGGTTGGGGTGAGACAATCACCACTACCACAACCCCCATCACCACTATCGTAGCCACCCATCACCACCACCGCAGCCCCCATCACCACCACCGCAGCCACCTATCATGTCACACCCCAATCCATGGCAGTTTCCCGTGGGGCGTGATCATTATGGAATCATAGTCATTGATCAACCACTACATGGTTCGGTAAAACATACGTTGAAATAAGTTTAAAAATACATAATTGTTTTTAGAGTTAAATTGCGGAAGCAAAGGAACTAATGTAAATCGTTTTAAAAACTCGACAAATACATAAATAAATATCCCAAACAGAATGGCCCTAAATGCGATGTGATCCATGCTAGCTTAACTTGATGCAATTATCAAATACCTGAGAAAACATGCACGAAAATATGTCAACGTAAAGTTGGCGAGTTCACAGGTTTTAAAGTAATAGTAAATAGTGTAATGGACCACAAGTCTTTCCATGATTTGAGTGTCGAACATACAATACTACAATATTATATAAGCATCACAACCGAAGCTAGACTGTAACTGTAATAGATTGCCCCTACTTGTGCCTACCGTAAGCACAGGGTGTACAGGCTAATGCACCCGTTTAGACCTCCAGTCAAGGTTAGAGTAACTAACCCAGGTGGGGATAGTCAAACCCAATAGTACTATCCATGATTACCTCGCTTTGGGAAATAAACTAACGGTCCGATAACAGGGGACTTTATACGATAAGTAACAACTTATATAACATGTGAAACCATCGACAAGTAATTATGTCCACGAAAATAGTAATTTGTATGTAATCTCCCCCAAAATGAATATAAGTAAAAATGGGGCTGTGAAACTCACCTGTTAAGTGAGTCGGGTGTGAAAAATCTGTAGGTATCCAAGTGCTCGGGAAAAATCCAACTAAGTTCGCCCTAAAACAATTAAGGCAACTTATGTCTAAGTAATTGCTCCTACGTGTAATATGAGCATGTAATTATTCATCCACAATCTTGGTAACAAAAGGTTTGACTAGACGACCCGTTGGTGACACAAGATGGATATTTGTGAAACATATATATTACTTAGAAAATATTAATAAATTATATTTTTCTTGAAAGTGTACACTAATCCTTGTATTTTAAGATTGACATATTGTTTAAGTAATTAAATATTATTTTGACTCGACCCGAGACGTGACTCGAGTGTTTAGTAATTTTGCTATGTAATTTACTTATGAAATTATAGAAACTAGGGTTTTGAAATAATCTTATTTTTCTTAGGTAAAATAACATTTATATTATATTAATTGTAATACAATTTAAAATATTGACATCTAAATAAAATCACTAGCTTTCGTGTTTTTTTTTACAATACACGAATAAATATATATTAACTTATAAAATAATTATTTAATTATATTCTTAGTAGGATAATTCTTTTATTTTATTTAGTTATTATAAACCTTAGCACATATTAAGTTAGGATTTTCTCCATTTAAGTAATTTTATTATATTATAAATTAAAGTTCCCTTGAATGAAATACTTAACTAATTTAGTCATTTTACCAACATATCTTTACCTAACTTTTTAAATGACATAGTAACTAATATTATAAAATCCATAAATTCATATTTTAAGTCTCATGTCAAAATAGCTAAGTCATGTGTTATCTTTGTCAAATAGTTATCTACTAACCTAATATTTGGTTCTGAAGTTCAAAATTTTCATTTAAAGTCCCATGTATATATACTTAACCATTCTTGTAATATTGGTCAAATTGTCAACTAGTCATAACCTAACTTTTGTAGTAATATTTTACCACTCACTAACTAAGTATAACTTGAAGAATATATATAAGTATTCATAATAATTCTTGTAGATATTTAAAATTCCATAACCATATTATAACCCTTTTGTAGTTTTTCTTGAGCTTTAATAAACCCTTATGACTTTTTATAAATCACCAACTAGTAACTTGGTCAACATGAATCTATCAATATTTACTTTTTAAGAATAACTGTTATTATTTAGTTTATGTTAAAATGTTTGTATGAAGCATTATACTTGAAACTCTTTGTTGGTAAAAACATCATTTTTAACAAGAATGACTTTTTGTGGATGAATGTTGTTACATATGATCTAGTAGATGAATAATATAATGAAATGAAATATATATAAACAAAAGAGAGTGTTTTCACTAAAAACAAGCAAGAAAAGATCGAAAGGTTGATGTAGGATGCTTGGAAGCTTCAAAAATCACTTGGTCTTCAACAATGGCACTTGAATCACCCAAGATTTGTAGAAAATAGTTGGAAATCAAATGAAATGGTGGTGAGGATGCTTTGGCTGAATTTTTAAAGGGAGGAGAGAAGAGAAGGGATGTTGGTGAAATGTATAGGTGAATTATGAAGTGTGAGTCTTGTTTTATAATGTCATATACTTTGTAAGACTACTTTGAGATTTGACAACTCTTTCTTGTTGGTCAAATTTGAGGAGGGAAAAAGTGTCCATAAGTAGAATGAAGACATGTTTCTTTAATCACTTGAAAAGTAGTTACATCAAAACGGAAACTCTTGGATTTACAAGTTAAGCAAAAATCTCTTCATGATAAGGAGAAAAGAAGAAAAGATGGTATGATGGGTGGGGTGGACGGTTTTGGGGGGGGGGGGGACTGGCGGTTTGGTTTTTAATTTTGTGTAGTATTGGGTGGTATTTGTTGCACTATAGGTATTTTTACTTTTTTATATTTTTACTTTTTACTTTTTAAAATACACAAAAAAAGATATTATAAGAACTTATATAATATCATATATTTTTTTTAATATTGATGGTATGTTAATGATACATCATGTATCTAGTAATCGCGTTAAAACGATTCGTTCCGGGTAAAATATCAAGTTAGGCGATTAGGTTTATTTATAAGTTTAAACTTTTCCAATGTATTTAATTTGGAATCTAAAATACTTTGAAACACTTTAAAGTATTTATTAGTATGTATATATTAATTATCACCAACATTCGTGTGTGCCGGATGTACCGCGTGTAAAAATGGTAATTACGCCGAATCACTGATGCATGAAATGTTATGCATGAAATTTGGCAATGCATGAAATGACTTCAAATAATTAGAACTCAATTGAAACTCATGTAAAACATGCATAATTATGACTAAGGCGGGCTGGGTATTGACTTGAAATTGCCGGTTGTTACACATCACCACCTTCACAACCACCCATCACTATCACCACCTTCACAGCCACCCATCACCACCTTCATAACCACCCATCACCAACACCAATACAACCACCCATCACCGTAGCCACCCATCACCACCACTGCAGCCCCCATCACCATCACCTCCACAGCCACCAATCACCACCTTCACAACCACCCATTACCATCACTACCATAACCACCCATCACCACCACCGCAACCCCCATCACCACCACTACCGCGGACACCCATCACCACAACGTAGCCACTATCACCACCACTGCCGCCCCCATCACAACCACCCATACACAACCACCAAAACCCCTATCTCCACCACCATAGCAGCCCATCACTACTAGATCTGTGGTTTTTGCCAAAACACCCTTGGCCACACGTGTTTCACCCTTCCACTACTAGATCTACTTATCTGGAACATCAATTTCAAATCTTGGTGGTTGTGGAGTACCGATCACACATACACAAAGAAGAGAAGAGATAGGGTGGCGGTGGTTCTGTCGTGAGGTGGGGGTGTGGTGGTGGTGCGACGACGTCGGGGGGGTGCGGCGACTGAGGGGGTGCGGCGACGGCGGCGGTTGCAATGGTGGTGGACATAGAAAGGGAGAAGAGATTATAATATCTATATATATAATATATATATATATATATATATATATATATATATTATATATATTATATATATATATAATATATATAATATATATATATTATATATATATATATATATATAGAAGATAAAAGAGGTGGGGTGTGGATGAGGGTATTTTATTTAATAAATAAGGTTATTTTTGTCATTTATAAAAACTAATGGAAAAATCTAACGGCGTTAGTGTGTTGGACTCAAATGAAAATAAAAATGAAACGTCTGGGGGCGGATAGTAATTTTAAAACTGCATGGATGCAAGTGATTAAGATGGACAATATCAAAGATGCAAATGACAATTTACTCTTATAAAAGAGATGACTTTCATTGCTAAACAGATTCTTTGAAAATTCATAGACAACTCCTTGTCAAAAATCTGGTTGTTGATAATACAATTTCCCACATTATTTTACAATGGCAACGCCAACGGGTTACCGTTATGCTACTTACCTTATCTGGTTACTTTAGGGTTCTACCAGATCTATTTGGGGGGTGTTTTTTCGATAATCCTCAATATTCTAAAGTGTACGGAATTGACCTCTTCAATCAATATGATAAGTCAAAAAAATCTGGATGACATTATAACAAGATATTAAAGAAGTTCTAATCATTAAAATTCAAGGTAAAGAAAGAAAACTGATTTGTGGAGGCTTTTGCTTTTAACATTTCCATTATTATAAACCATGGTACCAACCTTATTTTCCAAAAGCTGCCATAATAAAATCATTGCAACCTTCATACCTTTCTCCCACATAACACATGTACTTTTCATTTTTATTGTTAGAGATAGATGCATGTGTGCATATTTATTTTGGTTAGTTATTTTTTATTCAAAGTAATTAGGAAATAATCCGACGACCCATAAAAAAACATGGTCCTACCATAAATACATCAAAAATACCCCATACCATAAAAATAGATACGGACCAAGTAATATAATCTAATCTTCTAAGAATTAGTGAGAGGACTTATGTGATCACATCGGAGTCATATAAATACAATAATTTTTCGTGAGTATATAGAGATATATGTAAAGATTTTTCGAGTGACAATAATATTTTTGGATGGTAACTCCATTGATTATGATTTGATGAAAAAGATGAACTTAAGTTGAAGTAAAGGAAATGTTTATCGGAATTTTATTTATTACAAAGACCGCAAAATTTGCAAAAGATTGGAATAGTGATATAACAAATTTATTTGAAGAAGATAAGAAAATAAAATTGGTATTTACCTCTATGTAATTTAGCTTTTGATTTTTTTTTAGTTACTGACTCGACCCGAACTGATCCGGAAATTTTTATGTCCGTTTTTATGAAATTGAAGATATAAAATCAGTGACTCCATATAAATAATTTTTTGGGCCCAACACTGAATACAATAGCTAGGTTATATAATACCTTTATACACTCAAGAATGTAGTAGGACCCATTAGTTGGTAAGAAACAAGCAATTGCAAGTATGAAACCAAATATCATGTCTTTGAAAATAGTTTGGTTTCTTACGTAAAATGCTTACATAGCTTTTTTATTAGAACCTGGTTGCATTACTGGAAATTTGAAGATTTGCAATTGAAATCTACGATCGTAAGAAATATCGCAAACTTTACAACCGTTTTGAGACTGATTCTTAACGGCCGCAAATATTCATAAAATTAGTGAAAAGTATTAATTAAAATTAAATTTAAATATCGGTGAAAACGGTAGCGAATAAGTGAACTGGAAAAGGTAAATTAAAAATAAAAAAGAAAAAAGATATATATTAGTATCAAATTTGTGATAAAAAAGTTAAATAAAAATATAAATAAGTCGCAAAAACAACCACAAAAATGAGATGAAAGTACACTTGGTATATTCAATATAATTTTTTTTATCCCTGTACGGTTGGATAACAACAATTTCACGACAGTGGTAAAAATGTGTAAAATACAAAATTAAAACTAAAAATAAATTTTGGTCTCAAAATACACAATCTGTACTACTATATAATATAACTGTTTGAATAACAATGTAATTTTAATTCATTTTAATACACTTAATAATAGTATTGTTGTATTTGATACAATTGATATGTATAAATAATTTGTTATTTATAATTTTATCCCTCCATATAATAATATAGATATGTTTGTAATACCACATTAACAAAACAATAAAACAGAATGAGAGCTCAATATATATAAAAAGGATACATAGACTTAAGGGGAAACAAGATTATGATTTGTGCATTTTTTGTTGTGTAAGGTCATAAAAAATACCAATTCCAATTAAAATTTTAAAGTGTTATTTTTTTTTGATTTTTTTTATTCATCTCCTGTCTATATGGTTGGGTTTGAACTTAGTTCTCCTTGAGTTTTTGTTAACATGGTACATACGTCATGCTTAAGTTTGAAGGGTTTTTTGAAATTTATAAATTTATGTTATTTGACTTATAAAAGTCCATTGATATTTTACCAGAATAATCAATTAGTGTTTATCTTTAACTTTAAATCCTAAAAAATATAGATTTACAAGAGAGACAACGTTTGTGTGCCGAAATTTAAGATCTTGGAGGACATCAACAATTCTCTTATACTGATTATGATTTAGTTTTAAAATTATCTAAAGACAACTATCTACAGAGTTAGAAAAATGTTATCTCGTCGCATAACGTGGGTGTACCTACTACTATTATTTTATAAAGCATTTGAGATGGACAATTTAGTAATTTTTTAAAAGTTTATGACACTTAAGAAAAAAATGATTGCATTTGATACAAGAGTTGATACATAGATAACTCACCATTTACAATTCAGTCCCTTTGATGATTAATTATATCTATAATATAATCCAAGCGAGAAAGTCAAGAAGGATTTTACTATTGTAAAAAGCCCATTTACAATTCAGTCCCTTTGATGATAATTATATCTATACCATATAATCCAAGCGAGAAAGTCAAGAAGGATTTTACTAGTTGTAAAAAGGGTCCATGACAGCTATGAGAAACATGCACTAATATGTGTGGTGTTGTGTATTTTTGGCGCATGACCAAGAAAAAATTGATGTTTTATAATTTGTTCTACAATCAAAGTTTAAACATCTCGTTTCATTTTGATTTTTCTATTTGAACTCTGATTCACATAGTCCGGTTTGATCTTGGTTCACCGAGTTTGAGAAAAACCGCCCGGTTCAATAAAGTCGGTCGAATACATGGTAACCAGATTGGTGGCACTAGAGGTTTCTGGTTGAACAAGTCAAACCGGCCAACCCGGTTTAGTTTTCTAAACATTGAATGTAATACAATTGAGTGAGCGTTATTCCACCGCGTAGCACGAAAGCATTTGAGATGGGCAATTTAATAATTTCTTCAAAATTTTAAGAAACGTAAGACAAATGGTATTGCATTTCATACAAGTGTTGATACATAAATCTATACTATATTTTCTATTTTTTCCCTAACCAAAACTATAAAAAATAATCACAACCTACATCGATTGTATAGAAAAATTAAGGTGGTACCCAATTTCTATATGAGAAGCTATTTGCTTCAAGTTAAAAAAAGAAGTTGTGTTTTACGTGCATGACTTCTTATATGTCATTAAACATTAAACTAAATTTGTAAAAAACTTTTTGGGTTTTCAATCGGCTGCACCGACAGTTGCTAGTTAAATTGGTTGGTTCGGTCCGGTCTGGTTTTAAATCATAGTTTAGCACAATAAGGGAGGGTTAGCCAAGATACAAAGTTTTACAAACTTTTATACCTCGTCGCATCGTGCGATCTCACACATTATTGCTCAAAAGTTTAAGACACGTAAGAACTATGTGGTTGCATTTTGAACAAATGTTGATGTATAAATAGTTTCACATTTATAATTTTGTCCCTAAACCAACACTATAGTTAATGCTTCTATCCCACATCGGTTGTGAAGAAAAACTAAAGTAGTATCCAACTTCTATATAAGGAGCACTTTCTCAAAGTTAAAGAGAAAGAAGTTGTGTTTCACGTGCATGCCTTTTTGTATGTCATAAACATAAAACTAAATTGGTAAAAAAGTACTCTTTGTTTGAAATGGGCGGTACCGGTGGTTCTCGGTTAAACCCACTTGAACCGGCCGATTTAAATTATTGGTTAGCACAATAAGAGAGAGTTACTTCAAGATACAAAGTCTAAAAATATTTATATCACCGTCGCACCGCTTGGTTTTCACCCACTAGTTACTATTAAAATGAAACTAGTGAAACTTCAATAAAATATGCATTAAGCCTTCTAATATTTGCATTATGGTAAAAATAAACCTTTACCAAAGGGTACGTTAGACCATATAATGATTAATGCTCTAAGGGCATTTTGTGCCATATAAACACTAATTCATCGTAACTCTTTTAGGTAAAAACATGTGTAATGATTAATACATCTTAATACCCATTCAATCATTACCAATTATGTAATCTATAAGAAATTATGATGTTATGGTGAAAACGCCCCATCTATAACGCCCCTATAATGCTCACGAGGGTGATGTAAAGGCGTTTGAAGGTGCTATAATGCCTTTAATGCCCTTTTAATGTCCCACTACGTTTGATTCTAGGTTTAGATGCATTAAACCTGAATCAAATTTTTTGTTAGACAATACAACTTTCTTTTTTGAAATAGTTGTATGTATTTATATGCAACTTTTCTTAGATGTAAATACAACTTTGATAATGCAACTTTTTTATATGGTTTTATGTATTATTCACTAGGTTAGTATCTTGTGTATTATACAGTTTGTATAAATAAATATTAAATAGTTAGTAACGAAAATTTATGAATTATAGAACAGTGTCTTGAAATATGATATTATTGAATTAACTATGAGTAATGACTTTAAATATTAAACAACAATATCATTTTTTAACTTTTTTTTTATTTTTTTAATTTTCTAAAATTAAAAACATTTTTAAAAATGCCATTTCAAATTTTTTTCTTATGAAAGTTTGAATTTTAATCATTTTTGTTTCATAAAAAAAATATTTTTTAGAAACACAAGTTTTAAAATATTTCTTATTTTTAAAAAAGTTTGATGTTTTAAAAATAACTTCTTATTTTTTAAAAATTGTTTATTTAGAAATTGCATTTATAGAATAATCTTTTTTCTTATTTATAAAAATATATTTTAATCTTAACATGAATTAAATAAATTATTAATAGTTAATGTAATTATTTATTAGGAGAGAGAAACGAGAAAATAAGATTTAGAAACTCTATAATTGCGTCATGTGTCACTAAATACATTATTTTTTTAGTATAGATAGATATGCAATTTTTTTAGATGCAAATACAGGGTAAACGTTCAAATGTAATTTTTGCATACGTAAATGCTATATTTATTATATTTTATTTGAAAAAATACAACCTTTTCTATAGTTAAATAGAACCATTATCAATGCAACTTTTTCTTTAAAGTAAACACAACATTTTTCATAATATTTAATTACAACAAATGCAACATCGTTTACAAACAAATGCAACTTTTTAGCATTATCGTTTCAAGCACTACCATAGTTGTTAATATGCATCAATATCTCAATTACGCCATAACAGTAATAACATAGATATCATAGATAATCTTATGGTGTACTTTAATAAATATGTCCAAACTCAAAATAAGAATGTAATCAAAACAAAGTTGTACATTACAATCATAAAGAATAATGACACTTCCTACTCATATTAGAAACTCTTGATCTCTAGTGTAGTGTTCATCTTTCTATACTATAGCTTCAAAGTTTCTCGTTGGTTGTTAGTTTTTTTTCACATATTTGCAACTTGGCCTTTTCCATTCATGAACCTCCTCAATCTGTTTTGCATTTCAAGCAACAACTTTTATTTCTAACACTCGCTTTGAATGATTTCCTAAAATGCATTTAGTGTAAAAACAAATTAATGACACTTCTACTCATATTAGAAACTCTTGATCTCTAGTGTAGTGTTTCATAGTTTCTATACTATAGCTTCAAAGTTTTCTCGTTGGTTGTTAGTATTTTTTCACATAGTTTGCAACTTGGCCTTTTCCATTCATGAACCTCCTCAATCTGTTTTGCATTTCAAGCAACAACTTTTTAATTTCTAACACTCGCTTTGAATGATTTCCTAAAATGCATTTAGTGTAAAAACAAATTGCTTTTCAATGTGCAAGAATGACTATTCATGTCTAAACACAACAACTCAACGTTCAAAAACAACCTCATAATAACATCTATAGTAAATTACACTTTTCATCCTTTAGGTTTGTAACAAATTCAGGATGCGTACTTAAACTAAGAAAATTACAGTAAAATCCTTATGTTTTAAAAGCTTGCACGTTTCATACTATCTTCTAACAGGCATTAAATTTGGTTATTAAGTCAGGTCACATGTCTTGCACATAAGGGTAGTTTGATTTTTTTTATCCTTAATAATAAAAAATAGGATATTAAAAACATTATATTATTAAAACCCACCCCACCCCACTACGCTCCACACCATTCTTTCTCTCTCTACTCTCTCTCTTGCAAAAAAAAATCACTGCCGCCATCCGCCACTGCCATCATCTACCACCACCACCAGCGCCACCATCTGCCCCACCACTGCCACCATCCACCATTTAAGGATAAACCTATATGATCTTTGGGAGGTATTTAACCCAAACCCTCACCTCTCTTTACTCTCTCTCTCTCTCTCTCTCTCTCTCACATAAACACCACCACCACCCACTGCCGCTACCACCCTACCACCACCTCTTTTCACTACCATTTACTCTCTATCTCTCTTGTCCTCATATCCATCACATATTGCACCATCTCCACCAAACCTCATCAATCTCTCTCTTTCTCTCTCACTCTCTCTCTCTCTCTCTACATTAATACCCACTTGTTCATCTTCTAACACCATCATCTACTTGCCACAACCATTCCATCATCATCCACCATTATCAATGTAAACTTCTGTCAAGTCAAATTTATTGAAATGAGTTGCGTTCTTCGCGTGTATACAGAGAAAGAGAGAGGAGAGAGAGAGAGAGAGTTAAGGGTGTGTGGTGAGTAGTGGCCGATGATGGCAGAGGAGTGAAGGTCATGGCCATGGCAGAGTAGTGGAAGTGAAAAAATCGATAACTAGTATAAGAAGGAGAGAGAGAGAGTTGAGAGAGAAAGAGAGAGAGAGAGAGAAGAGAGAGAGAGAAAGAGAGAGTTATGTTTTTATGTTGAGACAGAGAGAATAAGTATAGAGAGAGAAGTTAAAGGTGGGGTAGGATGAGATGGTGTTTAATAAGGGCAAAAAACCAATTTACTCTCATGTGCAAGGCACATGACCTGACTAAACGGACAAAACTAACGTCCGTTAGAGCAAAGGACGTAATCTGTTGCAAAATTCAATCATAAAGGACGTTTACTTTAATTTTCTTTGTTTAAGAACGAAACCTGAAATTTATTATATAACTAAAGGACGAAAAATGTAATTTGCTCTAACTTTATATAATGTGAGAGTAGAAAAGTCAAAGAAGATCAGTCATGTTTTTAGGAGTTTACAGATGGTCTAAGTCAAAGACCTTCAAGTTTTAGCATTAATGAAATTCTTATGGTAGTTAACAATAATCAAAGAGACAGTTCAAAAGGAACATTCATCACATCTGGTTAAATTTTGTAACGATTCCTTTCCACAAGGAAGTTGCAAAATATGCCAAATTTTGATTATAGTTTTACAAAAGTAACTAACCTAAGGATCTATAAAACACAAAGTCTTAACTTACTTAAATGAAAGCATAACGTAAAAGCAAAGCTGTAACACCCTATTTTTATCTAGTGTGTACGTTAACAAGTGGAAAGTAAGAACCCACTAACCCGATGGACGTGAATTCATTATTTGATATCCGTTACGATAAATATGGAATATGTGCAAAAGCATATTGAAGTTTTGAGTTGTAATGAAGTCATGCTAACTCAAGGATCTTTCGGTTTAGACTTGAAAATATGTTATAAGGATCCACAAGAGGAATAGTTGACCTATTGCTCATGTAAGGCTTGTTATAAGTTTAATAAGCATATGAAAAATAACGGGCAAACAAAGGGTAAGGGCTAGGATACGGGGAACCGAAGCTTTCTATTTGGATTTAAATGGTTATATTAATTGTTATATTTGTAAAGGGGGAAAATACTTGAAATTGATAAAAGAATATAAATGAGGAATGTAGGTGAAAACAACACTCAAATCTAAGTTGTAACGAAATGGGAATCACAATAACACATTTGGTTTAGTGTATTATAAGCACTCCTACGCCTCCAAGAAGCACGACTGTGTTAATGGAAGATCTACCAAAATCAACATGTTACTAGTTGGATCAACACGTGGCATATACATGGCAAACACGACCGTGGGTAAAAGGTGCACGACCATGCTTTTAGCAAACATAGCCCTTCTAGAAATAGAAACTCGAATTTCATTTGATAGTTTCTCAATTTATATCCCCCTTCTCTGCTATAGTTTAAACACCAACATAATCTAGGACGTACATAGAAACCCATTTTTTAGCCATTTTTTTAAACATTTAAGGGTATTGTAGGTATACTCGGTTTGACAAGCATACCACAATAAATACTTCTGATGTGGAGAGAGAAAAAGTATGATAACTAGTAGAAGATTGTTGGCTTGAGAGGTAACCTCTCATCTTAATATAAGTTTAGGACCAAAGGAAAGGTCGGGTGTGAAACCCTAGCGATGGGTTATATACCCAAAGAGTATATAGATTGTTAGTTGAGAGATTAGTATGTTAGAAACCCATGATCCATATGGGTGAGACACGAGCCATTCTTATATATAAGGTCTAGTCATCCAACAAGTGATGGGTCGTATACCTAGATGTGGAGTAGGGTGGAAACCCTAGTAGGGTCGTTCTATGACCCAAGAATGATATAGAATAATAGCTAACTAATACACGGTATAATAATCTTATAGACATGTGTTATGTCAAGGAGTAAATAAAACGGACAATTAATTGAACGTGTGTTAATGATAAGTTCTACATACCCCTTGAAAGTAATATGCCTTAGGTCTTATACGTGCATTATATGTACGAATATGGTATAAAATGTGTAGAATATGATGATAGTTAATTTAATTAAACATGATATATGGTAGCTAACGATGTTGCCAATATACTTGTGTGTATAATGTGTTGATTATATATAGAATCACATGGATGTGGTTTGATTGTAAGTCACATGGAAGTTGCATTACTGTGAACAATATGGGTGATTTATGGTTCAAGTGGATTTTAACCAAATGGATGTGGTGTGATTCTAAGCCATGCAAAAGTTGTGTGATTATGAATCATATAAGTAATTTATGGCTCAAGTGGATTGTAATCAGATAGATGTGGTGTGATCAAGTCATATAGAACTATAGAAGTAGTGTGGTGTATAATAGGTTGTTTTGATGGAATATTATTATGGGATCATGATATGCAGATTGTGTATGTGCAATCAATAACAAAAATTAATTTATGTTATGCTAGCACTTTTAAAATATGTCCCAAACCTAAAGAGCTAAGATGGATCAAGTCTCAACAAAAATGGATTGGACATATAAACGTGTTATTTACTGTAAATATTTTTGGAAAACAATAAAATGATAGTTTTATTAAGTATATTAAAACAAAGTTTTTTGAAGATCTTGGTTTCCGTACATATACTCAAATGACTTGTCATAATAACACCGGTGATTAAAATATGAGTGATACAAGTTGGTATTAAAGCATATGGTTTGAGTGATTCGGGTATAACGAAAAAAACCTTAATATACTAAAACTTTAGTGCGCTTGGTACTAGAGAAGTTTCAATCCTAGACTTGTTAAAGAACCAAGGATAAAGAGATAATCTATGGTTCTGACCTGAAAGTATGATGTAACTATAGTGAGTGTGATTGAATAATGAATATTGAAATTCATTGCCTAAGATATGGCATTGTAATGTTGAGTATACATAAGTATAATATGCGTAACATTGCACCTAACTAGTGTAATAATATACATACAATAACTAATGCTTTCTTTGAATTCTCATACTTATATCAAATGGGGGTGGAAAGTAAATGAGATCCTAATGTGTCTTGCATGATATATTCTCTAATAAAACAAAATAATTTTCCCCACATGTTATCTTTTCATACTCATTTTGTCACATGCCATTAGCATAGCAAGTCAATAATTTAATTGTAAGGCCTCTTTTCCGGAGACCTCACAGTTAGACATTCATAACACTATTCATAAAACATTTTATAACTCATTATCACATTGCAGCGGAATTTAAACATTTAAAAGCCATTCATTTATTTATAAACGCTGTTGCTAAGTAATACATGTTTGGTATAGTTACAAAAGATCATTATTTTGCATTACAAAACAACAATTTTATATTCATGAATGGATGTCACCCTTGTCCCGACGAGTAGCCTCCCCGAGTGCCATCCTTAGCAATATTACCTGCCAACTGAAAACACATAAAAGTCAGCATTGCTGAGTGAGTTCCAGTTTTAAAATCATAAAAATATCTTGATAGATTTGTATACAAAATACTTCTTAAAGAACATATCTTATCTTTCTTTCGGATGTGATCACACACCATACATACAAATCATATCCATTACATCATTACCATTCTCTTTCTTGCTTATTATTATTATCTTTCACTGTCGATATGGACCAAAGTGCTATACCCCCCATATAATGTGCATAACCTGGTACTGGGCCTTGAAGTCTATAAATAGACTCCATCCGTGGTGCACATATGCTGGCACCAGTACCGGGGCAGCAACAGTGGTCCCCTCAATCTTAAAGATTAACCCTGTGTACATCCTTTGGGTTAGCTAAAACGTACACAGTTGAGCTAACGACAACATGGTCGTGCACCTCCTGTAAATTTTTACTTGCAAGTCTTTTCATTCCTTATGTTCCACTTTTCGTTAATATTAATCTTCCACTTGATTAATAATAATACTTTATGATCATAGGCAATCCACATAAAGTCACATGTTAATATCATAATAGGCACATAAGGACAGCCCACAACATGCATAAGATAATCAGATAATCAAGTCAACCACGGTCAAACCCTAATCTTGATCTTTCAAAATTCCAGAAAATTTCTTGTCTTAAACTAATGCGGATGAACAAAAACTAATGCGGATGAACAACTTGCAAATGCGGATGAACACTTGCAAATGCGGATGGACACTTGCAAATGCGGATGAACAAAAACTAATGCGGATGAACAACTTGCAAATGCGGATGAACACTTGCAAATGCGCATGCATAAAAAGAAATGTTGATCGATACTGTAGCAAATGCGCATGCATAAAAGAAATGCTGATGGATACTTAGGCTGAATTAAGGCAAATGCGGGTGAACAAAACAGTTAGCAAATTATCACAGTGTAAATGCGGATGAACCATCGGACCTGTAAATGAGACTTATGCTATAACCAGTTCTAAAACCTCATTCTCATACATTCTTAACATAGATCAATCATGCTAAACTCTTAGAACAAGCTTACGACCTCATAAAACATCAAAGTTCATACACGTACATACACAGTTATCGTACATAACGGTTGTAAAACATTTTAAATATATTTTCAGCCCCAAAAAAGTTTTAAAACATAGAATCGGGGTCCTAGAACTCACATATTGCAGCAAACAAGTGAATCTCCTCCCAACTTGGGTGCACAAGAGTTCAAACACCTAGAACAAGCCAAAACAAACACCCAAACACCAAAAACACATAGAAATCAGTTTCTAAGGTTGAAACCTCAAAGAAACCGAACCAAATTAATCACAAAAACCTACTAACCTAGAATAATCTTCTTTTTCTTCACAATTCGACCGAGAGGAAACACAAAAACCAGCTTTCTTTCTTTCTTTTCTTCTTCGAAAAGCAGCAGCAGAAAGAGCATGGGCGACCATGCTCTTTATACACCCACTTTTGACTTTTTGGTACTATTTACAAAAAGCACCCCTCAACTTTGCCTTTTTTTATTTTCTTCAAATTACTTTTCTTTCCTTTTTATTCTGACGAAATTTCGGGTGTTACAAGTCTACCCCCCTTAAAGAGGTTTCGTCCGCGAAACCTGTCACTCTTCGAGTAACTGTGGGTAATGCTGTCTCATCTCTTCTTCGGTCTCCCATGTAGACTCGGATCCTTTTCGGTGTTTCCACTGTACCCGCACAAGTGGAACCACTTTATTTCTTAATTTCTTCTCCTTTCGGTCGATGATTGCCACTGGTTGCTCCACATAATTGAGCCGTTCATCCACTTCAATATCATTCAATGGTACAATCATATCTTCATCAGCTAAGCATTTTCTTAGATGAGATACATGGAATGTCGGGTGATTCCCACTTAACTCATCGGGCAATTCTAGATGGTAGGCCACCTCTCCTATTCGTGCAACGATTCGAAAAGGCCCTATGTATCTTGGACTCAACTTTCCCCTCTTCCGGAACCGGATGATCCCTTTCCAAGGTGAGACCTTTAACATAACTTTATCACCCACGTTGAACTCGATGGGTCTACGCCTCTTATTGTCATACGACTTCTGTCTATCCTTCGCCGCCTTCATAAAGGCTTTGATCTTTTCTAGCTTCTCAGTCGTAGCCTCAATCACCTCCATGCTTCCCAATTCTTTCTGCCCAATGTCTCCCCAACACACGGGCGTTCTACACCTCCTACCGTACAACATCTCGTATGGTGGCATACCAATGCTGGCATGATAACTGTTGTTGTACGAGAACTATGCTAACGGTAGGTGATCATCCCAACTTCCTCAAAAGTCGATCACACATGCCCGGAGCATATCCTCAAGCGTCTGAATCGTCCGCTTAGACAGACCATCTGTCTGAGGATGGTAAGCCGTGTTAATGTGTAGTCTCGTCCCCATGGCATCATGGAATCTCTTCCAAAACTTCGATGTGTACCGGGTGTCACGATCCGACACGATAAACATCGGCATACCATGACGAGCTACAATCTCTTTGATGAACAGATCCGCCAATCTCTCAGATGAATACATCTCGCGGATCGGTAGGAAGTGAGCACTCTTTGTCAATCGGTCAACTATCACCCAGATGGTATCACACCCCTTCGCAGTATGGGGTAGCTTCATTATGAAGTCCATGGTGATGTGCTCCCACTTCCACTCTGGTATATCCAACGGTTGGATCTTCCCGTATGGTTTCTGATGTTCTGCCTTCACTTGCAAGCAAGTAAGGCACTTACTTACATACTCTGCCACGTCCCGTTTCATACCCGGCCACCAGTAGTCTTTCTTCATGTCTTGATACATCTTGGTAGCACCGGGATGAATGGAGTATCGAGTTTTATGAGCTTCATCCATAATTCACCCACGTAGATTCCCATATCGAGGAATCCACATTCACCCAAAGCAGGTTTTAACACCGTGGGTATTCTCCCCCAATTCTGCAACTAGACCTCTCATTCGTTCGGAGTTGAGGTGATATTCTTTTACGCCTCATTTTGAAACTCTTTAACTTGCGTTATCACCTCTGAGGTCATCACCAACTGATACGCTTTACCCGAATCGGTTCGGGTCTCTCCTTCCGGCTAAGGGCATCGGCCACTACATTGGCTTTACCCGGATGGTAATGGATTTCACAATCATAATCCTTAATCAGCTCTAACCACCTCCTCTACCTCATGTTGAGATCTTTCTGCTCGAAGAAATACTTTAGGCTCTTGTGATTCGTGAAGATTGTGCATTTCACCCCGTACAGGTAATGTCGCCAAATCTTTAATGCAAAGACCATAGCCGCGAGCTCCAAATCATGCGTGGGATAATTGACCTCGTGGGTTTTCAACTGTCGGGACGCATAGGCTATTACTCTCCCACGTTGCATTAACACGCAACCTAGTCCCGAATAGGAGGCATCCGAATACACCACTAAGTCTTCACTCCCTTCAGGTAATGTTAAAACAGGAGCTCGAGTTAATCTCTTTAACTCCTCAAAAGCATCCTTCTGTTCTCGTCCTCACACAAACTTCACATTCTTGCGTGTCAACTTAGTCAAAGGTGAGGCTATCTTGGAAAAGTCTTGAATGAACCTTCGGTAATAACCAGCCAAACCCAAGAAACTGCGAATCTCGGATGGCGTATTTGGAGACTTCCATTGCAGTACCGCCTCAACCTTTGCCGGGTCCACTATAATTCCTTCGGTATTCACCACATGACCTAGAAATTGAACTTCCCGCAACCAAAAAGCACACTTAGAGAATTTAGCATACAACTTCTCCTTTCTAAGTGTCTTCAACACTTCACGTATGTGGCCGGCATGTTCTTCTTTGCTCTTCGAATAAATCAAAATATCATCAATAAACACAATCACTGATTTATCTAACATCGGCCGACACACTCGGTTCATCAGATCCATAAAGGCAGCTGGCGCGTTAGTTAAACCGAATGACATAACGAGAAACTTGTAATGTCCATAACGCGTGCGGAATGCTATCTTCGGGATATCTTGTTCCTTTACCTTTAGCTGATGGTAGCCAGATCAAAGATCTATTCTGGAAAACCAAATGGCACCTTGAAGCTAATCAAACAGGTCATCAATCCTTGGTAGGGGGTATCTATTCTTCACTGTCAACTTGTTCAACTCCTGGTAGTCTATACACATTCTCATACTACCGTCTTTCTTCTTTACGAATAATACCGGAGCACCCCAAGGAGAGATACTCGGTCTAATAAACCCCTTATCCACCAGTTCCTGTAGCTGATCCATCAGTTCTTTCATCTCGGTAGGAGCTAACCGATACGGTGCCTTGGCAACGGGCTGCTCACCGGAGATCAGGTCGATCTGAAATTCTATCTCACGGTCCGGTGGCACACCTGGTAGATCTTCGGGAAACACATCCGGGAAATCACGTACCACTAGAACTTCTGATAATCGTGGTATCGACACGTCCACATCTTTCACGTATGCCAAGTAGGCACAACATCCGCGCCTCATACACTTCTCTGCCACTGCCATCGAAATCACTTTCGGAACCGTAGTGACACGATCACCATAAACTATCACTGAACTCCCATCTCGTGAAACTAACCGAATCATCTTCTTCCGACACACGATGTTTGTCTCATAGGCTACCAACCAATCCATTCCCAGAACTACATCAAACCCGCCTAGGGGCATCATAAATAGTTTAGCGGAGAACCTATGGCCTTCTAACTCTATTCCACAATCCTGAATCATATCAGAAATTCTGGTAGACTTACCAATAGCAGTTTCTACATCAAAAGGTTCATCGATGCTCCTACTACTAACAGGCAGTTTAGCACAGAAGGCAGCAAATATGAAACTCCTACTAGCACCAGAATCAAATAGTACAGAGGCACAAGTTTGGTTTACTAGGAACACACCTGACACGACGTTGGGGTCTACCCGGGCTTCCTCTCGGGTCATCGTGAAGGCTCTTGCACTTGCTCTCTGCCCTCCTTCTTTCAGCCTCTTCTTCAACCCAGAACTTTTAGCCCTTGGCTTCTTGCAATCCTTGTTCATATAGCCAATTTCACCACAGTTAAAGCACCGTGGGGCTCCACACATCTTTGAAATGTGACCGAGCTTGCCACATTTGTAGCAGACATTCATTCCCAAGCGGCATTCCCTGTTATGTTCCTTCCCACACTTATCACACCGCGAGCTTGCAGTAACCACTCGGTGATCATCCATCCTCGGCCTCTTACTGTTCGGGTTGAAACCACCACGCCCGAATCTCTTCCCGTTCCAACTCCTGTTATTACCACCCGTCTTCTTCACCTCAACCACCGCTACTTCCCTTTCATCATACAACATTCCCGCCAAATCCACTGCCGACCTAAAAGTGCTTGGTTGGGCAGCGATCAAATGTCTGCGGATGTCAGTCGGTAGTCCCTGAACGTACCGATTGATCTTCCTCGATACCGGCGTAACCTGATCCGGCACCAACCTCGCCATTTCGTTAAACTTGGCGGTGTATTGCTGGTGGGTCATAGTTCCCGCCTCCAGCTGTAAGAACTCCCTTTCGATCTTGTTGAGTTCTTGGTGAGGACAGAATTCCTCAATCACCAACTTCTTCAGCTCACCCCATCTCATTCTCTCGATGGCCCTGTCACCCTCGGCTTGGACAAGATTGTCCCACCAACATAGTGCCGAGTCGACAAACGAGTGAGTGGCGAACATCACTTTCTGGTCTTCCCGACACTCACTGATCTTCAATACTACCTCCATCTCCCTTATCTAGCGGTGGGCAGTAGCAGCGTTACCGTTGCCGTCAAAAGTAGAGGGTTTACACCATTGGAATACCCCGTAGCTGCATCCCCTCGCGGTTTCCCGCACCACCACCTCTTCATCATCACTTGAGGCTCCCCCTCCAGCATTTAGCTACTCCTCCTTATCGTGATCCCTCACATCACCTCTCCTGCCAGCAGTCGTTCTCCTCTCCTCCTCCTTCTCCTTTCGTTCATCCTCCCTCACAGCTCGGATCACTTCAGTCAAGATAGATGGTAGGATTGTCTGCATGACTTGGTGAACCTCCTCCACCACTGCCTCCTTCACCGAGGCTCTCAAGTTAGCACTCTCATCCACCCCCTCTGGGTGATGCAGATCAGGCCCAGCAGTAGCCGTCTCTGCGGTCCTCGTCTTGTTCTTTACGGCCCGGGTCTACCAGCACGACCACCCCGTACTCCACTTCTAGAAGCCTTAGATGATCTACCTCCAGCCATCCTCTAACACTATAAGATCCAAACACCAACACAGTTATTCAAGGTAATAGCTCAGTTAATGTTAAGTATAGTAAGTCCCTAATTATAGTGGCCAGTTGTGATTAGCCACTTACTTTACTCTTCGTTCCCCGAGCATTCCCTATCCTGACTACATCAGTATTCAAATCTACTAAAGCATATAAATCAAATAGCATGCGCACATAATACCGGTTAACATTATAAAAGAATTACCTGATGGCACATAGCTACTCGAGCTGACATTCCTCCATTCGGTCCCATTTTCAGTTTAAGTTTAGGTTTTTGAAAATATTTACCCGTTTCTCTTAAACTTTGGCTCTGATACCAACTTGTAAGGCCCCGTTTCCGAAGACCTCACAGTTGGACATTCACAGCACTATTCATAAAACATTTCATAATTCATTATCACATTGCAGCGGAATTTAAACATTTAAAAGTCATTCATTTATTTATAAACGCTGTTGCTAAGTAATACATGTTTGGTATAGTTACAAAAGATCATTAGTTTGCATACAAAACAACAATGTTATATTCATGAATGGATGTCAGCCTTGTCCCGACGAGTAGCCTCCCCGAGTGCCATCCTCAGCAATATTACCTGCCAACTGAAAACGTATAGAAGTCAGCTTTACTAAGTGAGTCCTAGTTTTAAAATCATAAAAATATCTTGATAGATTTGTATACAACATACTTCTTAAAGAAAATATCTTATCTTTCTTTCGGATGTGATCACACACCATACATACAAATCATATCCATTACATCATTACCATTCTCTTTCTTGCTTATTATTATTATCTTTCACTGTCGATATGGACCAAAGTGCTATACCCCTCATATAATGCGCATAAACCTGGTACTGGGCCTTGAAGTCTATAAGTAGACTCCATCCGTGGTGCACATATGCTGGCACCAGTACCGAGGCAGCAACAGTGGTCCCCTCAATCTTAAAGATTGACCCTGTGTACATCCTTTGGGTTAGCTAAACCGTACACAGTTGAGCTAACGACAACATGGTCATGCACCTCCTGTAAATTTTTACTTGCAAGTCTTTTCATGCCTTATGTTCCACTTTTCGTTTCCACTTGATTAATAATAATACTTTATGATCATGGCAATCCATATAAAGTCACATGTTAATATCATAATAGGCACATAAGGACAACCCACAACATGCATAAGATAATCAGATAATCAAGTCAACCATGGTCAAACCCTAATCTTGATCTTCCAAAATTCCAGAAAATTTATTGTCTTAAACTAATGCGGATGAACAAAAACTAATGCGGATGAACAAAAACTAATGCGGATGAACAACTTGCAAATGCGGATGAACACTTGCAAATGCGCATGCATAAAAAGAAATGCTGATGGATACTGTAGCAAATGCGCATGCATAAAAAGAAATGCTGATGGATACTTAGGCTGAATTAAGGCAAATGCGGGTGAACAAAAGTGAATGCGGGTGAACAAAACAGTTAGGCAATTATCACAGTGTAAATGCGGATGAACCATCGGACCTGTAAATGAGACTTATGCTATAACCAGTTCTAAAACCTCATTCCCATACATTCTTAACATAGATCAATCATGCTAAACTCTTAGAACAAGCTTACAACCTCATAGAACATAGAAGTTCATACACGTACATACACAGTTATCGTACATAACGGTTGTAAAACATTTTAAATGCATTTTCAGCCCCAAAGAAGTTTGAAAACATAGAATCGGGGTCCTAGAACTCACATATTGCAGCAAGCAAGTGAATCTCCTCCCAACTTGCGTGCACAAGAGTTCAAACACCTAGAACAAGCCAAAACAAACACCCAAACACTAAAAACACATAGAAATCAGTTTCTAAGGTTGAAACCTCAAAGAAACCGAACCAAATTAATCACAAAAACCTACTAACCTAGAATAATCTTCTTCTTCTTCACAATTTGACCGAGAGGAAACACAAAAACCAGCTTTCTTTCTTTCTTTTCTTCTTCGGAAAGCAGTAGCAGAAAGAGCATGGGCGACCATGCTCTTTATATATCCACTTTTGACTTTTTGGTACTATTCACACAAAGCACCCTCAACTTTGCCTTCTTTTATTTTCTTCAAATTACTTTTCTTTCCTTTTTATTCTGACGAAATTTCGGGTGTTACATTAATGATTATATTAAATGTTAATGAAACTATTTATATTATTTCAAATTATAAAACAGATTTTTAATAAATTAAAAACATGTTTCTAAACTAGTGCAAGCATATAAGTTGATTTATCAGTAGTATATGCTAAAAGTAGGAGTGAGTCTAGCGAGTAGGTGAAGATCTAATAGCAGTGAGTCTAGCGAGTAGGTGAAGATCTAGAGTAATATGATCATAATAACGACACTATACATATATCAAGAAACGACTGAAAAAAGAGAACATCTATAACAATAATTATAGCAATCATGTTAATAATACAGAAGTCTCCCTCATGCTTGGTAATATATAACTGGCCTTCTTGCTGAAAAAACATGCTAGTAGATCGCAAAGAAAGTTGTGAAGATTCTTCAGAATATTATCTTATTCTTCATGGAATACATGAAGAATATGATTGAAAATACTTTTGAAATAAAAGTGTTGAAATCTCAGTCCGGACAACTGGACGTGAAAGGTGAAATTAAAGGGAAAGAAACAGTGAAGGAAACAAAGAGACCACACCGTTTCTTCAAAGATTTTCTAGCTTGTGAGCCAAAGGAGTGTTAAAGGTAGATCACTAATATCAAGGAAAATTTTGAAGCTAGTTACTGCCATCCTACAGATTAAAATATTTTTGACTCTATATCATTATAGAGTTAAACATTGAAAAACTACTATCTCTTTTATGTTACAAGTATCAAACAATTAACCAACCTCATCTCCGACTCTCCTGATCTTTAATATTTTCATCGTCGCTCAAGCAGCGTGGAAAAAACCTAGGACCAACAATTGAGCTGGAATCAATTGTATTCATTATATATAGCTTATTTTTTCTAATAACAAAGTCGTAGTTGGTCATACAACCCAATTGTCAATGCCCTAAAATTCATCCAATACATGTTCAAAATATTGAGTTAGAGCCTATTTTGAGGGGAGTAATAATTGAAGGGGCCGAATGTGATCCTGTTAATTTGTATATATATTCTCTTTGACCAACAAAACTCTAAGTACTGAACACTTCACTCATTCTTATTAGTATGTATATCCACTATTATTGGTCATGTATCTTTTTTTTTTTTCTTCCTAATCATCCTAGAAGACTACACAAATATAATCCTATATATTAAACGATTTTTCATAATATTCCTCTTCCTTTTCAGTTCGATACTCATAGAAGTTTAACTTTTCTGACTAGCTATCTGATTTTTAAACATAGATTTTTCTCCTCCTTTGCATGTAATATGCATACTATTTAGTATAACATCTATGCATTTATTAGTCTCTTTAATCCGTTTATTTTTTATTATATATAAGTACTTTAAAAGTCATGCCTAGATGTTGTATGCTAAAGCCTTTTCGTTCTTTTATCTTTTCCTCTTACTTGTTTTTCTTGTCCTCAAATTCATGGTTAGCTATAACTAAAGACACGTTCAATCAAGTTTTACAAATTATCGCTTGAATTGTTTACCTTTCGTAGAGTCATTTCTCCTCTATTAATTGTTCTCAAATATTATCAAGTTAGGCTTTAGTAAACTCATACTCCCATTCCTCAAATACCTATAACGTATCGAGTTTTCTCTTTACATTTGCTCTATCTCAATGAATTTGACACATGTCACCTTTTCAAGATAGATATATATTAAACACTCCAGAAGATAAGTTTAAAAGCCATATGTTAGAAAATGAATATACTGGTCAATTATTTTCCTAGGCTACACAACACAACTTACTAGCAAAATTAACGAGGGAGGGGGTCTAGAAAAGTTTATTCTAGAATAACATAAAGAAAAGACAAAAGAAATTTTAACATCGTATTCATACTTAAACAAATCTAGGATCTAAGTTTACTAGTTTGACAAAAATTAACTAAAAAATGAAACAATAGATCGCCCGTGAATAAAATCACAAGACGAAGACAAACATTACAATTTACTATAGAAAATTGTGCTTATAGAATTCTTGACTTTATAATGAATTATAATACACAGAACCCTCCCAAAATTTTTATCAAAACATGTTTTTTGAATGGAGCATTTTTATGATATTTGACGACAGAAGATATCCTTGAGAGGTCGCGTTATCAGACAAGTTTTATGAATAAACAGAACCCTTGAGGAAGATTTGCTATTAACCTTAATCTTTTGTTCTAATACTTGTAATAGTCCTTAATTATTTGTGTGATTTTTGTAAACTAGTCATAGTCAAAAGAAGAGTTTGATCCTGACTGAGAAGAAACGCTAGCTATATGTTTAACACATGCAAGTCAAACGTTGTTTTCTTGGAGATCTTTAAATTCTACACAATTACACGTGTTTGATCAATCGTTGGTTGATGATCTTCATGTTACTTTGCATGCAAGTATATTGATTGTGTCATTTAGTCTTAACCTTTGTTCTTAGTTGAAGTTTACAAGTAAATATAAAATCAATAGAACAACTACGTGGTCAATAGTTTGTTCTACTGACTAAGAGAACATATTATCTTACTATTTAACATGTTGAACCATTTGACCTTATACCACCCTGTCGCGACCAGGTCTATGGCGATGACAAGTTGTTGTCGCTATAGGTTACCTATGGCGACGACATGTCTTCGCCATAGAGGTAGTTGACTTTTGACTATTCTACCTCTATGGCGACGACATGTCGTCGCCATAGGTCCTTTTTTCCCTTTTTAATTTATTTAAAATAATGCTAGAATGATTAAAATAATGTGCGACCTCTATGGCGACGATGTCGCCGCCATAGGTAAAAACATTTTTTTCCTTTTTTTTTCTATTGGAGGAAAATAGTCCTGCCAATATGAAAACTCTATGGCGACGATTTTGTTGAATGATAATGTTTGGTTGTTTGTTGTTTGTTAGATTTATAAGATAATGTTTGGTTGTTTGGGTAGAATGTAGTTGTAGGTTGTTAGATTTATATGTTAAAAACTATAATTGGATTGTTTTGTTTGAATGATAATGTTTGGTTGAATGATGTTGTTGGTTGTTAGATTTATAAGAATAATAATAATATGGTTGTTTGGGTAGAATGTAGTTGTAGGTTGTTAGATTTATATGTTAAAAACTATAATTGGATTGTTTTGGTTGAATGATAATGTTTGGTTGAATGATGTTGTTGGTTGTTAGATTTATAAGAATAATAATAATATGGCTGTTTTGATAGAATGTAGTTGTAGGTTGTTAGATTTATATGTTAAAAAGTATAATTAGATTGTTTTGGTTGAATGATAATGTTTGGTTAAATGATGTTGTTGGTTGTTAGATTTATAAGATAATGTTTGATTGTTTTGGTTGAATGATAATATGTTAATGTTTATGTATGTGTATGAAACAGTTATGACAATTGATAAAGTTGAATTAAAATAAAAAATCGGACGTCTCCTGTTTTCTTAGAAGGTCTTAAGAACTTTATGGAGTATGTTAAGAAATTTATCGACAGTGATGGCAAAACAAAATGCCCGTGTAGAGATTGTGTCAATGCTTTTCGACAGGATTTTAAAACTATTAATGCTCACATACATGATCGTGGCTTTGCTCAACATTATACGAAATGGGTTTATCACAGTGAGGTCTCTAGTTCTTCTGATGCAGCAAAACAATTTGCTACAATAACACGTGCTCATCCAGCAAGTAATACATCAAATAATGAGATGTTTGATGCAATCGAAGACGTTATTGCAGAGAATGAAGAAAACATAGATGAGGATGGAAATAGTTTGGACTCGGAATTTGATGAACTCTATAAAGCTGTTGGAGAAAACAGTCAATTATTTGTCCGAGCTTTATCCAATCATGTTTCCACTACTCCTTTTTATTATCCCACTTGGGATAAAGTTCCTGATACGTTCAAGATATCCTTGTTCAATTTTCTAGAGGCGAGTATTTATGTAGTGTTTTATTTGTAATTTGATAATCATAACTTTTATATGTTTCTAATTATTTTATTTTGCAGGAATATTTTGATCTGGAAGCTCATCGTTGCTCAGACCATTGGCAAGGTATACAACTTGGAATACATATGAATTGCCAACGAGCTTTCAGAGACAGGAGATATGACATGAAACAACATTTTTTAAATCAAAGAGGCTATGATAACATTGAGCAAGCTATCAATAAGCCACCTGAAGGGCAAAGTCAAGAGTCTTGGGAGCAGGTGGTTGAGTTGTTCTCAAGTGAACAACATAAACGTCTTTTTCAAAAAGGCGTAACGAATATAGCTAAACAGCTCTATCCAAGTCTGCATGGTGGTCAATCATATGCTCAAAGGCGATATATTCAGGTAAGAAAACATATATTATACATCCTATGTATTATTAATTCTTTTCAAATATTATGAATATTGTTTTTAATGTTTTTAGGAGCAACAAACTGGGACCCCAAGTCACATCAAAACGTGGAGGAGGGCGCATTACAGTGAAGGTTCAAGATGGGTGAACCAGAGGGCAGAAGAAGATTGGGTAAGTTTTATATGTTAAGTATGCTATTATCATGTGTTCATATGTTTATAATATATCGTGTTTGGTGAATTTGACCCAATATGATCTATATGCTATCCATATTGAGAATTGTTGGTTTTGATGAGTTGTTAGTTTATATATTGAAACTTAAAAATTTTATGTTAGTTGTGCTTATAAATTTAAACTTAGGAATTTTATGATAATTGAGAATTTTATGGTATTGTGCTTATGATTAAACAACATGGTTTGTATTCATTTTATAATAGTTATGCTGTCAAAATTTCATAAAAATCTTAATACCATTTCATTTTAATTCTTTATAATTGCAGGCAAAAATTGAAAATCAATACGCCCAAATGCAAATGGAGGCGGGTGAGTCGCCTTTTAATGAGATGCAATGTTTAGAGTTGGCATTAGGACAAAGACGTGGTCATACGAGAGGTGTTGGACGAAAAGAAAAAAATCTCTCTCGTTATGAGCCATCAAACGGGTCATCATCGGGATGAAGAAATGGAAGAACTAAAGCGCCAAATGCAAGAAATGCAAGAAAGAATGAATCAATTTGAAAGACAAAAGCATCATCCCGATAACGATGAAGATGATGAAAACGACGACAATTAAATAGTTTGTTGTTTGGTTTGTAAAACTTAAAATATATTAGTTTGGTATGTAATTAACTAAAATTAGTTGATTTTCATTTGGATATTTTATACATTAGTTTGAATTTCTGTGAATTTGATTTGGGATTTTGTTTGGTTTTTAGGTAAAAAAACCTGGAAAAAAATAAAATTTTAAAAATTTAATTTTTAACCAGATACCCTATAGCGACGACATGTCGTCTCTATAGGATAAATTAAATAATTAATTAATAATTTTTATTAATCAATTATTAATTAATTTAATATTAAATAAAAATAATTACTAACCTATGGCGACGACATGTCGTCGCCATAGGATGTATTTTTTTATTAGTTTTAAATTAAAAATATTTATTGCGACGAGTTTGTTGCGACAACATGTCGTCACGACAGGGTTCTATGGCGACTAGGTCTATCGCGACGACCAATTTTTGAGCTATTACGACAAGGCTTTGACTACTCACCTTATGGTGACGACATGTCGTCGCCATAGGCTATAGCGACGACAAATAGAACCTATGGCGACGACTTTTGTCGTCGCGATAGAGCTGTTTTCTTGTAGTGAGATTATCAATATACGATTAATGTTTTACAAACACATTGTTCACTAGTATACGTATTGTTAGTAAACCAACATGATCATACAGTTACTATCTTCAGATCTATGTAACGGACCTTGTAAGAATCAGGATTAGAGGTCGAATCCATGTAAAGGGTAGAAAGTTAGTAAAGCTCTCTAAAACCTAAGAGTGAGCGTAAAAACAAATTCTTGGTTTAAAACCTAAGAGTGAGCGTAAAATAAAAAAGTAAACATACATTCAGACCACTATATGTGGTTAAATCTCACATACTCTATATATACTATTTTCCAAACTAAAATCACTTCAAAAGGAGTATTTTCTTAACAATTGAAGAGTTTTAAAAATGATGAAGGATTAATGATAATCTATTCTTCCATATAAGGTTGTTACATGCTAATCATAGTGAGAGGGCAATTTAAGCTCTTGAGGATATGCTTTAAGCATGTGAAATCCACTCTAATGGAAGTTGGGATATATGTTTATCTAAGAGGTGTGTTATGGATGAACCCAAATGTGATATCTGAAAACCGTGAATACGGGCCCGTATTAATCTGTGTAATATCAAATCAGTCAATTAATGATTTTTTACGGCCCGTATCGTTCATTACATTCGATATCAATTTGACCCAACTTGGTTTTGAATAAAATTTATGTTGGTACGTATATAAAAATAAAACACGCCGGAATGGTGTATTTAAAATTTTATAAAACATTATATTTTGAAACTTATAAGAGAAAAACAAAATAGTAATAAAATTAATTAAATTAATATAATAATCAAAATCATAAAAGTTACTAACATTGATATTTTTTGACACTTTGTATTTTTTTAACCTTAAAAAATAAGTTTGGATGACCATATTTTAAGGTCGTCTATAATCAAAATTATAACACTGTTCGGCCGATTTTGGGGCGGACGACCCTATGATCATATGGGCGTTCGGACGATCATATTTTAAGGTCATTTACGCCCGTATTTAGGAGACACAATAGAGAAAGAATAATTTAAATGGACATTTTGAAAAAGTTTTTTTTGATCAAATGGATATTTTAAAAATTTTTCTCTTATATTTATCATGAGTTAAAAAAAAAGAAGTTGCAGCGAAAACTCTAAACTGACAACACATATAATGTTTAGACATATAAATTAAAACACATACACAGTAGACATAACAACATATATTTGTGAATAATTCAAACATCTCTGAAAAGCAGATCAAATGCCATACACAATGTTATTCAGTTTCTCTTTGATCCTTGAAACGCCATTCTCTGAGGCATAAGTCTCTCCAATCTGTTAATATACACAATATAATTAAGACATAGGTTATAAATATGTTTAAATGAATGCAAGCCTTTGATATAACACATAAATTTATTAATGCAAAATTTAAAAGGTTTAAACTATTCCAATTTGATAAAGTGAAGCAATCGTAAGAGCCTTGACAAACAATAGAATTAGATCTGTAATTTAGGAATAACATGACTAATTAAATGCATAAAAAGAAAAGGCATACGACAGTTGACAGTTTTTAAATTTTTTTTTTTGAACAACAACAGTTGTTTAATTAACTGTTCTAGATATTTGAGCCAAGATATTTGTGTCCGTTCTTTTGTCCCTGTTCAATTTTTGGATTCATTTACGAAAAATAGTATTTGAAAAGGAAACAAAAAAATGATAGTACTTGATAAATATGAAAAACATTGTTTCCTAATGAGCACATGCATGCAAACAAATTCAACCCCACTAGTATGAACATGCGACACAAAGAAACAGAATTTGAAGCTTTTACTAGAAAAATATACATATGCACACACCGATCAAATCATTTCAAAATTCTAAATTATTTAGAATTAAATCAAACAGAACAGATCATTTAATTTTTTTTATCACTTAGTTTAAAATTTTTATACTTGTAATTGTATATAAGAAACCATTGTAGTAATCTTCATACTTTAACAAATGGGTAAATATAGATGACATGTGACAATATTATATTTTTTTTTATCAAAATTTTTCCGCTTCTCTCTCATATTATATTACTACATTAATTACTATCAACATCATTTAATTCTCTTTAATTAAAAATAGTTTTACTAAAAATTTAAAAAATATATTTTATTAATGTTATTTCTAAAGAAATAATTTTTATAAATGTTTTTCTAAATCAAACTTTTTAAAAATACAAAATATTTTAGTATTGGTGTTTTTAACAAGCAACATTTTTATATCCCAAAATAATTAACAACTGAAAGTTATAATAAGAAAATTTTAGAGAATTATATTTTTCAAAATGGTTTTTTGGGAAAAAAAATACTTAATTTATTTTTTGAAAAATAAAAAAGTTTTAAAAGTTGATATCATTGTTTTATTACTTATAATCCTTAGTTATATGTAATTTCAATCAATCTTATCTTACAATATAGTTTTATAATTGATAAAATTTTTAATCATATCATTTTATAAATTTAAATCGTGTAATACACGAGTTTAATAAAGTTAGTTTGTTAATATATTCGTTAATTTTTCCATTTATCTACACATGATGAGTAGGTCACATTACCTACATGTATGTGGTATATTTATAATCAAACTAGTTTGTTAATTATTATTATTATTATTTTAATTCCAGGCGATATAAGTTAGAAACAATAACTATAATACTTATACTTCAAAAGTTTTTGCAATAAGAAAATGAACGGTATATTTATATTGCACTTTCTACATAATATATAGTATTTTGAATATAGTATTCAGAATACTAATTTGCACTGTCTAACAACTAACTGTCTACATAATATATAGTATTTTGAATATAGAGTTTTCATAAACATTGGAACTTTTTCCTCCTAACAAAAAAATAATAATAATAATACAGACCTATGGCGACATGTCGTCGCCATAAGGTAGATAGAAAAATTAAAGAAATCAATAATTGTAAAAGTAAATCTATGGCTACTACCGTTACCGACGACAAATCGGCGTTGCCATAGAGTTGACCTACGGCGACGATTTGTGATCGCTAGCTATAGGCCTTTTATAGCCAAAAGTTCTTGGGGCTCTATGGCGACGACTTGTCGTCGCTATAAGTCGCCTATAGCGACAACAATTTGTCATCGCCATAGGTCTTGTCGCCATAGGCCTGTTTTCTTGTAGTGAATGATCAACCTTTTATGATAATATTAAAAGATTGGGTTATACTAGGCTTATATGAACATTCATATCTCTCTATCTCTCTATGTATATATATGTATGTATTGAAAGAGATAGAAATAATGTGAATGTAATGGGTGCACCTTTAACATATCCCTTATACAAACAACCATTTATGTAATTGAGACACACTATTGTTTCTATCTCTCTCCGTGTATCTATTTGTATGTATAAAAAAAGATAGAGATGATGAAATAAATTGTATGTACCAATAACATACCCCAATATTAAATCCTAATGATGTTGTATATTATTTTTAAATTGTTAAACAAATATTTAATAAAAAATATTTCTTTTTATTAAAAAGCATAATATTTTTGAAACAAAATTTTAAGAACAATGAAGTTTTTTTAATACAAATAATCTTTTAAAAAAATGACTCAGTTTAAAAATTATTTTTTAAACAAAACATTTTTAAATATGAAAGTTTAAAAAAATATTGCTATTGTTTTATTACTTAAGGTAGTTAATTAAACATAATTTTAATTATATCTTATCTCAAATTATAATTTTATAATTTATAAATCTTAATTAGTAGTTTAATTTAATATTTTTATTTAACCCGTGTAGTAAACAGGTTTTAAACTAGCATTATAATATGTGATTGTAACTAAATAAGAGGGTGTACCTGAGCATGTAGGGTATGAACAACAATATCATTAATGATAGAAAAGCTAGCGTTGATGACATCATAGCCTTCTTCATGAATCACACGAATAGTTTCACTGAACAAGAACTGAAAATCAACTCCAGTGATTAGAATTGCTTCAATTGATGACCCGATTTCGCGAACATCAATCTGTGGGGCTCTTTGTTGCCCGGCCATCATACTCGAGGTTTTGATCTTCTTGTCATGATCAATTTCCAATTTCTTGATCCGCATCAAATTATCCCTTTCTTCTTTCATTTTCTCCAGTTTTATTTGCAATTTCTTAATGTAGTTTGCAGCTTCCTGTAGTTGATCTGGTAGTGATACCATATCCTGCAATATTCATATGTAACTAGTCAACATATGGAAAATTTAAACCACCAATGGAGTTTAAATCCACAAGATTTATCCCCACAAGACCTCAAGATGAAGCCCAAAAATTTGAAGTTGAAGTGGCTGAAAATTATAAGAAAGAAGCATATGATGTGTAATATTTAATATGGTATAATGGAAATTGTAAAAGACTAAATATTCTTCTAATTTGTCCCCTCAAACTATACATTTGCAGAAAAGATAAGCTTGGACTGAAGAGTGTCAAAACGCATGATAGACGACCCTTTCGTTAGAAGGTTAACAACTAAAGCAGCAATCGGAACATGGTGAACTCTAAGACTTGACGCACTCTGTAGTAGCCTTCGAAAGAAACCTTGTCTAATTAATGGTAACAAATTGTGTTCATTTCATGCCATTGAGAGTAAAGTGGGAGGCATACATTTTCATTGTTTCAATTTCTAAATCTTTTAGATATGTCAGAATATTAATGACATAGATCAAGATAAGACACACACACACACACACACACACACATAGAGAGAGAGAGAGAGAGAGAGAGAGAGAGAGAGAGAGAATAAAACCCTAGAAGATTCATGAGGAACAAGAGAATGGAGCTTGGAGTAAAGGGCCTTCATGTGAATTCTTCGGTTTTTTTCAATGGTTCTTCTGTCAACCCTAGAAGATGAAGAACTAGGGTTGCATTCCATTGCTTCTGTCACACTTCAATTCGATCGTCTTCCCCAAATGAAGGGAATTTCACCTGTTTTTATAGCTTCAAATCCACTTATCTTCACTCGATTGTGATTGGTCTTCTTTTTAATAATAGCAAGATTGGATGAAAATGATTTATTAAAGCAAGAAACTTCACATCCCATACACGACGTTTCTTCGAAAAGCATATATTGTGGGATCCACATGCATCAAAAAGACATACCAACCAGTTTAATGGTTCTTGATACACATTAACGGTTTTTTTTAGCAAATGTTATAAGTTTGAAATTATGTGTATGGTTTTCCTTTCAATTTAAAATATCTAAACATTAGAAAAATTTAAATTGCTTTAAGATATATAAACTTTAAACGAAAATTAAAAACCTTGTAAGTCCATATTCTTCTTTAAATCGGTATATTAGAAATAATAAATATGTTGAAGTTAGTAAATTATGAGTCAACAACCAAAATCTTTTTCACACTACGGGAAAAGAACATTATAGCCCTCCAAAAGTAGGAATATATCCATTCATAGTAAAGGAACAACCTTTCCTAGTGGTTTAAATAAATTTATTTTTAACGCACTACAAGAAAGTGGGTCAATAGCAATGAAAATTTGACACCTTATAGCGACGACATGTCATCGCCATAACTTATTTTGCTCTATAGCGACGACTTATCGTCGCTATAGACTTAGTTCTCATAAATTAGTCGTAATAGGCAGAAGTGTCGTCGGGATAGATATCGTCGGAACAAGTTCGCCTATAGGAACGACAAATCGTCCCTGTAAGTGTTGTGGTACGTTTTTGATTTTACCAAATAAAAAAATTAAAAAAAAAAGAAAAATCTAAGTTTAAGAAAAATTAAAAATCCAATGCAAGTTTAACAAACAAATAATTTATACAACTTCAAATTTAAGTTTAACAAACAAATAATTCATACAATTAGTTTAAAGTTCAATAAAATCTAACAAAATACAAACGCTAATGACCACTAGGTGATCGTTGCTGCTGCCAGTAGCACATCATTTCCATATGCTCTTGAAGCAATCGTTGTATTTCTTGTATTTGTTGCTGTTTTTGTTGTTGTTGTTGGATTTGTTGTTGTTGATGTATAGTTTCTTGATTTTGTTGTTGCTGTTGTCTCAGTTCTGCAGCTTCATCTTGTAAATGTTGTGTTGGAGGAGGTTGTGAGCTAGAAAAATCAGGGGTGGGATGTCTCATCATGCGACCAACACCTTGTATATGTCCTCGCCTTTGACCTAAGGCACACTCAATGCATTGAATCTCATCAACAGCAGATGAGTCTCCATCGGTGTCGCTAGAGGATCTCATATATTCCTCTTGAATTCTTTCCTGCATTAAACATATTAAAAATATTAGTTCAAATGGGTCATTTGACCCAAACACACTTAAACATACTAGAATCAATCAAAAGTTAGTTCAAATGGATCATTTTGACCTTAAACACAGTTAAACATACTAGAATCACACAAAAGTTAGTTAAATGGGTCATTTTGACCCAAACAAACTTAAACATACTAGAGTCAATCAAAAGTTAGTTCAAATGTCATTTTGACCCAAACACACTTAAACATACTAGAATCAATCAAAAGTTAGTTCAAATGGGTCATTTTGAGCCAAACACAGTTAAACATACTAGAATCACACAACAGTTAGTTCAAATGGATCATTTTGACCCAAACACACTTAAACATACTAGAATCAATCAAAAGTTAGTTCAAATGGGTCATTTTGACCCAAACACACTTAAACATACTAGAATCACACAAAAAGTAAGTTTAAATATTTTGACCCAAACACACTTAAACATACTAGAATCAATCAAAAGTTAGTTCAAATGGGTCATTTTGACCCAAACACTCTTAAACATACTAAAATCAAGCAAAAGTTAGTTCAAACTTACCCAGTCCGATTCTGCAGTTGCATTCACCCATCCCGTGCCTTCTTTGAAATGCATCTTCTGAAAGAGATCAATCGGAAGACTCCCCTGTGAATAATAAAAATTCTTAGAAATGCATCTTCTGACAATTAATACTTATTTTTATACTAACAATTATACTTTCACCTCCATATGTCTCTTCTGTGCATATGATTGGCTCCCATGGGAACTCGGATAACGTTGTTTACCTCTGTTTAATTTGTTTGCCTCAGATCGGCTCCTATAAGCGGGATCTAAGAACAACTCATTAATCACCCAAGCTTATGCTTGCGGGTCAGTTCCCTCAGGAGGACATGTCAATGCTATTTCCATGTCATCATAACCACCCACATCATCAAAATGAGATTTTAGATCTTGCTTTCGATCTTTATAGGTTCTTTGACACTCGACAGTGATTCCTAGCCTTATGCCTTCCCACTGTTCGGATTCCCTCCATCTAGCAAGATCAAAATATTCCTGCAAAGCATGTAATTAGAAAACATGTAACACTTATAAAATTAAAATACAATAAAAACATAACATTGTATACTTACAAAAAGTGTGGGATATATGGCTCTTTTAAATTCATTGGGAACAGCTTGCCAACTGGGATAATGGAAAGAAACAACCTTACTAATCTCATTAGAGATCAACCTTATAAAATCCGAGCTGTTCTCTCCAACAAACTTATATTGGCCCCCCTTGCTTTCAACTTCAATCGGTAGTGGTTGGCCTTTATTTTGCTCAAAATTTTTTAAATAATTTAATGTCTTTTCCTTTTGATCTTCTTATATTGCCCCCTTGCGGGTTGTGATATATTAATATATGCAATTGAAAAGTTAGGAAACAGAGATTATGTTCAACATAAAGATGTATTTTTTAACTTTAACAAATAAGTTACAAGACTCGCAACCTGTTGGGATCCTATTTGGATCCCCATGCGGAGGTAGATCCCCGCCACCCCCTCCATGTCCTCGAGCAGTATATGTTGACATGCTTCAACAAAAATAAACAGTAAATATTAACAATATACCTATGCAAAGATAATAAACATTAACAATAAACACATGCAAAAATAAATATGTTGTAAATATATAATAATAAACATAAACAATAAACCTAAACAAAATAATAAACATACTTTCAATTGGAATCATCGCTACAATAAAGGGTATCTACTAGATCATCTTCTTTTTCGTTTTCGTTATCTTTATTTATATCATCTTCCACATCAGAATTGTATCCGTCTTCATCTTCATCTTCTTCACTATCATCAATAAAAATTTCATCATCAATGAATTGTGCACTTGATTCACCAACATCTAAAGTCGACTTCATGGGCAAGTAGCCTAAGTCGACAACCAATTTACCAAATCTATCTGATTGCGCGTATTGTAAGACATTTGTCTCATTATCAATGAATTGTGCACTTGATTCACCAACTTAATAGCCTGAGTCGACAACCAAGTTATAATCAGATGATTGGGTGCCGTGCAATATATCTATCTCGTTAACAACACTCATGGTTGGATGATGTAACGCCCTGGAAAAGTCGAAACGAGCCAATTAATAATAATGGACTTAGATAAGGGTAATAAATATAAAATAAAGGGGAAAAATGGGTTGTGGACCTTATAAACGTTACGGGTTATGTGTTAGACGAGTTTAAGGTCCCGTGAACACCCGGTATATATACACAAATCGCCATATTCATACTCATTTGCAACTCAAACAACCCACTTTCTAGAGAGAGAAAGTAGAGAGACAAAGTGAAGATTTGAGGATTTATTGAGCAAAGGATTGAAGATCTGTATTTTTGGGCATCAAACAACAAGAAAAGAGAAAGAATCCAGGTAAGAAATCATCATCCAAATGTCTCTTTAGATCATACCAGGATTCTAGGGTTTTGGGGTTTTGAAAAGTGGCAAAAATCATACAAAAGTCACGTTTTTATGGATGAAATGTAACACCCGAAAAATTTATTAAGAAAAGAATAAAGACAAAAGGAGAAGTTGCAAAAGTGGTGGGGCTAAAGTGTACAAAAGGACAAACATTATTATTTTATGTTTAAAATGGGCATGGCCGCCCACTACACTACTTCACCAACTACTTCGACCGCTAGAAAGAAGAAAAGCAGAATTTCCATTGGTTTTGGAGAGAAGAAGAAGAAGATTCGGCTTGAAGGTGAGTTTTTGTGTGTTTTGTTCGGTTTTCAGCTGAGCATTCAGCTTCGGGACCGATACTTATGTGTTCTTTCATGTTCGGTTTTGTGTTTTGGTTGTGTTTAGGTGTTGAACTCCAGGCTGCTCTGGGTTTGGTGGAGTTTTACTCGAAAGCAGTAGAGGTGAGTTCTAGATCCCCTCGGTTAAATGTTTTTGCTTATTGTGTAAGGCCCCGTTCCCGGGAACCTCACAGTTGACAATCATAGCATTATTATATTAAACAAACATATTTCATAAAATATTGCAGCGGAAATTAAGTTAACAAAAACCATTCATGCATATAATTAATGTTGCAAAATAATACATTTGTAAGTTAGGGTTACAAAATAATCAATTAGTTGCATTACAATACAACAAAATAATAAAGCATGAACGGATGCCAGTCTTGCCCTGATGAGTAGCTTTCCTCGAGTGCCATCCTCAGCAATATTTACCGTGCAACTAAAAAGCATAAAAGTCAACGTTACTGAGGGAGTCCTAGTTTTAAAAGTATAAAAAACCTTGTATGATTTGTATACAAAAATCCCTTTTTAAATAAAATACATTACTTTCGTATGCGAGCACACATCATACGTACATTCAGATAATATCATAATTATCATCATTATCTTTCTTTCTTTCTTTCATTTATTACCTTTCACTTTCTACCAGACCATGTGCAATACCCGACATTGTACACGAAGCTGGTGCTGGCCTGAGGTCTAAAATAGACCTTGAATATTGTGCACGAAGCTGACCCAGTCACCTGAGGCAAGCAACAAAGGTCCCGTCAATCTCAAAGATTGACCCTGCGTGTATCCTCATGGGGTAGCTAACCCGCACACAGTTGAGCTGACAACCCATGGCTGTGAACCTCCTTTATTTTGCTTTGCAAGACTTTCATTCTTTATTATGTCCATTTTATTATCATAATCTTTCAATTCATTATGATTACTTTACGTTATGAGCATAAACACACCCATTAAAGTCATATAATAATAATACATAATATGGAACATAAGAACAGGCCATAAAAAATAACAAATATAAACACCAAGTCGAACCAGGGTCAAACCCTAAATTCTGATTTCCCAAAATTTCAGAAATTTTCTAAGTGTTCTGGCGCTTGAGCACTATGTAGGCGCATCAGCAATATACGGGCGCACCAACACTTAGGCGCATGAGAAACTTAGGCGCATGAGACTATTTGGGCGCATGAACTTCACTTAGGCGCCTGAGAACCAATTCTGGGCGCATGGGGTATGTTCAGGCGTATGACTAGTACTTAGGCTATTTGGAAAAATTCAAGGCGCATGGGAACATAGGGTAGCGCACATGGTCAGCACTTAGGCTTTTCTAAGTCAAATTTCTAGGCGCATGGGCCCTGTTTGGGTGCATGGCAACTGTTGTTCGTTTTTCAGAATAATATTCAAACTCAATCAGCATATGAAACATGTTCTAAGCTTAGTCCTATCATTCTAAGCAATAATATCCATAAACAACCATAAAACATGAGAGCACAAGCATGCATATATACATACGGTACACATGTAACAGTAATAAATCATTTTAACATGCATTTTCAGCCCCAAAATGTTAAAAACACATAGAAAACCGGGGTCTAGAACTCACCTATTGTAGCCAACAAGTAAAACTCCTCCCAACTAGTATGCACGAGAGTTCAAACACCTAAAAGAAGCCAAAACAAACACCCAAACACAAAAAGCACATAAAATCGGTTTTATGGTTAAAAACCCAACAAAATCGAACCAATAATACAAAGAACACTCACCAAAGTGTGAATTTTTAGCCTTTCTTCATTGAATATCTGAGAGAGCAGCTTCTTCTTCTTCTTTTTTCTCTTTTTAGTCGAACACAGAAGTGGGGAAAAGATATATGGGCGGCCATACTCTCAAATATATTAAAATATATGAGTTTTGTACTCTTTACACAAAGCCTCCTCCACTTTTGCCCCTTTTCGTTTTCTTCAAGATACTTTTTCTTTTCTTTTATTTTGACAAGGATTTCGGGTGTTACAAGTCTACCCCCCTTAAAGAGGTTCCGTCCCCGAAATCTGTCACTCTTTGAACAACTATGGGTAATGCTGTCTCATTTCTTCCTCAGTGTCCCACGTAGACTCAGAACCCTTCCGGTGTTTCCACTGCACACGTATAAGCGGAACCACTTTATTTCACAGTCTTTCTCCTTCCTGTCTATGATGGCACTGGTTGCTCTACATAATTGAGTCGCTCATCTACTTCGATGTCCTCCAGTGGTACAATCATATCTTAATCAGCTAGGCACTTTCTCAGATGAGATACATGGAATGTTGGATGAATTCCACTTAACTAATCGGGTAACTCCAATCGATAGGCCACCTCTACTACGGTGAACATTTGAAAGGTCCTAGGTATCTTGGACTGAGCTTACCCGCTTTCTAAACTGGATGATCCCTTTCCAAGGTGAGACCTTCACATGACTCTATCGCCCACATTGAATTCAATCGGTCTATGCCTTTTGTGGCATACGACTTTATCTATCTCTCGCCGCCTTCATGAAGGCTTGATCTCTCCAACTTCTCTATCGTAGCCTCGATCACCTCAATACTTCCTAACTCCTTCTGCCCGATATCACCCTAACACACGGGCGTCCTACACCTTCTACCGTATAACATATGGTGGCATGCCAATGTTGGCATGATAACTGTTGTTGTATGATAATTCCGCTAACGGTAGGTGATCATCCCAACTTCCTCCAAAGTCGATCACGCATGCTCGGAACATATCCTCAAGCATCTGAATCCTCCTCTCAGACTGATCATCTGTCTGAGGATGGTAAGCCGTACTAATGTGTAGCCTCGTCCCCATCGCATCATGAAATCTTTTCCAAAACTTCGATGTGAACCGGGTGTCATGGTCCGATACCATAGACACCGGCACACCATGACGAGCTACAATCGCTTTAATGAACAGATCCGCCAGTCTCTCGAATGAATATGTCTCACGAATCGGTAGGAAGTGAGCACTCTTTGTCAGACGATCAACTATCACCTATATGGCGTCATACCCCTTGCCGTGTTGGGTAACTTCGTTATGAAGTCCATGGTGATGTGCTCCCACTTCCACTCGGGTATATCCAATGGTTGGATCTTCCCGTATGGCTTCTGCTGCATTGCCTTTACTTGTAAGCAAGTAAGGCACTTACTCACATGCTCCACTACATCACGCTTCAAACCGGCCACCAGTAATCTTTCTTCATATCTTGATACATCTTGGTAGCGCTGGGATGAATGGAGTATCGAGTCTTATGAGCTTCATCCATGATCCGCCCCGTAGGTCTCCGTAAGAGGGATCCACATCCGCCCGAAGCGATTCGAACTCCATGGGTATTTTCTCCCAACTTCGAGACCAGACTCTCATCCTTTCAAAGTTAAGGCGATCTTCTTTCAACGCCTCATTTTGAAATTCCTTGACTTGCATCGTCACGTCAGAGGTCATCACCAACTGATAAGCTTTCTCCCGGATTGGCTCAGGTGTCTCCTTTCGGCTGAGGGCATCAGCCACTAATGGCCTTACCCGGATGGTAGTGGATCTCACAATCATAATCCTTGATCAACTCTAACCACCTTCTCTGCCTCATGTTGAGACCTTTGCTTAAAGAAATACTTTAAGCTTTTATGGTCCGTGAAGATTGTGCACTTTTCCCCGTAATGGTAGTGCCTCAAAATCTTTAATACGAAAACCACATCCGCTAGCTCCAAATCATTGGTGGGATAATTGATATCATGAGTTTTCAACTGTCGGGACGCGTAGGCTATTACCTTCCACGTTACATCAACATGCAACCCAGTCCCGAGTAAGAAGCATTCGAATACACCACTAAGTCTTCACTCCCTTCGGGTAATGTCAAAACAAGAGCTTGAGTTAATCTTGCCTTTAGCTCCTCAAAAGCATCCTATTATTCCCGACCCCACATAAACTTCACATCCTTGCGAGTCAATTTAGTCAAAGGTGAGGCTATCTTGGAAAAGTCTTGAATGAACCTCCTGTAGTAGCCCTCCAATCCCAAGAAACTTCGAATCTCGGATGGCGTCTTTAGAGACTCCATTGCATCACTGCCTCACCTTCGCGGGTCCACCATAATTCCTTCAGAATTCACCACGTGACCCAAAAATTGAACTTTACGCAACTAAAAAGCGCACTTAGAGAATTTGGTGTATAGCTTCTCTCTCCTAAGCGTCTCCAATACTTAGCGTATGTGGCCGGCATGTTCTTCTTCGCTCTTTGAATAAATCAGGATATCATCAATAAACACAATCACTGATTTATCCAATATTGGTCGACACACAAGGTTCATAAAATCCATAAAGACAGCTGGCACGTTAGTTAGACCGAAAGACATAACGAGAAACTCGTAGTGTCCATAACGCATGTGAAAAGCTGTCTTAGGAATATCTTGCTCCTTCACCTTTGATTGATGGTAGCCAGATCGGAGATCTATCCTTGAGAACCAACTAGCACCTTGGAGCTGGTCAAACAAGTCATCTATTCTCGGTAAGGTATATCGGTTCTTCACCGTTAACTTGTTCAACTCTCGGTAGTCGATACACATTCTCATACTACCGTCCTTCTTCTTGACAAACAAGACCGGAGCACCCAGGGAGAGATGCTCGATCGAATGAATCCTTTATCCATCAACTCCTGCAGTTGAACCATCAGTTCTTTCATCTTGGTCGGAGCTAATCAATAAGGTGCTTTGGCAACGGGTTAAGCATCGGGTATCAGATCAATCTGAAACTCAATCTCGCGATCCGGTGGCACACCTGGTAAGTCTTCTGGGAACACGTCCGGAAAGTCACACATAACTGGTACATCGAACAATTGTGGTACTGATGCGTTCACATCCTTCACATAAGCCAGGTAGGCACTACATCTGCGTTTCATGCACTTCTCTGCCACCGCCATCGAAATCACCTTAGGAACTGTTGTCACTCAATCACTGTAAACCGTCACCGAACTTCCATCGGGTGCAATTAATCGAATCATCTTCTTGCGACAATAATATTTGCCTCATAGGCTGCTAACCAATCCATCCCTAGAACTACATCAAATCCGCCTAGGGGCATCACAAATAGTTTAGCAGAGTACCTATGGCCTTCTAGTTCTATGTCACAATCTTCCATCATATCAGAAATTCTGGTAGACTTACAATAGCAGTTTCTACTTCGAAGGGCTCATCAATACTTCTACTACTAACAGGCAACTTAGCGTAGAAAGCAGCAAAAATGAAACTCCTACTAGCACCAGAATCAAATAATACAGAGGCACAAGTTTGGTTTACTAGAAACATACCTGACACGACATCGGGGTCCACTCTGGCCTCCTCCCGGGTCATCGTGAATTCTCTAGCGCTCGCCCTCTGTCCTTCATTCTCCATTCTCTTCTTCACTCCCGAGCTCTCGGCCCTCGGCTTCTTGCAATCCCTGCTCATATGCCCCTACTCACCACAGTTATAGCACCTCAACACCCTACAATCCTTCGTAATGTGACCAGGCTTCCCACACTTGATGCATACATTCAATCCCCACTTGCACTCACCAGTGTGCTCCTTCCCATATTTGTCACACTTTTTCATCCCCGAGCTTGATGACCCTACTCTTCGGTCATCCATCCTCATCCTCTTGTTGTTTGGAGTATAACCACCATGCCCAAACCGTTTCCCTTTCCAGTTCTTGTCACCACCACCCGTCTTGCTCACCTCAACCACAGCCACCTCCCTCTCATCATAGAGTCTTCCTACTAGATCCACTGCCGATCTAAAGGTACTCGACCGGGCAATAATCAGGTGCCTACGGATATCCACTAGCAATCCTTGAATATACCTCTTTATCTTTCTCGACACCGATGGCACCTGATCCGGCACCAGCCTCGCCATATCGTTGAACTTGGTGGTGTATTGCTGGTGGGTCATGGTTCCCCCTTAAGCTGTAGGAACTTTTTTTCTATCTTGTCGAGCTCTCTGTGAGGACAGAATTCCTCAATCACCAGTTTCTTCAACTCTCCCCACCTCATCCTTCCGATGGCTCAACCACCCTCGGCTTGGACAATATTGTCCTACCAACACAGAGCCGAGTCAACGAACGAGTGAGTGGCGAACTTCACCTTCTGGTCCTCCCTGTACTCACTAATCTCTAACACCGCCTCCATCTCTCTTACCTTGCGGTGAGTAGCGGCAGCATTACCGTTGCCATCGAAAGTTGGGGGTTTGCATCGTTGGAATGCCCCATAACTACATCCCTTCGTGGTTTCCCGCACTTCCACCTCCTCTTCATCACTAGAGGCCACCATCCCTGCATTCAGTTCTTCCTCTTCACCATGATCTCCCTCATTCTCCCTTCTTCCAGTCGTCTTCCTTCTCTCCTCCTCCTTCTTTCATCCTCTCTCATAGCACAGATGACTTCCGTCACTACAGACGGTAAGATCGTCTGCATGACTTGATGCACCTCCTCCACAACCGCCTCCTTTACTGAGGTTCTTAAGTTAGCACTTTCATCCACACCCTCTAGATGATGAAGCCCAGGCTCAGCAGGAGACGTCTCCACAGTCCTTGTCTGGTTCCTTGTGGCACGTGGCCCAGAACCACGACCACCTCGTACTCCTCCTCTAGAAGCCTTCCATGATCTACCACCAGCCATCCTCTAAGACTATAAGATTCAAACACTAACACAGTCATTCAAGGTAATAACTCATTTTATGTTAAGTATAGTAAGTCCCTAATTACAGTGGCCAGTTGTGATTAGCCACTTACTTTACTCTTCATCCCCTGAGCATTTCCTATCCTGACTACATCAGTACTTAAATCTACTAAGGGCATATAAAATCAGATAACACACGCACATAATACCGGTTAACATTAAGAAAAGAATTACCTGATGGCATGTAGCTACTCGGGCTGGTATCCCTCCATTCGGTCACATTCTCAGTTTAAGTTTAGGTTTTTGAAAATATTTACCCATTTCTCTTAAACTTTGGCTCTGATACCAACTTGTAAGGCCCCGTTCCCGGAGACCTCACAGTTAGACAATCATAGCATTATTATATCAAACAATACACATTTCATAAAATATTACAGCGGAATTAAGTTAACAAAAACCATTCATGCATATAATTAATGTTGCAAAATAATACATCGTTGTAAGTTAGGGTTACAAAATAATCAATTAGTTGCATTACAATACAACAAAATAATAAAGCATTAACAGATGCCAGTCTTGCCGCACACAGTTGAGCTGACAACCGTGGTTGTGAACCTCCTTTCATTTTGCTTGCAAGACTTTCATTAATTCATTATGTTCCACTTTTCATTATCATTAATCTTTCACTTTCATTATGATAATACTTTACGTTACGAGCATAAACACACCATGTAAAGTCATATAATAATACATAATATGGAACACAAGACAACAACAGTTCTATCTCTATTTCAGAGAATCCTGTGCAGCACTCAAGGACCAAACACATCAACATCAGGTATCATTTGATTAAAGATAATTTTGAAAAAGGATTAATCAAACTAGTAAAAGTTAACAAAAATAAACAATATACTGATCTGTTTACTAAAGCTTTTGATGAAAAAAGATTCAAATATCTTGTATCAGCTATTGGGATGATTAACTTTGAGTAGATTTTTTGTTAAACTTAAATCAATTCTATTTCTAAAACTAGTGTATCTTAAGTTGTCTATTTTATCATCTTCATAAGCCTAGTTTCCTTTGGAAGGAAACTTTTCAAAACATATTCCTTAGATTTTTGAAAATTTTAAACATATTTTCTTTTGGAAGACATCAAGTTGTCTTCGGAAGAACACTATGTCTTCAAATCAAATAACTACTTATAAGACATTTACCTTCGGAAGAAATTTTGATATATCTTCTGAAGCCTAAATATGCTTCTAAGTACTTACATGTATTTGAAAGACAATTTTCTTCCGAAAACAATTAAGTCTCGGAAGATTTATTCTCTTTAGAATAAAACTTTCAAGTCCTGATTTCTTCCGAAACCAAACATGTCTCGAAAGCAAAATTCTATATATATTTTCCATTCGAAGCAAAATTTTTACAAATCTTATGAATATCTTCCGAAGCCAAATTGGCTTCGGAAGCTTTTCTTAAAAAAAATTTCAAAGACAAAATACCTTCGAAAGATTTTCGACTTCCAAGTAAACTATCTTTTTGGGCACTTTATAAAGGTGGGACCGACATTCGGATTTCAAAGTTTATCTTTTTGCATTAACTTTGTCTCAAATCCATTTCATAGATATTCTCTCAACGGTTTCCCTCTTTCACTATCTTCTTCATCTGAAAATTCTCTAACCTAAATTCACTCACACACCGCCCTTGTTCTTATCTTCCTTCACAACAAAGCTACCTTAAAATGGCCAACCTTCATCATAGAAACCAACCCGATTTCTCCATGCAACTTCACAGGCAACATAATCAAGTTGCTCTGTTGAACTCTGAGAAAGATCCCGGTTTCTCAAAGGTTTGTCGCTTTCTCACTCTATCAAACTACTTCACCTCCCTCACCATCGATCCTCCACTCTATGAGGACCAGCTGTTGGAATTTTAGAGGACCTATCAAGAGGCACCATGGATGGGGAGAAGGCACTGTATGTCACAGTGCAGGGGAGGACAATCTTCATCACTCCAGCATCCATAAACTCACATCTAAGGCTGGATGATGTCGAAGGTGATTTGTCCTTCCCCAAATCTGTTGTTAATCATACCTTTGGTCAGATGGGCTATGAAGGGAATTCTCTATCAAGACCTTCAGGAAAGGGAAGGTTTCCTCTCAAAGGAAATACCTCATCCATGTTGTTATTCATAGTTTATCTAACAAGCAATAGTCCATGGGATGGTTTAGAGAATCAAGTTCAAGTATTCATATTTTGTGTACATTAATTTACTTGCAAACTTGGACACATTAGAATATTACATGTTTCCTAGATATGTCCAGCACATTCTCAACTGTGAACTGGGCTCACAGTTAAGGGGAATAGGTAATCTTCTAAAATTGGGATAGATGAAGCCCGACATCTTCAAGAATATTAGAAAGCCAACTGAGCCCTTGTCCTAAAAATGTTAGAGCTCATTGCTCAAGGTGACAACCTAGAAGCACCAGCTAGTATTGAACCCACACCTTCTACTTCTCAACCCCCTATACAGCCACAGCTGTAGGATGTAGTATAAAGTATCTCAGGTTCTTGTATTTCTTTTTATGCTTTGTAACACTTATAAAACAACTTGAGAGCAATATAGAGCATTCTTGAAAAACAATACTTATATTGTTCTTGTTCTTAGTTCTGTCTCATTTTTTACTTGAGTTCTTAGTATCATTCATATAAAACCGGTTTCCTATTTGATCTGTTAAGTGTTCTAATACTCTTCTCATTATGAGACTGATTGTATTGACCATCCCTTAACCGGTCCTGCAGGCTAGCAGGCAAAACTATTGGTCAACTGGATATTGAGGCAGACCCTAAGATTAGCTTCGAAGGGGAAACCTCAGTTGAAGGCCTAGCAGTTGAACCTGTGAACCATGAGACAGGAACTGCTTCAGCACCCAGCACCCTCAGTGAGGCACCAGCTAGTAAAGGTGTCTCACAACCTCTCCCTAGCCAGAGCTCAAGTTCTACACCAAGTGATAAAGGCCATAGCTCTCTCCACCCTAAGTCACACAGGCCAGTGACTAATAAAGGGAAGAGGATCATGACCACTGAGGAGATTCAGGAGTAGAAAAAGGAGAGGAAGAGAAAGGCAAGGGGCAAGAGAACAAATAAGACCCCAAGCTTTAAACAAGCTGCAATCAGGGCTGCCCCCAGGCCAAACACTCAGGAGGATGAGTTAAGCGCAGCCAAATTTAACTATTTGGGGTCTAGGAACTACAACATTGATGAAATCATCTCTCTTCCCTTGGAAGAAATAAATGAACTGGCTGACATTAAAGTGTCAAAAGAGATGAAGGAGCCTGAGGCTATAGAGTTGCTCCTTAAGATCAAGGAAGAAAGAAAAAGAAAAAGACTTTATAAAGCTTCTACCCTCTCTCCAGTTCAAGAAAGCCTTGAAGTAGAGGTTGTGGCTGTTGAACAAGAAACTCAGGTAGGTAGGGAACTAGATAGACAAAATGTGATAACCTACTTGAGTGCCACAAGTCTCTATCAGGCAACGTACCTAATTTCACTGTTATATGAGTACATTGAGTTTGAGTACCTCGAGCAGCTTGAGCAAGAAGTGTGAAAAGAACAAAAATATACTAAGAAGATGATGAGGCAAGAGGTTGCTAAGTCAAGAGCCATAATTTGAGCCAATCAGAAGAAGTCTGCTGACAGACTAAAGATGGTAAGCTTCTTAAAGCTGCATGGGTTCTCCGAAAGGAGACTTGGTCCAATGTCTCTATCTACTATGGATGAGCATATTAGAGTAATCAAGCAGAAGATTAAAAGGCGTAAGCTGGTAGACTTGCATTCTCCACCAAGTCAGGCTGCACATGAAGTTGAGGTCAAGGTTGAACCCTAAGAGACAACACAACCTGGAGCTAGTGCTGTATCTCAACCAGCTTCATCTTCTAACCCATAGACGGGTCCCGAACCTTCTACTTCTGAACCTGTGAAGGAAAGGGACCCACCTAAGAAGGATAAGAAGGAACATCTGATACTCAAGACCAACCTTCTCAGTTAAAGTATAGAAAGAGGAAGAGGATGGCCATCAGGAGGGACAAGAAGAAGAAGAAGAAGTCAAATACATCCACCTCAGCACCTCAGGATGGGTTAGAACATTCTGAGGGTGATCAAGAAGAGGCTGCTCAACAAATTCCACTTCAAGTAGAGCTTCTTGCTGTTAAGAGACCCATCTTGTCTTGAGCCTTTGCTACTAACCCAAAACAGATGATATGTTACTAGAGATTGTTGGGGTCAAGATGTATACTTCAGCACATGCTTGACCTTCCTCTGAATGATCTTTTTAACATTTGAAGATACTTTGAGAGTCTGAGAAATCTTGACCAACTGATGAAGAAGAGAATGGTCTTGATTCTGATAAGTACTATCAATAGATGAAGATCAAGATTGAAAGTTATTTTCAAGTTTTGGTTGCATTAGCCTAGGAGGAGTTTGTAAGAATTAACTTAGAGACTGATACAACCAAAGAGCTCTTAACATGCACACTGAAGTACAAAGGAAGTTAGTTTGGAAGATTCGACAAAATAGAGAAAAATTCACTAAGTGTCAAATCTTCTGAAGCCAAAAGACCGCTTCTTCTAAAGCCAAAGATGAAGTATTCTGAAGCTTCAAGATAAAGTCTTCCAAAGCCAAAATACTGATTTCTTCTGAAGTTAGAGAAGACGTGCTTTCTCTAACATGCTTTTGACAAAAGTTGAACAACTTTCTGATGCTATCTCTGAAGACTCACCAACTTATACGAGTTGGTGATATCTTCATACTTTTGTTAACTGTAGATTAAGGTCTTAGAGTATGTAGCTTTCTACTTTGTACTTTTATCCTTTTTGTAATAGATAAGGACGTGATCTATGGCATGTCATAATCACTTAACTTTACATTGATCTTGTTGTTTAGATTAGTGTTCCAGCTGGCCTTCAAAGTAGGCCGCCTGTAGGATGTAGTACAAAGTATCTCAGGTACCAGTCCTTAACACTAAGCCTTGTAACAATTGTAAAATACTTGAGAGCAATATACATTATTCTTGAAAACCAATTACTTGTGTTTAGCTTTTGTTCTTTACATTTGTTCTTTGTTTCATTTATCCGGTTCCCTATTTGATCTGTTAAGTGTTCAAGTCTCTCTAACCTTGTGAAACTATTGTATTGCTCCCATGTACCGATCCTGCAGCCACAATAATATAAAAAAAAAACAAAAAATGTCATTGTAAAAATAATGAAGGTTATGTAAATTTGTGCTACTTCTAATGTATTTCTTTAAAAGACAAAACTACATTGAGCTTCAAATTAAAAAAATTTAGGTGCTTTGGTTTTTTATTATGTAAACATGGGATGTGGGTGTTGAACCTTGTTAGATAAGTGCATGGCAATTAGCTACGTCTGCCGATCGACAAACACCTAGATTGCGTTTTTTCTCTCGCGTTGTGTTTTTTTCCATGTATAACAAGTCTATGGTCGGATACCACTAGTTAAAGATTCGTGTATTGATACACACAAACACAAACAATATCACTAAAGGAAATAAAACCAAGGTTGTAAATATTTCAATCAATGTGACCTATATTCACGGACTGCAATCAAGGTAACTTTTTTATTACTTAATATAAATATATAGAGATCAATCTAGGGTTACGATCTTAATGAACAAACATAATCAATGGGCTCAAATACAATTAGGGTCGACTCCCGCCTAGTGTCCTCTACCTTCATTAAACCAGAGCCTAATCAAGTATAATGATATAAATATATATCACTGATCTTTGTAATTGAGTTATAGAATAATGTTTGTATCTATACCAAGCTATATAAATGATATGGATGCATAAGGCATAGATATAGGAGTGATCACTATTTGTTGTCCATGTGAATTATGAATTAGTAGTAATAGAATTAAGACCGCGCATTGCGGCAAAGGTGTAAACCTGTGACAAAAACTAACGGTAAAATGTTGACGTGAACCCTCGCATTGAAGGAGACTTTAATAACATATGTAACCTTATATAAGAAAAACGAATCTTGGACGTTATTGATAATACCTAAAACCTTGTATAAAAAGACAAAACATAGTGTTGCAACAAGGGGCTAAAAATCATGAAAAAACGGTCATTGGAAATCCCGACATTGAAGGGGCCGCTATTAACATACATAATTTTATATAAGAAAAACAAAACCTAGACGTTGTTGATGACATTCAATACTTTATATAAAATAATGAAACCATTAACTTTTGAAACTTTATGTAACAAAGGAATTCATTAGAAAGAGCACTAATAGAAATAAAAATAAGCATACAAATTTGGATTAAAATATAACATATTAAAAGGTGTGAGAAGTAAAGAAAAAGAAACTATAAAAAAGTTCAAAATGGTAACTTAGCTTTGACAACTTATACTATATGTTTATGTTATGATGACTTATACTACAACTCTACTTTTAATGAATATTGTATCGAAACGTATATAAAAACAAAGATGTCGTAGTAATATACATGAAATTTTATAGAATATTATATTTTAATAGTTATAATAAAAAATAAAACAGAATAATGAACTAATAACAAATAGATAAGTATATGATATAAAGTATATCTATAGGCGGATTAAAATGTATGTTTTCAAAGTTTGAAATAAGACTTCAGGTTATACATAAATTATTTGTATGTAAAAATTTATGTTTTCTCCGTGTCTTTAAAGGTACCGGATAATAGTTGGACTTTAAAAAAAAATATTATTAGATTTTAATAATCCTAACTTTCATACATTGGTCGGATTAATTCTAACTTACAAAATATTTACAAACACTTTCAACTTTGAGTTTATTTTCCTCAAACGATCCTTAATAACTGAGAGTTAACCCCCGTTAGTTTTTTTTGATGAAATGGGGCAAACTTTGAGCTATCTTTTAACTCTGCCTTCTCCCAGCCTCTATCATATCCGTTTTTGGGTGTCTAACCCCCATCGTCACCTGAAATTTATTTCCAACAAGTCAAGTGGTTCAGATCAAGAGTGGAGATTGACGTGTATTAGGGTGCAGAAGTTTAAGGTAGACAGACCTGATGGTTGATTTCAACCTTCTTCTTAGTGTTTTGGCCATATAAGTAGTCCAAATCATCAAAAAACTAACGGTGTTAACTCTCAGTTAGTAAGTGATCGTGGGAGGAAAATAATCTTATAGTTGAGAGTGTCTGTAAATATTTCCTGAGAAAAGATTAATCCCGACCAATAATAAAAGTTAGAATTATTAAAATCCAATAACCCTTTAAAAAAATATATATATCATTCAACATGCATATTATATATCTCTGTTTCGTATCATAATACTTGAGAGGCTCAATTCCTATTATAAGCTCACCCATGTTTATTTTTAAATTAAAAAAAAAAAATAATAAATATGTCTACTTCATTTATTTGGTGGCATACGATTAAAATATTTCTCTCTTCATTTTTAGTTCTAATTATATATCTCAATCTTTTTATATAAGATACTTTCAAGCACGTGATCAATTAGGCATATGAATTAATTTAAATTTCAAAGTGAAACTTTTTCATAAAAATAGTATTTTTCTTAAAGAAGATTAGAAAATATAACATCGAATTGGTATTGTGGAATTTGGTGGTATGAATCGGTTAACGGATATTCTTGTTAGTGCATTGCCGTGGGATTACTTTCATACTCAAAGAAAGTGCTTAGAAGCTAGTGTGTGGAAAGTCCTTCAACTCATGTTTATCTTCATGAGTATCTCATTAATATACTATCAATTAGGTAACCACCTAACGGTTATTTAACTCTTACCCACTGTACTTGAAGTGATTTTTGTATCAGTTGATTGTAATTTGAAGATACATAACAGTCCAATTAGTGACGGATTTAGAAGAAAAGTTCAAGGTAATGTAAAATTTTTTTACCGTATATTTATTTTAATAAAAGAAAAAAAACGATAATAAAGGGGTTTGAAGTAAGATCATTTATATCAAATTTATTTGGTATTGAAGGCATTGATCCCGAAGAAATTAAAACCAAAGGAGTAGTTGACTCAACATTATCATTAATTCATTGCATATCATTATAATTATTAGAATCAGTATCATTCTCTTGAAATTTTCTTTTAAATAAAATCGCCAATAAAAACTTGTTTTTTCATATTTCAAATCTCTAATTTTATAACAAAAAACATAAAAAGATTACAAATTGCATTAGAAAATAACATAATTCAAATCCCAAATTTCAATATCAAATCCCTAATTCATCTTTCAAATTCGTACTTTATATAACTAATTTCATAAGCCTAAATATTAGAAATTGAGCCAAATAACAATTAACCAATATCTTATTCTTGAAATCTTTCAAATCACTAATTTATATAACATATAACACTTAAATATTAGAAATTGAACAACATAAATTCTAAATCATAATTTCATTGTGTAATAGAGTAAAAAAACTAGAAAATTTACTTTGAAGTGGAAGGCGAAAGATCATAGGTGGGTGGTGGCAAGGGTCATCGCAGCAAACGACAGGTCAGCGGTGGTTGGCCGGTGTGTCGAACGACCAGCGGTTCAAGGCTTTAGCTACAGAGGGGTGGTCGGCCGGTGTAGGTGGATGGTGACTATGGGAAGTGTCGACGGCCGATGAGTGTTTATTTTTTTCTTTTAAGTTTTAGATTTGATTTTTTTATTTGGGCTAATTAGTTATTAGTTTTGAGCTTTTTAAGTTGTTTGATGTTTTTGGACTTAGTTGTTATTTTGGGCTTGTTGATTAATATTGTATTGGACTATTGTGTATTTTGAGCTTATTAGTTATTTATGTTTTTATAAAATACGATGTTTTTTTATAAAATATTAGACTATTTTTTTAAATTTTAAATTTTCTATGAAGTGTTGAGTTTAAAATTTTTTTAAGGGTAACATAATATTTTCTCGGGATAACGTAAACTATAAATTTATTTATTTTTACACAAATTCGTAACTTTTTACACTACCCGCTAAAAGTTAAGGGGTAGTGGAGGCTACCCCTACTATAAAGGTAGATCCGCCCATGAGTCCAAAACCCACTCAATGCAAAATATTTACTTTTTCTCTCACTAAATTAAGGTTAAATGTTGGTTAACGTGGGCATCTTTGTTAAAGATGTAAATACTTAAGGTTATTGTTAAAGAAATATATGTGTAAATCATGTAGAGAAATTCCATTAAAATGAGAACGTCTAAAGTACTTATAGATAAATCATAATTTTTAACTAAAATTATTTTTAAAATATTTTAGGTAGGTATTTTAGGGTTGGCAAGAGTAAAATTAAAAGAGTTAATTTATAGTTTTTCGAATGACAATTCAAACATCCATGTAATTCTACTTCTAAACTACACTAACTATTAAGCTACACAATAACAGTATTTGAATCCCGGATGTTTTACAATATTATTTTTTAAAAATTAGACCAAAGAATCAAAAATGCTTTTAATTTTAGTTCGAGTATAGTATTGGTATTTAAAAGAAACTAACATGAAAAATTTGTTACATATATAAAATTCGGTTATTACAAATATGTAATTTATCTACTAGTTATATGTAGTTTGTTAATTTGATTGTTATATGTGTGTGTAATTTGGTTGTCATATGTATGTAAGTATGTTAGGGTAAACACTAAAAGTATTCATGATGGGTTCCATATACATATACACACTGTAAGACCCCGTTCCCGGAGACCTCACAGTTGAACCATCACTACATTTTTCATATAAAATAAATACATTTTATAAAAATATCGCAGCGGATTAAGTTGTCAAAAACCATTCATGCATTAATACTTGATGTTGCTAAATAATACATCATTGTATTTTAACATTTACAAAAGAATCATCCAGTTGTATTACAAAACAACAATATCATTAAGCACGAATGGATGCCAATCTTTGCCCGCCAAGTAGCCTCACCCGCGTGCCATCCCCAGCAACAAGTTATCTGCCAACTGAAAATGCATAAAAGTCAGCGTTGCTGAGTGAGTTCTAGTTTTAAAATTAAAATCCCTTGTATCTATTAAGAGTATCATTTTTCTTAAAATACTTTCTTTTCATAAAATCCATTACTTCCATACGTGTTCACGCATCATACATACAACAAGATAACATTCATTATTATCTTTCATCATTTTCTATCACTTTCTTCCGAACCAATGTGCAATACCCCGAACATTGTGCACGAATCTGGTACTGGGCCTAGGGCCTATAAATAGACCCCGAATATTGAGCTCGAAGCTGAGTCCAGTACCTGGGGCAAGCAACAAGGGTCCCGTAAATCTCTAGGATTGACCCTGTGTGCATCCTTCGGGTTAGCTATACCGTACACAGTTGAGATTACAACCCAATGGCTGTGAACCTCCTTTCATTTGCTTGCAAGACTTTCATTCATTCGTTATGTTCCACTTTTCATTATCATTAATCTTTCGCTTCTTTTATGATAATACTTTACATATACGAGCATAAACACATCACATAAAGTCACGTAATAATACGTAATATGGAACATAACAACAGGTCACATGAGAAACACCAACAAACATAACCATCAAAACATCCTAGGGCTTAGTCTTAAAATTTCTAATTCCCAAAATTCAGAAAATTTTCTAAGGCATTTATGCGCATGAGCACTATGCAGCACACGAACACTATGTAGGTGCACGGGCACTTTAGGTGCATGAGAACACTTAGGCGCATGAGGAATCCTAGGCGCATGAGCACTGCTTGGGCGCGCTTGATCAACACTTAAGCAAAATTTCAAGCTCATGGGGTACTGTTCGGGCGCATAGGCAACACTTAGACTTAATTTTAGGCGCATGGGGTACTGTTTGGGCGCATGATCAGGTACTTGGGCGCATGAACAAAATTCCAGGAGCATGGGCACTATGTTGGGCGCATGGGCAGTTGTAATTTCGAACCTACACTATTTTTCAGACCCAATCATCGTTTAACACATTCCTAACCCAATTCTAACATGCCAAACACCTAAATCAAACATATAAACACGAAACACAACAATTCATACACAAACATACATTCACCCGTAAAAAAACAGAATATAACATACGGTTTCATACACATAATTTGTAAAACATTTTTACATGCATTTCAGCCTCGAAAACAAGTTTAAAAACAGAAAACCGGGGATCTAGAACTCGCCTACAGTAGCATTCGAGCAAAACTCCTCCAAACTCGGAAGCACTTAGAGTTCAAACACCTTAACACACCAAAAACGCAGAACCGAACACAAAGAACACATAAGAATCGGTCCTGAAGCTGAAAACTCAGCTGAAACCGAACAAAAACGCAAGAAAACACTCACCTTCAAAGGTTTCTCTCACTAGAAACCGATGAAAACCCTGCTCTTCTTATTTTTCTCTTCTTTGCAACCGAGAGGACGTGAATGCAGATGTAGTGGGCGGCCATGCCTCTTTTAAACATAAAATAATAAGGTTTTGTCCTTTATACAACTTTAGCCTCTCTACTTATGCAATTTCTCCTTTCTTTCTTTATACTTTTCTTTTCTTTTCTTTTTAGCAAATTTTTGGGTGTTACAAGTCTACCCCCCTTATAGAGGTTTCGTCCCCGAAACCTGTCACTCCTCGAACAGTTATGGGTAATGTTGTCTCATCTCTTCCTTAGTCTCCTACGTAGACTTGGATCCCTTCCTGTGCCTCCACTGTACTCGCACCAGTGGAACCACATTATTCCGTAATCTTCTCTCCTTCCAGTTAACGATTGCCACTGGTTGCTCTACATAATTAAGCCGTTCATCCACTTTAATGTCCTCCAGTGGTATAATCATATCTTTATCGGCTAGGCATTTTCTCAGATGAGATACATGGAATGTTGGGTGAATCCCACTTAACTCATCGGGCAGCTCCAACCAATAGGCCACCTCTCCTACTCGAGCAACGATTTGGAAAGGTCCTATATACCTCGGGCTCAGCTTACCCCACTTTCTGAACCGAATGATCACCTTCCAAGGTGAAACCTTCAGCATAACTTTATCACCCACCTTGAATTCAATCGGCCTACACCTCTTATTAGCATATGACTTTTGCCTATCTTTTGCCGCCTTCATAAAGGCCTTGATCTTTTCTAGCTTTTCAGTCGTAGCCTCGATCACTTCCACACTCCCCAACTCCTTCTGCCTAATGTCACCCCAACATATAGGTGTTCTACATTTCCTACCATATAGCATCTCATATGGTGGCATGCCAATGCTGGCATGATAACTGTTGTTGTATGAGAATTCAGCTAACTGTAAGTGTTCATCCCAACTTCCTCTAAAATCAATGACGCATGCTCGGAGCATATCCTTAGGCATCTGTATAGTTCTCTCCGACTGACAATCTGTTTGAGGATGGTAAGCCATGCTGATATGCAACCTCGTACCCATTGCATCATGGAATCTCTTCCAAAACTTAGATGTAAATCGAGTGTCACGGTCAGACACAATAGACACCGGTACACCATGACGGGTCACAATTTCCTTGACGAATATGTCTCGCGGATTGGTAGAAAGTGAGCACTCTTCGTTAAGCGATCAACTATCACCCATATAGTATCGTACCCCCTTGCCGTACGTGGTAACTTCGTAATGAAGTCCATGGTGATATGTTCCCATTTCCACTCGGGTATATCCAAAGGTTGGATCTTTCTGTATGGCTTCTGATACTCTGCTTTTACTTGTAAGCAAGTAAGGCACTTACTCACGTACTCCGCCACATCTCGCTTCATACCTGGCCACCAGTAATCTTTCTTCATATCATGATACATCTTGGTAGCACCGGGATGAATGGAGTACCGAGTCTTATGAGCTTCATCCATGATTTTCCCTCGTAGGTCTCCATAACGAGGGATCCACATCCGCCCAAAGCGGGTTCTAACTCCGATAGTATTCTCACCCAACTCCGTGACTAGACCTCTCATACTTTCAGAGTTAAGGCGATCTTCTTTCAATGCCTCATCTTGGAACCCCTTGACCTGCATCATCACGTCGGAGGTCATCACCAACTGGTAAGCTTTCACTCGGATTGGTTTGGGTCTCTCCTTTCGGCTAAGGGCATCCGCCACTACGTTGGCCTTGCCTGGATGATAGTGGATCTCACAATCATAATACTTGATCAATTCTAGCCACCTCCTTTGCTTCATATTGAGGTCCTTCTACTCAAAGAAGTATTTCAAGCTTTTATGGTTAGTGAAGATAGTGCACTTCATCCCGTACAATTAGTGCCTCCAAATCTTATATGCAAAGACCACAACCGCTAGCTCCAAGTCATGAGTAGGGTAATTAACCTCATGGATTTTCAACTGTCAGGACGCATAGGTTATTACTCTTCCCCTCTGAATTAACACGCAACCCAATCCCGAATAAGAAGCATCTGAATAGACCACCAAGTCTTCCTTCCCTTCAGGTAACGTCAAGACAGAGCTTGTGACAACCTTGTCTTTAACTCTTCAAAAGCGTTCTCCTGTTCTAGACCCCATACAAACTTCACGTCCTTGTGGGTCAACTTGGTTAATAGTGAGGCTATCTTGGAAAAGTCTTGGATGAACCTCCTGTAGTAGCCCGCCAAACCCAAGAAACTGCGGATCTTGGATGGCTTCTTTGGAGACTTCTATTCAATCACTGCCTCAACCTTTGCCGGGTCTACCATGATCCATTTGGAATTTACCACATGACCCAAAAACTAAACTTCACGCAACCAAAAAGCACACTTGGAGAACTTCGTGTCTCCAATACTTCACGAATGTGACTGGCAAGATATTCTTCACTCTTCGAATAAATCAAAATATCATCTATAAACACAATCACTGATTTATCCAACATCGACCGGCACACCCGGTTCATCAAATGCATAAAGGCAGCTGGCGCGTTAGTTAGACCAAAGGACATAATGATAAACTCGTAGTGTCCATAATGCGTGCGAAAAGCTGTTTTGGGGATATCCTGCTCCTTCACCTTCAATTGATGGTAGACAGATCGGAGATCTATTCTCGAGAACCAACTGGCACCTTGGAACTGATCAAATAAGTCATCTATTGTCGGTAGCAGATATCGGTTCTTCACCGTCAATTTGTTCAACTCACGGTAGTCAATGCACATCCTCATACTACCGTCCCTCTTCTTTACAAACAAGACCGAAGCACCCCAGGGAGAGATACTCGGTCGGATGAAACCGTTGTCCATCAACTCTTGTAATTGAACCATCAGTACCTTCATTTCCGACGGAGCCAATCGATACGGTGATTTGGCAACAGGTTGAGTACCAGGTATCAAATCGATCTGAAACTTGATCTCGCGGTTCGGTGGCACACCTGGTAAATCTTCTGGGAACACGTCTGGAAAGTCACATACAACTGGTACGTCGGCCAATTGTGGTACTAACGCATCCACATCCTTCACGTAAACCAGGTAGGCGCTACATCCCCGTTTCATGCACTTCTCTGCCACTACCATCGAAATCACCTTTGGAATGGTAGTAACTCGGTCACCGTTGACCGTTACCGAACTCCCATCAGGCGTTGTGAGTCGGATCATCTTCTTGTGAGACCCAATATTTGCCTCATAGGCTGCTAACCAATCCATCGCTAGAACTACATCAAATCCACCTAGGGGCATCATAAATAGTTTAGCAGAGAACCTATGGCCTTCTAGTTCTATGTCGCAATCCTCTATTAAGTCGGAAATCCTGGTAGACTTACCAATGGCAGTTTCTACATCGAACGGTCATCAATGCTTCTACTACTAACGGGCAACTTAGCACAAAAAGCAGTAGAAATGAAACTCCTACTAGCACCAGAATTAAATAACACATAAGCACAAGTTTGGTTAACTAGGAACATACCTGACACGACATCGGGGTTCACTCTAGCCTCTTCCAGGGTCATCGTGAATGCTCTAGCGCTTGCCCTCTTCCCTTCATTCTCGGTCCCCTTCTTCGCCCCAGAACTTTCAGCCCTTGGCTTCTTGCAATCCCTGCTCATATGGCCTTCTTCACAACAGTTGTAGCACCTCTTCGCCTTACAATCCCTTGCCACATGACCGGGCTTCCCACATTTGAAACAAAACATTCAGTCCCCACTTGCATTCTCCCGTATGCTCCTTCCTGCACTTACCACACCACATCATCCCCGTACATGCCGACAATACCCTTCGATCATCCACCCTTGCCTTCTTGTTGTTTGGGGTGAAACCACCACGACCAAATCGTTTCCTGTCCCAGTTCCTGTCACCACCACTCTTCTTGCTCACTTCCACCACAGCCAATTCTTCTCTCTCATCATATAGCCTCCCTGCCTGATCAACCACCGACCTAAACGTACTCGACCGGGTAGCAATCATGTGCCTGCGGATATCTGCCGGCAAACCCTGTATGTACCTCTTGTTCTTTCTCGACAACGGCGTAACCTGGTCTGGCACCAGCCTTGCCATCTCGTTAAACTTCATTGTGTATTGCTGGTGTGTCATGGTTCCCGCTTCTAACTGCAAGAACTCCCTCTCTATCTTGTCAAGTTCTCGGTGAGGACAAAACTCCTCGATCACCATTTTCTTCAATTCATCCCACTTTATCTTCCTAATAGCCCTGCTGCCCTCAGCCTGGACAACATTGTCCCACCAGCATAAAGCCGAGTCCACGAATAAGTGAGTGACAAACTTCACCTTTTGGTCCTCCCTACATTCGCTGATCTCCAACACAGCCTCCATCTCTCTCACCCATCGGTGAGCAGCAGCAGCGTTACCATTGCCATCAAAGGTTGGGGGTCTATATCTTTGGAATACTCCATAGCCTCCTCCTCCTCATCGCTGGAGGCAACCATCTCGGTATCTAGTCATTCCCCTTTATCATGACCCCTATCATCCTTCCTTCTCCTAGCAGTTTTCCTTCTCTCCTCCTCTTTCTCCTTCTTTCCATCTCCTCTTACCGTATGAATGACCTCGGTCACCACAGACAGCAGGATCGTCTGCATGACTTGATGCACTTCCTCCATAACTGCTTCCTTTACTAAGGCTCTCAAGTTGGCACTCCCATCACCGCCCTCCTGGTGATGATGCTCGGGCTCAACAGGATCCGTCTCAGCAGTCTTAGTCTTGTTCCTTGTGACAAGTGGTCCAGCACAACGGCCACCCCGTACTCCTCCTCGAGAAGCTTTCGACAATCTACCACCAGCCATCATCTAAACACTATAAGATTCAAACACCAACACGGTCATTCAAGGTAATAACTCAGTTTATGTCAAGTATAGTAAGTCCCTAATTACAGTGGCCAGTTGTAATTAGCCAGTTACTTTACTCTTCATCTCCCAAGCATTTCCTATCCTGACTATATCAGTATTCAAATCTACTAAGGGCACATAAATCAAAAAACATACGCACATAATACCGGTTAATATTTAACAAAACGAATTACCTGATGGCACGTAGCTACTTGGGCTGGCATCCCTCCATTCGGTCCCATTCTCAGTTTAAGTTTAGGTTTTTAAATTAATTTACTCATTTATCTTAAACTTTGGCTCTGATACCAATTTGTAAGACCCTGTTCCCGGAGACCTCACAGTTGGACCATCACAACATTTTTCGAATAAAATAAATACATTTCATAAAAATATCGCAGCAGATTAAGTTATAAAAAACCATTCATGCATTAATACTTGATGTTGCTAAATAAATACATCATTGTATTTTAACAGTTACAAAAGAATCATCCAGTTGTATTATAAAACAACAATATCATTAAGCACGAATGGATGCCAGTCATTGCCCGCCAAGTAGCCTTACCCGCGTGCCATCCCCAGCAACAAGTTACCTGCCAACTGAAAATGCATAAAAGTCAGCATTGCTAAGTGAGTTCTAGTTTTAAAATTAAAGTCCCTTGTATATATGTAAAAGTATCATTTTTCTTAAAATACTTTTTTTTCATAAAATCCATTACTTCCGTATGTGTTCACGTATCATACATACAGCAAGATAATATTCATTATTATCTTTCATCATTATCTCATTCATTTCATACTTTCACCATTATCTTTCACTTTCTTCCGAACCAATGTGCAATACCCCGAACATTATGCACGAAGCTGTACCGGGCCTAGGGCCTATAAATAGACCCTGAATATCATGCACGAAGCTGACTCCAATACCTGGGGCAAGCAACAAGGGTCCCGTAAATCTCTAGGATTGACCCTGTGTGCATCCTTCGGGTTAGCTAAACCGCTCACAGTTGAGCTGATAACCCAATGGCTGTGAACCTCCTTTCATTTGCTTGCAAGACTTTCATTCATTCGTTATGTTCCACTTTTTATTTTCATTAATCTTTCGCTTCTTTTATGATAATACTTTACATATAAGAGCATAAACACACCACGTAATAATACTTAATATGAAACATAACAACAGGCCACAAACATGAGAAACACCAACAAACATAACCATCAAAACATCCCAGGGCTTAGTCTTAAAATTTCTATTTCCCAAAATTAAGAAAATTTTCTAAGGCATTTAGGCGCATGAGCACTATGCAGTGCACGAACACTATGTAGGCGCACCGGCACTTTAGGGGCATGAGAACACTTAGGCCCATGAGGAATCCTAGGCGCATGAGCATTGCTTGGGCGCTTGATCAACACTTAAGCAAAATTTCAGGCACATGGGGTACTGTTCGGGCGCATGGGCAACACTTAGACTTAATTTTAGGCGCATGGGGTACAGTTTGGGCGCATGATCAGGTACTTAGGCGCATGAACAAAATTCCAGGAGCATGGGCACTATGTTGGGCGTATGGGCAGTTGTAATTTCGAACCTACACTATTTTTCAGACCCAATCATCGTTTAACATATTCCTAACCCAATTCTATCATGCCAAACACCTAAATAAAACATATAAACACGAAACACAACAATTCATACACAAACATACATTCACCCATAAAAAAACAGAATATAACATACGGTTTTATACACATAATTTGTAAAACATTTTTACATGCATTTCAGCCCCGAAAGCATGTTTAAAAACAGAAAACCAGGGATCTAGAACTCACCTGCAGCAACTTTCGAGCAAAACTCCTCCAAACTTGGAAGCACTTGGAGTTCAAACACTTAAACACACCAAAAACGCAGAACCGAACACAAATAACACATAAGAATCGGTCCCGAAGCTGAAAACTCAGCTGAAACCAAACAAAAACGCAAGAAAACACTCACCTTTGAAGGTTTCTCTCACTAGAAATAGATGAAAACCCTGCTCTTCTTATTTTTCTCTTCTTTGCAACCGAGAGGACGTGAATGCAGATGTAGTGGGCGGCCATGCCTCTTTTAAACATAAAATAATAAGGTTTTTTCTTTTATACAACTTTAACCCCTCCACTTATGCAATTTCTCCATTCTTTCTTTATACTTTTCTTTTCTTTTCTTTTTAGCAAATTTTCGGGTGTTACACACACACACACACACACACACACACACACACATATATATATATATATATATATATATATATTATGAGTATGTAACTTATATTATATGGAATGTTTGCAAGTGGTTATGAGCTAAGAAGAAAGAAAATATTATTATTCATATGTATATTTTGTAAGATACTATTCAACCATATAAATTTTTAGAGTTAATCACATCATTGGTCCCTATCGTATGCTCATATTGCAGGATTGTTCTTAACTTTTAGAAAATTACATTATTGGTCCCAATTGTAGGAGTGGGTGGCTGTTAATTTTTCTAGTTAAGTTGGTTTGAAATTTCTCTTTTACCCCTAAAAAAATTAAATATAAAAAAATACTAAAATTTTATGGAACCCACTATCACCGTTACCAAAATTTAAACATCAAACCCCCACCCTCATCCCCATCCCCATCGGATTAAATCTCCACCTCCCTATTTGCACCACCAACCACGGCCACCACCCTTCTCTCTCCGGTGAAATAAAGCGATAACCACCATCGCACCGATACAAAGCAGCCAATCTCAACCATTTCATTGAAATCTGATCTACATCACCACCCCCGCTAACACCACCACCATCATTAAATCTGATCGGGGCCTAGATCAACCACAACAGATTTCGATAATGCTGATGATCGTGGTTGAATTAGATCGCTAATAAGGTTAGGGACTCAAAATACGATGGATATGGTTGTTGGTGATTGTTATCGGTGATGACGGTGTTTCATCAATGACACCATTGTCATCTTTTCCATCCCCTGTTTCACCCTATTTCATCTTTGCATCAACATGTGATGGTGATGGTTGTGGTGGTTAAATGATGGTCAGGGGGTGGTGATGGCTAAGTGTTGGTGATGGTTAAGTGATGGTGATTAGGGGCGGATCTACCCTTCGGGGAACAGAGTCAAGTGTCCTATTGATTTTTGAGCTAGTAGTGAACCGTATAATACCCGAATTTCAGGTAAACTCATAGTTTTTTCTAAGAGTGACCCCTTATGTATTGAGTTCAATTTAAGAACAATAATTTGCTCTTTATTCGCTGGCATCTCCTTTTTGCGCGTTTATTTAGCCTTCAAATAGGTCACGAGTTTGATTCTTGCAAATGCCATTTTTTAACAATCCTTTTAATATGTAAACTTATAGTTTTACCCTAAATCTAATACCTTTTTAGCTTTTACCCTAACCCAAAACCCTCTCCCATCGCTGCTTCAGGTCTGTCCCACTGATCACAAGCTCCATCAGCCACAACCATGCAACCGGCCCTTCAGCAACCGCCAACCAAAGCTAAACCCTCCCTCACGGTTACATTATGTGCTTTTCTTCTTCTTATAACTCAAGGAGTCAAGGTTACTTTTCTTGAGTTAATTTTATCTATCTGTAGATTAGAATATTCAAACCCTAGAATATGATTATATAATTATGGTGTTTTTATTATTCTTAGTTATTTTTTATAGAATTATGTTTAAGCTATATACGTGTGATTCTTCCCTTGTTTTAGTTCATCTATTTTGCATCAAACATTCAGTTTGATGTTACTGGGTTACATAGCTTTTACCTTTTATTGTGTCAAAGCTTACAATTAAAGGTAAGTAGTTACATTAGGCCTACTCAGTATTTATGTTAATAATAAATATATATAAAGCATTTAGGGAGGATATAATTGTAATTTTGTTCAAAATATAAGACACATAAGACAACTTTTTAAGCATAATATACAAGTGTGTTATGCAATAGTTCTTAAATTGTCATCATTAAGTATACTTCTTCTAATTAATATATTATTTAATTCACTAAATTAAGTATTATGTTATTATTAATGCTTTTAAAATAAAAATTAAATTTACATTTACTATTTATATATTTATAAATATATATTATTAAAATTAAGTATTATTTTATTTATATACATAAGTATATACTTACTAAATAATACATGGTTATAATAATAATAATAATAATAATAATAATAATAATAATAATAATAATAATAATAATAATAATAATAATAATAATAATAATAATAATAACACCCAAATATAATTAATGTTTAAGTCAGGTCGAGTTAGATTGTGCTCTTTAAGTGAGACTCAGTAACATCCATCGTATCACGTGGGTCAAACCATTATATGATAAATATATCTTAGGATTACAGGATAGATATTTCATTTAAAGTGCAAGAAACTTAATACAATATTTTAAACATAAAGTACAAGTTCTTTATGCAATAGTTTAACTTTTTCCCCCTATTTGATTAACTTCTTCTAATTAATATTATTTAATACACATTATTAATACATTATTTTATAGTATGATATTATTTAATTCACTTCATTATATTTATTTTATTTATGATACTATAAATTGATATTTACATTTATATTTACTAATTATATTTTTATAACTAAATACTATTTAAATTAAGTATTATATTATTTAAATATTTAAATATATAACTAATATGTATTTTCATATTTATATTAACAATAATACTAACATTTTTTATGGACATATTGTGAGTTTAATAATTTTAATATTTATGTAAAATATGTTAGTTAATGACATATTATTTAATATGTTTTGAAAAATAATTACAATAATAATAAATATTATCATATTAATATTACTACTATTAATTATTATTATAAGGTTAATAACAATAACAACAACAACTATAATATTTGTGTTATTATATTAGTTACAATATAATATCGTATATTTGTCATGTTATTGTATATATAACAATTTAATGTTTGATAACTGTATCATGACAATATAATAACGAATCACTAAATCATGTGTAACGACAATCCGAGTGCATATATAGTTGAACTCACTGAGACCATGATAATCCCAAAAACTATAATTATGACGTTATTTTATACACTCCAAATCAAACCACGACGAAGCGCGGGTATAACGCTAGTGTTAATAAATTGATGTTTGTTGTTCTTGTTTGCTAGTCAAACCAAGTTCATTTAATAGTAATTTATCTCTATGTTATTGATAAGTTTTAACAGAGTAGGTTAAGAATTACCAATCTACATGTGAAAACTAGTATGTTTTAGAAGAATAGTTGAGGAATTACCACTATGTACGAGCCAGGCTAGGCCACACAAACAACACTTCAATTCATGAAATAATGAGGAAAGTAAAATGTTTGATTTTTCATTTTTGATGCAGCCAAGGTTGAACCAAGGTGGCTTTGCAGTCTAATGTGAAGAGAAAAGCTTCACCAAAGGAGAACTACAACCACGATCACGAGGTTTGTCTAATTCTCTTTAATTCCTATTAATTTGATTTAACTATTAGCTTTTGATTGTTCTTGTTAAATGCAAATGATGAAAATCAATTAAACTTGGATCCAAGTACAAACAAAAACTTTGAATTTCAGTAAAAACTATGTAGAATGTGTCATATAACTCTTAAATGTTGTCAGTAGCTGATGTGGCAGGCCTACATGTTTACAGAAAAAGGGTCCTAAAATTATTTCTTGCTTTATGCCCTCAACATGGTTGAGCCATCCCTGAATCACTTGAACAAAACTAAAATTATGATATTGGTTTCTTAGAAAATCAACCCGACCCGACACAAAAATTATGTTGTCGTTCTTAAAAATCTTAGCATGAAAATTTAGTAACCCCATAGATAAACAATCCTGGTTCCGCCATTGATCATCATAATCAACACCGACCACCACCAAAATCAACATCACACCATTATCATCAGACCGCCAGACAATCTATTCTATTGTCGAGCAACCATCATCATCTTCGCAATATCATCATCAGTAGATCTATAGATGGAGGGGGTGGGTGGGTTATGAGTTGTACATCTTCCAACCATTTCTAATGTATCATAATAATTTTAGTTTTGGTTTTAGTTTATTTATTTTCTATTTTTTAATACTAGGGCTCTTTTAGTCATTTCACATTCACTTATGATTCGACAAACATTTAAGAACAATGATGTAATATTTTTTAAGTTGAGACCAATCTTGTGAAATGAACATACTAAAAGAACCAACCATATAATTAACTCTTTTAAAAAATATTATTTTGGTTGTTATAAAGATTAACAATAACCTCCTATACGGTAATACACACACACACATACACATACTAGTATATAACCCGCGCGTTGCGGTGAGGCTATAAAGGTAACAATTTATTCTGAAACTAATAAATGTAGTAATGCAGGACCGGTTAAGGGATGGTCAATACAGTTAGTCTCACAATAAGGAGAGTGTTAGAATACTTAATAGATAAAATAAGGAACCGGGTTTATAAGAATGATACTAAGAACACAAGTAAACAATGAAACAGAACGAAGAACAAGAACAATATAATTATGGTTTTCAAGAATCATGTATATTGCTCTTAAGTTCTTTTACAAGTATTACAAAACATATAAAGAAATACAAGGACCTGAGATACTTTATACTACATCCTATAGCCGGCCATACTTTGAAAGCCAGCTGGAAACACTAATCTAGACAACAAGATCAATGTAAAGTCAAAAGGCTGATTGCCTTTTGACTGGTGACTATGACATCCCATAGCTCACATCCTAATATATTACAAAAGGATAACAGGTACAAAGTAGAAAGTTACAGACTCAAGACCATAATCTACAATTTACTAAAGCATGGACCTTTTCACCAACTTGTATAAGTTGGTGAGTCTTCAAAGTTGCAGCGGAAAGTAAGTCAGCTTTATGTAAAAGTACATCAGAGAAAGTATGTCTTCTCTGTCTTTAGAAGAAATCAGTCTTTACTTTATTGGCTTCGGAAGTCTTCATCTTTGGCTTTGGAAGATTTGGTCTTTGGCTACGGAAGATTTTAGACTTAGAATAATTTCTGTGATGAGTGTAAAACTTCCGAAGTAATTTCTACCTTGTCATCAGTGCATGCATGCAGGAAGCTCCTTGGTTGTTTTAGCTTCTTTGATTGTATCAGCCTTCTAATATAACCTTACAAACTCCCCCTAGGCTGATGCTACTAAAACAAAGAAGTTATTCAGATGTTGACAGTCCTCATTAGGATTAAGACCATGCCTTTCTTCATCATCTGGTCAGGATCCCTCAGACTCTCGTAATATCTTCTCATGTCATGGAGATCATGTAGAGGAAGATCAAGCATGTCTTGCTAGAAATAGACATCTTGACCTCCTTGATCTCTGATGACATACCACCTATCTGGATTAGTAGCAAAAGTCTAGGACAGGATGGGTCTTCCAGTTGCAAGAGGCTCTACTTGAATTAGAGTTGGTTGAGTAGCCTCTTCTTGCACTACCTCAGTATGCTCTAACTCATCCTAAGGTGTAGAAGTGGATGCCTTTGACTTCTTTTTAGAAACATTCTTCCTAGCCATCTTTTTCCTCCTCTTTGAAGTCTTTAACTGAGAAGAATGGCCTTCAGCACTAGGTTGACTTCTTGTGTCTTTCTCAGTTGGGTTCTCTTCCTTTACAAGGTCAAAAGTAGAGGGATTTGGACCTTGCTGTGGATCAGAATATGAAGTTGGCTGAGATGCAGCTCTAAGCTTAGGTTGTTATATCTCTGTGGGTTCAACCATTACCTTAACTTTAGGCTTAGCTTGACTTGGTGGAGAATACAAGTCAACAAGCTCTCCCTTTTTAATCTTCTGCTTGATCACTCTGATGTGATCATCCATAGAGGATAGAGACATTGGACCAAACCTCCTTCCGGAGAATCTGTACAGCTTCAAGAAGCTCATCGTCCTCTGCATATCAGCAAACTTCTTTTGACTCTTTTGGATGATGGCTCTTGAAATTACAACTTCTTCCCTTATTTTTCTCTTAGCAGCCTTTCGTTCTTTGATAACTTGTTGCTCCAGCTGCTTAAGATACTTGAATTCAACATATTCATATGATAAGAAAAGAAGTGTAGATGCCTGATAGAGACCTGATAGCAGCTTCCATAAACCCTGGAGACCTTCTTGAACTCTCTCCTATTGGGTCTAATAAGGATAGTCTATATTATCAACATAGTCAAAGTCAACAAAGGTCAACGTCACTTTCAAAGTCATCGGAAAAGGCAAACAGACGCGTTCGAGACGAAGAACCGAGACGAGACGTTGAGTTTATTGTTAATAAATATATTTTGTGTCAATAAAATATATTTATTTATGTTTAAGTTATTTTTATGTTTTATATGTAATGTCTCTAATTGTCTAAGTCTAGGGGCTTAATATGTCATTATGAATATTATCTCTATATATAGATTAGTGACAATTAGGTTTAGTGAGCTTGAATGAGCTATTGATTGAGGGGCTTTCACTTTGTAATATCTTTAGCAATCAATTCAGATCAAACAAGAGTTTTATTTGGTGTTCTTGAGTGTTCTTCATATATTCATCCATGTTATATTTGTTTGATCTAGATTTCATACAAACATCATTGATATCTATGTTATCAGTGGGATTTGTTTGTTTTTATCAATCAATTGCACTGTATCAACGATCAAGTGGACCAAAAATATGGTATCGGAGCCATTGTGCTCTTGATTATTTGAGTTTTGTTTGGTTTCTAGTTCAAAGTCATTGTTCCATTCATTTTCGATCTGATCTGCGTGTTTTGGACTTGGAAATTGATTGAGGATTGCTTGATTTTGGTGTGGGAAGCTTTAGAAATCATCAGAACTCAAATTCATTGAGATTTGGATGCATTTCAGTTGATTTTGTACTGAAAAAGCTGTTCAGATACGTCGGGCGAAACTACAGCTCGTCCAGCGAAACTACATCTTCATTAAGCGAAACTACATAGTTAGTTCTTTCAGCGAAACTACGCAGTTCTTGGTTTTTGAATCTGGTTTCTTCGTCCCTGTGAAAGTACATGCGTTGAACGAAAGTTCATGGTGTTTATGTGCCAAACCTAGTGAAATTGCTGCCAAACTGATTTCTGAACGAAAGTTCAACTAGTTTCGGGCGAAACTACCCGCGAAACTAGCATCAGCGTGCCACTGCTGGGCGAAACTGTTGTTGAAATTACTGGCGAAACTACTAGCGAAACTACCAGTGAAATTGCCAGCGAAATTAGTGAAATTTCAGCGAAATTAATTTCTGATCATGTAAAAATTGGCTCTTTCAGAAGTCCCTAATTCCTTCAAATCTGATAATCTAATATCGGCGCAAAGTCGATTTGATTTTTTTGCAGCCATGAAAGATGAAAAGATATATGATTTTGTTGATCGATTTCTGATGGTGGCAAGCAATCTTAAGAAGTATGATGACCAGCTGGGGAACCATGAACAAGTCACAAAACTTTTGAAATCTCTTCCTCCACAGTGGAGTCCACAAATTAGATTGTTAAAGCAAGAAAGAAATTTTGCTGACTACAAACTCATTGAAGTTATTAACAAGCTGAAGTCATTTGATTTGGATATGAAAAGAGGAGAGTATAATCAATTCATGTATGCTGGTGTATCTTCAAGTGTTGAGATCAAAGAAACTAAAGAAAAAGTCAACCATGCATTGATGGCTAAGGAGGTAAAAAGTGATGAGGATTCTGTTGAGGATTTTGATCCTTTCAAAGAATTCAGGTGTGACACTCAAGGTGAGAGTGTTGGTGATGTTGGTGATTGTGCAAGTCGGTGTAAAGTTAAGGATGAAGGAAAGCAAGAGGATGTTGAAGTTGAAGAAGCTAAGAAGAGAGCTGCTGAGGAGGAAGAATACAAAAAGAACACTCCTGTTTGTCAATGTGAAAAAGCCCTAGCTGCTGAAAAAATAGTTATGGGACTTCCTTATGAGGTTGTTCAAGACATATGTTCTCCTCCCTGCAAAATTTGTTTATTTAGAGTTTATAAAGCTAACAGATTATTGTTTGAAAATGAAAAAGAATTAAAACAAATAAACAAAGAACTTAAAATCAATGAGTCCAAATATTTTATCAAACTAAGAGAGGCTTTTAAAGAAAATGATCTTTTAAAAATAAATCTTTTAGAAAAGAATGTCGTGATTAATGTTTTGAGCGAACGAGTCACATTAGAAGAATTTTAGACTAGCAAGCTTAAAACTAAACTTGATAAATGGACGATATCAGGGATGAAACAGGAAGAAGTATTCTGTAAGCAAAGGGGAGCTAGAATCAAAACGGGTGTGGGATGCGGTGAAACTCCATATGTTTATCCTCCTCTTAGCACTCATTGCTATCCTATGCCTCAACCTCATCCATCTAACGATTTAATTGAAGTTGCAGATACTAATAGTCTACATGCAGGTTTAAGCAGCGTTAATCACAAAGAGGTTCGAGATGAATATGATGCTCCTACAGGTTTGGGACTCATCAAACAAGGATCTGATAAGCAAAATGATAATTCCACCCTTGATGCTTCAAATCTAGTATCAGGTGTTTACCATAACTTCTTTAACAAATTCAAAATAGGTAACATCCCTTCTTTTGTTCCTGTCAGGTTTGTCAAAGAAGGAATAGTGGTGGAATCGTCAGGCAATCAAAACTAAACAAGTGGTATCAATCAAGATCTGTTGGAAGCAAACTTGTGTATACAAGACTAGACAAGCTCAGATGATGAATCAAAAATCATTAAGTTACGTGAAGTTGTCAAGTCTAAAATGCTTCCAAAAGTTGAATCAAGACCTATACGAATCTCATCTCCAAATGCTAAACAAATCTATCTCCTCGAACATCACACGTCAGAAGCACTCACCATCTTCATCTGCTATCCATCAAGCTCACCACAAATCTACCTCCAAGTCTACCAAGTCACCAGTCATACAAAAGGGTTCTCAAAAGAATGTTCAGATCTTATCTCCTCGAACATCACGCGTCAAATCACAACTCAGTTCGAAATCCATATCGACAAAGCCTCAAAGAGTTCAATCTTCTAATATCCAAAAGAAGAAGCTTCAAGGTTGTCGACAAGCTGTAACAACTGCAAAGCCGGCTCCACCCTTTCCTACTTTCCATGAGACTACAAAGAACCAAAAGCCTTTCAAGTCTTGCTTTAGATATTGAAAAGAAGGTCATGTGCTAAAGAAGTGCCCTCAAGTTCAAAGACAGGCTTAGGGCACGGGTTGCTTCTCTGGTTCAAAAAGTAAAAAAGCACACATCTTTGAATGGGTGGATGAAGAACAATCTATCCAAACCTTCTCATATGAAGCCGGTTTCACATGATTCAAAGATGAAAAGGACCAATGTTTCAAAATCAAAATCTCAACCTACGTGTCTTAAAAAGAAAATGATTTTCAAATTCAATTCTTTCATATCTAAAGTAATTGAACAGAAAAAAATTTGGAAAGTAAAACAAAAGGTTAAAAAAATAAATGATTTTTCAAAAGGGTGTGTACTAAAGCACGTTATGTACACTGATGAAAAAGGAACTCCCAGGACCACGATGGCCTGGGTCCCCCTCTCTAACTAATCTATTAATGGGTGCAGGAACAGTTCAGGAGGACTGTTAGTAATCCGTTTTACCGTCAGAGAATGTTCCTCAGTCAAATTTGAAACGGAACAAACAGGTTATGGTTTTGGTATCTCATCCATATTTTGGATACTTATCTGCACTATTACAGTTCACACTTCATAATCACTACACTTTTCTTGGTACTTCATTTCTCATCTTTTTGCTAGTATAATTTGGAAGACTTTCTTTGCTAGTATAATTGAAATGGAAACTAAGAACTTGATTTAGGATGACTGAGAAATAATAGTATGTTTTCTTTGTATGCTTGGTTACATGACTTGTACCTTTGTGAGAAATTATAGCAACTGATGTAGATGTCTGTATCACTTAAAATTCTAAAATCTAAAAAGATAGTTTCATTATATGATATGCATGGTAGGCTCAGCCCAAAAATGAAGTAAACAGTGATTCTGTAGCCTAATTAAAGCTTTAGAACTTGGTGATAAGGATCATTTTCATGACATCTCGGCCTGCACAAAGTTACAAGTCTCATCAAAAACAGGTTGAGAGTATCTAACTTCTGCCTTGATCCCTTCCATTCCCAAAATCTCCCTATCCCCAAGTCTTGAATGTAGCTTCTCATTAGCTCTTTAGATGTATATTTTGTGCTTATCTCCTCTGCTATGCGAAGCATTGACTTGGAGCGATGATCTTCTCTGTTATACGTGAGTATAGACCTGAAGCTCTCATCAACATGCTTAGATGATCATCTCCTCTATTATACGTAAGTATAGACCTGGAGCTTTCATCATCTGTTCCCTAAAATGAAGGCCCGGTGATTCTTAAATTAAGATCATTGTTGAACCTCAAAAGAAAATCAATCAGAGTTAATCATATTACTCAATAAGCCTTGATGCGGGATAAGTTCTTTGCCAGATGTCTGTGGGAACCAAGTTACCTGAGTTTCTCTAATCGAACCTAAAACATGATAAAATCAGTTACAGGTCACTCATTAAAAAGCATAAGGCATGGGTTTAAATTGGACAAATATACCAACAATCATTCTTGAACTGTTTTTGGCTATCAAAATTTTAAAATCATGATCAGACTCTACTTCAGTGTGATTTCACTAACTTGTCGATGTTTAAATACATCTTTGTGCTTAAGTATATCTTGAGGATGTGATCTCATGATCGAATTAGTTCTTGGTGCAAGGGTGTTAAAAAAATAAATAAATAAATAAATAAAAATAAATAAAAAGGAGGTTTTTAATTTCAAATTATTTCAAGTCTTCCATATTATGCTATTAAAATGTTATCTTTTTCACATGCATTTCAAGGGAAATTGCACACATAGATAAACACAGGTTTATTTGTTAACTGAAATGATCTGACAGGAAGTTGCGAGATTGTGATTGTGTTATAGATTTTTGTTTCAAATGTTGGCCGATCATCAGCTGAGCAAAGTACCTGACCAGAGAACCTGTTCCTCAAGTTTGAAGAAGATACCGAGCTAGGATTCCTCCTCCTACATCTTCTGAAGCACTCAAGAATAGAGAGTTGGAAAAGCTGTTCCCCATCATTCACAAAGAATGCACATGAAGAGGGGGAGAATACAAAAAGGGGAAACCTATAAGATGAAAGATCTTCAATACCAGATCATCAATCTAGGGGGAGATTGAAGATCATTATATGGTTGACTTATCGGTGCTGATCACGATACAAGCCGTTGATAATGATAGACTAAGGGGGAGTATTGTTAGGTCTGATAAGGATAGTCTATATTATAAAAATAGTCAAAGTCAACAAAGGTCAACATCACTATCAAAGTCATCGAAAAAGGCAAACAGACGCGTTCGAGACGAAGAACTGAGACGAGTTGTTGAAGATATAAATGACTAGGAGTTTATTGTTAATAAATATATTTTGTGTCAACAAAATATATTTATTTATGTTTAAGTCATTTTTATGCTTTATATGTAATTTCTCTAATTGTCTAAGTCTAGGGTCTTAATATGTCATCAGTGAATATTATCTCTATATATAGATTAGTGACAATTAGGTTTAGTGAGCTTGAATGAGCCATTGATTGAGAGGCTTTCACTTTCTAATATCTGTAGCAATCAATTAAGATCAAACAAGGGTTTTATTTGGTGTTCTTGAGTGTTCTTCATATATTCATCCATTTTATATTTGTTTGATCTAGATTTCATACAAACATCATTGATATCTGTGTTATCAGTGGAATTTGTTTGTGTTTATCAATCAATTGCACTGTATCAACGATCAAGTGGACTAACAGGTTTCCCTCTTTCACTATCTTCTTTATCTGAAAATCTTCTAACCTAAATTCACTCACAAACCGCCCTTGTTCTTATCTTCCCTCACAACAAAGCTACCTCAAAATGGCCAACCTTCATCACAGAAACCAACCCGATTTCTCCATGCAACTTCACAGGCAACATAATAGTGGATAGTACTTTTAGGATTGTAGATGCAATCCTTAGCAAGATGAGAAGTACTACCGCACATGATGCAATGCATTTGCTTCCTTCTCAGAGCCTTTTTCTGAGAGAAAGGCTGAAGTTGATCACTTTCCACCTCCATCTTCACTTTTACAGATGAGGCAGCAAGCTTCTTAGGGTGTGGCTTGATTTTGGAACTAGACGGTTCAGGCTGTGTAGCAGTGATACACAACTGATCAGCCTTCTTCTCTTTGCTGGAATGAGTTGGACATGAACTAGAACTTCTAGTACTAATGTTCATAGTTGAGTCTTTAGCCTTCACCACTTTAAATCTTGCAAAGATAAACACTTGTTTCTGCTTAGAGTAGGAAGTGGCCTTGATCTCTTAAGCCTTCTTTGATTTCCTCTTGGCTTTTCTGATCAAGTTCTTCCTCTTAGACTTGGTCATCCCAGATTCTTTTCTCTCCTCAGGAGAATAGTGTCCCTTCTTAGGATGATCTTCTTCACTCTTCTTAAAATCATCCTTCACTATCTCCTCTTCATCCTCTTTATCAGTGGGGTCTCTAAGGGAAAGCTCATCTTCATAAGTTCCACACCTTGGAGATCTTACAGACAATAGAGTGTGTGGAGGAACTATCTCAGTAGATCTAGTCCCTGCTTATTTTGATAACAAACTTTTGCATGCAGAGATGATGATATCATGTTCTTGAAGGTCTTTTCTTTAAGAACACATTTTTCTACCATGGCTTTGCTGATCACAAGCTCAGCCTGGCATTCAGTTTACTTAGTGACGAGATCTATTATCTGAGTCCTGTAGTTGGTATGTTCATGCTTAAGAGTTGAAATTGTTTTCTCTAGATATTCTATTTTAAGTTTGTAATCATTTTTAGCTCTTTTGAAATCAGCTTTTAAATTGTTTAAGGACTCAAGATTAGACCTCATCTCTAAGTTATAGGAGCTATGGCTGTTAACTTTAGCAATACATTCAGGTGTACAAAGATGTTCCAATACCTTGGCTTCTTCATGATCTGCCATCAGTGCTTGGTTTGGAGATGCATACTCAACCTGAATGCTCCATTCAAAGCCTCCTTCTTCAACAGCAACTACAGCTTGCTACTTGGGCTTCTCATTCTGGGGAGCTCTATCAGTGTAGTTCGGTTTGGTTTGTGCTTGGCCACCATTTGTCTTTGGTGCCTTGCATTCTCTAGCAAAGTGTCCCATTTGGTTACAGTTGTGACACTTTAATTTGCTTTTGTCCAGCCCAAACTTTCCACTAGTTGCATTGCTAGGAAACTTCCTTCCTGTCCTTTTGTAAAACTTCTTGGCTCTGTGAGTGAGAAGAGCCATCTGCTGGACTATTTCCATGTACTCCAGATCATCTAGATGGATACAGTCCAGATCTTCAAGGGTAAAGAGAATGTTTGTAACGCCCCAAATTCTTTTTGATTGAAGAAAGGAGTTCTCGCGCGAGTTGGCAAGTTCTCGTGCGAACAAAAGTTCTCGCGCGAGAACAGCTGCGAGGACAGAGAGACACTATAAATAGGCCCATGCACCCACTCTTCTCTACTTTATGCTAAAAGTCCTGTTGTTGTGCTTGTGAAAAGACAAGTTGGTGCTAGGTGGTGTCTAAGGTATGTATTTGTCGATTTTTGATGTACTTAAGCATGTATGAACCGTATTTAATGATATTATACAATGATTATGTAGCTTTTGGCTTGAAACATGCTCGGTTTTGTAGTGTTAGTGGGCAAGGATATCATTAGGTGAGTTTTAGATCCCTTTTTTACGTGTTTTATCATGTTTTGGGGCTAATATGCATGCCTAAATGAATGTTTTATAAAAGAATGATGTTTATAACTGTTATAGCATGTTTTGGGCGTAAAAGGGGAGAAAGGAGCGATAACTTGGGGAGCAATTTGTGTACAGCAGAAAAGTTATCGTGCGAAACGGTTACTTTTTGAAAGTTCTTGCGCGAATGATGATGTTCTTGCGTGAAGGAGGAGTTGTCGCTTGAAGGGAGAAGTTCTCGTGCAACTGTGGGTTCTCGCACGAAAACTTTGGGCTGTTACGTATTATGTTAGCCCGTAAACGTGCATTAATAATAACTTAATGAGGAACTTAATGCTAAAGAATTAAAGTACGTGTGTAGATATATATATATATATATATATATATATATATATATATATATATATATATATATATATATATATATATATATATATATATATATATCATGATAGTTAAAGGCTAAAAAAGGATAATAATTCACATGTGAAACGCGAAAGAATAGTTACCATGTTACCCTGTGTAGCATAGCTGTGAAAACATTAAAGCGCTAAAGAAGTCTTGCAAGCACTTGATAGGAGCTACACTATGGTGTGCTCAACTGATAGGAGTTATGCTTCATGCATTCTCACTCGATAGGAGCTACACTTTTGTGTGCTCAACAGATAGGAGATATGCCTCGCACATTCTCAGGATAGGAGCTACACTTTGGTGTGCTCAAATTGATAGGATACATGCTTCGTGCATTCTCACCCGATAGGAACTAAACTTCGTGCTAAGTTCAAATGATGATGTAAAGTGAATGGTAAAGTAAAATATGGGTAACGTAACGTAAAGTGAATGGTAAAGTAAAATATGGGTGTTGGTCTACTTAATCGTTGATACAGTGCAATTGATTGATAAACACAAACAAATCCCACTGATAACACAGATATTAATGATGTTTGTATGAAATCTAGATCAAACAAATAAAAATGGATGAATATACGAAGAACACTCAGGAACACCAAATAAAACCCTTGTTTGATCTGAATTGTTTGCTAATGATATTACAAAGTGAAAGCCCCTCAATCAATGACTCATTCAAGCTCACTAACCCTAATTGTCACTAATCTATATATAAAGATAATATTCACTAATGACATATTAAGCCCCTAGACTTAGAAAATTAGAGAAATTACATATAAAACATAAAAATGACTTAAACATAAATAAATATATTTTCTTGACACAAAATATATTTATTAACAATAAACTCCTAGTCATTTATATCTTCAACATCTCGTCTTAGTTCTTCATCTCGAACGCGTCTGTTTGCCTTTTCCGATGACTTTGACAGTGACGTTGACCTTTGTTGACTTTGACTGTTTTGATAATATTGACTATCCTTATCAGACCCAACAATGGGTAACATAACGTAAAGTGAATGGTAAAGTAAAATATGGGTAATGTAACGTAAAGTGATTGGTAAAGTAAAATATGGGTAACGTAACGTAAAGTGAATGGTAAAGTAAAATATGGGTAACGTAATGTAAAGTGATTGGTAAAGTAAAATATGGGTAATGTAACGTAAAGTGAATGGTAAAGTAAGGTATGAATAACGTGACGGTAAAGTGAATGTAAAGTAAAAGTTAAAGTATAATTATCGAGCAAGTTCGGTAAGTTGATGTGTACAGTTAATATTTTTTTTGAAATGTTGAAGATGATAAGGTGTACGATTATGTCAAAGTTTCATTATAGTAAACCTAGAGCTCACTCAGCATTGCCGACTTTTGTATGCATATCAGATTGACAGGTATGCTATACACTTTTGGGGGGTGAGCTTGGCATGGATGGGAGAGAGCTACCTGGCACGGAATCGAGACTGGCATCCTGGCATAGAGCTTTAGTTAGATAGCTAAAGTGATCTTTTGATGTAAATGTTAAATGATAGAAATTTTTGTACGTTCCGCTATGTATATTAATGAAATTTGATGTTCGAGAACTTGTGTTTCTGATTTCCAAATCCAACTGTGGGGTTCCCCAGAACGGGGCCTTACAAGTTGGTATCAGAGTCATAGTTTGAGAGATTTAGACACTCCGATGTCTAGACACGATTTGAGAATGGGATCAATTAAGGGATACCGGTGCCACTAGCTCCATGCCAGGAAGGTTACGACTGTTAGAGGTTCCTTGAGGTTATTGTGCTTGTAGTGAGATTAAGAGCTGATGTGACTCAGGATAGGAAACGTTTAGGACATGAAGAGTAAAGTAAATAGTTAATTACAACTGGCATCTATCATTAGGAACTTACATTACTCGACATGATCTGAACTATTACCTTGAATGATAATGTTAGCCTTTTGCATCTTATAGCAAGCAATGGCTGGAAGAAAAGCTACTCGAGGAGGTGCTCGTGGTGGTAGGGGAAGGCCACCAGTCACCAGAAACCAGAGGCAGACGACTGAGGAGGTGCATGTGGACTCTGTTCACACTGCTAGCGAGGAAAACTCTCATCATTCTGAGGTGAGGATTACATTGGAGCCTGTTGTTAGGGAGGCTATCACTGAAGAGGTCCACAAGATCCTTCAAGACATCATGCCTTCGATAATGACTGACGCCATGAAGGAGGTAACAAAAGAGTGGATGTTGGAGGCAAAGAACAAAGCTAGTAAGAAAGGTAGTGAAGGTACTGGGGAAGGCTCGGGGAAGGATGGGAAGGATGAAGGGGATGAAACCGATGGGAACTTAGCCAAGGGGTGTTCGTATCGCATCTTCAAGGGGTACAATCCTCCATCCCTGGACGGCAAGGGTGGTGTTGTTGCCATTCTCCAGTGGGTGTCAGAGATGGAGGCAGTGATTGAGATCAGTGAGTGTAGAGCTGACCAAGCTGTGAAGTTTGTAGCTCACTTATTTGTTGACGAAGCTATTCATTGGTGGAACACCATCAAGCAAACTAAAGACCCTCACGAGTTCAGGAACTTAAAGTGGGATGACCTGAAGGATTTGGTGATAAGAAAGTCTTGCCCTCAGAATGAGATTGATAGGGTGGAAAAGGAATTTTTGGGTTTTAAGGCTGGGAGTATGACCCACAGATAGTACACGTCTCGCTTAAACGAGATGGCCAGGTTGGTGCCTCACCTAGTGAGTACAGAGGAGAGGAGGATAAAATGTTATGTACAGGGTTTGCCTTCAAAGATCAGGATGTATGTGAGGGCAAGCAGGCCGAAGACCTTCGAGTCTTTGGTGGAGTTAAGTGGGATAGTGTATGATGATATGGTGGCTGATGAGCCCATCAAGGAGGCAAAGAAGAAAAGTTGGTCGGGGAGTGTGAAGCGGGAGAGAATTGAGAGGTCTATTGTTCAGGCCAAAAAGATAAAGTTGGAACCATCTGGTGATTGCCAGAAATGTAGGAGGAAGCACATTGGTGAATGTAGGATCGGTTCGAGTCTTTGTTACAGATGCGGGAAGACGGGGCATTTCTCTAAGGATTGCGTTCGGGAAAGTGCTACAACTGTGGCAAGTTGGGGCACTACAGCCGAGATTGTAAAGAGGCGCGAGTGGTTGACTCGGCCAAGGGAAAGGAGCTTGAGAAGGAAAAGAAAGCTACTGATAAGCCAAGAGCCAAGGCTAGGGCTTTTACTATGACCAGAGAGGAGGCCAGAGCGGAACCTGATGTTGTGTTAGGTATGTTCCTAGTTAACAACATACTTGCTTCTGTTCTGTTTAATTCTAGTACAAGTAAGAGTTTTATAGCTGCCACCTTCTGTGATGTGATGAATGCTAAGGCCAAAGAAATAGATCATGTGTTTGAGGTAGAGACTGCCATTGGAAAGACTACTAAGATAACTGAGGCCTTAGAGGATTGTAGCATAGAATTGGAAGGTCATAGATTCCCCGCTAGGTTGTTTGTTATGACCCTAGGAGGATTTGATGTCGTGTTGGGTATGGACTGGTTAGCTGATCAGAGGAAGATGATTCAGATGAAAGCGCCCGACGGTAGCCTAGTCATGATTTACGGTGACAGAATCTGTGAAGTTCCGAAGATGATTTCTATGATAAAGGCAGAGAAGTTTATGAAACGAGGGTGTGGAGCATTCTTGGTATACGTTAAAGATGCTAAAGCTGAAACTTTAAAGTTGACAGACGTGCCTGTGGTATGTGCCTTCCCGGATGTGCTCCCTGATGACTTCACAGAGTTACCACCCGATCGGGAGATAGAGTTTCAGATTGACCTTGTGCCAGGAGCCCAGCCTGTCGCTAAAGCACCGTATCGTCTGGCTCCGTCAGAGTTGAATGAATTGTTAGCCCAACTACGGGACCTTCTCAATTAAGGATTTATTAGACCAAGCATTTCTCCTTGGGGTACTCCGGTGTTGTTCGTGAAGAAGAAGGATGGTAGCATGCGAATGTGTATAGACTACAGGGAGCTGAATAAGCTAACGATGAAGAATAGATACCCGTTGCCTCGGATAGATGATCTGTTCGACCAGTTGCAAGGTACGAGTTGGTTCTCCAGGATTGATCTTCGGTCAGGTTATCACCAGCTAAAGGTTAAGGAACAGGATATCCCAAAGACTGCATTTCGAACACGATATGGGCAATATGAATTTCTCGTGATGTCATTTGGTCTAACCAATGCTCCTGCAACATTCATGGACTTGATGAATAGGGTTTGTCGACTGATGCTCAACAAATCAGTGATAGTGTTCATAAACGATATCCTGATCTACTCGAAGAATGAGGGAGACCATGCTTGTTACCTCATAGAGGTGCTAGAAACTCTAAAAAGGGAGAAATTGTATGCGAAATTCTCCAAATGAGCATTTTGGTTATGCAAAGTGTAGTTTCTGGGTCATTTGATTAACCTAGAGGGAATCATGGTTAATCCTGCTAAGGTGGAGGCGGTGATGAAATGGAATTCGCCTAAAACGCCATCTAAAATCCGAAGCTTCCTCGGATTGGCGGGTTATTACCGGAGATTTATCTAGGATTTTTCCAAGATTGCCTTGCCATTGACCAAGTTGACGAGAAAGGATGTGAAGTTTGAATGGGGCGACAGACAAGAGAATGCGTTCATGGAGTTAAAGAAAAGATTGACACAAGCTCCGGTGTAAACGTTACCGGAAGGGAATGAGGACTTGGTTGTCTATTTCGATGCTTCTTATCAGGGGTTAGGGTGCGTGCTAATGCAGTGAGGTAAAGTCATAGTGTACGCATCTCGATAGTTAAAGGTTCACGAGGTGAACTGCCCTACCCACGATCTGGAGCTAGCAGCTGTGCTATTTGAGTTAAAGATATGGAGACACTACTTATATGGTGTCAAATGTATGATTTTCACGGACCACAAAAGCTTTAAGTATTTCTTCGGGAAGAAGGATCTTAATATGAGGCAGAGACGATGGTTGGAGCTCATAAAAGATTACGACTGTGAGATTCACTATCACCCGGGTAAGGCTAACATGGTAGCTGATGCCCTAAGTCGGAAGGAGGACCGGGAACCATTTCGGTGAGATCTTACCGGTTGATTGTGACTCCTGAAGTGATAAGGCAATTCTGCAAAGCTCAGAAAGAAGCTCTAAAGCCCAAGCACGTTAATGAAGAAAGGATGAAGGGGCAGATCGCGAACCTAGAAGAAAAAGCCAATGGTGTCAAAACTAGGTTCGGGCGCATGTCGGTTCCTAGACATTGAGGTCAACGAGAGAAAGTGTTGGATGAAGCGCACAAGACTCGCTACTTCCTTCACCCGGAACCAACAAGATGTACCATGATCTAAAAAGAATTATTGGTGGCCGGGAATGAAAGCGGACGTAGCAAGGTATGTAGAAAGGTGCTTGACATGTCTCCAGGTTAAGGCCGAGCATCAAAAGCTATACGGAAAAATCCAACCCTTGGAAATTCCCGAGTGGAAGTGGGAGCATATTACTATGGATTTCATAATGAAGCTACCTTGTACAACTAAGGTTATGATGCCATATGGGTCATAGTGGACAGAGATCACGTGCGATGTCTCAGAGATACGCGTTTACATCCAAACTTTGGAAGAAGTCCAATGATGCGATGGGAACTAGATTGCACATCAGTACAGCATACCAACCACAGATGGATGGCCAATCCGAAAGGACTATCTAGACCTTGGAGGACATGCTTCGGGCATGTATCATAGACTTTAGCGGGAGCTGGGATAGTCATTCACCATTGGCAGAGTTCTCATACAATAACACCCACCATGCTAGCATTGGTATGCCCCGTATGAGATATTGTATGGCCGGAAGTGTAGGACCCCGATATGTTGGGGGGAGATCGGTCAGAAGGAGTTAGGGAGTATTGAGGTCATAGAGATGACCAATTAGAAGTTGGGCAGGATTAAAGCCTACATGAAAGCCGCTAAAGATAGACAGAAATCCTATGCCAACAAACGTCGAAGACCATTTGAGTTTAACGTCGGTGATAGAGCGATGCTAAAAGTGTCACCTTGGAGATGAATCACTCGATTTCAAAAGAGAGGAAAGTTGAGCCCTTGATTTATTGGGCCTTTCAAGATCATGGACCGTGTGGGGGAAGTGGCGTATAGGCTAGAACTACCAGATGCATTGAGTGGAATTCATCCTACCTTCCACGTATCACATCTGCGTAAGTGTCTAGCAGACAAAGACGCTCATGTTCCACTGGAAGACATGGAGATTGATGAAAGACTAAAATACGTGGAACAACCCATAGCAATAATAGAAAGAAAGGAGAAACGACTGAGGAATAAAGTAGTTCCATTTGTCCGAGTGCAGTGGAAGCAGAGAAAGGGGTCGGAGTCCACGTGGTAGTCCGAAGATGAGATGAGACAATATTATCCTCAGTTGTTTGAGGAATGACTGGTTTCGGGGACGAAACCCAAATAAGGGGGGTGGACTTGTAACACCCCGAATTCTTTTTGAATGAAGGGAGGAGTTCTCGCGTGAGTCGGCAAGTTCTCGCGTGGAGGCATTTCTCGCGTGAATAGAAGTTCTCGCGTGAGAACAACTACAAGGAGAGGAGACACTATAAATAGGCCCATGCACCCAATCTTCTCTACTTCATCCGAAAAGTCCTGCTGTTGTGCTTGTGAAAAGAGAAGTTGGTGCTAGGTGGTGTCTAAGGTATGTATTCATCGATTTGATGTACTTAAGCATGCATGAACCGTATGTAATGATATTGCACAATGATTATGTAGCTTTGGCTCGAAACACTTTTGGTTTGTGGTCTTCGTGTGCAAGGATATCATTATGTGAGTTTTAGACACCTCTTTTACGTGTTTTATCGTGTTTTGGGGCTAATATGCATACCCAAACGAATGTTTTGTAAAAGAATGATGTTTATAATTGTTATAACATGTTTTGGGTGTAAAAAGGGTGAAAGGAGCGATAACTTGGGGAGCAAGATATGTACAACAAAAAAGTTATCGTGCGAAACGGTTACTTTTTGAATGTTCTCGCGTGTATGATGATGTTCTCGTGCGAAGGAGGAGTTGTCGCTTGAAGGGAGAAGTTCTTGCGCAAAAAGTTTGGGCTGTTACGTGTTATGTTACCCCGTAAATGTGCGTTAATAATGACTTAATAAGGAACTTAATGCTAAAGAATTAAAGTACGTATGTAGATATATTATATATATATCATGATAGTTAAAGGCTAAAGAACGATGATAATTCACATGTGAAGTGCGAAAGAATAGTTACCTTGTTACCCTGTATAGCACAACTGTGAAAACGTTAAAGCGCTAAAGAAGTCTTGCAAGCACTTGATTGGAGCTACACGATGGTGTGCTCAACTGATAGGAGTTATGCTTCACGCATTCTCACTCGATAGGAGCTACACTTTCGTGTTGCTCAACTGATAGGAGATATGCCTCGCGCATTCTTAGGATAGGAGCTACACGTTCGTGTGCTCAAATTGATAGGAGACATGCTTCGTGCATTCTCACCTGATAGGAACTAAGCTTCGTGCTATGTTCAAATGATGACGTAAAGTGAATGGTAAAGTAAAATACAGGTAACGTAACGTAAAGTGAATGGTAAAGTAAAATATGGGTAACGTAACATAAAGTGATTGGTAAAGTAAAATATGGGTAACGTAAGGTAAAGTGATGGTAAAGTAAAATATGGGTAACATAACGTAAAGTGATTGGTAAAGTAAAATATGGGTAACGTAACGTAAACTGAATGGTAAAGTAAGGTATGGCTAACATGACGGTAAAGCGAATGGTAAAGTAAAATATGGGTAACGTAACGTAAAGTGAATGGTAAAGTAAGGTATGGATAACATGACGGTAAAGCGAATGGTAAAGTAAAAGTAAAAGTATAATTATCGAGCGAGTTCGGTAAGTTGATGTGTATAGTTAATGCCTTTTTTTGAAATGTTGAAGACGATAAGGTGTACGATTATGTCAAAGTTTTGTTATAGTAAACCTAGAGCTCACTCAGCATCGCTGACTTTTGTATGCATATTAGACTGACAGGTATGATTTACACTTTTGGGGGGTGAGCTTGGCATGGATGGGAGAGAGCTACCTGGCACAGAACCAAGACTGGAATCCCGGCATAGAACTTTAGTTAGATAGCTAAAGTGATATTTTGATGTAAATGTTAAACGATAGAAATTTTGTACGTTTCGCTGCGTATATTAATGAAATTTGATGTTCGAGAACTTGTGTTTCTGATGTTCAAATCCAACTGTGGGATTTCTCGGAACGGGGCCTTACAAGGTTGCTTAGCTTTCATCAGTAGACACAATGGCTTGTGAAGAGCTTGTCTCTTGAAATGGATTCCTTGGATATAACTCTCTCTTGGTGTCTCTGGGAAGGTGATGAAAGGACCCTTTTGTGAGTTGTCAGGTAGCAGATGAGATGATGTTGTGGTTCTTTGCAATCCCTTTCAACTATATGCAGGGCTGAACTCTGTTGATTGTTGGAGTTACCAGATGGATTTTGCATGTTCATCTCCATTTGGTATCCACTGAGGATACCATATAACTCAGTAAGAGTAAGGGTCTTGAGGTTCTCAGTCCTCTTGATGACCATACAATAGTGTATCCATTGTCTAGGAATAAAGGACATGAACTTCCTTACAACGTCCCTGTTCTCAAGAGTTACTCCAACATCTATTAGAGTGTCCATAATTTCAACATACCTAAAGTATTGTTGAGTCATGGTTTCACTTGTTTTAAAGGTGAAGTTCTCAAACTGTGGCTTTAAGAGGTCCTTCTTGTTCTCTTTTGCCTCAGTGGACCCCTCATACATCAGCTTCAGTGCATCCCATAGTTGTTTAGTAGTCTTGCACTTCTTGAAGCCTCTGTAGATAGAGTTTGTAAGAGCAGTTTGGAGAGCAGTCATGCCTTTTTGGTCTATATCTATCTTTTTCCGGTCTTCTTCAGAATAGTAAGCCACTTTCTTTGGTATCATACCACCACCAGCAACAGCTGAAGAGGTGGATGGTATATGAGGTCTAGAGACAACAGATCCCCGCATCCTGGAGTCTTGAGACTTAATGAAGCCTTCCATTCTTTGGCACCGAGTATCAAAATCATCAAGAGTGATCAGTGGAGACTTTCTCATGGTACTAGTTTCCATATCAGCCTTTGTGATAGCTGCCATTTGAGTTTTTAAGTGTTTTGTGAAACTGAGGGGATTTAAGACGGTGAGATCTTACAATCAAGAGCCTAAAATGCTTTAATACTAATTGCAGGACTGGTTAAGGGATGGTCAATACAATCAGTCTTATAATAAGGAGAGTGTTAGAACACTTAACAGATCAAATAGGGAACCATGTTTATAACTATGATACTAAGAACACAAGTAAACAGAACTAAGAACAAGAACAAGATAAGTATGGTTTTCAAGAATGCTGTATGTTGCTCTCAAGTTCTTTTACAAGTGTTACAAAGCATAAAAAGAAATACAAGGACCTGAGATACTTTATACTACTAACTATAGCTGGCCATACTTTGAAGGCCAGCTGGAAACACTAATCTAGACAACAAGATCAATGTAAAGTAACAGATTGCCTTTTGACTAGTGACTATGGCATGCCATAGCTCACATTCTAATATATTACAAAAAGGATAAAAGGTACAAAGTAGGAACTTACAGACTCAAGACCATAATCTACAGTTTACTAAAGCATGGACCTTTTCACCAACTTGTATAAGTTGGTGAGTCGTCAAAGTTGTAGCGGAAAGTAAGTCAGCTTTATGTAAAAGTGCATTAGAGAAAGCATGTCTTCTCTGTCTTTGGAAGAAATCAGTCTTCACTTCATTGACTTCGAAAGACTTTGTCTTTGAAGCTTTAAAAGACTTCATCTTTGGCTTCGGAAGATTTGGTCTTTGGCTTCGGAAGATTTTACACTTAGAATAATTTCTGTGATGAGTGTAAAACTTCCGAAGTAACTTCTACCTTGTACATCTGTGCATGCATGTAGAAAGCTCATTGGTTGTTTTGGCTTCTTTGTTTGAATTAGCCTTCTAATATAACCTTAAAAGTAATACTTATAAAATTTACATAACTCAAGGGTATAGTGTAAATTTTAAATAAAGCATAAAATAAGTAGGTAATCAATTTCAAAAAAAATATTGTGGTTAGTTCAAAAGATTTATATGGGTTTAAGTGTAAAATAATAAAAAAACATTAGTAGGTTTTGGTTACTTTGGAGGAAAAAATATTATGATAACATTAAAAAAAAACCTAAAACTTCACTATTTATTATTATTATTTATTTGTTATATATAGTAGGTTTGCCTGCATGATGTTTCATCAAGGTTTTTTCCGAGCTATCTTGAAAAGTCATTGTATTTGTGTATTATTATTATTAAAATAACAATATTATATAGTAAAGGTAAATTTAAATATTAATTAAAATCTTATAATAACATTATACTTAATGACTGAATGCAATAATCTAAGTGTATTAAAAATTTATTAATTAGAAGGAGTTTAATAGATGACAAGCAGATTAGAAATAAACACTTATACTTTATACTTAGAAAAGGCTCTAGGTATCTTATACTTTAATTAAAATATATAAATATGTTCATCTCAAATGCTTTATCTATAGTATAGAAAGTAAATGTAAATGTCTAGGAGAAGTGTAGAAAGTAAAAGGAACTAGGAGAATTTATCAAAGTTGTCTTAATTTAAATAGTATTTAGTTATAATATATATAAAAAGTGAATGTAAAAATATTAGTTAAAAATATTTTAATAAACTTATACTTGATGAATTAAATGCATCAATCTAATTTATATCAAATAATACATTAATTAGGAGGAGTTTATTTAATGAAAGCAAATTAGAAATCTATATCTATTCTATACTTATTAATAAAACAATATCTTTAGTGCCACGTGTTTTTTTCTTAGGCCTTCATTCTTTTAATTTCTCGCCTAAAATGTATATAACCCCATTCTTAGTCATAGTTCATTTTGATAAAATCAATTATTGCTATAATTACAATAGGAGTTTTTTCCTTAAAACAGTGTATATAAAAAATTATTTACCAAAACAGATATTTAAGGAAGTGTTTCTTTTTCTCACTATAATGCTACTGGTTAAATTTATTTCATTTTTAAAAAATATTATTTAAAAAAAGTCAAGTGCAAAGGTTTATTAATAAAGCTGTAAAATCATTTGTTTCATATGTCGTAATTAAAAACATAGTGTTTTTCTAAAACTTATTTTTGTTTTTTGTTAATTCACACAGATTTATTTTTAAGTCATCTTTTCATAAAGAAAAGTTAAATTTTTTTTTTCATCTATAATTTAGTTTTAATTTCACACAAAAGTAGTCACATTGGTTTTTTTATTCTGTTTGAAAATATGTATTTTTTAAAAATGTTTTTAATAGCTTAAAAGATGTAATAAGAAAAACTGTTATTAACAAAAAATGACTTTTTAAAAATGTTTTATATAAATATAAATGACGAAACAAAAAAAAGTTAATGGTTTATTTTTTATTATACGAACTATAAATGTAATCCTAAATTACTGAGGGCATGTATGTTGTTGATAGACTCCTAACAAAAATTAGGGGAGAAATGAGTAACGCCGTCTCGTGAGCCACCCGTGACCGACTCGCTAAAAGCTCTAACTAAGCTGAGCTTAAACAATCTCGAACTCATTTTATAACTCATTTAATAAATGGTTTTGAGCCCGAGCTTCATATGTTGAGATTGAAACGGCTCGCAAGATGTAACTAGCGTTGTATGTATATGATGTTTATATCTATACTATATAATAAAAGAATAATTAAATTGACATATTATTTTTTGTTGTACATTCTAAACTTTCTTCCCGCCCTCATCACATAGTATTTTTTGTCATATCATGTAACTCAAAGTATTTAAATAATTAACTTCGTTTATTCTTATTTTGATAGTTTCATTAAATTCAGTAAAAAAAACAGTTCTAAAATATAATTAATTTTGTCCTAGTTCTATAAATTTTGTTAGAGATATTTTGTAATTAATTTTTTGTCCAAATTTTTTTGTTTTTTAAACAACCAGTATTCACACATGGTTAGCTCTATGTTGTATTATCTTGAGTTACAAATTAACATAAATTAAAATTATTAATATTAGACAATGATGGTAAAATTACAACATAACATCAAATTTTATATACGAAGAAGTGTTTGAATGTTTATGGATGTTCTCATGTTTAATATAATTTTCTATTACCTAAAGTTCTTATTAATAAGTTCATTTCATTTCATATTATACACTATTTGAACTTATAAGCATTGATAAAGAAAATCTACTAATATTATATAGATAATTTTAAAAAATTAAACATAAAAATCAATATGCAAAGTATTATAAACAGTATTACAACTTACGAAGCTTTTTAATTAAAAGCAATTTTTACTGATTAAACCGACGTATTACACATGTCTTTAGTCTAGTATAATACTAAAATAGTAACTTGGGAGAACACTTGTCATATTTCTATGCCCCTAAGTTTGTTTTTTCCAACTCTATCTACTCTTAAATAATTACCTAAATTAAGAAAAATTTAATAATATTAATTCTTTTTAGATTAAAATAAGTTTTTAATAAATTAAGAAATATGTCTTTTTATTAATGTTATTTCTAGAAAATAATTTTTTTTAAAACATCAAACTTTCTTTAAAATAAAAAATAATTTAAAATTGGTGTTTCAAAAAGTAATTTTTTATAAACTAAAAATAATTATAATTAGGAGTTATAATAATTTTTTTTTAAAATAACATCTTTTAATACGGTGTGTTTTGAAAAAGATGTTTAATTTTTTTAGATAAAAGATTTAAAAACAAAAGTTTAAATAACTGATATCATTATTTTATTACTTATAGTTATTACTTATACATAATTTTAATAATATCTTATTTTAAATATCATTTTATACTTCATAATTTTTAATTTAATATATTTTTTTTCAACATGTGTAATACACCGGTTTACTAAAGTTAGTATTAAATAAATAAAAATCAACAACTAACCAGATATATTATGAACATTCATAGCCTGATTCGATCCTTTCAAGTTTAAAAGAATGCAATTTTATTTGGCTGTATGTTTCGTTATGACAATAAACAAAAGTTAAGGTCAATCTCTATCAAGAGTCGGTTTTTAAGTTAAATAGTCTGTTTTTACGCATGGTCAGATTTATGTCGTCTTGTAACAAGTCAAAAGTAAAGATGGATTAAAACTCTTAGTTTTAGATAATGATGGTAAACCTACTAATGTTACTACAAATGTAGTTTACAAGAAGGTTTTGGCTCATTTGTAACCTTATGAACCAAAGTTGTTATGTCTTATTTAATATATAACGCACTTAGTTTTATTTATGTTTTTGTGTTATTTAATAATTTACTCTCTCCCTACCATGTAATAAACGGTTAATTAAAGCTAGTTATTACATACAACAATTATACTATATACTTAAAAAATTGTTTTAGGCATCTTATATTTTAAGCAAAATTACAAATGTCTCCATTTCAAATGTTATTATCAAAAATAAAAGTAAATAGGAGAAGTTTATCAAAGTTTTTTTTTAATTTAAATAGTATTTAGTTATAAAATATATAAAAAGTAAATGTAATTTAAATAATAATAAAATATTATATTAAGATTATACTTAAAACTATTGAATGCAATAACCTAATGTGTATAAAAATATATATTAATTAGGAGAAGTTTAAAGAGAGAAAATTTAGAATTATTACAGTACATAGAAAACTATTGAATGCAATAAATTAGTGTGTATAAATAATATATTAATTTAGTGACTTGGTTCTGAAAATTGATACATACATAGAGAATATCTATCTAATGGTACCAATGTTTATCACTTGGTATTGGTTCATTCTTCATGGTACCAGCATGTTATCATCAGTCGATACAACCTACGAACCAAAAATATCTTGTTTGTAGAAAAACTCCATTTTTAACGTAATTTATGCGCCGATGTCGATATAAAATTAAACAAAACCATTAATTAGTTTATGTTTAAAAAAGTTAAAGAATAAAGGTTATTGAAGTAAAATTAAATTAGTACACAATTAATAGATTAAAGCATATGTGACACACACACATAGAGTACATATGGTATACTTAAAACATTTAGGGGTTGTTTGGTAGCCTCTTAATGGTTATTAAAAGGCTACCTCTTAATGGTCATTAAGAGGCTACCTCATAATGGTTAAGAGGTAACCCTAATGTTGAATGATTAAGATGTACTATTAACATTTAACATATTAACCATTCAGCATTAGGGTTACTTGTTAACCATTTAGAGTTTATGTCCCATTAGGAGGTAGTCTCTTAATGACCATTAAGAGGCTACGAAACAACCCCTTAATATTTAAGAGGTAAAGTTGTAAATCTCACAGGGGGTATAGTGGATATGTCACTTGCCTTTATACTTGACTTATAGTATAATACACGTATCTATACATAGCCATAAAAATTGATATGGAGAATATGCATAGATATCGGCGTGATCGCTATGCGATCGACTACGTGAATTAGGAATTAGTGGTATATAGTATTAAGACAATGCATTACGGTGAAGGCGTAAAACCGAGAGAAAAATTGGCCTTAATGTTGCCATGAACTGTCTCATTGAAAGAAACTTTAATAACATACGTAACATTATATAAGAAAAATGAAATTTGAACGTTGTTGATAACACTTGAAACCTTGTATAAAAAGACGAAACATAGTGTTGCGACAAGGGGCGTAAAGGCATGAAAAAACTAAAATTGAAACGTCATCGCAAACCCTTGGCCTACGCTAAAGGGGGCACTTATAACATGCTTATATCTTTATATAAGGAAAACGAAACCCAGATGTTGTTGATAACATCCAAAACTTTATATAAAATAATGAAACCATTGCAAACACATGCATTTTGACGATTTCATTTATAATCTTTGGAAATTTATGTTAAATGGAACCCATTAAAAATTTTACGTCGGAACGTCAATAAAGAAAAAAAATAAGCACATATAAATTTGGATTTTACAAAAGATCACATTTTAAAAGTTGTAAGAAGAAAATAAAAAGAAACTATTAAAAATCAAAATGTTAAATTAGATTTGACAAATTGTACGTTTGTGTTTTGATTTCTTATACATTTATATGTACAACTATTTTTATATAAAATTTTTATAAAAAACGTAGATAAATAATGTCATAATAGTATATTTGAAATTTTATATAATATTATATTATAATATTATAAATTAAACGAAAAATGATGAATGAATAACAGATAGATAAGTTTATGATATAAAATATATCTATAACTAAACTTAAGGGGGTTGAAATGTAGGTTTTCAAAGTTAAAAATAAAAGTTTTATGTGGATAATTTATTTTTATATCATTAAACACAAATGTTATCAGTTTTAAATGAGTCGATCGGCTTAGATCGGTTTGTAAACGAGCCAAAAACGAGCAAATGTCCGTTCAGTTCGGTTCGACTAGAATTATTTTTTATTTTCTTTATGTATATAGTTTATACATAGCATTCTAGTAAATTTGATTTACTATTTGCACTTATACACTTATATTTACACATATTAGATTAATCAACCTAATAAAAAAAATTAACACTAAGCACTAGAGTCAAATCCTAAGTCGTTATGTGCAAATTTTTACCCAGCTCATACTCATTGTGAATCATCTCCCGCTCTCACGTATCCTTCTCTACAGTATGCTCACAACCACATCGGCTACAACCTTAGGTTCATCGTCAGACATCACATATTGTCTTTCATGAAAATGTTATGTTATGAAATGTGGTTACCTTTTAAGTTATTGGAACTTAAGGCCTAACATTTTCATCGTCTCTCATTGCAATATAAATCGGATGACATATTACATAGTTGAGTTGTACAAATTATGCTGGACCGTTGGAGGGGGTCAATACAACAGTTTCACAGTGTTAGAAGAGAGTTAGAACACTTAATAGATCAAATAGGAAACCTTCTTATAATGAAAAAAAGAACATAAGTAAAAAAGCAAAACAAGAACACAATAATATGGTTTTCAAGAAGGATGTATATTGCTCTTAAGTACTTTTACTTTGAAGGCCAGCTGGAAACATTAATCTAGACAATAAGATCAATGTAAAGTCAAAAGGCAGATTGCCTTTTGACTAGTGACTAGGACATGCCATAGCTCACATCCTTATCTAATACAAAAAGAATAAAAGTACAAAAGTAGAAAGTTACAACTCAAGACCTTAACTACAGTTGATGAAAGTATAGACTTTTTATCAAATTATGTAAGTGGGTGAGTCTTCAGAGATGGTAGCGAAAAGTGGTTCAGCTATTGTCAGAAGTAAGTCAGAGAAAGCATGTCTTCTCTTCGGAAGAAATTAGTTTTTTGGCTTCGAAAGACTTCGTCTTGAAGCTTCAGAAGACTTCCTCTTTGGCTTCAGAAGATTTGGTCTTTTAGCTTCAGAAGATTTGATACTTTGTGACATTCCTTGAGTTATATCAAATCTTCTAAAGTAACTTTCTAGTACTTCACATGTGCATGCTGAGAGCTCTTTAGTTGCATCAGCCGCTAAGTTTAATCCTTACAAACTCCCCCTAGGCTGATACTAAGAAGAACTCTGAATCTTGATCTTTATCTATTGACAATCTTTATCAGAATCAAGAATATTCCCTTTATCATCAGTTGGTTAGAATTCCTCAGACTTTTAAAGTACCTTCTAATGTCATAAAGATCATGTAGAGGAAGGCCAAGTATATTTTTCCAGTAGTACACATCTTTACCCCCTTGATCTCTAGTGACATACCGTTTGTCTAGGTTAGTAGCAAATGCCCAAGACAAGATGAGTTTCTCAGCAGCAAGAGGCTCTATAGTAAGTGGAGTTGGTTGAGCAACCTCTTCTTGATCACCCTCAGGATGTTTTGACCCATCCTGAGGTGCAAAGGTGGATGCCTTGGACTTCTTCTTCTTCTTCTTCTTCTTCTTCTTCTTGTCCCTTCTGATGGCCATCCTTTTCCTCTTTCTATACTTTAACTAAGAAGGCTGGCCTTGAGTACTAGATTGTTCTTGTTTGTCCTTCTTAGTTGGGTCCTTTTCCTTCATAAGTTTAAAAGGAGAGGGATTAGGACCCTGTTATGGGTCAAAAGATAAAGCTTGCTGAGATGTAGCACTAGGTCTTGGTTAAGTTGTCTCTTGTGGTTCAACCTTGACCTCAGCTTCAGGTGCAGCCTGACTTGGTGGAGAATGCAAGTCAATCAGTTCACCCCTCTTGATCTTCTACTTGATCACTCTAATGTGCTCATCCATGGTGGATAGAGACATTGGACCAAGTCTCCTTCTAGAGAACTCATACAGCTTCAAGAAGTCACCATCTTTTGTTTGTCAGTAGACTTCATCTGATTTTGCTCGGATGGTGGCTCTTGACTTTGCAACCTCTTCCCTCATCTTCCACAGCAGCTTTTTATTCTTTCAACACTTTTGCTCAAGCTGCTTGAGGTATTCAAACTCTATATACTCATAGGATAAGGAAAGTAGATCTACTACCTAATAAAGGCCTGTGGCACTCATAATGTTTTTTTCTCTTTTTTCTTTCTTCTTTGATTTTAAGGAGCAACTCTACAGCATCAACTTCCTTCCTCTCCTTTGACACCTTAATGTCAGCCAGTTCATTTAATTCTTCCAAGGGAAGAGAGATGATTTCATCTATATTGTAGTTCCTAGACCCCAGATAGTTCAATCTGGCTACTCTTAACTCATCCTCCTGAGTGTTTGGCCTAGGGACAACCTTGATTACAGCTTTTATAAAGCCACGGGACTCACTTGAACTCTCTCCCCTTGCCTTCCTCTTCCTCCCTCTTTTCTCCTCCTCAGTCTCCTCAAAGGTCATCTTCCTCTTCCTTTTGTCAGTCACTTGCCTGTGTGACTCACGGTGTAGAGAGCTTTGGCCTTTATTGCTTTAGGTAGTACTTGAGCTCTGGCCAGAAAGAGATTATGAGACACCTTCAACCAAGGTTTCCCCTTCAAAGCTAATCTTAGGGTCTACCTTAGTATCTAGTTGACCAACAGTCTTGCCTGCTAGCCTTTATGTATATGGTTTGGATCTTTTCTTGAACTCTTAAAGGACCCTATCTTGAATTTTCTCAGTTAATCTTTCAGGTTGCCTGGTTTGACTTGCATTGGCAAGTGGCAGATCAACTAGAGAAAAGCTCTTATAGTATCTCAGGGTTTGAAAGTTAAAAGCTTCTTATTGAACCTGAGATCTAGAGGTACCAAGGCTCTTCTATCATCATCATACCTCCATCCTACTATTTGTTTTTTAACAGGGTAGGATGGGGTAGGCATAGCCCTTGGTATGTCTTCCTCAAATAGGCTTTGAATCAAGGAATCCATATCAATACGGGCTTGAGGAGGTTGTTGAGTATGGACAACTGCAAGTGAGGGTGGTGAATCCTCTATGTCCATACTATTGGCAGAACTCCCAGGTCTAGTCATTATAGGTATGACTTTCTCCCTTTTCTTGGTAGCATCACCCTCTTGCACATTAAAGCTAAGGGTTAGGTCTAGCACATTCATTGGTTCTTATGGACCTGGTTGAGTTTGCCTGACAGGTCTCCCAACTAACTTTCCCTTGAGATCGATGATCTCAGGTTGCTGATCAATGTCCTGTCTTTGTTAGGTAGCCACCTGAGATTCTAGGTGAGTAACCTTTGAAACTAAACAGGTGCATGTTTTGGATAGTTTTTGCACCTTTAGTTGCAGACTCTCCTCATCTTTATTAGAAGAATCATGGGGGGATAAAAGGACATAACCAAAGTCATCTCCTTCACCAAGAGCTTGTGGTTCTTGGCTACTGGATTGCTCCTCCTCTATGGCAGCTTCAAGAGAAATGTCAAGGGGCTGGGTTGCCATGGTTGAGGTTTTAATGATGTAATCATTTTCAAAAGTGAGAGCCTCTTCCATATGGACTTTCTAAACATGTTCAGGGAGGTCCACCTTAGTTAGGGGTGGATGTTGTGGGCTAGATATGGGTGATTCAGGAGCACTCATCTCTCCTTATGTAGGAGAGGGAAGAGAGACTCATGGTACTCACTAAAACCCATATCATGTAAGATTCACAACCCAACATGCAATATCTATCATGTGTTTTAAACTTAGAATCACCTTAGTTGGCATAACCTCACCTTTTGCTTCAAACATTCATACATTCACATTCCTCACAATAAACACTCCTCTTGGTTTGTTTTGTGGATTAGTGATTATATACTAGTATATCTTGAACTCTCAAACCAAGAATGTACATCTTCATCATATGCTTGTAAATAAATCATATCGCCATTAATTAACACAATATAATACATAAATCAATAGGTCTTTCACGGTTGTAATGTTAGGCTAAGGTTTAAGGTGGGATAGAAAGGGATTTTAGAGTGGCTAACGGCAAATGAAATCCAATTTAAACATGCTAGATGTCTTATTTATCAATCTCAATCTTTTAATTGCAATAATATCACCAAATTCGCACACTATTTTTATTGCTTCATATTTTGGTCATTTTGACCTCAAATTTAGCTTTTTCTCTTTTTTCACATATTCATAACCAATTATACAATTATTAAACTATTACTGAAAAGACACTTCTAAGTATATCATGGATTGGACTTCATCACTCAAGGTTTCATAAAAAGGCTAAGGCTTTGTAGGCTTATTTTATTGGGTTATTCAAACGACAAGTTGGGGCCCAATATGATGTCTAAAGGGAAATTATCAAGGTATGGACTTCAAAGGAAAAGGTTCAAACAAATGGTTCATTCCTAATGCCTCTATTAAATTTATGCACATATTGGTTTATGATCTTGACATGCATCAATTACACGAGTTCTAACTTATCACATTTATGCACACATTGGTTCATGATCTTGACACGCATCAATTACACGAGTTCTAACTTAAATGCACATTATGGTTTCCCTCATTATGAAAAAATATGAAGCAAATCAACATATGTTATGAATTGCTCAATTAGGCTCAAACTCTCACAGAAACGGTGGAAAAAGGTTAAAAATGTGAAGCATGTATGTCCTCTACAACCTGTTTGTTTTGCTCCCTAAGAATTCTACCTCATTTTATAAAAGCTCATGATGGGAATGGCTTACTATAATTTCAAAACAAGCATGCCAAGGGATCTATACATGCACCAACAAGTGATAATTAACCATGTATGAAAATTTTTTGGGTCTCATGCACAATTAAGCTTAATTTGAAGATTTATTTTTTCAAAAAGGTTCAATTTTTTCTCATTTCTCCCCTTATCCCCACACTTGAGATACATTGTCCTCAATGTATGGTGGTCACAATTGGTCTTTTCATAACATAGAGAAGTATGTTCTTAATTTTATTCCTATAAGCTAAACAAGACAATTCATTGATAAGGAAGACTAGTATGCCATATCTTAACATATTATCAATAAATATTAACGAAAGCATGAAAAGAATATTGTTCAAAACCAATGTAGTGGAAAGAGCACAAGGACCTGATTGTAATCATTATCGGAAACCTTAATCACTCGGCTTGTGCCTCCCCACACTTGAGTGCTTGTGTCTCGTGATTGACTATCAAAACAAAACAAAAACACACAAACTAATAGAAGAATTAAAACTCACTTTTGTAGAAATCATGGCTGCATTTAGCGTTTGCAACAAGCCTTTAAACCCCTCGGTAGACCCTAGTGGACGAGTGTTAGTCTCGTCAGGGTTTCTAGTGAACACACCATAAAGTTCTCGGATTGCCTCCTGTAAGCGCTAAGCTTTAGGTCTTCAGCCAGACCTTACCTGAGACCACTTATGGTGGTCATACTGAGTACTTCTCTCTAAACTTCTATTCAAAGAATTGCTTATCCCAGCTTGGTAGATTTTCTTGTTCGCTCCCATATTGATCAAACATCTCTTCTTTGACCCTTGAATTCACTTAATCCGATGGTTTACCCATCTTTACCTTTCATCTCGGATTCTCCTTCCTTGATGGCTCCACCTTTACATTTTACCTTCCACATTATCAAACTCAAACCTGTAAGGATCAAAACCATTTTTCTTGGTGATGTCCTCACTTACATGTGCCATGTACGGAGGAGTACACTCGTTAGTAGCATCTATTATAAAACAATCATTGTTGACTACATATGTAGTTGGTTTTAAAAACACATTAAAGGACAACTTACGGGTTTTGAATGTCAATTCAATAATTCCATCTCGACAATTGATTTGAGTTTTGGCTATTACCAAGAATGGTCGACCTAAAATTACCTTTGATTGTTCATTTGTCCTTACTGGTGCATAATCAAGCATTATAAAATCCACCAGGTAGTAGAACTTTCCTAACTTGATAATCACATCCTTAACCATCCCATGGGGTTGTTTCCATGTCGAATCACCAAGCACTATTGTTTTGTCGATTTCATGTAATGGACCAAAGTCATATTGGTCATATAAACCCTCTGGAAGAATGCTCACCCTGGCTCCATAATCCAAAAGTGCCCTTTTGATTTTAATTTCTCAACTCGAATGGGAATGATTGATGCTCCCTGGTCACTTCCTTCTTTTTCATCTAATTCCTTATCATTACTTACAACTACTTGAGGAGTAGAGGTGAAATCATAATGAATACATTCAGATTTAGGAACGATACTAACCAAGTTGATCTCCTTTGCAAGCTCTTGAATTGCTGACAAAATTGCATTGTCATTTCCGTTATTAATAGAAGCACCTTGTTGATCTTGTTGATTCCTTTATTGATATTGACCACCTTGTTGGTAGCTTATTTGATTGTAGTTGTTTTTTTGATAACCACCTTGATTGTAATTTTGTTGTTGGCCTTGATATTGGTTGCTTCTTTGATTTGGTACCTGAAAAGGAGGATTCAATTGGTTAGTATTGTTACCATATCTAACATTTGAGTGTTTTCAAAGACCAGGATGATATGTGTTAGAATTCATATCGTATGTCTTCCTTTCTCATTGGCCTTGTAATTGATGTACACTTTCACTCTTCCCCAAATTCAAGTAGCATGTGACCGATGTATGGCCGATGTCATTGCACATGTCACACACTTCATACTCACTATATATGTTCCCCACGCCACTTTTTCCAACTTTAAGGCTTGCAATTTCTCGTTCTAGAACTGTAATTCTATCCATGAGCACATGATCATTCACCATCTTCATGTTTGCACCCCTTGACCTCTGACTTGATTATGCATGCTTCTTGGAGATTACACTCATCCTTTCCAGAATATCCCAATCATTATCCTCATGGTTTAAGGTGAACGTTCCTGTACTTGTGGAATTTACATCTCTAGCATCCTCTGGTGATAATCTATCATAGAAAGCTGAAATCAACTCCCACTTAGCTATGCCATGATGTGGACAAGTTCTTAGCATCTCTTTGAATTGGTGAAAAGTTTCATGAAACTGTTCACCTGATTGTTGTGTAAATCCTCAAATGGCTCGCCTTGCATCACTTGTCCTTTGGGAAGTATAGTATTCATCCAAGAATTGTTTTTGCATTTGTACCCATGTGTGGATACTTACAGATGGTAGAGATAGGAACCATTGTTTGGCCTTGTCTTTAAGGGTAAATTAGAATAGGACCAATTTAACTTCATTTGGTGAAAAGCCTTGGCCACCATTAGTAATACATGATGCCTCAAATTCAGATATATGCAAATAGGGTTCTTCAGTTGCCATACCATGAAAGTGAGGGAGAATTCCCAAACATTGTGGTTGGACTTCAAAAGCTCATCCCCTTTGTGTTGGTGAAACTATAGGAGATGAATTGATAGCAATGGCAGGACGAAAGTGACTATCCATACCATGTGATGGAACATAATGTTGCTCTCCCATATTGGCAGGTATGCCATTAAATGGTTGACCTCCAACATTGTTGCGAATGGGTGGTTGAGCATAACCACCCTGATCCCGATTTTGTTGATGGTTTTGATAGCCCGGTTGGTTCCGATAATCCTCAAAATCATGTTGCTTTGGTCCGTCCATGTCAACCTGATCTTCAATCCACTCTTCCACATAATTAGTGTGATGACTTCCTTCGACTAAAAACTGGTCCTCAATGCTATGATGGCTCCCTTCCACGTCATGCTGAAAACTTAGATTACGAACCCAAAAATTTGGCATCAGTTGGAAGTTCATGAGCGGAGGTTGGCTTTGCATACCTTGATTTACAGGGATCGGCCCCTGAGGTTGAGGTTGTACTAGTTGTGGTTGAGGTGTAGGATCATCATGTTGAGAGAACACTGGTAATGGAATATCTCCCAAAGATTGGTTGGGTTGTGGCCCTACTTGGTTTTCTGGATTATTCATCCTTCTTGATTGGTTACTTTCGGGCGTTCTTGAAAGTCTGCTTAGAATCTGATAAGCTGTTGCTGATGATGTACCTTCTTTCGATCTTTTCTGACCATGATATTGAGAAGTCCTTGAAGTTGATGCTTTGTGAAACACCCTATTCTCTCTTGCAGTTTTCTTGATTTCTAGATCAAATTGCAATGGTAAGGTCCTTCCTGAAAATCTTGTATGCATTAACGCAATGGTTACCTGCAAACAAAAGAAATACAAAATACCTCGCGTAATACTGAACAAGGAAACAAATTAAAAAGAGAAATAGAAAAATAAAATCTTTTTGGGTTTTTTTTTATAAATTTTTAAGAAAAGCAAATAAAAACAATTAAACAATAAGCACACTAATTCCACGGCAACGACACCATTTTGATCTGGTTGTCGAGACTAGATTTAAAACAAGTTATTATATCGGTCTTAGCTACCTTTATTGTGTAAGGGTAAGTAAGGTCTCTCCACAGGGAATATATGGAAAGTGTTTAACAATATGACTAGATTAACTTAAAGACACGAACTTTATAATAAAAGATTAGAACTTTGGATGAAATTAAGAACAAAATTGCAAAAAGCAACAAACTTTGAAATGAATATGATTAAATATTAAGAAACAATCACTTCTGGGTTTCCAGTTCTGCAAGATCAATAATTGATACCTTTAAATTAGGGTTTGTAAAAAACATAACTTCAAGACGTTAACTTTTGATTAAAGTGGTAATAAAGGAACAACCTTGTAGGAACCTCTAAGGTTAAGAGGCTGATGCAATCAAAAAAACCAAGTCTTCCAACATGCACTTCGGAACAAAGGTGAATTAGCTTCGGAAGTTTTACACACTCTAGAAAAAATGCCAAGTGTAAAATCTTCCGAAGCCAAAGTTCAGAAGAAACTGCTGCGGAAGCTTTACACAACTTGGAAAATATTCCAAGTGTAAAGTCTTCCAAAGCCAAAGACTCAACTCTTCCGAAAGTAAAAGATGAAGTCTTTCGAAGCTCACAAGACAAAGTCTTCCGAAGCTGCTTAAGGACAAGACTGATTTTCTTCTGAAGAGAGCAAAGATACCTTTTCCATCAACTTTATCATAAAGCAACCTACTTTCCACTGCATGCTCTGGTAGTTCACCTGCTATCACTAGTTGGTGAAACTTCCATACTTTATGATAAAGTAGATAAGGTCTTCGCCTGCAAGTTTCTGTTTTTGTTCCTTTTTGGATTTTTGTAATAGGAAAGTCAGTGAGCTATGGCATGTCATAGTCACTAGTCAAAAAGCAATCTGCCTTTTGATTTAGGCTGATCTTGTTGTCTAGATTAGTCACTTCCAACTGTCTTTTTGCATATTGAAGGTTGTAGGATGTAGTATAAGTAGTCTCTGGTTCTTGTAATCAAATATACTTGTACATCACTTGTAATAGAACTAGAAAAGCAATATACAACTTCCTTGAAAACTATATCTTGTGTTCTTGTTCTTACTTTACTTGGGTTGTGCATTGTATCTTCAGTTTAAAGTTCTAAGCTCTCTATTTAAATTGTTAAGTGATCCTAAAGATCCTCCTAAGTTTGTTAACTAAGTGCAAAGTCCCCTTTTGAAGGTCCTGCAAACCTTGATGATTTAGTATAGGTTGGACTCACCATAGTCGTTAGGATTATTTTGTCTTTTATGTAATAGGTGAAATGTTAGTTTATTTCCATGTATTTTGTATATGTATAGTTTCACTGACCCAGCGAAACTACAAGCAAAACTACATTTTCGGTCGTAATTAGTTGTCCTAGGTCACCAGACGAAAATGCTTTTCGCTGCCGGGTGAATCTAGTTGATGGTCAAGACAGTTTCGCTATTACTAACACTGCTTATATGTTTTCATGTTCTATCATTGTAAGCAAGTTTTTCAAAACCCTAATACTAAAATATTATTGTTGTAACTCTGTGTTTTCAGCTGGAAGCATATTGGTTATTACTTTTGAGCCTTTGTTTAGTGATTATTGAATAGATTCAAAACTTATCCATTATGTTATTATGAGTATTATGTTGATTCAGTGGGATTTCTTAGTTTATTCATCAATCGGACTGTTATATCGATCTCGAGGACCAACAATATGGTATCAGAGCCATTGTGCTCTTGATTGGTTGATTTTTGTGTATTTTCGAGCTTAAAATCACTGTTCCATTCAATACTGTTCTGATATGCTTGTTTTGGATATTGAAATTGATTAAGGATTATTCATATTTGGTGTGGGAAGCTATAGAAATCATCAGATCTCAAATTCATTAAGATTTGGATGAGTTTGAGTTGATTTAGTCCTGAACAGGGATATTGTTAGGAAGTTCATGTCCTCTCTTCCAAGATAATGGACACACTATTGTGTGATCATTAAGAAGACTGAAAACCTCAAGACCCTCACTCTCATTAAGTTGTATGGGATACTCAGTGGATACCAGATGGAGATGAACATGCAAAATTCATCTGGTAACTCCAACACTCACCAGAGTTTAGCCCTTCATGTGGTTGAAAGGGATAGCAGAGAAACACAGCATCATCTCATCTGCGACCCTGAAACTTCACAAAAGGGTCCTTTTATCACCTTCCCGGAGACACCTAGAGAGAGCTACATCCAAGGAAGTCCTTTCCAAGAGACAAGCTCCTCTCAAGCTTTTGTTTCCACTGATGAAAGTTCAGGCAACTTTCTCTTCACTCTTAAAGACCTGGACTGTATCCATCCAGATGATTTGGAATACATGGAGATAGTCCAGCAGATGGCTCTTCTCACTCACAGAGCCTAGAAGTTCTATAAGAGGACTGGGAGAAGGTTTCCCAGCAATGCTACCAGTGGTAAGTTTGGACTGGACAAGAGCAAAGTCAAGTGTTACAACTGTAACCAGATGGGACACTTTGCTAGAGAATGCAAGGCACCCAAATCCAATGGTGGCCAAGCTTCATCCAGGCCAAACTACACTGAAGGAGGGCACCAGAATGAGAAGCCAAGACAGCAAGCTGCAGTTGCTGTTGAAGAAGGAGGCTTTGACTGGAGCTTTCAAGCTGAAGATGCATCTCCAAACCAAGCACTCATGGCTGACCATGATGAAGCTAAGGTACTTGAACGTCTTTGCTCTCCTGAGAGTATTGCTAAAGTTAATAGATACAGGTCCTACAACTTGGAAATGAGATCTAACATTGAGTCTTTGAATATTTTAAATGCTGATTTTAAAAGAGCTGAAAATAATTATAAACTTAAGATAGTAGATCTAGATAAAACAGTTTCAACTCTTAAACATGAGCAAACAAATTAAAGGACTCAAATTAAGGATTTCATTACCAAGTTGACTGAATGCCAGGCTGAGCTTGTGATCAGCAAAGCCAGGGCAAAAAAATGTGTTCTTGAAGAGGAAACCTTCAAGAACATGATATCCATATCTCTGCATGCAAAAGTGTGTTATCAGAACATGCAGGGACTGAGATCTAGTGAGATAGCTCCTCCACACTCTCTACTATTAGTTAGATCTCCAAGGTGTGGAACTGGTCAAGATGAGCTGCCATCCATAGACCCCAGTGATGAGGAGGATGAAGAGGAGAAGGTGAGGGATGACTCTGAGATGAGTGAAGAGAGTCAATCCAAAAAGGGTCACCATGCTTCTAAGGAGGAAAAAGCAACTGGTTTGAGCAAAACCAAAAGAAAGAACTTGATCAAAAGAACAAAGAGAAGATCCAGAAAAACTCAAGAGATCAAGACCACCTTTGATCCCAAACAGAAACAAGTTTCATTTCTGTAGGGTTCAAGGTGATGAAAGCTGAAGACCTTGTCAAGAACTCCAGTACCAAGAGTTCTACTTCAGCTTCAACTCACTCCAGCAACAACAAGAAGATTGATCAGCTGTGTGTCACTGCTACACAGCCTGAACCATCCATTCTAAAAGCAAGCTTCACCCTAAGAAGCCTACTACATCATCTGAAAGGGTGAAAAAGGAAAAAGAAAGTGTTCAAGGGCAGTCTTATTCGGAAAAGAAGGATCTTAGAAGAAAAGATTTGAATTGCGTTATGTGTGTTAGTACCTCACATCTGGCTAAGGATTGTCAATACAATCCAAAGGGTACTATCCACATGATCAAGAAGAAAACTTCTAAGAGGAAGAAGAAACAAACAGCTTCGGAAGGAAAGTCTGTTTCCTTCGGAAGCTCCAAAATGTAGAAAAAGGCAAATAAAAAATTGCCTCAGAAGAAAAGTTGGTCTCGGAAGAAAGGAATGCTTCCAAAGTACTAAAGTTTGCTGCAGTGAAAGCAAAATCTTCCAAAGGCCCAGTCATCAAATCTTCCGAAGTTACCAAAACTTTTGAAGTTTTGAAGGTCAAGCCCAATCTTCCAAAGGTGGCGTGGAAGATGAAGGAAGACCATATGACTGAAAGTTCATCATCAGAAACAACAAATGATCCCCAAAGCCTGAACATAGGATCTATTACTGTTTCATTGCCTTTAACTTATTCTGATATGCCCAAGACCAATAAGGCTTGGGTTACCAAATGTGACTAAATCATCTCTTTTTGTGCAGGGACAACTAAAGACCAACAGAAATATCTGGATTGTTGACAGTGGCTGCTCCAGGCACATGACTGGCAATGAGTCCTTGCTTTAAAACTTTGAAAGGATTGATAGAGGACCTGTTGCTTTTGGAGGAGATGCAGGAGGTTATATTACTAGCAGGGACAAGTTTACAAATGGTAAGCTCAGCATTGAAAAGGTAAACTTTGTCAAAGTGCTTGGATACAATCTTTTGAGTGTGTCTCAATTTTGTGACCAAAACCATCACATGCTCTTTACTGAGCATGAGTGCATTGTTCTCAAGCCTGGGGTTGATATTACTCAAGAGCATATTTTGCTCAGAGCCCCCAGGAAAGGGAACATGTACAAGATGGACTTGCAGGAAACATCTCCCTTTGGAGAGATTTCTTGCTTTCTATCTAAAGCAAATAGTGATAAGTCTTTCCTTTGGCATAAAAGAACGTGCCATGTAAACTTTAAGAATATGACTAAACTGATTAAGAATGATTTGGTAACTGGAATGCCAAAGGTATAAGTGATGACCACAGTGTTGCATGCCTGAAGGGGAAGCAACACAATGTGTCTCACAAGCCAAAGGAAATGAACTCTATCACTACTCCCCTACACTTGTTACATATGGATCTGTTCAGCCCCACCAGTGTAATGAGTTTAGGAAGGACCTCATACTGTTTGGTGATCACAGATGACTACACAAGATTTACTTGGGTGTTTTTCCTTAGAACTAAGAATGAAACTCCTGAAATCTTAAAGAATTTCATTCTGAAAATTGAGAATCAATCTGATCACAACGTCAAAATCATAAGATGTGATCAAGGAACTGAATTTAAAAACCAAATCCTTGATACATTTTGTTAAGAAAAAGGTATTTCAAGACAATACAGTGCTCCCAGGACTCCTCAGCAAAATGGTGTTGCTGAGAGGAGAAACAGGACACTTATTGAAGCTGCAAGAACCATGTTGTCTGACTCTAAGCTGCTAAGACACATGGTAAGACTCCTTATGAACTGTGGCATAAAATAAGACCATTCATTGGTTTTCTCAGAACATTTGGATGTCCTTGCACCATCTTGAATACCAAAGATCAAATAGCCAAGTTTGCTGAGAAATCAGATGATGGACACTTTGTTGGGTACTCTTCTCAAGCTAAGGCTTATAGAGTATACAATCTTAGAACTAGAACCATTAAGGAGTTAGCCAATGTGACTTTCAATAAACACACACCCTGTGTAAAAGGTTCTGGTCCGGATTGGCTATTTGATCTTGACTTAGTTACCAACTGTTTTAACAAATCTTGTGAGAATGTTTCAGGATCTACAGATAACAGGTCAACAAAAGATCCTGATCCAAGATTTGAGTTGAGAAGACCAAACAAGAAGACTACTTCAGCTCCAGTGGTGACTAACCCTGAAATTGAAGCTCCCATTAGCACTAGCATGACAAATACTGCTGATTCAAATGAATTTCCTTCAAATTCCAGCTCAAAGGCTCAGAATTCAGGAGAAGGAACTTCAAATGCAGGAGGAGGAACTGGAGGTGGTGACAGTGATCAAGAATTTCTTGATGCTAAAAACCACTTCATTGAAGACAACATGAATGATGTCACACACTCATTGGATCAAGTCTCTCTTGATAAGTGCGCTGATGTGGTAGGAGACACCTCATTGCCAGATCCGAATTTCTCAAATTTAGATCTGTCTAACCAACTTGTTGTGATCCCTCAACTGCGGATCCACAAGTCACATCCCTCCACAAAAATCATTAGAAATGTTGACTCAGGGGTAAGAACAAGAGGACAAGCTCATGCCAGCCATGTTTGTCTACATTCTTATTTCTTATCCCAGATAGAGCCGAAGAAGGTTGATGAGGCTTTAAAGGATGGAAGCTGGATTGAAGCTATGCAAGATGAGCTGCTTCAAATCAGAAGACAGAAGGTTTGGAACTTATGTCCTCTTCCACAAAGGAAGAGTGTCATAGGAACCAAATGGGTATTTAGGAACAAGAAAGATGATAAAGGGATCATCATCAAGAACAAGGCTAGACTGTTTGTCCAAGGATACACTCAAGAAGAAGGAATTGATTACACTGATGTCTTTGCTCCAGTTGTAAGACTTGAAGCTGTAAGAATATTTCAGGCTTATGCTGCATCCAAGGATTTGAAGGTCTACCAGCTTGATGTGAAGTGTGCTTTTCTCTATGGGGTGATTGATGAAGAAGTTTATATTAAACAACCACCTGGCTTTGCAGACCCAGATCATCCTGATTATGTCTGCAAGCTTGATAAAGCCCTTTATGGACTGCATCAAGCTCCAAGAAAGTGGTATGAGACACTATCAACATACCTCTGTCAACATGGATACAAAAGAGGTACTATTGATGGGACTCTCTTCATCAAAGAAACATGAAATGACACATTGCTAGTTCAGATATATGTGGATGACATCATCTTTGGTTCAACTAATCCAAAGCTCTGCAAAGACTTTGAGATGCTGATGAAGAATAGATTTGAAATGAGTGCCATGGGGAACTCAATTTCTTTCTAGGAATTCAAGTGAAGCAGGTTGAAGATGGCATCTTTATCAGTCAGTCAAAGTATGTATAGTACATACTTACAAGATTCAAGATGACTGACTGTAAAGTTGCAAAGACACCCATAGCCAGAAACCACTCCCTTGGTCCTGATCTTGAGGGGGAGTGTGTTGATGAGCATCTCTACAGGGCTATGATTGGGTATCTTATGTATCTTACCTCTAGCAGGCCTCATATTATGTTTGCCACATGCATATGTGCAAGATATCAAGCCAACCCCAAGATGTCACACCTAATCACCGTCAAAAGGATTCTTAGATATCTCAAAGGTTCTCCAAATCTAGGCCTTTGGTATCCAAAGAATTCAGACTTTAATCTGTATGCTTACACAGATAGTGACTATGGTGGCTGCAACATGATTGCAAAGTTCACATCTGGGGGATGTCAGTTCCTTGGTGGAAGGATAGTCTCTTGGCAATGCAAGAAGCAATCCTGTGTGTCTGCATCAACTATTGAAGCTGAATACATTGCTGCTGCCAGCTGCTGTGCTCAAGTGCTTTGGATTCAGAATCAGATGCTAGACTATAGGTTGAATTTCAAGGAGACTCCTATTCACATAGACAACAACAATGCTATCTCTATTACAGAGAATCATGTGCCGCACTCAAGGACCAAACACATCAACATCAGCTATCATCTGATTAGGGATAATTTTGAAAAGAGGTTGATAAAACTAATCAAAGTTAACACAAATGAACAATATGCTGATTTGTTCACAGAAGCTTTTGATGAACAAAGATTTAAGTATCTTGTATCAGCTTTTGGGATGATTAACTTTGAATAGATTTTTTTTAATAACTTAATCAATTTTATTTCCTAAAACCGTGTGTCCTAGGTTGTATATTAGATCACTTCATAAGCCCAGTTCTCTTTGGAAGAAAAACAAACTTTTAAAATGATATCTCTTAGAATGATGAAAATTTACCTTCGAAAGAAGCAAAAGTTGCCTTCGGAAGAAAATTTATGTCTTTAAATCGTTTAAACAGCTTATCTGAGATTTACCTTCGGAAGAAATTTTGAAGTATCTTTCGAAGCTTAAATTTTGGTATAAGTACTTAAATGCATTTTAGGAACAAATTTCTTCCGAAAGCAATTTAGTCTCAGAAGACTCATTTACTTCTTCCGAAGCCAAAATTTTCAAAACTCTTTGAAATATCTTCCGAAGCAGAATTGCTTTCGGAAGCTTTGATTGCAGAGCTTCCGAAATCAAAATTGCCTTCGGAAGCTTTTACTACTTTCAAGAAAACTAACTTTTTGAGCACTTTTTCAGAAGTAGGACCCACTTGCGGATATCAAAGTTTATCTTTTGCTTTAACTTTGTCTCAAATCCAGAGTATATCTCTCCAAACGGTTCTATTTTATCTCACTTCTCTTATTGTTCCTTAACCTAAAATTACCCCCAAATTTCATCTTCTTCTTCCTTCCTTCACTACAAAGCTTCTTCAAATGGCCAATCTTGATCATCATAAGGACCCTGATTTTACCATGCACCTACACAGGCAACACAATCAAGTTGCTCTGTTAAACTCTAAGAAGGATCCAAGCTTCTTAAACGTGTGTAGGTATCTTTCTTTGTCTCACTACTTCACCTCCCTTACAATCGATCCTCCTTTTTATGAGGATCAGTTGCTTGAGTTCTGGCGGACCTGTCAAGAGGTCACCATGGACGGGGAGAAGGCACTGTCTGCCACAGTGCAGGGGAGGACACTGTTCATCACTCCAGCCATCATTAACACCCATCTTCAGCTGGATGATGAAGAAGGTGAAATGTTCTTCCCAAAAGCTGCTGTCAACCAATCCTTTGCGCAGATGGGCTACGGAGGTGACTTTTCGGTCAAGAACTTCAGGAAGGGGAAGGACTCATTCAAATGGAAATACCTCCTCCATGTCATCATACATAGCTTATCCAACAAACATGGAGGATGGGACCAGATTCCAGAAGACCTCTCCTTCATTGTCCAAGGGATGGTTCAAGGGGTCAAATTCAGGTACTCTCAGTTTGTTTTTACAAATTTACTTGCAAATTTTGACTCCTTAGAATATTACATGTGCCCCCGGTATGTTCAACACATTCTTAACTGTGAAATGGGACCACAGTTGAGGGGAACAGGTAATGTTCTTAAACTTGCACATATGAGGCCCGACATTTTCAAAATTTTGAAAAAGCCAACTGTTGGGTTCTCAGGGGTAGAAACAGCCCTTGTCCCAAAAATGTTTGAGCTCATTGTTCAGGGTGACATCCTAGCAGCCCCAGCTAGTGATGAACCAACACCTTCCACCTCTCAACCATCATTAAGGCCAACTATTACCCTCACCTACTCCAGAAAATCCAAACGAACCCCTACACTTACTATTGAGCATGTGCAGGCCCCCATATCACAACCCATACAGGAGGAAGTGGAATCTAGAGCTCCCACTTTCCCTAAGGAGCAGACCACTCCCATCTTTCATACAATCAGTGCTGAGGTTCCTCATGCTCAGCCTGATGAGCTCACTACTCCACAAACAGCTTTAAGCCATCACTCTGAGTCTCGACAATCTAGTGATCAACCTTCAGGGGAAAGTTACCATCCCCAGCCTCTTGATCTAAACCACCCCATACCCAGCCTTGACTTCTACTCTGATGAAGATTTGGGTCTCAGTGAGTACCATGAATCTCTCCTCTCTACCCACACTCAAGTTGAGATGAGTACTCTTGCTTCACCCACTTCTAGCCAACATCAAACACCCCAAACTGAGGTGGATCTCCTTCAGATTGTCCAGGAGATCCATGTGGCTGAGGCTCTCACTATTGGCAGTGATTATATCTCTAAGACCTCACCCAGGCAACCCAGCCTCTTGACATTGTCATGGAGCAGGGGAAATCCAGCAGCCAAGAAATCCATGCTGGTGATAAGGGAGAAGACTCAGGTCCAATCCTCTCATCCCCCTATGATTCCTCATCTGAAGATGAGGGGAGTCTGCAACAAAAGGTGCATAAACTCATAAATCTGTGCGCCTACTTTGTATCAAAGATAGCTCACCTGGAATCTCAGGTGACTATCCTGTAGAAAAGGGTCAATGACCTGCAACTTGAAATCACCGATCTCAAGGGATAGTTAGCTGAAAGACCAATAGGACAAACTCATCCAGGTCTATAAGAACCTATGGATGTTATGGATCACTTCCCTAGCTCACCTATGCTTGAAGGTGATGCTACCAAAAAGGGGGAGGAAGTTCTGACAGCCACAGAACCTGGGAGTTCTTCCTCAAGTATGGACATACAGGACTCACCATCCTATCTTACAGTTGTCCATGCTCAGCAACCTCCTCTAGACAATGTTCTGGAACTGCTCATTCAACAACTGTTTGAGGAGGGAGTACCAAGAGCAATGTCTACCCCTTCTGAGAACCCAATCTGGGGTTAGGGGTATGACAGTGATAGGAAATCACTTGTACTCTCTAGAGCTCAGGGTCAACTAGAAATTTTAAACATTTCAAACCTGAGTTTCTATGAGGGTATAAATCTGGTAGATCTGGCACTTGTCAACCCAAGCAACAACAGACAAGCTGCCAGACTAGCCAGTAAAATTCAAGATTGGGTGCTGGTAGAATTCAAAAGGAGAACAGCATTATATAGACAGAGGATAGCAGTTGAAGCCTTTGGTCAACTGGATGTTGAGGTGGACCCTAAGATTAGTTTTGAAGAAAAGCCTTGACTGAAAGCCCAGAGGTTGAGACTGTGAACCTTGAGACAATATCTCCTCCAGCACCCCATACCCTTAGTGAGGCACCAGCTGGTGATGGTGCTTCACAACCTCTCTCTGGCCAGAGCTTGACTGCTAAATCAAGCAATGAAGGCCAAACCTTTCCTCAGGCTGAGTCATCAAGATCAGCAATTGACAAAGGCAAAAGAAAGCTAATTGTTGAGTAGATTGAAGAAGAGAAAAGAGAGAGGAAGAGGAAGCTAAGGGGAGAGAGTTCAAGTGGTTCCCCAGGATTCATACAAGCTACAATTCTGACTGCCCATATTCTAAACACTCAAGAAGATGAGTTAAGGGCAGCCAGACTCAACTATCTGGGGACCAGGAACTACAACATATATGAACTCATCTCTCTCCCCTTAGAGGTACTAAATGAACTGGCTGACATAGAGCTATCAAAGGAGAGGAAGGAAGCTGAGGATGCAGCCTTGACCCTCAAGCATAAGGAAGAAATGAGAAGAAAAAGAATCTACAAGAACATTCCTATCCTCTCCCCAGTTCAAGAAAGTCCTGAGGAAGAGACTGTGGCTGCTGAACAACCTCAGGTAGTTGATGAAGAAGAAAGATTAAAGATGATCAACTACCTGAGTGCCACATGTCTTTATCAGGCACCTGTACTTCTTCCCTTGCCTTATGACTACATATTGTTTGAATAAAACAAGCAGTTGGAAGAGAAAGCCAAAAGAGAAAGGAAAGCTGCTAGGAAGAGGTAAAGGGAAGAGGCTGCAACATCAAGAGCCATCATCCAGAAAAGTCAGAAAAAGTCTGCAGATAGGCAGAGGATGATGACCTTCTTGAAGCTGTATGGGTTCTCTGGAAGGAGGCTTGGTCCCATGTCTCTATCCACAATGGATGAGCACATAAGGGTGATCAAGCAGAAATTTAAAAGGGGAGAGCTTGTGGATCTTCATTCACCATCAAGCCAAGCTCAACCTGAAGTTGAGGTAAAGGTTGAACCTAGAGGGACAACACAACCTGCACCTGAAGCTACACAACAACCAACTTCATCTTCTAACCCACAGCAGGGTTCTCCTCTCTCTCCTTCTGAAGCTGGGAAAGAGGAGATCCCGATTGAGAGGGAATCCACTGAAGAACCTGGTATTGAAGGCCAACCCTCTTAGTCAAAATCATCAGGGAGGAGAAAGAGGATGGCCAGAAGAAGATCTTTAAAGAAGAAAAGAAGAAAGACATCCTCCTCCCAACCTCAGGATGAGTCAGAACATCCAGAGGAAGTGCATAAAGAGGGCTCTCAATCAACTCCTATCATAGTAGAGCCTCTCTCTGTTGGAAGACCAATTCTATCCTGGGCATTTGCTGAAAACTCGAATAGATGGTATGTCATTAGAGATCAGGGAGAACAACATGTCTACTTCACAAGTGACATGCTTGAAATCCCTCTGCACGATCTCTATGACCTGAGAAGGTACTTCATGAGTCTGAAGAATCCAGATCTACTGATGAAGAAAGAAATTCTGAAGATCCTCATGTGAACTATTCCTGTCTGAAAGAACCTCTTTGTTTTGGTAGCATCAGCCTAGGGGGAGTTTGTAGGAACCTCTGAGTTAAGAGGCTGATGCAATCAAAACAACTAAGTCTTCCAACATGCACTTCAGAACAAAGGTGAATTAGCTTCGAAAGTTTTACACTCTCTAGAAAAAATGCTAAGTGTAAAATCTTCCAAAGCCAAAGTTCAAAAGAAACTACTGCGGAAGCTTTACATAACTTGGATATATTCCAAGTGTAAAGTCTTTCGAAACCAAAGTCTCAACTCTTCCAAAAGTAAAAGATGAAGTCTTCCGAAGCTCACAAGACAAAGTCTTCCGAAGCTGCTTAAGGACAAGACTGATTTTCTTTTGAAGAGAGAGCAAAGATACCTTTTCCAACAACATTATCATAAAGAAACCTACTTTTCACTGCATGATCTGGTAGTTCACCTGCTGTCACTAGTTGGTGAAACTTCCATACTTTATGATAAAGTAGATAAGGTCTTCGCCTACAAGTTTATGTTTTTGTTCCTTTTTGATAGCAATGGCAGGACGAAAGTGACTATCCATACCATGTGATGGAACATAATGTTGCGCTCCTATATTGGCAGGTATGCCATTAAATGGTTGACCTCCAACATTGTTGCGAATGGGTGGTTGAGCATAACCACCTTGATCCCGATTTTGTTGATGGTTTTGATAGCCAGGTTGGTTCCGATAATCCTCAAAATCATCTTGCTTTGGTCCGTCCATGTCGACCTGATCTTCAATCCAATCTTCCACATAATTAGTGTGATGACTTCCTTTGACTGAAAACTGGTCCTCAATGCTATGATGGCTCCCTTCCACACCATGCTGAAAACTTGGATTACGAACCCAAAAATTTGGCATCAGTTGGAAGTTCATGGGCGGAGGTTGGCTTTGCATACCTTGATTTACAGGGATCGGCCCCTGAGGTTGAGGTTGTACTAGTTGTGGTTGAGGTGTAGGATCATCATGTTGAGAGAACACTGGTAATGGAATATCTCCCAAAGATTGGTTGGGTTGTGGCCCTACTTGGTTTTCTGGATTATTCATCCTTCTTGATTGGTTACTTTCGGGCGTTCTTGAAAGTCTGCTTAGAATCTGATAAGCTGTTGCTGATGATGTACCTTCTTCTGATCTTGTTTGACCATGATATTGAGAAGTCCTTGAAGTTGATGCTTTGTGAAACACCCTATTCTCTCTTGCAGTTTTCTTGATTTCTAGATCAAATTGCAATGGTAAGGTCCTTCCTGAAAATCTTGTATGCATTAACGCAATGGTTACCTGCAAACAAAAGAAACACAAAATACCTCGCGTAATACTGAACAAGGAAACAAATTAAAAAGAAAAATAGAAAAATAAAATCTTTTTGGGTTTTTTTTATAAATTTTTAAGAAAAGCAAATAAAAACAATTAAACAATAAGCACACTAATTCCACGGCAACAGGACCATTTTGATCTGGTTGTCGAGACTAGATTAAAAACAAGTTATTATATCGGTCTTAGCTACCTTTATTGTGTAAGGGTAAGTAAGGTCTCTCCACATAGAATATATGGAAAGTGTTTAACAATATGACTAGATTAACTTAAAGACACGAACTTTATAATAAAAGATTGGAACTTTGGATGAAATTAAGAACACAATTGCAAAAAGCAACAAACTTTGAAATGAATATGATTAAATATTAAGAAACAATCACTTCCGGGTTTCCAGTTCCGCAAGATCAATAATTGATACCTTTAAATTAGGGTTTGTAAAAAACATAACTTCAAGATGTTAACTTTTGATTAAAGTGGTAATAAAGGAACAAACTTGTAGGAACCTCTAAGGTTAAGAGGCTGTTGCAATCAAAAAAACCAAGTCTTCCAACATGCACTTCGGAACAAAGGTGAATTAGCTTCGGAAGTTTTACACACTCTAGAAAAAATGCTAAGTGTAAAATCTTCCGAAGCCAAAGTTTAGAAGAAACTGCTGTGGAAGCTTTACACAACTTGGAAAATATTCCAAGTGTTAAGTCTTCCGAAGCCAAAGACTCAACTCTTCCGAAAGTAAAAGATGAAGTCTTTCGAAGCTCACAAGACAAAGTCTTCCGAAGCTGCTTAAGGACAAGACTGATTTTCTTCTGAAGAGAGCAAAGATACCTTTTCCATCAACTTTATCATAAAGCAATCTACTTTCCGCTGCATGCTCTGGTAGTTCACCTGCTATCACTAGTTGGTGAAACTTCCATACTTTATGATAAAGTAGATAAGGTCTTCGCCTGCAAGTTTCTGTTTTTGTTCCTTTTTGGATTTTTGTAATAGGAAAGACAGTGAGCTATGGCATGTCATAGTCACTAGTTAAAAGGCAATCTGCCTTTTGACTTTAGGCTGATCTTGTTGTCTAGATTAGTCACTTCCAACTGTCTTTTTGCATATTGAAGGTTGTAGGATGTAGTATAAGTAGTCTCCGTTCTTGTAATCAAATATACTTGTACATCACTTGTAATAGAACTAGAAAAGCAATATACAACTTCCTTGAAAACTATATCTTGTGTTCTTGTTCTTACTTTACTTGGGTTGTGCATTGTATCTTCAGTTTAAAGTTCTAAGCTCTCTATTTAAATTGTTAAGTGATCCTAAAGATCCTCCTATGTTTGTTAATTAAGTGCAAAGTCCCCTTTTAAAGGTCCTGCAAACCTTGATGATTTAGTATAGGTTGGACTCACCATAGTTGTTAGGATTATTTTGTCTTTTATGTAATAGGTGAAATGTTAGTTTATTTCATGTATTTTGTATATGTATAGTTTCACTGACCCAGCGAAACTACAAGCAAAACTACATTTTCGCTCGTAGTTAGTTGTCCTAGGTCACCAGACGAAAATGTTTTTCGCTGCCGGGTGAATCTAGTTGATGGTCAAGACAGTTTCGCTATTACTAACACTGCTTATATGTTGTCATGTTCTATCATTGTAAGCAAGTTTTTCAAAACCCTAATACTAAAATATTATTGTTGCAACTCTGTGTTTTCGGCTGGAAGCATATTTTTTATTACTTTTGAGCCTTTGTTTAGTGATTATTAAATAGATTCAAAACTTATCCATTATGTTATTATGAGTATATGTTGATTCAGTGGGATTTCTTAGTTTATTCATCAATTGGACTGTTATATCGATCTCGAGGACCAACAATATGGTATCAGAGCCATTGTGCTCTTGATTGGTTGATTTTTGTGTATTTTCGAGCTTAAAATCACTGTTCCATTCAATACTGTTCTGATATGCTTGTTTTGGATATTGAAATTGATTAAGGATTATTCATATTTGGTGTGGGAAGCTATAGAAATCATCAGATCTCAAATTCATTAAGATCTGGATGAGTTTGAGTTGATTTAGTGCTGAAAAAGTTTTTCAGATACGTTGGGCGAAACTAGAGTTCTTCCAGGGAAACTGCCCTTGATTAAGCGAAACTACATAATTTGTGGTTTTTGGATTTGGTTTCTTTGCCTCAGTGAAAGTACCTCATTTTGAACAAAAGTTCACCTTCTTTGATTGCCAAAGCAAGCGAAAGTGCTACCGAAATTGTCCTTAGAACGAAAGTTCTACTAGTTTTAGCGAAACTGTCGCCAAAACTAGAGTTTCTAATCACTCATTCAAGCGAAACTGCTGTTCACCTTCCGAGCGAATCTACTAGCGAATTTATCAGTGAATTTAGAGATTCTTTAGCGAAATTAATACTGTTTAAAAAATGACATCCACCAATATCACCATATCTGACTTGGAGAGTGTTGCACCCAATAGGCCACCGAGGCTTATAAATGGTGATAACTTTGAGGTTTGGAAACGATGTTTAAAAGTCTTCTTTTATTATACTTATCATAATCAATAGGAGTCAATAGTAAATGGTCCACACACTCCAACTGTTACTTTTGGTCAAGTTAATTCACCAAACACTGATCCATCAACCTTTATTGAAAGAGACCTCAAGCTAATCAATCGTGATCAGAAAGCTTTTAGGGCTTTAACCTTATGTTTATCACAAGATATCTACAATCATTTTGCTGAACACAAGAATGCAAAATCATTGTATGATTCTCTGTGTGAATTTTATGATGGAAATGAAGATCTGAAGAAGGACAAGAAAGCCCAAGCTAAAAAGAATTCAATTCATTCGTAGGACACCAGAATGAAAGCCTTATAGATATTACCAATCGATTTTCGTCTATCTCAAGAACTCTAAAGAAATACGATGAACAGTTGCGTAAGCTCAAGCCAGCCAAAACTGTTAATAGAGTAAGAGTGCCCAATCCACTTCCCCCAATATTACAAAAAGTTGAGAAGTGGTTCTATGAAAATAATACGGGGGAAGTTGTGATTAGACTAAAGGGTGGGGAAGAAATTAAATTGTTTTATCCTATGGAAGTATTCTCCTTTTGCAATGAAGACTTGATGGTTTTGTGTGAAAATCACATCAAAGCCGGAGCCAGAGCTAAATAAGGAATGAAGCTAGCCTATTCATGAGGGTAGCTAACAAGGCTCGCGGTGTCAGGGCTGAGGTTAGGGTTGCTTACAGAGAAAATACTTCAAGCTGATGAGTTGAGGATGGATGTGTAGGAGCTAACAAGAAAATTTGAAAATGCCAGTGTAAAGGGAGTGGAAGAGAGTATAGCTGGAGCTAATCAGGAAACTTCAGATAAAGCTGCTGAGGAAGTGGAAGATGAAGGAGAAGATCAAGGGTGAGGTTCAACCTAGGGGGAGTATTGATGATTTAGTATAGGTTGGACTCACCATAGTTGTTAGGATTATTTTGTCTTTTATGTAATAAGTTAAATGTTAGTTTATTTCCATGTATTTTGTATTTGAATAGTTTAACTGACCCAGCGAAACTACGAGCAAAACTATAGAATCGCTCGTAGTCAGCTGTCCTAGGTCACCCAGCAAAACTGTCTTTCACTGCTGGGTGAATCCAGTTGATGGTTAAGACAGTTTCACTATCCAGTGAAACTGTCAGCGAAACTAACACTGCTTATATATTGTCATGTTCTATCATTGTAAGGAAGTTTTGTAAAACCCTAATACTGAAATATTATTATTGCAACTCTGTGTTTTCAGCTGGAAGCATATTTGTTATTACTTTTGAGCCTTTGTTTAGTGATTATTAAACAGATTCAAAACTTATCCATTATATTATTGTGAGTATTATGTTGATTCAGTGGGATTTCTTAGTTTATTCATCAATTGCACTGTTATATCGATCACAAGGAACAACAAACCTTTTAAGATTCGTTGATTCATAATATTACTAATGTACCTATATCAAATTGCCTACTAGTCTTAATGAGTTCACGATGCAAGAAAACCGAAAACTGATAATCAAGCAAACAACTTTATTTATAAGCAAACCTTTTAAATCAACCAAAACATAATTTTTCATTGAATAATTCCATGTTCAATACAAAAACCTAATCAAAGCATATCAGTTATCTCACTTGACAAGAATCGTACTCCCGAAAGCAATCACGAACGAACTAGCCACTCATGGTCTTCATCGGATCTTCAATCTTGATTTGATAATGTTTGTAGATAATTTGGGATGAATGGGAAGGCTTGAGATCACCCCAAATTAGCTTAGAATCATCAAGAATTAAGCTTGGAAAGTTGGTTGGGGACCGGCGTTGGTTGGGGACCGGTGTATGATACGCCCAGGGTCGGCGTACCATACGCCCCCCTCAGCCTTCCTTCCTACGCCCAACTTTCTGTTATTTTTTCCAAATACGCCCACTGTTACGCTGCCCATACTCTGCCTGACGTATTATACGCCCATACTCGGCGTATCATACGCCGATACACCTAAATTTGTGACTTTTTGTAACTTTTGATATTTACATCTTCAGTCCTTATAGTTTCGTGTTTGGCTCCTTACTCTCCAAAATAAGCCTCCTTTAGCTCTAAACACGTATAAGTCAAAACATAAAGTAATCCCATTCCATATTAATAGCGATGTAAAATCACATAATTAGATCAATAAAACCTTAAATTATTTTCACTCAATTACCAACAGTGGTCTTTCTTATATTTTGAACATGCTGGGCTTTATCTATCCCAATTTAAGAGTATGACCTGTTCCCCTTAACTATGAGCCCAGTTTATAGTGAAGAATGTATTGAACATATCTAGGGAATATATAGTACTCTAAGAGTCCAACTTAGCAAGCAAGTTTGTGTAGAGAAACTAAGAGTACTTGAAGTAGACCCCTTGAACCATTCCATGTACTATATAGGATAAATCCTAAGGAATCTAGTCCCATCTTCGTTTTTTTATTAGATAGAGAGTGTATAATGACATGGAGGAGGTACTTCTACTGATAGGAGGCCTTACCCTTCTTGAAGGTTCTAACTATGTAGTTCCCTTCATGGCCCATCTGCCAGAATGAGTTATTAGTAACAAATTTGGGGAAGGACAAATCGTCTTCGTCATAATCCAGCCTTATATGAGAGTTGATTGTGGCTGGAATGATGAAAACAGTCCTCGCCTGCACTGTGGCAGACAGTGCATTCTCACTATCCAAGATCACCTCTTGCAGCTCCTCCAGAACTCAAGGAGTTGTTCTTCATACAGTTGAGGGTCTATTTTGAGTACGGTGAGGTAGGTGGATTTAGAAAGGTAGCGGCAAATATCTGAGAAACCTAGATCTTTCTCAGATGACAACAGAGCAACTTGATTATGTTGCATGTGGAGTTGCATGGAAAATCTTATTGGTTTTGAGGTTCAAGGTTGGCCATTTTAGAAAGCTTTGAAGTGAAGAAAGCTAAGAACAAAGTTGATTTTTGGGTGAATTTAGGATTAGAACTTTTGCAGATGAAGAGGAAGGAGAAAGAGGGGGCAACCATTGTAGAGATATTTATATGGTAAGATTTGAGACTAAGTTAATGCAAAAGGATAAACTTTAAAATCAGGATGTCGGTCCCACCTCTAAAAAAGTGTCCAAAAACGTAGTTTTCTTAGAACTCTAAAATTTTCCGAAGGTAATTTGTCCTCGGAAGTTTTGAGAAAACTTCTGAAGCCAATTTGACTTCGGAAGATATTCATTAGCTTGATAAAAATTTGCTTCGAAGATACTTTACATAGGAGATATATTTGGTTTCAGATGATATTAAAATTAGAAGTTTTATTCAAAAGGTGATATAAAGCTTCCGAGACTTAATTGCTTTAGGAAGAAAATTGTCCTTCAAAATATATAAGTACTTAGAAGACTATTTAAGCTTCAGAAGATATATCAGAATTTCATCCGAAGGTAAATTTCTTAGTAAGTCTTTTTGAAGTTGAATCCATAGTCCAGCATCTGATTCTCTGTAATAGAGATAGCACTGTTGTTGTCTATGTGGATAGAAGTCTCTTTAAAGTTGAATCCATAGTCCAGCATCTGATTCTACATCCAAAGCACATGAGCATAGTAGCTTGCAGCAACAATGTATTCAGCTTTAGCAGTTGATATAGACATACAGGATTGTTTCTTGCATTTCCATAGGACTATCCTTATACCAAGGAATTGACATCCCCTTGATGTTGACTTTGCAGTCATGTTTGCAGGCACCATAATCATTTTTGTATAAGCATACAAATTGAAGTCAGAAATCTTTAGATACCAAAAGCATAGTTTGGGAGCATCTTTTAGATAACTAAGAATCCTCTTAATAGCAACTAGGTGTGACATCTTGGGGTTGGCTTGATATTTTGCACAAATGCATGTGGAAAACATAATATTAGGCTTACTGGCTGTGAGGTACAAAAGAGACCCAATCATAGCCCTGTAGAGATGCTCATCAACACACTCTCCCTCAAGATCAGGTCTTAGAGAGTGGTGTTTGGCTATGGGTGTCTTAGCAACCTTACACTCAGTCAGATGAAGATTCTATTATCAACCTGCTTCACTTGAATTCCTAGAAAAAATTGAGTTCCCCCTGTGGCAATCATTTCAAATCTATTCTTCATTAGCTTCTTAAAGTCTTACAGAGCTTTGGATTAGTTGACCCAAAGATGATATGATCTACATAAACTTGAACCAGCATCAAGTCATTCCCTTTTCTTTTAATGAAGAGTGTGCCATCAATAGTACCCCTCTTGTAGCCATGCTGAACAAGGTACCGTGATAGTGTCTCATACCACTTTCTTAGAGCTTGATACAGCTCATATAGAACTTTGTCAAGCTTGTAGACTTAATCAGGATGATCTAGGTCTGTAAAGCTAGGTGGTTATTTGACATACACTTCCTTATCTGTCACCCCATATAATGATAAGTCCTCTATCATCTTTCTTGGGTGTAACTTGAACAATTAGTCTTGACTTATTCTGGATGACAAGTCCTTTATCATCTTTCTTATTCCTACCATTTAGTACATAGTGTAGTCTTCCTTGAGGAAGAGGATATAGGTTCTAAACCTTTTGCCTTTTGAATTGTCTCCTCCTATATTGCTTCAACCCAACTTCCATCCTTCAGATCCTCTTACATTGCTTCAACCCAACTTCCATCCTTCAGATCCTCTTCAACCTTCTTTCACTTGATCTAGGACAAGAAACAAGAGTATAGACAAACATTTTTGTCATGGGTTTGTCCTTTTGTTCTCATCTGTGTCTTAACATCTCCAATGTTGTTTGTGGTGGAATGTGACTTGTGGATTCTCAGTTGAGGAATCACAGCAAGTTGGTTGGGTAGATCTAAATTAGTGAAATTCAAATTTGGTGATTGAGTATTACATACCACATCGGCACATTTATCAAGAGAAACTTGATCTAATAAGTGTGTGACATCTTTGATGTTGTCTTCTATGGAGTGGTTATCAGCATCAAGAAACACTTGATCACTATCACCACCTCCATCCCTCCTATATTGGAAACCCCTTCATTTGAGTTTTTTATGCCTTAGTCCTAGAATTGTAGGCACCTTAGATGTGTCAGCTGAAGAGTTTGTCATTGTTATGCTAATAGGATTTCCAACTACAGGGTTTGTTACCATTAGAGTTGAATTAGTATTCTGACTTGGTCTTCTCAGCTCAAATCTTAAATCAGGATCTCCTATTATTAAACTACTTGTATATCCTAAAACATCTTCAAAAGATTTGTTAAAACAGTTGGTAACTAAGTCAAGATCAAACAGCCAATCAGGACTAGAACCTTTCACATTAGGTGTGTGCTCATTGAAGGTCATATTGGCTGACTTCTCAACTACTTTAGTTTTGAGATTGTATACTCTATAAACCTTAACTTGAAAAGAGTATCCTATAAAGTGTCCATCATCTGATTTCTCAACAAATTTGGCTATATGATCTTTGGTATTCAAGATGGTGCAAGGACATCCAAATGATCTGAGAAAACCAATTAAAGGTCTCCTTTTGTGCCACAACTCATAAGAAGTCTTACCATGAGTTTTGACTACTAAAACTCTGTTTTGCACATAGCAGGCAGTGTTGACTGCCTCTACCCAGAAGGTGATGGACAGTTTAAAGTCAGAGAGCATGGTCCTTGCAGCCTCAAGAAGTGTCATGTTTCTCCTCTCAGCAACACCATTTTGCGGAGGAGTCCTGGGTGCACTGTATAGTCTTGTAATACATTTTTCATCACAAAATGTATCAAGGATTTGGTTCTTAAATTTAATTCCTTGATCACATTTAATGATCTTGACCTTGTGATCACATTGATTCTTAATTTTCATAATAAAGTTTTTTAAGATCTCAGGGGTTTCATCCTTATTTTGAAAGAAAAAGACACAAGTGTATCTTGTGAAGTCATCTGTGATCACCAGACAATATGAGATCCTTCCTAAACTCATTACACTGGTGGGGGTGAAGAGATCCATATGTAATAAGTGTAGGGGAGTAGTGATGGAGTTCTTTTCCTTTGGCTTGTGAGACACTTTATGTTGCTTCCCTTTCATACATGCAACACAGTGGTCATCACTTGTAAAATCATTCTTTGGCTTTCCAGTTACCAAATCATTCTTAATTAATTTATTCATGTTCTTAAAGTTTACATGGCATATTCTTTTATATCCAAGGAAAGCCTCATCACTATTGGCTTTAGATAGAAAGCAAGAAACTTCTCCTGAAGGGGATGTTTTCTTCAAATCCATCTTATACATATTCCCTTTCTTGGAGGGTCTGAGCAGGATATGCTCTTGAGGAATAACCACCCCGGGCTTGTGAACAATGCACTTATTCTTAGTAAAGAGCATGTTATGACTTTGGTCATAAAATTGGTATACACTCAAGAGATTATACCCAAGCTCCTTAACATAATTTACCTTCTAAATGTTGAGCTTACCATTTGCGACCCTGCCCCTTCTAGTAATGTAACCACCTGATTCTCCACCAAAACCAATTGGCCATCCATCAATTCTTTCAAAGTTTTGAAGCAAAGAGCCATTGCCTGTCATGTGCCTAGAACAGCCATTATCAATGATCCATACATTTGCTTTGGTTTTCAGCTATTCTTGCATAAAAAAAGATGGTTAGTTACACTTGGAAACCTAAGCCTTGTTGGTCTTGGGCTTATCAAAGTGAACTGAAGATAGTTAAACAACTATTGATCCTATATGCAAACTCTAAGGATCATTTGCAGTTGTTGATGAAGAACTTTTAGTCACATGGACTTCCTTCATCTTCCACACCATCTTTGGAAGATTAAACTTGGCCTTCAATACTTTGAAAGTTTTGGAGACTGGACCTTCGGAAGCTTTTGTATCCACTACAGTAGATTTCAGTACTTAAAAAGCATTCATTTTTTCCGAGACCAGATTTTCTTCCAAAGGTGATTTTTCATCAATCTTCTTTTTCACTTTTGAGCTTCCGAAAGGAAGAGATTTTCCTTCCGAAGCTATCTTGTTCTTCTTCTCAGAAGTTTTCTTCTTAGTCATATAGATAGTACTCTTGGGATTCTAGATGCAATCCTTTGCAAAGTGAGAGGTATCACCACACATGATGCATTTAGTTGGCATACTTCTGAGTGTCTTCTTCTAAGTAGAAGGCCGAACTTGTTCTCTTTCCACTTCCTTCTTTATCTTCATAGATGATGCAACATGCTTCTTATGGTAAGGCTTGCTCTTGGAACTAGATGGTTCAGGCTGTGCAGCAGTGGTGCATATTTGATCAACCTTCTTGTCTTGTCTAGGATGATTTGTACATGAACTAGGACCCCTAGTACTAGAGTCCATAGTTTAGTCTTCAGACTTTAATACTTCAAATCAAGAAGAAATAAATACTTGTTTTTGCTTGATGTCAAAAGTGGTCTTGATCTTTTGGGCTTTCTTTGAATTTCTTTTGGCTGCCCTGATCAAGTTCTTCCTAGCAGACTTGGCCATCCTTGGTTCTTTCTTCTCTTTAGGAGCATAGTGACCCTTCTTAGGATGATCCTTCTCATTCACCACAGATTAATCCTTCACTATCTCCTCTTCATCTTCATCCTCTTCTTGGATATGTTCTATGAGGGGCAGCTCATCTTGACAAGTTCCACACCTTGGAGATCTTACAGATAATAATGGTTGTGGAGGTGCTATCTCACTTGAACCTAATCCCTACCTATTCTGATAAAACATCTTTGCATGCATGGATGAAGATATGATGTTCTTGAAGGTTTCTTCTTCAAGATCACACTTTTCTACCCTAGCTTTGTTGATCACAAGCTCAACCTGGCATTCAGTTAACTTAGTAATGAGATCTTTGATTTGAGTCCTGTAATTTGTGTGCTCATGCTTAAAAGTTAAAATTATTTTCCCTAAATATTCTATTTTAAGTTTATAGTCATTTTTAGCTCTTTTAAAATAAGCTTTTCACATATTCAAGGACTCAAGGTCAGATCTCATTTTCAAGTTATATGACCTATACATATTTACTTTAGCAATGCATTTAGGTGTACAAAGATGTTCCAATACCTTAGTTTCATCATGGTCTGCCATCAAGGCATGGTTAGGAGAGACATCTTCAACCTGGAAACTCCAATCAAAACCACCTTCTTCCACAGCAACTGCAGCTTGTTGCTTGGGCTTCTCAGTCTTTGGAGCTCCTTTAGTGTAGTTTGGCCTAAGTTGTGTATGGCTACCATTTGTCTTTGTACCTTACACTCCCTAGCAAAGTGACCCATCTGGTTATAGTTTAACACTTGACTTTGCTTTTATCCAGTCCAAACTTTCCACTGGCTACTTTGCTGGGAAACTTTCTTCCAGTTCTCTTGTAGAATTTCTTGGCTCTATGAGTGAGCACAGCCATCTTTTGAACTATCTCTATATACTCCAGGTCATCTGGATAGATACAGTCCAAGTCTTTAAGAGTGAAAAGAAATTTGCCATAACTTTCATTAGAAGACACAAAGGCTTTTGATGAGCTTGTCTCTTGGAATGGGCTTTTTTGGATGTAGGTCTCCCTTGGTGTCTCCGAGAAGGTGATGAAAGGGCCCTTCTGTGAGTTGTCAGGGTAGCAGATAAAATGATGTTGTGGTTCTTTGCAGTCCCTTTCAACCACATGAAGGGTTGAACTCTGTTGATTGCTGGAAGAGTTGCTGGATGGATTTTACATGTTTATCTCCATCTAGTAGCCACCAAAGATACAATACAGCTCTGTAATAGTAAGGGTGGATAGGTTTTTAGTTCTCTTAATGGCACACAGTAGTGAGTCCATTGTCTGGGAAGAGAGAACGTGAATTTTCTCACAATGTCCCTATACTCAAGCTTAACTCTAACATCCATGAGAGTATCTATAATCTCAACATACCTAAAGTATTGTTGAGTCATAGTTTTATTTGATTTGAAGGTGAAGTTCTCAAACTGCTGCTTCAATTAGTCTTTCTTGTTTTCATTAGCTTCATCAGACTCCTCATACAGTGCATCCCAGAAGTGGTTAGCAGTTTTGCACTTCTTGAAGCCTTTGTATATAGAGTTTGGAAGAGCAGTTTGTAGGGCGGTCATGGCCTTCTGATCTACATTAATTTTCTTCTAATCTTCTTCTGAGTAGTCAGCTGCTTACTTTGGAATCATTCCACCACCATAAGCAGCTGAAGTGGTGCTTGGAACATGAGGTCCTGAGACAATAGATCTCCATATCCTACTTTCTTAAGACTTGATGGACCATTCCATTCTTTGGCACCAAGTATCAAAGTCATCAGGAGTGATCAGTGGAGATTTGGTCATGGTACCGGTTTCCATGTCAGCCTAAATGAGAGCTGCCATTTGATCTGGTAAGTGTTTTATGATACTGAAGGGATTAAAGATGATGAGATCTTACAATCAAGAGCCTTAAAAGCTCTGATACCAATTGCAGGACCGGTGAAGGGGGTTAATGCAATAATTTCATAATGTTAGGAGAGAGTTAAAACACATAACAGATCAAATAAGGAACCGACTTATAATGAAACAAAAAACACAAGTAAAGAACAAAACATGAACACAATAATGTGGTTTTCAAGAATAATGTGTATTGCTCTCAAATTCTTTTACAAAGTGTTACAAAGCTTAAAATCAAATGGCAAGTACTTGAGATACTTTATACTACATGCTACAGCCGGCCATACTTTGAAGGCAAGCTGGAAAAACTAATCTAGACAACAAGATCAATGTAAAGTCAAAAGGTAGATTACCTTTTGACTAGTGACTATGACATGCCATAGCTCACATCCTTATCTAATACACAAAGAAAAAAAATGAAAAAGTAGAAACTTACAGACTCAGGACCTTAATCTATAGTTGACAAAAGTATGGAGTTTTCACCAACTTATGTAAGTGGGTCAGTCTTCAGAGATGACAGCGAAAAGTGGTTCAGATTTTGTTAAAAGTAAGTCAGAGAAAGCATGTCTTCTCTGTATTCGGAAGAAATCAGTCTCTTGGCTTCGGAATACTTTGTCTTAAAGCTTCAGAAGACTTCATCTTTGGCTTCAGAAGATTTGGTCTTTTGGCTTTGGAAGATTTGATACTTAGTGAAATTCCTTGAGTTATATCAAATCTTCCAAAGTAACTTTCTAGTACATCACATGTGCATGCTGAGAGCTTTTTAGTTGTATCAGCACTCTAAGTGTAATCCTTACAAATTGTTTGCCGCTCGTTTGCGATCGTTTGATGCTCAATAGAAAAATTAACGCTTGAAAAATGCTCGTTCGATTTTCCTTTTGATTGTAAAACATCCAATTGGCTCGGTTCGGTTTAAAACCAAGCCAAGTACGAGCAAAGATCTGCTCGGTTCGGTTAGACTCGTGAGCAGCCCCGTATGAGAGGCTCAAATACTATAGAAACCCACCCCGTACGTGATAATTTCAATTTCAAAAACAAATTATAAATATCTCTCTTCATCTTTATTGTTAATTATATATCTCATTTTTTTAATATAAGATACTTTTAAGCACGTGATCATTTAGGCATGTGAATTATTTTTCATTTTATAGTGAAACTATTTCATAATAATATTATTTTTCTTAGAGAAGATTAGAAAATATAACATCGAATTAATAGTGTGGAGTCTGGTTGTATGAATCGGTTAACAAATATTCTTACTAATGTATTGCCATAGGATTACTTTCATACTCAAAGAAAGTGCTTAGAAGCTAGTGTGTGAAAAGTCCTTTAACTCTGATTATCTCATTATATACTATCAATTAAGTAAACCACCTAATGGTAGTTCAACTTTTACCCTCTGTAGTGGAAGTGTATTTTTATCAGCTGATTGTAATTTGAAGATATATAAAACAGTCCAATACCCTAAAGGCAAAATGTTTACTTTTTCTCTCACTAAGTTAAGGTTAAGTGTTAGTTGACGTGGGCATCGACAAACCGAGTAATGTGATCCTTGTTAACACGTAAATTAGAGAATGGTACCATGTGTCGAGCTATACTTTCTTTAATAAACAGCTCAGCCAACCTTTCAGATGTAAGGGTTACTCGTATAGGTAAGAAATAAGCACTCTTGGTTAGCTGATCAACGACCTCCCATATTGTATCATAAGCCTTGGATGTGCGTCCCAGGTTGGTTATAAAATTCATCGTTATGTGTTACCATTTCTATTCGGGTATATCCAATGGTTGGATTGTCCCGCAAGGATTTGATGTTCAACTTTGACTTGTAAGCAAGTTAGACACTTACTCCCATACTGAATTACATCATTACTTATTCCAGGCCACCAATAGTTCTTATTCCGGTTTTGATACATCTTTGTAGTGCCTAGGTGAATTGAGTATCTGGTCTTATAAGCTTCATCCAGTATCTTCCTCCTGACATCCCAATAACGTGGAATCCATAATCGTCCAATTCTGGTCTTGACACCATAAGTGTTCTCTTCTAGGCTTGGCACTTGCCCTTTCATTCCTTTCGTAACAACATGCTCTTATTTTAAAGCTTCCTCTTGAGCATAATATATCTGCTCCATAATATCTAGCGTTAAAATTATCTAGTAAGATCTCACTTATATCGGTATATGTCTTTCTTTGTGACTCAAGGCGTCGGCTACCACATTAGCTTTGCCCACATGATAATGGATCATGTAATCGTAATCCTTTAGTAGTCCTAGCAATCATTGTTGTCTCATGTTTAAATCTTTTTGCTCAATGAAATATTTTAGACCCTTGTAGTATGTTAACATTGTGCATTAGGCACCCTATAAATAGTTTCTCCATATTTTGAGCACAAACACCACCACGGCTAGTTTCAAATTGTAAGTAGGATAATAACCATCATGATTCTTCAACTATCGAAATACATATGCTATTACTTTTCTTCTTTGCATATAAAACATCCTAGTCCTAAGTACGAGGCATCAGAGTAAGCTACTAAATCTTCATTCCTATCAGGCAATGTCAGAATAGGTGCTTGAGTTAATGTTTTCTTTAGGTCTTCAAATGCATCCTCTTAAGTCTTTCCCTATTCAAACTTCAAACTCTTTTTGTGTTAAATTTGTCAAAGGTGATGCAATCTTATGAGAAGTCCCGAATACATCTCCTATAATACCCGGCCAATCCAAGGAAGCTTTAAATTTCTGAGGGTTTCTTTAGAGAATCCCATTGAGTAACCCGTTATATCTTTGATGGGTCTACCAGAATTCCATCAGAATTAATGATGTGACCTAGAAATTGCACCTCTCGTAGCCAGAAGGTGCACTTTGAAAATTTGGCATATAGTTTCTCCCATCTTAGGGTTTCTAATACCTCGAATAAATGATAAGCATGATAACCTTCATTCTTTGAGTAAATGAGGGTGTGGTCGATAAACACTATCATCGAATTTATCAAACATCGGATGACACACCTGATTCATCAGGTCCATGAATGCAACTAGTGCATTTATCTATCCATATGACATAATAAGAAATTCATAATGTCCATAGCATGTTATAAAAGTAGTCTTTGGTATGTTTTGCTCCTTCTCCTTATGTTAATGGTATTCAAACCCCAAGTTGATTTATGAGAAGCAACGTGCTCCTTGCATTTGATCATTTAGGCATCAATCGTAGGTAGGGGATACTTATTCTTCAATATGATCTTGTTTACTTTGTAATAATTGATGTACTCGTATTTTCCCATCTTTCTTTTTCACAAATAGTACCAGAGCGCCCCAAGGTGAGAAGCTTGGTATGATGAAGCCCTTGTCTAGTAGATTAAGTCATAAGTTCCTTGACATAAAATACTGGCCCCATGAGCAGCAAGCTAATCCATTCCCAGTACAACTTTAAATCCTCCTAATGTCATGAATCGATGACTCTCAAGCTCTATGCAACAATCATCAACTACTTTGGTCACCATAGTACATCTCCGTATGTAGTTTCTACTTCAAAAGTATTGTCTATTCTTTTAGCTCTACTTTGCAACATAGCACATAAATTATAGACAAAAAAAACTTTTGCTAACACCAGAATCAAATATCATAGACGCCAGAACATTGTTGATCGGAACATAGTCAAAACAATGTCTGGATCAACCTTAGCTTCTTCCTTTCACATGGTGTAGGTCCTGGCCTTGGCCTATAGCTTTTCAATCATCTTTTTATCATTGGCTCTACAAGGGCGAACATTCACCATCTTGGGTTTTCTACAAGCGTTGCCTTCATGACCCATTTCTCCACAACAATAACACTTCGGTCTCATTTGGCAATCCTAGGAGAAATGCCCGGACTGTCCAAAACGATTACACATATGATATCCGGTAATTTTCCGTTACCAAACTCCGTTAGTTGCGTTGGGTCTTGCATACACGTGTCGTGAACACGCACTAGTTGTCGTTGAACATTGGTGACCTAATAAAAATTAACAATGGTTATTAGATAATAATTTAATTAATAATATTGATTATCAATTTGTGGTTATGTGTTTTATGAATTTTAAATATTATTTGTGAATTTTACTCGATAACGTGACAACGTGTAATATTTAATTCATGTTTTTTGTTATTAGTTGAAAATATTTATGATTATTATTGTTGATTAATAATACTTTTATTTTAGAGTTAAAGATTGTTAAAAAGTACTAAAAGGATTAACTTTTACAAAAGGTGATTAAGGAGGGTTTAAATGGTAAATTCAAATTAAGTCAAGTTGAACAAACCCTAACACTAACCCCCTCCCCTTATTTAAGACTGTGAACCATCCCAAACACCCCATTCCTTGTAAATTTGATCAAGAAACCACACAACTAATTTGGTTTTGGTATCAATTAGGTATTGCAAGGTGTTAGCAAGTCCAATTTTTGATTACTACGCGATTAAAGGTTAGATTTTGATTAATTTTTCATAGCCTTTGATTAATGAAGAACCCTAGTTCAATTAACATGATTAAACATGAAATTGATGTTGTTTGATGATAGTATGATGTTAGTTGTGTTGCATTGATGTTAGTTTACATGGATTATGCAAGAAATTCATGGATTTGATGCGTTGTTCATACCTTGCTATAAGTAGAAACTTTTATGTGTGAGATTTGGGAATTATGATGAATTGATACTGTTTATCATGTTTAGATGATTGTGTAAAGCCCCATTCCCGGAAACCTCACAGTTGGACATTCACAGCAATTTATAAAACATTTCAAAATTTGTCAAACATTACAGCGGAACTTAAATATCAAAAGCCATTCATTAGTTTATAACCACTGTTGTTAAGCAATACATATTTGTTAATAGTTACAAAAGATCATTAGTTTGCATTACAAAACAACAATGTCATATTCATGAATGGATGTCAGCCTTGTCCAGACGAGTAGCCTCCCCGAGTGCCATCCTCAGCAATATTACCTGCCAACAGAAAATGCATAAAAGTCAGCTTTGCTGAGTGAGTTCTAGTTTTAAAATCATTAGAAAATATCTGGTAAGCTTAATATAGGAAAATACCCTTTAAAATACTTTACAAATCTTTCATACGTGTTCATGCATCATACATACATTCAATTAATATTCATTATCATCATTATTAACTTTCTTCACCATTTCCATGGCCGTTCGCTTGAACCTTTTACCCTTTTTAGTCTTTAACTTCGATATGGACCAAAGTACTATACCCCCATATAATGCGCATAAACCTGGTACTGGGCCTGAGGTCTATAAATAGACCCCATCCGTGGTGCACTAATGCTGACTCCAGTACCGGGGCAGCAATAGTGGTCCCCTTAATCTTAAAGATTGACCCTGTGTGTATCCTCTAGGGTTAGCTAAACCACACACAGTTGAGCTAACAACCTAGCGGTTGTGAACCTCATTGTGAATTTGCTTGCAAGACTTTCTTACGTTCTTTATGTTCCACTTTTCATTAGTATTAATCTTTCACTTGATTAATAATACTTCATAATTATGAACAAACCACATAAGGCCACATTATAATAATAATAGGGAACATAAGAGCAAACACAAGGCATGGATAAAATAATCAAATAGCATAAGCAGGTCAACCCAAGGTCAAACCCTACAATTCTGCTCACTCCAAAATTCTAGAAAATCAGCTAAGTGTTCTAGGTGCATGAGGACTATGCAGGTGCATGAGCACTGCCTAGGCGAATTTCAACTTTTCAGGCGTATGACATCTATACTTAGGCATTTCCAAATCACCTCTAGGCGCACGAGCCTCCTAGGCTCATGGGAAAACACTTGGGCACTCCATCATCCTGGGCGCATGAGAATACTTGGGCGCATAAGAATACTTGGGCGCATGGGCACTATTCGGGCGCCTGAGCCCCTACTTAGATTTTCTAAGGCAATTTTCCAGGCGCATGAACCCTAGTTGGGTGCATGGCCTGTACTGGGGCATTTTTCTACTAAAATTTCAGGCGCATGGGCCCTGTATGGGCGCATGGCCAACAGTTGTCCAGTTCTAAACTTCAGAATCATTTCCAACCTGTTCTAGCATCTGTTCAAGGCCTAAACATATACTTCTAAGCATACCCAACACATACACAAGCACCATACATGAACATAATCATACATAAACATACGGGTACAAAGATACAAGCATAAAATCCATTTATAATGCATTTTCAGCCCCAAAGAAAGATTTAAACAAATATAAACGGGGTCTAGAACTCACCTAGTGTAGAAGACAAGTAAAACTCCTCCAAACTTGCTTTTACACATGAGTCCAAACACCTAAACGAGCAAAAAAACCAACCAAAACACAAATAACACTTAGAAATCGGTTCCTAAGGTTGAAAACCCAACAAAACCGAGCCAATTATACAAGAAAATACTTACCAAGTTCAAAAACAGTCTCTTCTTCTCCTTGAACCTGAGAGAAACAATTCAGCTTCTTTCTTCTTTGCTTTTGTTGAACAACAATAGGCTGAGGGTGTTAGAATGGGCGGCCATACCCATTTTATATTAAAATATTGAGTTTTGTGCACTTTTACACAAAACACCCCTCATCTTTGCCTTCTTTTAATTTTCCTCAAAATGCTTTCTTTTCTTTTTATTTGACCAAGTTTTTGGGTGTTACAGATTGTTATGAACTTAATCAGGTATAAAGTTGATGAATTCATGAATGAATTGAGTGTTAGATGGATTTTGGGTGTTACTTTCCCAAAAGAGAAACTTTATTCATGTAGATCATTGGATATTATGAATTGGGAATGTTCATGATGTTAAGATCATGTTAGAATACTTGTTAATGTTGTCTAATATGGTAGATTGTGTTAATTGGGCTGTATGGATGCTTGATGCACTACTTGAGATATTTAGGTTCCTATGGAATACTACATGATGATGGAATATGTTAGGAGATAATGGAAACATGTTGGGATTATAATATATCAGTGTTGTGTATGTTAGTTGGTATGAATCTTGTTGGGAAGTGTGATAATGATCATCATACACGTGTTCGAATCAGAGACCTCTACTTAGTAGGATTGGCAGGGTTTAGGATGTGAAGTCGTGAGTGGCTTCGCATGGCATGTAGTGCATGATTAGACTCCATATAATTTATTACTTGTGATGTAATTATAATTGTATTGAGAATGATTGATTGGTTGAGATTCGTATGTGTTGTACGATAAGCTATGTTAGAATGATGATCATGATAGAACTTATGATTGTGGTGTACGTGAATAACTTGTATGATAATCATGTGTATGAGTTGCTATACTTGATCAAACAAGATTTCAATTAACATGTAACCAATGGGTCAAACAGGTTAACTAGGTTAAGTAAGTCTTGTTTTCCAAAACCTTGGGTCAACATGTTTATTGAGCACCTAGGGTTGTTAAGCTTTCTATGTACACGTACTTATGTACTTGCCTGTTCTATGTAAACTTTGATTGGTTGTCTTTCCACTGATCGTTAGCTTTTGTTATTGTTCATCTACGCACCAGGTGAGTTTAATGCTCCACTTTTATTTACTCTCTTTTTGGGGGAGAAAGCATACTCTATTTTAAAACGCTTTACTATTACAACATGTGTTTAGTAAGACATAGTGTGATATACCATTAAAAGCCCTTACACTTTCAGATCGTTAATTAAGGAATTTAGCGGGAAATCTTGGGTAGTACTACTAGGTCTAACAAGCCCCACCTGTATGACTGGAGGTCAAGCGGGTGCAATATTGTCCTAAACGACTAACAATGTCACAACTTGGTATGTCGTGGCGGGAGGCAAACACACAAATATAGTCAGCTTCGGTCGCGAAATCACTATTGTTTATTACTAATGAAATTAGACTAGCTATCTATTTCAATGCACTTGTTTATATTTTACTAACGCAACTGTTTATGTTGATTACAAACTCTTGAACTCACCAACCGTCGTGTTGACACTTTAGTATGCTTTTCTCAGGTCATTACTAGTAGCTATCGTAGGAGCACGCACGAGTCATGCATACTTTGAACAAACATTCATCTATTTTTGACTTATTGCATACTTTTTTACTTTGGTTTGGGCGCGTGTTTTGCGCAGTTTAAATTTAGTAATTTGTGTTTGAATTAGTTACAAAACGCTTCCGCAAATTTTTTGAAGTTTCAAACTCTGAATTATTTTGAATGCTGCATATAGTATCGTTTTAAGTAACTAATGACTGGGATCCTGGTTTGTTCACTCGCCTCGCGGTAAAACCCCGCACATGGATTTTAAGGGTGTGATAGATTGGTATCAGAGCCATTGGTTATAGGGAACTAGGTTGCATACATACTAGTCTATAACCGCACATAGTTAGTTAGTTACTCATTACTTATTCCCATACTATTTCTCATTGGCATACACATCACATACACTCAAGTATGGCATCATCATCATCTTCATACCCTGTTCGACATGCACCGGGAAAGGAACCCGAGGTTCCTACTATTCTTTCGTCGTCTACGAGTTATAGTTCTCGACCCCCTGTGTTTATATCTGATAAGTATCTTATGGGCAAGCCTGTGATTGAGTGGGACATGGGTAATCCTGACAATTGGGACTGGTATCGCACTATAGTGATTAGGATGCTAGAAAAGGAATGTGTTCTATTGCCGATCCCTATCGTGACTAGAGATTTCATATTATACCCCCTACCCTGTAACCTTATAGGGATATCGTCGTTGTGGTGGCCTCACATGATCGACTGCAATGAAATGTCGATGAGAAATTTAAAAGGTTGGACGCGCAACAGGAGCACGATAGCAGAGTGTACGAGGAGATGGAAGACTCGTGGCTCGATAAACAAGGACGCCAGGATGGTTAGACAGGAGATATTCAGGCTCTGCGTGGACAGGTTGCTGAGCTGACGGCTACTCTGAATGCACACGCGATCAGCTTCACGAGGCTATAGTTAGTATACATGAGCTGGAAAACCAGCTCGAGCCTCAGGAGGCCCTGATGGAGGAGCCTTAGGAGGTACCGGAGGAGGTACCCTAGGAGGAGCCAGAAGAAGTTCTGGAGGAAGAACCGGATGAAGTCCAGAAGTTGGAGGCTTTCTGGCAGTTAAAGATGGAGGGATTCGAGATCGAGGCCTACACTACGAAGGTCTCATGAGTTGGCAATTCTTTATCCTGGAATGATAAACATGCCAATCAAGAGGATCAAACTCTATATGCGTGGGTTGGTTCCAGAAATACAAAGTATGGTGACTGCTTCAAACCCCACCACTATCTAGTAGGCTATCCGGCTAGCTCACAAGCTTACGGACCATGCGGTGGAAAAGCAAGCTACCCAAGAGGGGCGTTGTGGAAAACATGCCCAATAACAAACGCAAGTGGGATAACACTAGGAGTAAGAGCTCATCGTCTAACAGCCAGCCCCAGCAACATCAGCAATAGTAGCAACAAAGGAGGTTTGATAACAACCGTAGTTTCAACCAATCATTTTTCTCATCTCAGGGACCAGGTGGATATGTGGATAAGTATCCCAAGTGTAGCCGATGCAACTACCACCACACTGGCAGGTGCGACAACTTTCGATGCCAGCATTATGGGAAGGCTGGAAACACGGTAAAGGATTCCCGTGATGAGTTGATAAAGAAGCCAAAGCAGCTCCAAGAAACACCAAAAGGTTGCTTTGAATGTGGAAAGGAAGGACATTACAAGAGGAATTGTCCTTAGTTGAAGAAAAACAGGAATGGTGCTGACAACGGTGGAAACAACAACAACAACGACAATGGTGACAACAATGGTGGTATAATGGAGGAGCAAAAGGGAGAGCTTTTGTCATGGGTTCAGGTGAAGCTCTAAATGACCCTACTACCGTTATTGGTAAATTTCCTGTTAATGGTCGTTTTGCTACTGTATTGTTGGACATTAGAGCTAATAGAAGTTTTATCTCTAATAAGTTTAATAGTCTCTTAAGTGATATAACTTCTACGTTGGAATCTAAATATACCATAGAATTAGCTGATGGTAAGCAAATCTACGTTACACACATCCTTAAGGGTTGCAAGATAGAACTTGCTGGTCATACCTTTGATATTGATCTCATGCCTGTTACACTTGGGAGTTTCGATGTGGTCGTGGGCATGGATTGGCTGTTCGAGAAACAGGCGGAAGTCAATTGTCACGGAAGTCAATGCACCAGCAGTAGTCATGGATCTCATGAATCGCGTCTGCAAACCCTATCTCGATCAGTTTGTTATCGTGTTTATCGATGACATATTGATCTATTATAGGACCAAGGAGGAATATGAGGAGCACCTATGTCTAATCTTGGAGTTACTTATAAAGGAATAACTGTATGCCAAGTTTTCCAAGTGTGATTTATGGATTTGCGAAGTGCAATTTTGGGTCACATTGTTAACAAAAAAGGAATACATGTGGATCCTGCAAAGATTGAGGCGATAAATAATTGTTCAGTTCCCAAGAAGCCTAGTGAGATACGACAATTTCTTAGACTTGCAAGATATTATCGGCATTTCATTGAGGGAGTTTCTAAGAGCACTCAACCTCTCACAGCATTGACCCATAAAGGAACAACGTATAAATGGGGTAAGAGTCAAGAAGCGGCTTTTCAGTTGTTGAAATAGAAACTTTGTAGCGCACCGATATTGGCATTACTAAAAGGAAGTTATGACTTTATAGTCTACTGTGATGCTTCTATCCAAGGACTTGGTTGTGTTCTAATGCAATGTTAAAAGTAAAAGCCAATGCTTCTAGACAACTGAAAGTGCACAAGTAGAACTACACTACTCATGATTTGGAACTGGGTGTAGTCTTTGCCCTGAATATCTGGAAACGTTACTTGTACGGTACCAAATGCACTATTTACACCGATCACAAGAGTCTTCAGCATATCTTTGAGCAGAAGGAGCTAAACATGAGGCAGAGACGCTGGGTGTGCTATCAAATATCAGCCAAGAAAGGCGAATGTAGTCGCTGAAGCGATGAGTAGAAAGGAAACTGCTAAGACCCAACGAGTGCAAACTTTGCAGCTTACGATTAATACTCAATTGCCTGAACAAATCAGGGAAGCTCAGACAGAAGCTTTGAAAATGGAAAACGTTGGATCTGAATCTTTATGTGGGATGGACAAACAGTTTGAAGTGAAAGCCGATGGAATTCGTTACTTCATGGATAGACTTTGGGTGCCTTTGTATGGAAATCTAAGAGACTTGGTTATGAGTGAAGCACATAAGTCTAAGTATTCTATACACCCTGGTTTTAACAAGATGTATCATGACCTGAAAGTGCACTATTGGTGGCCTAATATGTAGGCAGACGTAGCTACGTATATGAACAAGTGCTTAACCTGTTTTAAGGTTAAAGTTGAATATCAAAAGCCATCTGGATTACTATAACAACCTGAGATTCCTCTGAGGAAGTGGAAACAGATTTCTATGGATTTCATTACTAAATTACCCTAGACCCCTACTGGTTGTGACACAATATGGGTGATCGTAAACCAATTAACTAAGTCTGCTCACTTCTTGGCAATCAAGGAAACTGATAAAATGGATAAGTTAACTCGAATTTATCTGAAGGAGGTACTTTCGAGACATGGTGTATAGATCTCGATTATTTCTGATCGTGATGCTTGTTTTACATCACATTTCTTGCAGTCGTTACAAAAATCTTTGGGTACATGTCTGGATATGAGCACCGCCTATCATCCACAGTCGGATGGGCAAAGCGAAAGTAATATTCAAACATTGGAGGACATGCTTGTGTGATTGATTTCTGGAATAACTAGAAAGTTCATCTACCATTGGTGGAATTTTCTTACAACAATAGTTATCACACCAGCATTAAGGCAACACCATTTGAGGAGTTGTGTGGGCGAAAGTGTAGATCGCCAGTTTGTTGGGAGGAAGTTGGTGATAGCTAGTTGACTCGCCCCGAATTAGTGCATGAGACTACTCAAAAGATCGTGCAGATACGAAACCGTATGGCTGCATCACGAGACCATAGAAGACCTATGCAGACAAGCGACGAAAAATTTTGGAGTTTCAGGTCGGCGACAAAGTTTTGCTGAAAGTCTTACCGTGGAAAGGTGTGATTCGATTCAGAAAAATGGGCAAGCTTAATCCAAGATACGTTGGACCATTTGAGATTCTCGAAAGAATAGGTCCAGTGGCATATCGGTTAGACCTGCCTGATTCGTTGAGTGGAGTTCACAATGTATTTCATGCTCGAATCCAAAAAAGTGTTCATCTGATGAGACTTTGGTCGTACCACTCGAGGAGGTGCAAGTAGATGAGCAATTACGTTTTTTGATGACCAGTTGTGTAATGGATCGTGAAGTCAAGACCCTTAAGTAAAGCAAGATACCCATAGTCAAAGTTCATTGGAACTCAAGATGTGGACCGGAATTCACGTGGGAACGTGAGGATCAGATGAAGCTTAAGTATCCTCATCTGTTCAAAACGACGACGACAGCCGGCGAAGGTATTGATTAAATTTTGGGACAAAATTTCTTTCAACATGGGGATGATGTGACAACTCACTCGATTTCGTTGTGCCAATGCAGCAAACTAGTGATGTAACACAACCATGTAACGCAATTTTCGGGACGAAAATTCTTTCAACATGGGGATAATGTGACATCTGGTAATTTTCCGTTACCAAAGTCCGTTAGTTCGGTTGGGTCTTGCAAACACGTGTCGTGAGCATACACTAGGTGTCGTTGAACGTTGATAACCTAATAATAATTAACAATGTTATTAGATAACAATTTAATTGATAATGTTGATTCTTAATTTGTGGTTATGTGATTATGAATTTTAAATATTATTTCTAAATTTAACTCGATAACGCGACAACGTGTAATATTTAATTCATGTGTTTTGTTATTAGTTGAAAATACTTATGATTATTATTGTTGATTAATAATACATGTATTTTTAGTTAAATATTGTTAAAAGTGCTAAAAAGATTAACTTTAACAAAAGGTGATTAGAGAGGGTTTAAATGGTAAATTCTATTAAGTCAAGTTGAACAAAATCCAACCCTAGCCCCCGCCCCTCATTTGCGGCCGTGAACCATCCCAAACAACCCATTCTTGCGAATTTGATTAAGAAACGACCCAACTAAGTCGAATTTGGTATCAATTGGGTATTTAAAGGTGTTACCAAGTCCAATTTTTGATTTCTACGCGATAAAGGTTAGATTTTGATTGATTTTTTATAGTCTTTGATCCATGAAGAACCCTAGTTCATTTAACATGATTAAACATGAAATTGATGTTTTTGATGATAGTATGATGTTAGTTGTATTGCATTGATGTTAGTTATGTAAGAAATTCATGGATTTGACGCATTATACATACCTTGCTATAAGTAGAAACTTTTGCGTATGAGATTTGGGAATTATGATGAATTGACGATGTTTATCAAGTTTAGATGGTTGTTATGAACTTAATTAGGTATAAAGTTGATGAATTTATGAATGTGAGTGTTAGATGGATTTTGGGTGTACTTTCCGAGAGGAAAACCTTATTCATGTAGAAAGTTGGATATTGTGAATTGGGCATGTTTATGATGTTAGGATCATGTTAGAATGCTTGTTGATGATGTCCAATATGGTAGATTGTGTTGATTGAGTTGTATGGATGCTTGACGCACTATTTGGGAAATTTAGGTTCTCAGGGAATACTACATGATGATGGAATATGATAGGAGATTATGAAATCATGATTGGGATTATAATAGATCATTGTTGTATGTTAGTTGGTATGAATCTTGTTGTGATGTGTGATAATGATCGTCATACACGCATGCGAATCTAAGACCCCTACTTAGTAGGATTGGCAGCGTTTAGGATTGGAAGTCGTGAGTGGCTTCACATGGCATGTAGTGCTTGATTAGACTCCATATATGATTTATTACTTGTGATGTAATTATAATTGTATTGAGCATGATTGATTGGTTGAGATTCGTATGTGTTGTATGACAAGCTATGTTAGAATGATGATCGTGATAGAACTTATGATTTTGGTTTATGTGAATAATTGTATGATAATCATGTGTATGAGTTGCTATACTTGATCAAATAAGATTTCAATTAACATGTCACCAATGGGTCAAAAGGGTCAACTAGGTCAAATGAGTCTTGTTTTCCAAAACCTTGGGTCAACATGTTTATTGAGCACCTAGGGTTGTTAAGCTTTCTGTGTACCCGTACTTATGTACTTGCGTGTTCTAGGTAACCTTTGAAGGGTTTTCTTTCCACTCATCATTAGCTTTTGTTATCGTTTGTTTGCGCACCAGGTGAGTTCAATGCCCCACTTTTATTTACCCTCTTTTTGGGGGAGAGAGCATTCTATTTCAAACCACTTACTATTAAAAAATGTGTTTAGTAAGACATAGTGTGATATACCATTGAAAGCCCTTACACTTTCGGATCGTTAATTAAGGAATCTAGAGGGAAATCTTGGGTAGTACTACTGGGACTAACAAGCCCGACCCGTACGACTGGAGGTCAAGCGGGTGCAATATTGTCCTAAATGACTAACAGCGTCACCACTTGGTATGTCGTGGCGGGAGGCAACAGACAAACATAGTCAGTTTCGATCGCGAAATCACTATTGTTTATTACTATTGAAATGGACTAGCTATCTATTTCAATGATTTGTTATATTTTACTAAAGCAACTGTTTATGTGATTACAAACTCTTGAACTCACCAACCGTCGTGTTAACACTTTAGTATGCTTTTCTCAGGTCGTTACTAGCAGCTGCCTGGGAGCATGCATTAGTTATGCATACTTTGAACAAACATTCATCTATTTTTGAGTTATTGCATACTTACTTGGTTTAGGCGCGTGTTTTGCACAGTTTACATTTAGTAATTTGTGTTTGAATTAGTTACAAAACGTTTCCGCAAATGTTTAAAGTTTCAATCTCTGAATTATTTTAAATGTTGCATATAGTGTCGTTCTGAGTAATTAATGACTGAGATCCTAGTTTGTTCACTCGCCTCGCGGTAAACCCCGCATGTGGATTTTGAGGGTGTGACAACACAAATTGGTTCCGGCTCTACTGTCCGTGTCTAAGCAATTACACCTCCAGCACACGTTTGCCTCCTCCATTTTGATCGCAATCCATCGGGAGTAAAATCGTAATTTTAAAATGTTTAGAGGAAAACGTATTTTGACCAAATCACATGGAGTAAAAGTAAAGTTAATATATATATATATATATATATATATATATATATATATATATATATATATATATATATATATCTATATTAAATGATAACAAGTATGTTCTTTTGTTTTGTGTTATAACTTATAAGCGAGACCACATGGCTACATATTTGTAAGTTAGTAGGTGTTTATGTGTGAAAAATTATAAATGGTTATGTATGCGTAATTTAGATATATGTAAAGTTTGCATATATGATTACATTTAGGTACTCTATATGGTTAAATATATCTAAATTCCTTGGTGTTCATGTTAGGCTACAAATCCAGGTGACCTCATAGTCGATAATTAATAAGCGCTCAAGATAAGTTTTAATTGGAAAAACCATAGCAAGGTAAATAGTCTTACAACTTGAAATATGTAATTACATCATCAAAACTAGATAAACATATTTTATAGAAGAAGTAAGGACACGTAAAGCAATCTTATAAGGGTAAGGTATCTTCATTGCTTATCCAAACAACTTCATATTACTAGTCAATAAATGTATGATATATTAAGGACAAGTTTCTTGTTCAATATATCAAGAGCTGATAAGTTTTGCGCGTTGTATCAAATTAAACCACATGTTCCACCGCTTGTGCAGGCCCCGTCATTCCTTTGAGTTTCGGTCTGCGACGTACTCCCAGAAATTTTAGTTCTGTTGTTTATCTCTCAAGTTATATCTTTAGAATCTGCTTAATAAATAAATAAAGAATCTAAAAGACCTTTCTTTTTCTCATTCTATACTTTACTTTATTTACATGTAATAAAATACCTCAAAGGATTGTAAGTGAGTTCTTGTTTTGTTTAGAAATGGTTTTAACATTCGTATAAGGTCCATCAATTGCCGCAAGGACATACCAAATACAAAATTATGATACCGCTAGGGACCTTATCTATGTCTTATGAGAAGGCTTTACATTTATGCCTGATTAATGCGGACTTTACATGTATGCCTCATAAAATGGACTTACATCAATGTGTCTTGAACTAAACTTTATATCAATGCCTCTTGGAAACGTCTCTCATCTCTAGTGACATGTTCCCTAGCAAGATCATTTAAACATCCAATCAATCATTAATAATTGAAACATATGTTTATACGTACATAATACTCACATCCTCTCATCATACATAGTATACACAACACCATATAGTAACATAAAGATCATATATATAAATAATAATGATAATAATAATGATAATAATAATAATAATCATAATCATAATCATAATCATAATATATACGACTACCCAACTAATACATATAGTTAACATTTCATATGATATATATACATAAATATATATATACATATATACATACAAATATATACATATATATGTGTGTGCGCGCGCGTGTGTGTAGGGCTTCCCTATAACCATGAACTTTTATGCTAATATATGTGTATGGTATATATGTAAGATGAGATGCAACTTGGGCAACCAGAGATGATTGATTCGCAATTTATTAGACACACTTAGTCTTGGTGTAATATAGAACGGGTTCCAAAGCGAACAATATTTTGTGGCTTAATAATGGGACTTGTTTCGATTCCTTGGTCTTGAAACTGTCACATTAAATATGAAAAAGTGAAAAGTTCTCTAACAGTCAATTTCCTATTAGGGATCTTTAATGCGTTGAAAATATTAGCCCTTCCATATAATCATGAACTTAGGTTTTTGATGATTCTCTCCCTTTAACTTTCCTTGGTGTTCCATTTAGGTTTTATATTTACTAATTTCTCTAAACGTGCAATATTTACAACCCTTACATTACATACAACAAGACAATAGCATGAAATTGGGGTATTGCAAGTCTACTACCCTAACTTTAGGTTTTGTCCTTGAAACCTATTACATAACAAATTTGTTTGGGTTGTATATTCTCATTTAAATTTCTAATGCTCGTGTAGACTTAGACTATTTTTGGCGCTTCCATTAGACTCCGACTTATTTGATGACTTTGTTTATCAATCTCTTCTCTTTCTTGTCAAGCATGCCCTTTTTCTTAATCGTTATAGTTTGATATCTTGTGTCATGTCTTCATTTCTATGATTTCATTGAACCTTTTATTTTTCATTTGAGAGCTGTTGTAACTATACAACAAAAGTTGACCCATCATCTAACTCGATGTCCTATAGTTACGCATATCACACCACTAGCTAAAGCGGAAACACCAAAGGCATGATGAAATTGAATCATAACATAAGGATAAAGAGTACTAAAAGAAATTATTATCAAAACCAAATAACTTATTACATCCAGTTATAGCATAAATAATCAAAATAAAAACAAGCAAATAAGTCTTCAATATATTTAAAGTCTAACCAGGTTAAACTAAAGCTTGTCCTTAAAACCTAGTATGAGCAAAGCAACAAACTTAGTTTCCATTACCTGAAAATATGCTAATATAGGTCAAATAGAAAGTTGGTGAGAATATAGGTTTAGAATTATACATATAGTAGATAATCATGTACACACAACAAACAATTTTCCAAATACAAGTAGTTAAACTATTATAAATGAGTCCACAATCAACCCTAGTGATCAAATGCCCTCACGTTTAACCACCTGAGACAAGAGGTCAGACTAATAGTTTGTTTGTTTAGTATGCAGTTTATGAACATACAGCAACTTCCACCCTAAAATATAACAACTTGTATATTCAGTTTAGTTTTAGAAGTATTAGAAAGTTTGTCAATGAGTTTGCAAAGACCAGTTTTGACTTTAGAATTTGAATTTTTAGTTTGATATAGAGAGCATGTTTCCACCCTAAAATACAAAAAAAAACAAGGCTATGAACTCACATTGTAAAGTAGGCTGATTGATCTTGCAATTTGTAGTAACCTGGCGTGAGGATCGCCCTAAGGAAATTTATTTAGTTAGTTTATTGCATTTGGGATAAGTGAGGGGTTATTATTATAAAAAATTCAAGACGTGGTTGTCTTATACTAGAGATTTATCGTCCCAGAGTAGCACATTCAATAAAAGGATTCTCTAGAAAGAGTTGGTGGATTTTCATAACTTAAGTATCCTTTTGTTTGCCATATAACTACATACAGAGTGAAACGAATCTAGATGTATACTAGACCAAGTAAAAGGTGTGTTTGGTATGTTTAGAAAGTACAAGGAACAAGTTTAAATAAAATCCTAGCAAGGATGAAAATAACAAGTTGTATAGTAGATGGTTATAATTGAAAATATGAAAATTCCTACTAGAAAACATGATTCAAGTTGATAGATAATCGTGAGGATCAATAAAGTTTGGATTTTTATTATTAAGACATTTTTATATTGATTATTTTATAATAAAATCGTTGCATTACATTACATTCATGAAAATATTAAAAAGTTGCAAAATTTAAGGCTTTGACAGCTTTGGATAGGTTTACGTGCTAAACTTGTGTGAACTGTTTGAGAGGTCAAATCAATGAGTTAGAAGACGTTTATTATATGGTTAAAAGATAAGACTCTGAATTCTATTTGAAAAAAGTTTCATCGATAAAAAATTGTTATGAGGAAGATATGGCTATGCGATGTTGACCCTGTGAATCTGTCAAAATCCAAAGTTTCAAGTTTGATATGTATAAGCAAAGTTCTGGTGATTTCATATTTATTTGATACTTTCATCCATCTTAGATCTATGATTACTACAAAGTTCGGATGCCAGACTCAAACCATCCCCAGTAGCTTATGCATCCATGCATGCACCTTCTCAGCATCATCAAATACCTGCCAAATATTATGCATACAAAAGTCAGTGACGCTGAGTGAGTTCAAGTGTTATAATAAAATACTTAACCTTACATTAAAACACTTTGATTTCTTTCATACGTGATCATACATCATACATACATCAAGGTAATATCATTATTATCTTTCATCATCGTTCTTAATCATTCGTTTTCGTACTTTCTTTCATTAAAATATTTCATTTTTCTTTATGGATCACGCCATATGCTCAACCCCAACATTATGCGCGAAGCTGGTACTTTATCGGCGCTTGTAAACAAACCCCTAATCGTTGTGCACAAAGCAGATACATTGTGCACGAAGCAAATACATTATGCACGAAGCAGTTACATTGTGCACGAAGCAAATACATTATGCATGAAGCAGATGCATTGTGCACGAAGCCAATACATTATGCACGAAGCCGATGCATTGTGCACGAAGCAAATGCATTATGCACGAAGGCACGAAGCCGATGCATTGTGCACGAAGCAAATGCATTATGCACGAAGCAGATACATTTCATACATTGTGCATGAAGCAAAATACAATATTGGGGTAAGCGACAAGGATCCCATCATTCATTACTCCCATTTCGTCATTCGTTATCTTCCACTTTCATTACATAATACTTTACGTACGTTCTTAAATCATACCCCGTAAAGTCATATCATAATACATAATATGGAACATAATCACATAACAGCAGCCCACAAGCCTAATAATCAACAGCATAAAGCTCCACTAAACCCGCATCAGTCACTTAAAGTCTACACCAGAATTTTTAGAAATAACCTAAGTGTTCACAGCGCATGAACAAGTATACAGCGGACGGCTCAATATTCTAATTGTCCACAGCGACGCCAGGCCCACATGGACAACTAAGTCCACAGCGCATGACTAAGATTCATAGCAGATGACATAAATATTCTAAGTGTCCACAGTGGACAGCTAAGTCCACAGCGGACAGCCAAATCCACAACGGACAACATATAATCTCTAAGTGTCCACAGCGGACATGCAAATCCACAGTGGATATGCAAATTCCATAGTGGACAGTTTATGTCCACAGCGGACAACATAATAATCTCTAAGTGTCCACAGCGGACTGCAAAGTCCACAGCGGACATGAAAAGTCCACAACGGATGTCTACATGGACAGTTTTTATGCCTAAGTGTCCACAGCGGACATGCCAAGTTCACAACGGACATGGAAAGTCCACACGGACATGCAAAGTCCACAACGGACATGCAAGTCCATAACGGACAGTCTAATGTCCACAGTGGACACCAAGTCCATCACCTACGATTCAACTTATGCAATTTCTATCCTCAAACATCATTTCTAAACATCTACTTAGCATGGTTCTACCAGTTCACACTTAAAACTTCAAAAACAACCATACAACAACATGGAAATCCTTTAAAATCTTACATCTTCATAAACAGTTGTTCTTTTCATGGAAAATCATAGTTTAGTTTAGAAACCTTCTTTTCAGTACGCATAACAGCCCCAGACAAGTAGAAAACAAGTAAAAGATAGGATCTAGAACTCGGTCCAAAAGCTGGAACCCGACTAAAAACTGAGAAGAATACCTTAAAATCTTACCTTTTGAATATCTCTTCCACTTTCTCTCACTAAACCGGATGAAGCATCCCTCTCACTCTAACCGAAAGTTGAGTGTATGGGAGAGAAAGTATGGACATCCTTTCTTTTTTTTTTAAACCCCATTATAGGCAGGTTTGGCCCTTGCACGTTATAACCCCTTGCTTTTGAAATAACTTCCTGTTTGCTCCCTTACTTTTCTTTTCTTTGCTTTTTTTGAAATTTCCAGGTGTTACAATATTTTGTGAGAACTCTGAGAACTCATGGAAAACAATAAAAAAAACATAATTATAACTAAAGTACTAACATTGTAAGTAAATTTAATTCCTTGTATGAGTTTATAAATATAATTTACACGAATTCGTATATTCTAATAGTTTACACATGTGTGTAAATGGTAAAACCTTTACACATGTGCAATGGTAAAACCTTACATATTTAAATGGTAAGCTTACATATGTGTAAATGGTAAGCTTACACATATGTAAACTTTGAAATACATAGATACATGAAAACTAACAAATAAAAGTTCAGCTAACAATGTTATATTTCAAATATAATGATAGGTTCTAGACAAAATATTGGTTTATATTGTTTTCAGGGAGTGCTTGGAGTTCTCACGAAAATAAAAGTTCTCATCTGATCATTATCACGCACACATATATATATATATATATATATATATATATATATATATATATATATATATATGTGTGTGTTGTGTGTGTGTGTGTGTGTGTGGTGTGTATGATATATACATAGGTAAACTTTGAATACAATACATGAAAACTACCAATATAGTTCAGCTAACTTGTTATACTTTAAAAATAATGATAGGTATCTAGACAAAGTACTCGTCTATATTTTTTTAGGGATGTTTGGAGTTCTCATGAAAAATAAGAGTTTCTCATCTAATCATTATCATACACACACACGCGCACGCACACACACACACACATATATATATATATATATATAAACACATACATATATATATACATATATATATATATATATATACATATATAGATATATATATATATATAATCATTATTATAGAAAGAGGTCAAAAGGAACACAAAAAATGAGAAACTAGAGAACCAATCTTAGCAATACATTTGAATTCAAAAAAATTCAACAAAAGGAAAAAAAGGCAAAAAAAAAAAATGAAAAACCCTTGTTTCGTAAGATAAAGCACAAAAAATAAAAAAATAAAAATAAAAACGTCAAGTTCATTTCACTTGTGAAATGGACTTTTTTTGTGAAAAAATTGATTTCACTTGTGAAATGTTACCTTTTTTTATTTTTTTTTATTTTTTTTACATTTCTTTCCCTTTTCATGTTGAAATCATATTCCAGCGTTTATTATTATTTTTTATTTTTTTCTTTTTTCTTTGAATTTTTTTTGTAATTAAAATGTGTGGCTAGGATTAGTTTCCTAGTTTATTTTTTTTTTGGTGTTTCCTATTGAACCTTCTCCCACTATCATATATATATATATATATATATATATATATATATATAATATATATATATATATTATATATATATATAGATATATATATATATAAATCACACGAGAACTCCTACATTTTATGAGAACTCGAAAACTCGTATGAGTTTATATGTGATACTTTACATGTACTCATATTTCTTAAAAATTTTACACATATGTAAATGGTAAAAACATACACATGTGTAAATGATAATCCTACACATGTGTAATTTTGAACCTATATATGGGTAAGGTTTGATTATTAATCCTTCTTATTAAAATAGCCATATTAACTTTTCAAGACCAATCAAAATTAATATTGTTTTTTGAATTACATCATCACACATATACAAAAATATGTTATTTTAAGTATGTGCACAAATTCATAAGCGTAAAAAAGTTTCCTCTTTATATTTACACATACATCTATAAATATTTTCATGTTGTAAGTGTAACTTATACTATTTTAAACTATTTACGCTTACAAATTTACACATATGCATAAAAGAATATATTTTTTATATGTGATGATGTTATTTCAACAAAAAAAAGATAATAATTTTGATTGATGTTGAAGAGTTAACACGGTTATCATAATAAAAGAGGGTTAACATTTAACATCTCTCATATATATATATGATATATATATATATATATATATATTATATAATATATATATATATATATATATATATATATATAGGAGGGATCAATGAAAACCAAGAAACCAATATCCACCAATCATAATTTTTGTAATTTAATTTTAAATAATTAATGTAAAAGGGGTGATTTAGCCTTTTTAACTTGTTCCTATTTATTAATTATTAAATAAATTAAACTAACTCCCTAAATTTACTCATAAGCATCGACGGTTTCTATATACGGATTTGATTTCCAAATCTTCGACAAGTCAAACATGATTCTCATTGCCTATTGAACATATGAATCAACATAGCGTATACGAATGTGATGGAAGGGATGAATTCGAGAGTTTAGACATCATCGGTCGAGATTTCTAATTCAGACAATGCTATGGTTAATTTGGTTGAATGTTTGGTTAATAAAGGTGGTGTCTTTTCAATTTAGAATTCGGCATATGATGATCTAATAGTTGGTTTCGATCGATTTCAGGATAATGTACATGATGATGTTGAAGTTGTAGATGAAGGTATATGTATCCTGTTTTTTTTACACTCCTTACATATATGTACCATTGATGCTCACATTATGTATTCATATTCATCTAGTAATTCATGTTAACTAGCTAAATGGAAAACTTGTATTTATCTGAATTTAATTGTTTGTACAGTTTTTGAGTTATGAATGCTATTGTAGATTTGAATGAATAATGGTTCATGTTTTATTGTATGAAAGTTCTTGATTTTGAAGTTACATATATGTACTAGTTATGTTGTATATATTCAATTTATAACTTGAAAATTTCTTATATGTATAAATGACCAGTTATATTTTTGTATATTTTATTTGTAACTAGTATATTTTGAATTAAATAATTTGTTGATTATGTGTTATAGTTGATATATATATATATATAATATATATATTATATATATATATAATATAATTTTCATAAGTAATTACATATATTTATCAATGATGTGTGATTAGCTATAATGTGGTGTATGATGAAGTAGATAACGCCATTGATATTGATTGCAACCAATACCATCAACTTGAAAATGGAAATGATGCCTTATTTCTAACTGGTGTTGAAAATGAAGGTAAATAACCAACTCCTTTTGAAATATTTATTTTTATTTTTACATCCTTTTTTTTAATTTGATTTATATTTTGTCTTTGCAGATTCATTGCGTAGCACTCAATACCAATCCCCCAATGGATCTATATTTGTAACCAATATCATCAATTTGATTTATATTTTGTATTGGACTCCTATTGTATCAGTAGATCATAAGCCTATGGTTGGATCTAGGTTTCGAAACTGGGCTGATGCTTTAAGGATGTATGAGGCCTACGCTGAGAAGGCCGGTTTCAGTACTCGGCTAGGTATAGTGAAAAAGAAGAAATGTGTGATTACTCATAGATACATTTTGTGTAACAAGGCTGGAATACCTAATGGCAGGGTCAATGACTGTGACATCCGGTAATTTTCCGTTACCAAACTCCGTTAGTTCCGTTAAGTCTTGCATACACGTGTCGTGCACACACACTAGTTGTCGTTGACGTTGGTGACTTAATAATAATTAGTAATGTTAAATTGATGATATTTAAGTTAATAATGTGATTATTAAGTTATGCTTATGTGATTTAATGTTAACTGTAACTTTATCGCGTAAGTGGAAACGTGTGTATCATTTCGTGGATCTTGTGATTTGTGGGATAATTCTAAAATTAGTATGGTTGACTAATAATTTTACATTATTAATTTAAAACTCTCTTAAAAAGTATTTAAAAGATTAATTTGATTAAAAATACAATTACAAGGTGTAAAGTGTAATTGTGAAAGAAATCAAGTTACAAAATGTAATTTCCAACCCTAAAACCCCCCCATCGGCCGCGACCAACTCTCTTCCCCCTCTCCCTTGCGAAGACCGATTGAGATCAAGCACAAATCTAGGATTTTGGACCGATTGCAAGGCATACATCGCACTAGAAGCATCCATCTCGTCCTTTTCGCGATTTAGAAGGTATTTCATGTTTCTTCATGTGTTTTGTTCTAGCCTAGAGTTTGTGTGCGTTTGGATGAATTGGTGGTCAATTGATGCTTGTTTGTTGATGTTGATTTGTTTGTTAGATAGAATGCATGCTAATTCACGTCAAGTATGCAATAAAGTTTGATTTTGGTTGTTTGTTCATATGATTATCTTTAGCCGAAAGTTTGATGCAATTTTGATCAATTAGATGTTGAATGTTGTTGTTTGATGTTGCAATGATGCTAGTTAGGTTGTATGCATATTAGTTAACATCGATTTTGTAAGAGATGGGATTTTGATTCATTGTTCATAGGTTACTAAGAATAGTAACTTTATTTTGCATGAATTGATGGTTTGATGATTATGAATGTTATGGATGTGTTTTTGGTGATGATTAGATGCTAGGTTGATGATATGCCAATTGAAAATCAAGAAGATGTGTCATAGTTTCATACATTGCTAAAAATAGTAACTTTTTGGTGTTGAATGTTGATGAATCATGATGATTAGATGTTGTTGATCATGTCCAGATATTTCATCATGGACTTGAATTGGTATGTAATGATGAATTCATGAATGTCTTGGGTGTTTGATGGATTGGGATGAACTTTCCAAAAGGGAAACTTTAATTGTGAAATCTCTTAATATGATGATTTGGGCATGTTAGGAGCATTTGGATCATGCTAGTAAGTTCATAGATGAGTTCTAAGGTGATAGAATGTATTGGGTGGATTCAATGGATGTTGGTTTGGGTAATTATCTATTTTGGCCTGTTTGTGGAAGTTCATGCTTATAAATCATAGGAGCATGTCAGGATTTTGATTGATTGATGGTTAATCATGAATGAATGTTTTGGAATGATTTGGATTGTGGTAATTAATGTGTGTTGATCATCATACACACGTGCGAATCTGAGGCCCCTACTTAGTAGGATGGCAGGGTTTAGGGTGTGAAGTCGTGAGTGGCTTCACATGGCATGTGATGCGTGATTTGATCCTTGTATGGTGTATTATTTGTGTTATAGATGTTAGAGCATGATAATAGATTTTGAGATTCGCATGACTTGTATGATATCTGGCGTATGATGATCTAATTAGTAATGTGGTTAATGAAGTGTTATATGTAATCAGTTTGTATGATAATCATGTGGATAGGCTGTTATGCTTGTTTGAATGGAAATTCACCTATAATGTCACCAACGGTCAAACGGTCAACTGGGTCAAGTGTGTCTTGTCTTTCTAAAACCTTGAGTTCGTTGGGTTGTAGAGCACTTAGGGTTTCATATTGATTCTGTGTACACGTACTTATGTACTCATGTGTTCTAGGTGATCTTTGAAGGTTGTCCTTCCCCTCTTTCTTTCAAGTTAAGCTCTAAGTTATTCTTGCGCGTATCAGGTGAGTTCTTGCCCCACTCTTTTTACAATAATCTCTTTGGGGGAGATAGTATACTGTTGATCACAAACGCTTTTAATATGAGTGTGTATAATATTAATATAGTGTGTTTACCATGGAAAGTCCTCACACTTTCGGATTGTTAATATGACTAGCGGGAAATTTTGGGTAGTACTACTGGGTTTGACGAGCCCCACCTGTGCGACTCGAGGTCAAACGGATGCAATTTTGTCCTAACATATATTCGTCACGACCTGGTAAGTCGTGACGGGAGGCACAAACTATCACAGTCAGCTTCAATCGCGAAATCACTATGTTTAATATTTTCATGTTAATAGACTAGCTATCTATTGCAATCACTACTTATGCTCTGGAAACTGTTGATTGGTTTATATTTTAACGCAACTCTTGAACTCACCAACCATTGTGTTGATATTTTAGTATGCTATTCTCAGGTTAAGGTTGCTATTGCCTAGGAGCACATCACACGGGTCAGCATCATGGTGTTTGGCAGCATGTTATGAAACATTGTTTTGGGTTAAGATTGTTTAAACATCGTGTTTTAGTTTTGCATAATACTTGGGCGCGTATGTTTGCGCATTTTCAAATCATGTTTCATTGTTTTGGGTTTACTAGTTTATTTAACGCTTCGGCATGGTTTTAAAGTTTGAACTTTGGATGGTTGATTTTAAAAGTGGCATATAGTGTCGTTCTGAGTAACTATTGTGATCCTGGTTTGTTCACACGCCTCGCGGTAAAACTCCGCTCGTGGATTTTGAGGGTGTGACAATGACACATTGGATGTTACCTCAAGTTTCGTGTCCGTCGAAGGAACTTTAAAGTTTGTGATTGTCGTGCTCGTATAAAATTCAAAGCTATTGAAGGCACTGAAGGATTTGAAGTTTATGGGTTTGATGAGGCACACAACAATGGTTTGGTGAATTCGGATAATTTACACCTGACAAGAAAGCGTAGGCTTGAATTTGTTGACAAGGAGTACATTGCTAAATGTCGTTTGGCAAGTGTTGGTCCTTCAAAAGCACATAGGCTGCAAGTCGCATTAAAGGGCGGTCATCATATGGTTTGAGGAACTAAGACTGATTATAAAATCTTTAGTAGGGATATAACCAATTACATTGGTGATAGTGATGGCCAATTCTTCTTAGATAGGATGGAGCGTAGGGTGTTACTTTTCTTTTACTTTTCTTTCTACCTGCATACCCAAGTAATGTGTAAATATTTATGTAAATACAATATCTAAACTAGAATACAATTTTTATATCCAACTTACTTGATGACATCTTGAAATGTTTTGTAATCTTTACCGGTTCACTTCCTACATAATCAAATTCACATTATGAAATGTACTATAATACCAATAAACATACGCATTAAATACAAAAAAATTAAGACATTATAATAGCCCTAATCAGTTTATGTTATTCTTATGCTTGCGTCAAATATACATATACGTAACACAATCCTTTCCTTTCATTGAATCAATTTTAAAAGAAAGTTTTTAAATTCTCCACAATTTGACAACTTTCTTAGGTCTTTAGATTCTTAATAAACTACTATTATCATCAAGAATGTTAATCATACATCTCTCAACCTTTCAAATTCATTGGTACACATATGTACCTACAAAGTATTCTACTCTATATACGAACTAATAACTCAAAACAACCCCTTAAACATAAGTAACCCTTTCGATTATTGGTCGCTTCACATACATCAGACCAATTAAGACATTAAATAGCCCTAATCATTTATGTTATTCTTATGTTTGTGTCAAATATACATATACGTAATACAATCATTCCCTTTCATAGAATCAATTTTAAAGGAAAGTTTTTAAATTCTCCAAAATTTGACAACATTATTAGGTCTTTAGATTCTTATAAACTACTATTATTATCAAGAATGTTAATCATACATCCCTCAACCTTTAAATTCATTGGTACACATATGTACCTACAAAGTATTCTACTCTCTAATACGAACTAATAACACAAAACAACCCCCTAAACCTAAGTAACCCTTTCGATTATTGATCGCTTCACATAATCAGACCAATTAGACATTATAATAGCCCTAATCAGTTTATGTTATTCTTATGCTTGTGTCAAATATACATATACGTAACACAATCCTTTTCTTTCATAGATCAATTTTAAAGGAAAGTTTTTTAAATTCTGCACAATTTGACAACTTTATTAGGTCTTTAGTTCTTAATAAACTACTATTATTGTCAAGAACGTTAATCATACATCTCTCAACCTTTCAAATTCATTGGTACACATATGTACCTTCAAAGTATTCTACTCTCTAATACGAACTAATAACACAAAACAACCTTCTTAACCTAATACTACTGTCAAACAATGGATTATACTTCAATTTCTACACAATCCGCAATGCAATATCGTTTTTGGCATTTTTCAAATAAAAATTTCATGAAATAAACACTTCTGAAACCAGAACTTATGCACCTTTAATGTCGATTTGAACCTCCTTTGTTCGTCGCCCTTTTCTTCCAAGTTAATCGTTTGTCTTCTTCAATATGGTGATTCTTCGCCCTTTTCTTCCAAAAGTAATTTCAATTTCTCAAATGTGGTGTTTAGAAGTGAAGATTTTGATCGAGAGAAACAAGATAATTTTTTAGGAAAAAATATATGGGTTAGTTATAAATTAAAAGTAATTTCCCAGATTACCCTTATTCTTTGTTATTAAAATTTGGATTATTTTCTTTACAAAAATAACCTCTATTAATTAATAACCATTGATCTAAATGATCAATGGCTATTAATTGGTTTACATAGTTTTCAATCTAATGTAGTTTTCATTGGATCATCCTCATATATATATATATATATATATATATATATATATATATATATCTTATTCTTTGTTATTAAAATTTGGATTATTTTCTTTACAAAAATACCTCTATTAATAATAACCATTGATCTAAATGATCAATGGCTATTAATTGGTTTACATAGTTTTCAATCTAAATGTAGTTTTCATTGGATCATCCTCATATATATATATATATATCTATATATATATATATATATATATATATATTATATATATATATATATATATACTATATATACAATAATATACATATACATATACATATATATACATATATATATATACATAGAAATATATATACATATATATATACATAATATACATATACATATATATACAATACATATATATATATATATATATATATACATACATATATTATATATACATATACATATATACATATACATATATATATATACATATACATATATAATATATATATACATATATATATATACATATATATACATATATATATATATATGTAAGACATACAACATACATATATATATATATATATATAATATATATATATATATATATATATATATATATATATTATATATATATATATATTATATATATATATATATATATATATATATATGTAGAGACATACACACATACATATTTATACATATACATACATACATATATATAAAGTTTAGAATACAAAAATATCTTTTTTCCTAAACTTGTAAAGTAATTCGAGTTTAGATCTTGATAATTTTTGACGGAGATTGAAGTCTGGATTAATATAAGGTAGAATTTTAAAACGGTTATGGAGAGGTAAATTAAAAATAGCTTACAATTGTTTACTCTACGTAAATTTTCTAATTTTTATTAAACGCATGTATGTATTTTTATATAATAGTATTTTTAAAAAAGGTTATACCATGATTTATATTAAGCGCGTATAAGTTTTTTTACTATAAGTATAATCTTGTTCTACAATTTTTAAAAATCACTTAGAAAACATCTATATGTTGTGCGTATTATTTGCATAATTATTATTCTGTGTGAGTATTAAGATATGTCCATAATTGGAAATATCGATTGCATACTTATCTCTCTAAATGGAGTAATTGACAGAGTTATCATGTTTGGATGAAAATGTAACATGTTTGGATGAAAATGGTAATTTTTAAATCATTGTCACACCCTCAAAATCCACTGGCTGGGTTCTATCGCGAGGCGTTTGACAAACCAGGATCTAAGAGATAGTCATATCAAACGACACTCTATACTATTTAAAATATGGATTTGATCTTAAATCAAAGTATAACATAGTTTTCAATGTAATCAATGCGGAAGCGTAAACGTTTGTAAAACCATGCGTAATTAATGTGCAAAACAAGGCACCCAATGAAAAGTAGTAAATATAAATGAGTTTGTTTTCAAACAATACAGACGATGTATGAACCTTCGATGAGCAACCCTAGCCTTAAGCATGCCGGTGACCTGACAAAACATGCTAAAATATGTCAACACAAGGTTGGTGAGTTCATAGGTTTAAATCGGTAAATATGTTTTAGCATTTGCATGGTAGAAGTAAACAAAGGTATATCATTGGTAGCTTGCCTATATGTCAAGTTATGTAGCGTTTCAAAACCGAAGCTCACTATTTCTAAGTTGTTTTGCCTCCCGTCACATCTTATCATAGAACAATGGCCAATATCTAGGTCAATTAAACACCCGTTCGACCTCTAGTCGAGTTAGCGCGACTAACATGGTTGGGCTTTGTCAAATCTAGTAGTGCTGGACCGGTTAAGGGATGGTCAATACAATCAGCCTCACAATAAGGAGAGTATTAGAATACTTAACAAATCAAATAGAAAACCAGGTTTATATGAATGATACTAAGAACACAAGTAAACAATAAAACAAAACTAAGAACAAGAACAAGATAAGTATGGTTTTCAAGAATGTTGTGTATTGCTCTCAAGTTCTTTTACAAGTGTTACAAAACATAAAAAGAAATACAAGAACCTGAGATACTTTATACTACATCCTACAGTCGGCCATAATTTGAAGACCAGCTGGAAACACTAATCTAGACAACAAGATCAATGTAAAGTCAAAAGACAAATTGCCTTTTGACTAGTGACTATAACATGCTAAAGCTCACATCGTAATATATTACAAAAAGGATAAAAGGTACAAAGTAGAAAGTTACAGACTCTAAACCATAATCTACAGTGGACCTTTTCACCAACTCATGCAAGTTGTTGAGTCTTCAGAGTTGCAGTGGAAAGTTGGTCAGCTTTATGCAAAAGTAGATCAGAGAAAGCAAGTCCTCTCTATCTTTAAAAGAAATCAGTCTTCACTTCATTGGCTTCGAAAGATTTTGTCTTTGAATCTTCAAAAGACTTTGTCTTTGAAGCTTCAAAACACTTCATCTTTGGCTTCAGAAGATTTGGTCTTTGGCTTCGGAAGATTTTACACTTAGAATAATTTGCTGTGAGAAGTGTAAAACTTCTGAAGTAACTTCTATTCTGCATAATGTGTATGCAAGCTGGAAGCTCCTTGGTTGTCTTGGTTTCTTTGGTTGCATCATCCTTTCAAATATAACCTTACAAACTCCCCCTATGCTGATGCTACCAAAACAGGGAAGTATACTTATATATTGACAGTCCTCGTCAGGATCAAGATCATTCCTTTCTTCATCAACTGATAAGGATCCCTTAGACTCTCATAATACTTCTCTGATGACATACCACCTATCTGGATTAGTAGCAAAAGTCCAGTACAGGATGGGTCTTCTGGTTGCAAGAGGCACTACTTGAATTGGAGTTGGTTGAGCAGCCTCTTCTTGCACTACCTTAGTATGCTCTAATTCATCCTAAGGTGTAGAGGTGGATGCCTTTAACTTCTTCTTAGAAACATTCTTCCTGGCCATCCTTTTCCTCCTTTTGAAGTCTTTAACTAAGAAGACTGGCCTTCAGCACCAGGTTGACTTGTTATGTCTTTCTCTTGGGTCCTCTTCCCTCACAAGGTCAGAAGTAGAGGGATTTGGACCATGCTGTGGATCACAAGATGAAGTTGGCCGAGATGCAGCTCTAGGCTCAGGTGGTGTTGTCTCAGTGGGTTAAACCTTACCTTAACTTTAGGTTGAGCTTGACTTGGTAGAGAATGCAAGTCAGCAAGCTCTCCTTTTTTAATCTTCTTCTTGATCACTCTAATATGCTCTCCATAGTGGATAGAGACATTGGACCAAGCCTCCTTCCGAGAATCCATACAGCTTCAAGAAGTCATCATCCTCTGCCTATCAGTAGATTTCTTTTGACTCTTTTGGATGATAGCTCTTGACTTTGTAGCTTCTTCCTTAATTTTTCTCTTAGAAGCTTTTTGTTATTTGATAACTTGTTGCTCCAGCTGCTTAAGATACTCGAATTCAACATATTCATATGATAAGGGAAGAAGTTTAGATGCCTGATAGAGATATGTGGCACTCAGGTAGCTAATCTTGTTTTCTCTGTTAGCATCCTTGTCTACCTGAGGTTGTTCAGTTGCCACAGCCTCTTTCTCAGGACTTTCCTAAACTGGGGAGAGGATAGGAGCATGCTTGTAGAGCCTTTTCTGTCTCCTTTCCTCCTTGATTTTTAGGAGCAATTCTGCATCCTCTGCCTCCTTCCTCTCCTTTAACAGCTCTGTGTCTACCAGTTCATTTAGTTGCTCTAAGGGAAGAGAGATGAGTTCATCTATGTTGTAGTTCCTCACCCCAAGTAGTTTAATCTTGCTGCCATCAACTTATCATCCCGAGTGTTGGCCTGGGGGTAGCCTGATAGCAGCTTCCATGACCCTGGAGACCTTCTTAAACTCTCTCACCTTAGCTTCCTCTTCCTTTCTCTCTCCTCCTCCTCGATCTCCTCAGAGGTTGTCTTTCTCTACCCTTTGTCACGCACAGGACTTGGTGACTCAGGGTGGAAAGAGCTTTGGCCTTCATTGCTTGGTTCAGCAGTTAAGCTCTGGCCAGAGAGTGGTTGTAAAGCACCTTCACGTGCTGGTGCCTCACTGAGGGTGATGATATTGAAAAAGTTCTTGTAAGAAGGTTCACAGGGTCTATCACTGGGCCTTCAGTCAAGGTTTCCTATTTGAAGCTAATCTTAGGTTCCATCTCAACATCCAGTTGACAAATGACATTGCTATTAGCCTTTGTCTTCTTCTTTGTTTGAACTCTTTCACAATCCTATTTTGACTAGGATTGGCAAGTGGCATGTGGACTTAAAATTGAAAACCTCTTGTTGCCCCTAAAGTCTATGCAAAAATCAGAGCTTTCCTGTCAGCATCATACCTCCACCCAAGTATTTCATTCTCAGCATCATGGGGTGGGTAGACATAGCTCCTGGAATACCTTCCTCAAAGAGACTTTGAATGAGAGAGTCCACATCAATATGGACTTAAGGAGGTTGCTGAGTATGGACAATTGCAAGTGAGGCTGGTGAATCCTCAATGTCCATACTTTGTAAGAACTCCCAAGTCTGTGATTGCTTGAACTTTCTCCCCCTTTTTGGTAGCATCACCCAGTTGCATAGTGAGATAGGGGTTAGGTCTGTGACACCACAGGTTCTTGTGTTTCTGGTTGAGTCCTCCTTAAAGGTCTCCTAGCTATTTGTCCCTGTGATCAGAAATCTCAAGTTGCTATCATTGACCCTTTTTAGCAAGGTAGTCACCTAAGATTCAAATGACTAACCTTAGAGACTAAATAGGTGCATATTTGAGTTAGCTTTTGCACCTTTAGTCTCATATTCCCCTCATCTTCATCAGAAGAATCACAGGGATATAAGAGAATAGGACCTAAGTCTTCTTCCTCATCACCAGCACTTTGTTCTTGGCCACTGGATTTCCCCTGCACCATGACAGCTTCAAGTGAAGTGTCAATGGGCTGGGTTGCCATGGTCGAGTTTAAATGATGTAATCACTTATTGAAGTGAGAGCCTCTTCCATATGACCTCCTGAACAGGTTCAGGAAGATCCACCTCAGTAGTAGGTGGATGATATGGGCTAGACATGGGAGAAATAGGAGTACTCATCTCTCCTTGAGCAGGGGAGGAGAAGAGAGGCTCATGATACTCACTAAATCCCATATCTTCATCATTATAGAATTCTAGGTTTGGAATGGGTTGGTTTAGATCAAGAGGCTGGGATGGTAACTGTCCCCTGAAGGTTGTTCACTAGAGTGTCGAGACTCTGAGTGAAGGCTTAAGGCTTGGGGGTTGTGAGCTCATCAAGCTAGCATGAGGAACCTCAACACTGATCATTGGTAGATGGGAGTGGTTTGCTCCTCAGGAGAGGTGGAAGCTCTAGTGTCCACTTCCTCCTGTATGGATGTAATATAGGGGACTGCAAAACTGAGTAGCATGTGCAGGGGTTTGTTTGGATTTTCTTTGGTAGGTGATGGTTATTTGTGGCGTTAGAGGGGGTTGAGAAGTAGGAGGTGTGGGTTCAACACTAGCTGGTGCTACTAGGTTGTCACCTTAATGAATGAGCGGACAAAGGTTGTTTCTACCCTTGAGAAGCCAATAGTTGGCTTTCTCATAGTCTTGAAGATACTAGGCTTCATCTGTCCTAATTTTAGAACATTACCAGTTCCCCTTAACTGTGAGCCCAGTTCACAGTTGGAATGTGCTAGACATATCTAGGGAACATGTAATATTATAAGGAGTCCAAGTTTGCAAGTAAATTAATGTACACAAAATGTGAATACCTGAACTTGACTCCCTGAACCATCCCATGCTATGTAGGAAGGTCCTCTGGAACTTGGTCCCATCCTCCTGCTTGTTAGATAGACTGTGAAGACGACATGGAGGAGGTATTTCCATTGAGAGGAAACCTTCCCTTTCCTGAAGGTCTTGATAGAGAAATAGAGAAATCCCCTCATAGCCCATCTAACTAAATGTATGGTTAATAGCAGATTTTGGGAAGGACAAATCACCTTTGACATCATCTAGCCTTAGATGTGAGTTTTATGGATGCTGGAGTGATGAAGATTTCCTCCCCTGTGCTGAGGAAACAGTGCCTTCTCCCATCCATGGTGACCTTTTGATAGGTCCTCTAGAATTCCAACAGCTGATCCTCATAGAGTGGAGAATCGGTGAGGGAGGTGAAGTAGTTCGATAGAGTGAGAAAGCAACAAACCTCTGAGAAGCCAGGATCTTTCTCAGAGTTCAATAAAGCAACTTGATTATGTTGCCTGTGAAGTTGCATAAAGAAATCGGGTTGGCTTCTACGATGAAGATTGGCCATTTTGAGATAGATTTGTTGTGAGGAAGATAAGAACAAGGCTGTTTGTGGGTGAATTTAGGTTGAGAAAATTTTTTCAGATGAAGATAGTGAAAGAGGGAACCGTTAGGAGAGAATATATATGAAGTGGATTTGAGACAAAGTTAATGCAAAAGGATAAACTTTGAATCCGAATGTCGATCCCACCTTTAAAAAGTGCCAAAAAGTAGTTTTCTTGGAAGTCGAAAATCTTCCGAAGGTATTTTGTCTTCGGAAGTTTAAGAAAAGCTTCCAAAACCAATTTGGCTTTGGAATATATTCATAAGATTTGTGAAAATTTTGCTTCTAAGGAAAATACTTAGAGAATTTTGCTTCCGAGACATGTTTTGTTTCAAAAGAATTCAGGACTTGGAAGTTTTATTCTTAAGAGAATAATCTTCTGAGACTTGATTGTTTTCGGAAGAAAATTATCTTTCAAATACATGTAAGTACTTAGAAGCATATTTATGCTTCGGAAGATATATCAGAATTTTCTCCGAAGGTAAATGTCTTATAAGTAATTATTTGATTTCAAGACATAATATTCTTCCGAAGACAACTTGATATCTTCTGAAAGAAAATCTGTTTACAATTTCAAAAATCTAAGGAATATCTTTTGAAAAAAAATTTCCTAAAGGAAACTGGGATTATAAAGATGATAAAATAGACAACTTAGGACACACAGGTTTTAGAAATAGAATTGATTTAAGTTTAACAAAAATCTATTCAAAGTTAATCATCCCAATAGCTGATACAAGATATTTGAATCTTTGTTCATTAAAAGTTTTAGTGAACAGATCAGCATATTGTTCATTTGTGTTAACTTTGACTAGTTTGATTAATCCTTTTTCAAAATTATCTCTAATCAAGTGATACCTGATGTTGATGTGTTTTGTCCTTAAGTTCTACATAGGATTCTCTGTAATAGAGATAGCACTATTGTTGTCTATGTGGATGAAGTCTCTTTGAAGTTGAGACCATAGTCTAGCATCTAATTCTGAATCCAAGCACTTAAGCACAGTAGCTTGTAGCAGCAATGTATTTAGCTCCAGTAGTTGAATGCAGACACATAGGATTGTTTCTTGAATTGCCATGAGACAATCCTTCCACCAAGGAATTGATACCCCCCAGATGTAAATTTGCAGTCATGTTGCAGCCACTATAGTCACTATCTGTATAGGCATACAAATTGATGTCAAATTTTTTGGATACCAAAGGCCAAGCTTAGGAGCACCTATGAGATATCTAAGAATTCTCTTGATAGCAACCAGGTGAGATATCTTGGGGTGGCGATATCTTGCACAGATGCATGTGGAAAACATGATATCAGGCCTGCTGGCTATGAGGTACATAAAAAACCCAATCATAGCCCTGTAGAGATGTTCATCCACACACTCCACCTCAAGATAAGGTCCAAAGGAGTGGTTTCAGGCTATGGGAGTCTTTGCAACCTTGCAATCAGTCATGTTGAATCTTGTAAGGATGTCTTTTACATTCTTTGACTAACTTATGAAGATTCCATTTTTAACTTGCTTCACTTGAATTCCTAGAAAGAAATTGAGTTCCCCCATGGCACTCATTTCAAATCTATTCTTTATCATCCCCTCAAAGTCTTTACAAGCATTGGATTAGTTGACCCGAAGATAATGTCATCTATATATACTTGAACCAGCATTAAGTCATTCCCTGTTCCTTTGATAAAGAGAGTTCCATCTATAGTACCCCTCTTGTAGCCATGTTGACAGATATACTAAGATAGTGTCTCATACCACTTTCTTGGACTTGGTGTAGACCATTAAGAGCTTTTTCAAGCTTGCAGACATAATCAGGATGATCTGGGTCTGCAAAGCCAGGTGGTTGTTTGACATTCACCTCTTTATTAATCACCCCATATAGAAAAGCACACTTGACATCAAGTTGGTAGACCTTGAAATCCTTGGATGCAGCAAAAGCCAGGAATATTCTAACAGCTTCAAGTCTTGCTACAGGAGCAAAATCATCTGTGTAGTCAATTCCCTCTTCTTATGGATATCCTTGAACAACTAGTCTGGCCTTGTTCTTGATGACAAGTCCTCTATCATCCTTCTTGTTTCTAAAAACTCACTTTATTCCTATGGTAATCTTCCCTTGAGGAAGAGGACATGTGTTCCAAACCTTTTGTCCTTTGAATTGAAGCAGCTCCTCTTGCATTGCTTCAACCTAACTTCCATCCTTCAAACTCTCATCAACTTTCTTTGGCTCTATCTATGATAAGAAAGAAGAGTATAGACAAACATTTTTATCATGGGTTTGTCCTCTTATTCTCACCCATGTATCAACAATTCCAATGATGTTTGTGGTGGGGTGTGACTTGTGGATCCTAAGTTGAGGGATCATAGTAATTTGATTGGAAAGATCTAAATTTGAGAAATTTAGATCTGGCAATGGAGTATCACCCACCACATCAACATACTTATCAAGAGAAGCTTGATCCAATGAGTGTGTGACATCATTTATGTTGTCTTCTATGGAGTGGTTATCATCATCAAGAAATTCTTGATCACTGTCACCACCTCCATTTCCTCCTACATTTGAAGTTCCTTCATCTGAGACTTGAGCTTTTGAGCTAGAATTTGTAGGTGCCTCAGATGTATCAACTGAATTTGTCATGTTTGTACAGATAGGATCTTTACTTGCAGGATTAGTTACCACTGGAGCTGAAGTAGTATTCTTGCTTGGTCTTCTCAGCTCAAATCTTGGGTAAGGATATCCATTTGATAACTTACCTGTAGATCCAGAAACATTCTCACAAGATTTATTAAAACAGTTTGTAACTAAATCAAGATAAAAAAAGCCAATCAGGACCAGAACCCTTTCACACTAGGAGTGTGCTCATTGAAGGTCACATTGGTTGACTAGTTCTGAGATTATATACTCTATAAACCTTAGCTTAGGAAGAGTATCCAATAAAGTGTCCATCATCTGATTTCTCAGAAAATTTGGCTATTTGATCTTTAGTATTCAAGATGTTACAAGGACATCCAAATGACCTGAGGAAACTAACAAATGGTCTCCTTTTGTGCCACAACTCATAAGGAGTCTTACTATGAGTCTTAACCACTGAAACTCTATTCTACACATAGCAGGCTATGTTGATTGCCTCTGCCCAGAAGGTGATGGGCAGTTTAGAGTCAGACAACATGGTTCTTGCAGCCTTAATAAGTGTCTTGTTTCTCCTCTCAGCAACACCATTTTGCTGAGGAGTCCTGGGAGCACTATATTGTCTTGTAATACCTTTTTCATCACAAAATATGTTAAGGATTTGGTTCTTAAATTCTATTCCTTGATCACATCTTATGGTTTTGACCTTGTGATCACATTGATTCTTAATTTTCAGAATGAAGTTTTTCAAGATCTCATGAGTCTCATCCTTAGTACTAAGGAAAAAGATCTAAGTGAATCTTATGAAGTCATCTGTGATCACCAAACAATATGAGGTCCTTCCTAGACGCATTACACTGGTGGGGCCAAAGAGATCCATATGTAATAAGTGTGGGGGAGTAGTGATAGAATTTCTTTCCTTTGGCTTGTGAGACACTTTGTGTTACTTCCCTTTCAGGCATGTTACACAGTGGTCATCACTTGTAAACTCTTTCTTTGGTATTCTAGTTACCAAATCATTCTAAATTAATTTATTCATGTTTTTAAAGTTTACATGACACATTCTTTTATGCTAGAGGGAAGACTCATCACTATTTGCTTTAGATAGAAAGCAAGAAACTTCTCCTGAGGGAGATGTTTCCTGGAAGTCCATCTTGTACATGTTTCCTTTCTTGTAGGCTCTGAGCAGGATATGCTCTTGAGGAATGACCACTCTGGGATTAAGAACAATACACTCATGCATAGTGAAGAACATGTTATGTCTCTGATCATAAAATTAGGATACACTCAGTAGATTGTACCCAAGCTCTTTGACAAAGTTTACCTTTTTAATACTGATCTTACCATTTATGACCATGCCCCTTTCAGTAATGTAACCTCCAGCATCTCCTCCAAAAGTAACTGGCCCTCCATCAATTTTCTCAAAATTTTGAAGTAGAGAACCATTGCATGTCATGTGCCTTGAGCAGCCAATATCAATGATCTATACATTTCTCTTGGTCTTTAGCTGTTCCAGCACAAGAAAGAAATGTTTAGTTACATTTTGAAACCCAAGCCTTATTGGTCTTGGGCTCATCAAAGTGATTTGAAGGCAATATAATAGTAATTAATCCTATGTTCAAGTTTTGAGGATCATCAGCTGTTGTAAATGAAGAACTTTCAGTCATTTGGTCTTCCTTCATCTTACACACCACCTTTGGAAGATTAGACATGACCTTCAATACTTCGAAAGTTTTGACAACTTCAGAATTTTTGGAGACTGGACCTTCAGAAGATCTTGCTTTCACTGCAGCAGGCTTCAGTACTTCGAAAGCATTCCTTTCTTCCGAGACCAACTTTTCTTCCGAAGGCAAGTTTTCATTTGTCTTCTTCTTTACCTTGGAACTTCTGAAAGGAAAACATTTTCCTTCCAAAGCTAGCTTTTCTTTCTTCTTCTCAGAAGTTTTCTTTTTGATCATGTGAACAGTACTTTTAGGATTGTAGATGCAATCCTTAGCAAGATGGGAAGTACTACCACAAATGATGCAATCTATTTGCTTCCTTCTGAGAGATTTCTTCTAAGAGAAAGACTGAATTTGATCACTTTCCACTTTCATCTTCATCTTTACAGATGATGCAGCAAGCTTCTTAGGGTGTGGTTTGATTTTGGAACTTGATGGTTCAGGCTGTGTAGTAGTGGTACACAACTAATCAGCCTTTTTCTCTTTGCTGGAATGAGTTGGACATGAACTAGAACTTTTGGTACTAAAGTTCATAGTTGAGTCTTTAGTCTTTACCACTTCAAATCCTGTAGAGATAAACACTTTTTTCTACTTAGAATTAAAAATGGCCTTGATCTCTTGAGCCTTCTTTGATTTCCTCTTGGCTTTTCTGATCAAGTTCTTCCTCTTAGACTTGGTCATCCCAAATTCTTTTCTCTCCTTAAGAGAATAGTGTCCTTTCTTAGGATGATCTTCTTCACTCATCTCAAAATCATCCCTCGCTATCTCCTCTTCATCCTCTTCATCCTCTTCATCAATGGGTTCCATAAGGGGAAGCTCATCTTCACAAGTTCCATACTTTGGAGATCTTACAGAAAATAGAGTGTGTGGAGGAGCTATCTCAATAGATCCCAGTCCCTTCTTATTCTGATAACAAACTTTTGCATGCAAAGATGAGGATATTATGTTCTTAAAGGTCTCTTCTTCAATAACACATTTTTCTGCCCTGGCTTTGCTGATCACAAGCTCAGCCTGGAATTCAGTTAACTTAGTGATGAGATATTTTATTTGAGTTCTATAGTTGGTATGTTCATGCTTAAGAGTTGAAATTGTTTTCTCTAGATCTTCTATTTTGAGTTTGAAATCATTTCAGCTCTTTTGATATCAGCTTTTAAAATGTTTAAGGACTCAAGATCAAACCTCATCTCAAAGTTATAAGAGCTATATCTGTTAACTTTAGCAATAAATTCAGGTGTACAAAGATGTTCCAATACCTTGGCTTCTTCATGATCTACCATTAGTGCTTGGTTTGGAGATGCATCCTCAACCTAAAAGCTCTAGTCAAAGCCTTCTTCTTCAATAGCAACTGCAACTTACTGCTTGGGCTTCTTATTCTGGTGAGCTCCATCAGTGTAGTTTGGTATGGTTTGTGCTTGGCCATAATTTTTCTTTGGTACCTTGCACTCTCTAGCAAAGTGTCTCATTTGGTAACAGTTGTAACACTTTACTTTGCTTTTGTCCAGCCCAAACTTTCCACTGGTTGCATTGCTATGAAACTTCCTCCCTGTCCTCTTGTAAAACTTCTTGGCTCTTTGAGTGAGAAGAGCCATCTACTGGACTATTTTCATGTACTCCAGATCATCTGGATGGATATAGTCCAGGTCTTCAAGGGGAAAGAGAAGGTCGCCTGTGCTTTCATCAGTAGACACAAAGGCTTGTGAAGAGCTTGTCTCTTGGAATGGGCTTCCTTGGATATAGCTCTCTCTTGGTGTCTCCGAGAAGGTGATGAAAGGACCCTTTTGTGAGTTGCCAGGGTAGCGGATGAGATGATGCTGTGGTTCTCTGCAATCCTTTTCAACCACATGCAAGGCTGAACTCTGCTGATTGTTGGAGTTACCATATGGATTTTGCATGTTCATCTACATTTGGTAGCCACTAAGGATACCATATAACTCAATGAGAGTAAAGGCCTTGAGGTTCTTAGTCCTTTTGATGATGACACAATAGTGTGTCCATTGTCTGAGAAGAGAGGACATGAACTTCCTCACAATGTTGATGTTCTCAAGAGTTACTCCAACATCCATTAGAGTGTCCACAATTTCCACATACTTGAAGTATTATTGAGTCATGGTTTCACCTAGTTTGAAGGTGAAGTTCTCAAACTACTGCTTCAAGAGGTCCTTCTTGTTCTCTTTTGCCTCAGTGGACCCCACATACATCAGCTTCAGTGCATCCCATAGTTGTTTAGCAGTCTTGCACTTCTTGAAGCCTCTATAGATGGAGTTTGGAAGAGCAGTTTGGAGAGCAATCATGGCTTTCTGATCTATATCTATCTTTTTCCAGTCTTCTTTAGAATAGTCAGCCACTTCATTTGGTATCATACCACCACCACCAGCAGCTAAAGCGGTGGATGGTACATGAGGACCAGAGACAACAGATCGCCACATCCTGGAGTCTTGAGACTTGATGAAGCCTTCCATTCTTTGGCACCAAGTATCAAAATCTTCAAGAATGATCAGTGGAGACTTTATCATGGTACCGGTTTCCATATCCGCCTTTGTGAAAGCTGCCATTTGAGTTGTTAAGTGTTTTGTGAAACTAAAAGGATTTAAGATGGTGAGATCTTACAATCAAGAGCCTAAAAAGCTCTGATACCAATTGCAGGACCGGTTAAAGGATGGTCAATACAATCAATTTCATAATGAGGAGAGTGTTATAACACTTAACAGATCAAATAGGGAACCGGGTTTATATGAATGATACTAAGAACACAAGTAAACAAAGAAACAGAACTAAGAACAAGAACAAGATAAGTATGGTTTTCAAGAATGTTATATATTGCTCTCAAGTTCTTTTACAAGTGTTACAAAGCATAAAAAGAAATACAAGAACCTGAGATACTTTATACTACATCCTACAGCCGGCCATACTTTGAATGCCAGCTGGAAACACTAATCTAGACAACAAGATCAATGTAAAGTCAAAAGGCAGATTGCCTTTTGACTAGTGACTATGACATGCCATAGCTCACATCGTAATATATTACAAAAAGGATAAAAGGTACAAAGCAGAAAGTTATAGACTCTAAACCATAATCTACAGTTACAAAAGCATGGACCTTTTCACCAACTCATGCAAGTTGGTGAGTTTTCAGAGTTGCAGCGGAAACTTGGTCAACTTTATACAAACGTAGATTAGAGAAAGCATGTTCTCTCTTTCTTTGGAAGAAATTAGTCTTCACTTCATTGGCTTAGAAGGACTTTGTCTTTGAAGCTTCGGAAGACTTCATCTTTGGCTTCGAAAGATTTGGTCTTTGGCTTCGGAAGATTTTACACTTAGAATAATTTGCTGTGAGTAACTTCTATTCTGCATAATGTGCATGCAAGCTGGAAGCTCCTTGGTTTCCTTGGTTTCTTTGGTTGCATCAGCCTTTCAAGTATAACCCTACAAGTAGTACTACTTAATATTACTTCAGTAGTTCGATACTAACAGTTTGAGGATGTAAGGACTTGTGTGATATTGTTGGCACTAAAGTAACAAACGATATACCAATAATACTAAAACCAGATAAATAAAAATAGTCTGCATGCTTCTCCCCCAAAAGAAAAGACTCACCTTAGATTGCATAGGAAAGACATGAAGTTTAAAAGCTAAAAGATAATTGTTATCTAAAAAATGTAGGTCCATGAGTGTGTGTACATAATGGTCAGATAAACCCTGTTGTATCCAAACAACGTAAACTGTTAGTGAGTTTAAGAAATGTTTGATAAGTTTGACAAGGTTGACTTGTTGACCAAAGTTAACCAGATTGACCCAACGACCCGTTGGTTATTCAAATAAGTAAAAAAAAAATACGTCTAGTCATGCTCAGATAGTTCAACTAGTGATTACATAAAGTTTCACATCAGAAATATGTTTTTGGAAAGTTTTTATTTTTGAAAAGTATGACATCGTTACATATGTGTAATCCATTTCAAGATTGTAAAGCATATCACAACAAACATCTGAACTATACATGTAACACATCCAACAATCACCCATCACATGTTAACATAACCTAGAAACTTTATCATGCCCAAATTTTCTTAATTTTAAAAACATAAGAACACAGGTTGCACAAATTTCATCCAAAATCTCCTGACATGCTTTTATGACCACTCCAACACCAATTAATCATATCATATTCTACACATATCATATTCAACATTTTTCACATCATGTCACAAAAGTTTCCATAAAGATCAAGCATGTTCATTCAAAGCAATTTTCATAATTCAATTATTCCCAATCCATTCTTATGTTCTAAACATCATATAACAATTATAACATCTCATCAAATATGAATAAATCATCATCTATAAACCAAGTTACCTAAAAAGTTTCTTTTAATGGAAAGTACCCAAAAATCGAGCCAAAATCAAAAATTCAAAAACATGAATTTTAGTTCACGAGCATCAACTAACATCCGAGAACCATCAATTCAATCCAATTTCATCAAAATAATACAATTTATACAAAATACCCAAATTAAAGTTTCCATTATAAATAGTCTCGGTTTTTTTAATCAAAGCAACACAATTTCACAAAATCAATCCGTACAAACATCAGTATATTGAATACTACTATATAATCAATCATCAATTTCATTCAGTTTCAAGTTTTGATTGAGTTTGGATATCTAGGGTTCATGTTCATTATCAAATTCAAAAAGTATGAAATTAAACTAAATACTTATACGTTGATGCAAGGAATATGTTTTGATGCAGGAAACGTCCAAATTCCAACTCTAGATGCAAGAATCAAAGCAACATGTGTTTGTGTTCTTGGTTTGTGAAAAAGAGAGAAAGATGGGGAAGGGGGAGGCCAAATGGGATTAGGTTTTGCGGGATGGGTTTTATACTTTTTTTTTACAGAAAAGCCCCTCGTCTTTTATAAAATCGTTTTAATGCTACGCAATTGAACTTTTTTTACACCAAACCACAAAATGCCCACATAATATCAAATAAACATTAATAATATGAAATAATATTTATTTTCCTAGTTCAAAGTCATATTTATAATAACTAGGCTTTAAAAACCGATAATACGCGGAAACGCGTAAATGCAAAAAATTTCAAAAGTTTCACAACTAAGCTAAACTTTAATCACACAATCATATAACACATAATTTCACACCAATTATGACTATTTGTAAACTATTTTGACAAATCACCAACATTCGGGGACGAACACGTGTGCGATCCGGCAATTCTCCGAGTTACCGTTATGTGTAGGTTCGTGAATGTTTGTGCAATAAATGACGCATTTAAGCGAACAACATTATATGCATGACTGTATGATATGGAAATAAGGTTCGTGTGAATCGGAAAGTAACCTGAAAATACTGGGTGTCACATCCTTGGAGAGACATGAAAAAAAAAATCTTTTTGGATGAAAATGGAATACATGACCAAACCACATGAAGGAAAATGACAATTCACTCCAAATTAATATAAACTTTTTTTTATTTTATGGTGCAATTGTTTTAGAAATAATAATGTATGAAAAATCGTTATTGTTTAAAGAAAATGGGGGAGTTTTCTACATTTCACACAAGGAATGCATGGGTTTTCTTCTAATTCTCTTTTAATATATATATGGCCAAAAATTTTAAGAACTCTTAAAGATTATATCACCACGAGAACCAATATTAGTAATTGAATTGTATAAATATTATTTTAAAAATGATTTAATCAAATGATAAGGTAATATAATGTTCATAAGAATTTTGGAACTCCTAAATTAACTTCTCTTAATTAGGAAAATTTGATTTCATTTTAATTCCAACTTCTGTCTCTATTCGATCTTCAACATACACACACATATATGTGTGGTTCGTTTGAAAGTTACGTATATATAAATAGAGTACGATTTGAAAAGTTAATGATTAGTGTGAAAGTTACACATGTATATATACAGTTATTAGTTTGAAAATGTATGATAAATACGAATACTTTCATACGTAAAATAACATGAAATTTACACATATGTAAATAGTATGAAAGAAAAGTAAATGGTTAGCATAAAATCAACATATTTATAAGTACTTTAAAAATATATAAATCTAACCAAATGTAAATAGTATGTAAATACTATAAAATATAAACACAGGTAAATAGTATGAAATTCATACATATTTAAAACTATAAAAGTCAGAGAGAAGATTGAAAAAAGAAAAGAGAAGATAATAATATTTTCATTTTAATTAAAGAGAGTTTTATCATTTGAATAGTATATTTACTTTATTAAAGTAGGAAGGGGTTTTGGGTTTAAATCTTATGTGTGACAAAACAAGATGGTTTCAGATTAATGCAGTAGGTTTTCTCACTTAATATGAGTTTTCTTTTGAGAGTGATCTTAGGTACGGAATTGATGGGGAAAAATTGGTATACGAGCTTCTCTTCAGGGACATACCATCCTAATGCCCTAGTTTCCGTACTTAAGTAATGGAAATGATCAGATGGGACAATGATCCGTCAGTGATCCAATTAGTTGTTAAAAAAAACTAAATTCATATTTACATTTTCTAACCTATTCAATCTTGACTATTGATCAAGTTAATTAATGTTTATATATGATCGATTTAATGGTTCTGAAAATAAAACTAGCTTCTAAAAAGAATAACTAATATGTATACAAATTATGTGTATGAATATGTATATGAATTTGATTAAAAGGTTGTCTACATTTTGTGGGAAACATCCACAAACATGTGAAAGTGTAAAAATACTAAGTTTCCATATTGTTTGGACACATACACACTTTAATGTCTAAAAGTTATAAAGTAAACATGTGCTATTGTATGTTACTTTTACATTTTCACTACTTTATACGAGAACAAATTTAATGCCCTTTCATAAGAGATACCAATATGATCGTTTGGATTTCCAATTATATGCCTTCGTTTCCTTTTATCTCTCAAATTTAGAAATCAATGTACTAAAAAAATAGATAAAAATGATATTTAAACGTCTTAAATTATGAATCTCTTTGCACCTCATCAGTGATGTCGATAAACAAGTAATTTATGCAATTACAGCATTCATGCAAAATAAAGATATTAATAAATGACAAAATAAACACTATTCGTGATCCACATTTTAACATGTATCATTATTAATTACTTTTACACAATAAAACATAATGCTTATTTTTTATCTTTGATATTTTGCGTAAGATACTAATCAGTTTAAATTAAAAGCGCTGTTTCAAAAAAACGATTAATAACATTAAACGCATAAAACGAGAAATCTTTTTTTTTTTTTTTTTTTTTTTTTTTTGAATGGCAATATCATAGTATGTAAACTATAATGAGAGGTCTGGCAAGCAGCTTGTGCGGATTACAAGCAATTATGAATTTATGATGTAACTAAAACATACACCAATTATCTCAATATAAAGAATATCATTTGGCTTGATATTTCTTCCAAAGAAAAGATGTTGCTTTATGTCAACAATTTTTTTCGGTTGCCACAAAGATCTTGTCAAATATTTTCGCGTTTCGGGCTTTCCATAAGAACCACAGGGTCCCAAATGCACCGAAAGTAATGCCTTCCGGTGCAACATATCGCTCTTCACCTTTAACGTCAATAGAATCAATTTTTTCACAAATGTATACCTACAATCCTTGAACATTTGCACCGTATGCTGATTAGATCCCAAACTCATGTGGCATATGACATTCAATCAGCAAGTGTTCAAGTGGTTCCATGTAATTGTTGCACAAAGCACAGTGCCCATTTTCTATGTTAATGTTTCTTTTTAGTAATTCTTCCATAGACATAATAAAACCTAATGCCATGCGCCACACAAGAAGTTTACCTTTATTGGCATATATTTGCACCATTTTTGGACATACATGTCTTTACTAAACCATACATTTGTAATAAGATGTTTAGTGGAAGCGGCTCTAAACTTACCCAAAAGATCTCCTTTCCAACACCAACAATATACATTGTTGATAATAACGTCTTAGGTTAGGTTCGCGTCTTGTAGTATCACAAATTCGAATCCGTATTAGTGGATCAACATAGACTTATGTTCTTTAGTATAAATAAAAAAATTGGTTAGCGGGTTACATATCTTTTTAATCAGACTCTCTCAAATAGATAAAGTAATAAACAGAAAAGGGAAAAGGCTGCATATATTCGATTAAAAGGATGTGGGCTAAATTCCATTATTTAGCCATTCTTGCTTTCTTTTGTTGAACGTGGTCCAAGACTTTTTATTTTGTGGTCCATATAAAAAGTTATGGGATTATGATAGGATTATGACCCTAGTTGGGTAACAACTAAGGTTGGTTCGTTAGAAAGCATTAAACATAGATTTAGAAATACTTATATAAGTTGTTATAACTAGTTGAATCACTAGTTCTAGTGATCGTTTGATCATGTAATAATTATTTAAATTAACTAGTATTATATTTTTTTTGTTTGAACAGAAAACCTACCATACTTGTACTTTTAAATTACTCCATACTACACCATTATCTGGGTTTGAACCAAATACTTCCCATTTAAAAGGCAAAACATCTACTAAGTGGACTAGCCCCATATTGACAGTATTATACCTAATATAGTAATATCATACAAAAGTTCACTTGTAATTTACACCCTAATAAATACTAGTAATTATCTAGGAATAGGTGTTATTTATAGTCACTTGGGTTGGTATCTTAACTATATGAGTCAAAGTCTCTTTAAAGAAGATCAGGGTTATATCCTAAGATAAGATAGATTAAACTTTTGTGTTGTTTAAATGTATAAGTAGATGGGTGTGAGAGACATTGTTCTAAAAGAAATTATTTGTTAATTTTCTTTATTGTAAACCCTAATTATCAACCAAACCTAAAACATCATTAATTTGAAGGAACTAGTCGAAACAAAATCAAACTATCGAATGAATTTAAAATATTTTAATTAGAGGTTCAACATAAATAGCAAAATCTAAGTATTCTTCGTACTGGTTTGTATCATTTCAACAAAGAAACTTCGATAGTGACTTCTGCAATCTTCAAAATGTGTTGTATATCTCAAGCTCTAAAAGACCCAAGTTGTATCAATGTATGGAAGAAGAGAGTGAGAAATCTAAGAAAGGTAGGGTATAAAAACTAGTTTCAAGTCCAGAGAACAAATCAATAATTGAAATGGATCTTTAAAAATGAATATGATGAAGGAGGAGTCATCTTAAAAAACTAAGCCAAACTAGCTGCCAAAGGGTATCGCCAACATGATCAGTGTGATTTAAATTAAACATATGCTCATGTTGTAAGTCTTGCGGCAGTAATGTTCTTTCTCGCTTATATCAAGTTTTAAGGCTTCGTAGTTTACCACATAGATGTAAAGTCATCTTTTTGAATGAAAAGATCTCTAAAAAAGTTTATGTTGAACAACCACAAGGATATTTAAACTGAAGGTATACAAATCATGTCTACCATCTAGATCTGTTTACCTTTTCTATGCAATTATCAGAACAAAGATTAAAATGTACCTCTTCAACTTCCTGTGGCTTCTTTGTCTCTTCAGGTAAAATCTTTACCATGAAGGCCTTTAGCATCGTCTTCTCTTCTGCTTTGATTGCTTGAGTGATCTCAACAGCATTTTTCTTGTCATCACATGCAGATGCTAGAGTGAACTCAATAGTATTAACAGATTCTTCAATTTTGACTGGAGTAATCTCAACAGTCTTTTCTTTCACCTCATCTTTCTTCTTTTTAACCGTGGATGAATAAGCTGTAGTAATCTCAACAACTATTTCTTTTACATCTTCAGCATTCTCATTCACAATTTCGACCTTCTTCACTTTAACATCCTCAAACACTCCTTCTAGCAACTCTTCAGACACAAATCAGCCAACACATTCTCTTCAACTCGATCATCATCACTCTAAATTTCTGCTAACAAAGCAGTAGATAGCTTCATATCTAATACCTCCATCTGGTCAGACCAGTCATACTCTCCTTCAGTTTGAGATACCAGTGCTTTGTTATTAGAAGTACTAGCCTTATCTCATGTAGTTTCAATCTCCACCATTACGATCTTCTTTCCATTATCAACTTGAACAGACTTTCCCTCAGTGCATTCTCCAGCAAAGTGACCAGGTTTGTCACAGTTGTAAGATCTCAAGTTTGATTTGTCAAACCCGATTTTGCTAGAGTTGTTTAGACCAAAAACTTTCCTCCCTGTTCTTTTTGCAACATTCTTGGCACGATACACCACCATGGCCATCTGATACTTGATATCATTCTCTTCTACATCATCTGGGTTGACTTGTTGTAAATCATCAACCATGATGTTGGGTGTATTGAGTCTTCCCGCAGAGAAAGCTTATAGTTGTTCATGAATGATGTAAATAAGGCAAGGTGTTCTTCTGCTATCTGAATTGTCTGCTTGTTTGGTTGGGAATTGACAACAAATGCTTGTTGTTCATGTTGAGATGATCGACTTTGATGATAGGATGGGATAAATGGTTGAACTTGAGGCAAAGATTGATCCTTGATGGTTGAATGACCTGATGCTGATTGTTGCTGTTCCTGACACAACTGGGAGTAGCTGACATAGTAATTCGGATTATTACCATTATGGCCATTATGGCATAGCAAGCATGATGCTTCAGCTCCTATTGTGTTGATATAATTGGCAGCCCTTTGTTTGTCATCCATGTCCTAGGACTTGATGGTCGAGATTAGATCGCTCAGGGATAGGGTAAACAAATCTTTGGTTCTCTTGATAGTAGTGCAGTTGTTGTTCCAGCTATACGGTAGTGAGTTCAACAACTTCTTGTTCACTGAAATGTTCTCCAGTGTGATTCCTACACTCGTCATCTTGGTTATCAGTTTAACAAACCTAGACATTTGGGCTTCCAAAGTTTCACCAAGAATATGATTGAACATATTGAATCTTTATTAAGCATGTCTTTCCTGCTTTCCCACATGTCTTTGTTTCCCATTATCTGCTCTTCCATAGCATCCCATAAATCTTTTGCCTTCCTGAAGTCCTTGAATTTCTGGGCTATCTCAGTTGTAAGTGCCATAGTGATGGCAGTATACGCTTTGTCATCAAGCTCTATCTTTTTCATATCTTCCTCATCCCATAGATGCTCAGGCTTTGACACTAAGTCTCCCTTGTTATAGTGTAAATGGAATGTGTGGACCTGTTTAATGGATCTCATCATCCTGGGTTCCGTGTAGATGACATGGTTCTCAAAGCGATAGACCCAATCCGGATAGTCTTCCTCGCTGAGAAGTCGGGGAGGCTTCATGCTTGTTCCGATCTCATTGTCGAGATTGAGTGTAGCAGTAATGTGCTTCAGATTTGCCATCTATCAGAATTTAAGATCAACTTTTAAAAAAAAATCTTCAAACTTGAAGTTTTCGCGCGAATACCCAAGTTCTCGCGTGAAATCTAACAAACTTTTCACGCGGAAAGTTTTTGTAACTGAATCTTGCAAAAACAATGACTTCTCGAGCGAAAGGAATCTTTTTGTAACAAACTTCTGTGAAAACTAATACTTCTCGCGTGAATACCAACTTTTCGGACAGATTCGCCAACTTTTCGCTTGATCCATTTGTGCAATTTCAAAGATTTTCAGCTTCAATTTTTCACCAAATTGATTAAAGTTTGATTAATTAAACGTTCAATTAGTGATTTAGGTTCAATTAAGATCCTAGTTGTCTCTAATTGATTCAATCAAGCTTGATTAAGGTCAAAAACATCTTCAAATCAGCAAATGCCAAGATTATTAGTTTCAGCATCTTCAAAAATGATCAAAGTTTGCAGAAATCAAGTAGATCTTCAAGAATAAGGTTCAAGAACACTCCAAAAGTCTCACTTCAATCTTCAAATCAATCGATCTAGAGCAACAAGGCTCTGATACCAATTGTAAGGATCAATACAATATGTAGATCGATCTCATAATGAAAATGTGGAATATTGACATTACGGTTAAGATTAAATCAATTTATGAACATGAACACAAGATGTAAATAACTTCGAGTAGTATTGCTCTCTGATTTGATTACAAATTATAGTAAGTTCAAAATCAGGAAATAAACTAAAAGCTTTCTAATTACATTACAAAACTCCTATTTATACTAAGCTAAGAGTTCTCGCGTGAGTCACTAGTTCTCGCGCGACTTGATGTTGTTATGCTAGAAGCAGTTTTCGAGCGGTAAATTGACTTCTTGCATGGCTTGATCTTCTTATCTTGATTTGATTTCCCAGGTCACTAGGTTCAACCCCTACAATAAATGTTATTATAAATAAATAATGATATTGTAATTACCAACCAAACAAAATTGGAAAACAAAATCGAGCGTGGCACGTGTTAGTAGTTGATGTTAAATGTTTGTAGCCATCACATGTTCACCCGGCCCAACCCGAAAGCCCACAAAAGACTCTTTACATGCAAAATAATACACACACACTCCATGCAAAACCCCAAAACCCCCTAAACGATCAAACCCCTCTCCTTCCTCCCTTTCGGCCGATCCTCCCTTCTCAACCACCAAACCGCCGCGATCACCACCATTCATCCCCTAATTGACCCTCTCCTCTTCTCATAAGCTCACACTCTTGATCCTCAAGCCTCTACAACCTGATTTCCTTCTACCCACTTCTAATTCTAAGGAAAAAGTCGAACCCTAGGGGGTCTGCGTTTGTTGTTCACGTGTGTTGTATGTGTTATTCTTTGATTTGACCATGTTCTGCTTTGTTCCTTGTTAGAAATCATAGGTTTTGTGCTATGGTTGATATAAATCCAGATTAGGGTTGATTTTGGTGCTGGAAGTCGATTAAAGTGGGGGCAAATGGGTTGTGTTTGTCGGTTGTTATGTGAAAACGTAGTTATCGGGTCTGGTAATGATCATTGGAAAGAATTTGAGTATAAATCATATGGTTTGAGTTTTGCTAAAGCTTATGAACGTGAAAAGACACTTAGATGAGTGTCCAAACTTCTTTTAAGTGATAACATGGCCTTGGGAAGTCATTGAACATTGTTAGGATGCACGTTTAGTCTAAAACTTGATGTTTTCTGACTCTGGCAGAATCTGTTAGCAAACTTGTGCACATTGTAACTTGATGATAATAAACTCAATCACTGCGTTTCTTGGGTCCAAATTGTGTATCTTTGAGTCTAGTTTCCAGAAAGTCCAACCACACTCAATTTGGACGTGTAAAACTCGAGTTATTTCCTTTTTAGTTAAGGTACGTCAAAACTGTCCTTTTGACAGCAAACAAAGGGTCATGGGTTTTGATACATGGTTTGTATTTTGATGAGGTTATGGTCAAATAAATGAGTTACACGCATATAGACACGCTTAGTTCTGTTTGCTCGCCTTGTTTGTTTTGCTTTACTGGTTTGCTTACTGTTGCTCATTCCTGTGAGAGGTTCTTTACAAGAATAGCCCCATATTCTTTTGTACCTTCTTCTTCTTCTCGAGGAAAGAGTCCTATTTACTATGTGAATCCAAGGATCGAAGCAGGAATTATCAATTTGATTTTAACAAGTAATGATCGCGGAACTATCAATACTTGCTGTTTAATGGATTGTTTATAAATTGAAATCGATGAACAAAATAAAACAACTTGAAAACACAATGTAATAATGTAACACAAAGATGATTTTCAATTGCTTTTCATTCACAACGAACCGATTACAATTGATGTTGATGCTCTTGATGCTATATTGTTGTTTTTCTCTGTTCTTGTTGTACTGCTATTTTTTTGAGTGATTCTTATTAGTATCGCTTCTATCAATATATACACCTATTTGAGTATCGATATCTTTTAATATCTCTCTATTTTGTTCCTATTTTCTTGCTAATATCTCGCTATTCTGTTTCGCTATTCTATTTCTATATGTGTGCATCCTTGCCTTGTTTATCGGCATAGGATTCACAATTTACATTGGAAATTGTAAATTACAAAAGGAATGTTAGTGATGTGACGTGGAATATTTGCTTGACTTCAACATCTTCTGCCATCATTGATGATGTTGCTTTGACATGTTGAATTGTTGACTTTTTGATCTTCCGTAGTAATTTGTCTTCCGTAGGAAGTTCTTCTTCCGCAGCAATTGGTCTTCCCCAGCAAACTCTCCAGTAGCTCCACTTGATCTTGGATTTGTTCAGTATTTTTTGTTCTTTTGTAGGAGATCTACGGAAGCACAGACTTCAGTTATGCCCCGGAGAACATCTTCGGAAGAACAAAATTGTTCATCCGCAGTTGTTCTAACACTTGGTCAATTTTCCAAATTTATGCAATGACATATAAACCAACACACACAATAATATGGGTTAACATATAATTCATGCAGTATATTATATTATCAAAAGAGAATTACAATGAGTTATTACAAGAGTTGATTTATCATCTAAACCTATACAAAGGATCTAGACCTAACAATACTCCCCCTATAGGTTTAATCTCTTGTAATCATTGGTTTAGTGCTCTTAATTCTTGAATTCTTCCCAAAATTCTTGTTGCGAAATATTCAATTGCATTTTTCTGATCATCATACAAGTACTTAATCTTCATCCTATTCATTTTCTTCAATGTCTTGTATTTCAGACCCAGGATGTCCTCTTCAGTGGTAAGTGTTGCAACAACACTATTATTTGAAACCACTTCAAGTTTATCTTGTTTTGATATTCTCAGCTCTATGATTGATTGAATTTCTATTCCCATCAGCTTGCCCACTTCAAATTTTCTTTTCTTATGAGCTTTAGCATGCAGCTTGTCAATAACTTGAATGATATGAACATACAAGCACAGGTCATTTTGAGCATTTTGGTCATTTAGCTTGGGGAAGTACTTGTCATGTAGATATGAAGTGTAACTGGGATGAAGGAGCTTGATTTCCATTGGGTCAAAAATTCTTATGCTTGAACATTTCTTTGTGGATCATTCCTTAGCAAACCAGCTCGTTGGTTCTTTCTACATAACCCCACTCTATGATAGGGATTGAATATTGATTTCATTCTATAGTTTTAACTGAAGCTTCTGCCTTGTTTTCATAGCCAATTCTTGTTAAGAATTCATCATCTATGGATTGAAAATAACTGGTATGAGGCCTCTTCTATCTTTGTCTTCTCTTCTTGCTTTTTTCAAGACATCCCCTTTGAACTTATGTCTCAGCTTTGCAACTATTCCAGAGAAATCCCTTCCTCTTGGATTGATGGATAATTGGTGATAGGAATGGCTTGAAGGCAATACAGATCAACAACTGTTTGAGAGAGGAGAGACTCCATCCAAGGATAGTATTGAATCATCCCTAATGCTCTCTTTATAATGGCATAATTCTACTCTGCATCAAATCTCCATGCTATTATTCTATTTTCTTCAGCTGATCTAGGAGTGGTCATAAGATCAAAGAGTTGAATCAGTCTTTTCCTCAGTTCTCTCCCTCACAGCAGTGCCTAATGGCCATATTTTGTTGGGTATCACATCTCTTGGCTCTCTAATCAACTTTTCTTTTCCCTTCTACATGTTTCTACTCTCAACTACTATTGGCTCATCAGGAGTTTGTTTTGCTTGTTGTTTGTAAGCAAGATTGAGAGCCCCAGTCCTGAATTTCACTCATGTGTCTAGCTCAACCTTCATTACATGCTCCATCACTGCTCTCAATTCACTCATTGTTCTTCCTTTAAGCTCATGATGCTTATAGTTATGACTTTGTAACCAACAAGTCATGTTGTACCTGGTCAGCTTCTTTGTGTCATAATGGCCCAGTTCATTCCTTATCTTTTCCATTTCTTTGTATTTTAAGAATGTTTCATAACTGCATACCGGCAGCATTAGCCTTATAGCATCAAACTCTTTTTAAAACTTGAATCATTTTAGACATGTTGATTCTTTCAACCATATCAAGTCCATAAACATGACAGATTGTGCTCTTTCTTCAAGTATGCCTTCAGTTGATAGCAAGTCATCAGACTTTGCTTCTTTAGCAACTTCAGCAGGCTCTTCTTTTGTTAATTCTTCCAACTCATCATCACTATCTACTTCAATAGGTTCAGTTGGTGGTGTGTGCTCTGTAGATATTGTGTTTGTTCTTTTTGGGGTGTCTCCAAGTTCAATCACATCTTCTTGAACTTTTCCCACATACTTTCTCTTCCTGCTTTACATGATTGTTGGTTCCTTTGGTTTCAACAATGGAATATCAGCTTCCTTGAGGTGTTCGTTTTGACTGCCCATCTCTTGATCAGACAATTTCTTCTTCAAAGTATCTATTTCATCATCTTTAGCTTTCAGCAACATTGACTGATCAGAGATAGTTTTCAATGACTTGTTCAGCTCAGACATGACCTTTTCTTTTTCTTGTTTCTCTTTCTCAAGAGATTCACACAACTCAGTTACAACCTCATCCATCCAGTCAATCACTTCTTTGTTTGTTTCTATCTCTTCTTTTAACTTCTTGATTGTTGCATCTTTAGCTGCTATTTCCTTGTCTTTCTCAATCATCTCCCCTTTATTTTGCTTAACTTTTCCAACTTTTTATTGCTTTTAATGATAAGATTGTTGTATTTTGCCACTAGGAAACTCTTGTTTACATCTATCTCTTTATCTCTTAAATCATTCTCATTGTAAGCAGTGATATCAACAAAATGACTATCAGTCTCAGCTTCTTGTTCAACTTCTTCATCATTCTCCCCCTCTACATCTAAAAAAATCTCCTCTGTAGTGCCTTCATTCACAGCATCATGCTCATCCTCATGAAGGTTGAGTGGTTTAGTGTAAGTTGGGCTTTCAGCAGGTTCAGTAGGTGTGGGTGAGAAAGTTGGTAGTGTTGTTGGATGAGATGGTGTTTGAGTCATATTAGGAGAGAGAGGTTCAGTGGCACCAGTGTTTATTGATGATTTAGATTGGGCAGAAGTGATAGGTTGGCTATGTTCACTTGGTGGTGAGATAATATGGGCAGGTGGTGATTGTTGTGGGATTTGATCATGTGACACTACTTCAGTTGAAACAAAGTTTATTGATGTTTGGGAAAGTGAAGGAGATAAAGGTTGGGTGTGTTCACTTGGTGGTGAGATGGGATCTACAGGTGGTGTATCTGGTATGTTGGTAAAGGATGGTGGTAAAGGAGGGTTGGGTTCATGATGTAGTGGTTCAGGGGATTCAACCTGTGTAGTTTGTTGTTGTGGTTGATCAGAAGACTCAGATGATGTTGTTTGTTGCTGTGGTTGTATAGGGAATAGGAGTTTCTGAGGTATATCAGCATTTTCATCAATCATATGTGGGAACATCTCCATTTCTTCCCCTTGATATTGCCCACTCAACTTGTTGACTACAGATCTCCCCAGGTGAGTTTGGACAAAGACAACACCTTCTCTATCAACATTAGGGCATAGTTTCGTTTATGATCAGCTGAAGGAACCTTGGGAACATATACATCTTGTTTTCCTTTTCTACCCTGATGTGGTCACATAAACATCCAAGAATGTACTTAGAATAGTTATATGTCCTTCCTTCAAATATCCCAATGATTCCGGAGGAGATATGCCTTGAAAATCTATCCAACCCTGACTTTCTGTTAGACATACACTTCAGATAAGTGTGGCATAGGAATCTATACGGCTTACACAACCTTCCCTTCTTGATTTCGCCATTTCTATAATCACCATCATATCCCATCAGTTGAAAAACCTTTTGAATGTATTCATGGTCGAATACCTCAGGGTGTCCTTCTTCACCTTCTCCTAACTCCAGCACCCTCCTTATTGCTCGTTCATGTATCCTCAGCTGTTCATTTCTGATTGTAGCATAGATTACCTTTTCATCCTGCTCATCCTTAATTCGTGATGAGTTCCAGAAATCAATTATGTGATCTTGATAGATAACAGGGTCTACAGATAAAGCATAGAACAATCTAGATCGTCTCAAATATCTGATAATATCCTGCACCAGTCGGCTACTGAATCCTCTGGATTAAGAAACGCACAGACATTATGATCTTTAGCAAAACGATTAGCCATATTGATGTTGTTGGAGTAGTGATTTAGGTGAGGATTGTTGAGGTATGAAAGATTTGAATGTTGGTGGAGAAAGGGGTTTTTGGTTTGAGTGAGTTTTTCTAGGTCTGAAAATGGGTTCTGAAAAAGTGAATAAAAATGACAATGGTCGGATTATCATTTATACTCCCTCAGACACTATTAAAACATTTTATTTAATGTTATGGGACCCTTAATCCTAATTATCCTTCTGTGGTTATCCACGAGTTTACTCTTTCGTAGATCATCTACGGAAGGCAAAACTTTCCTTTTTGATTTGTTTTAATTTTACTTAATTAATTCTTCCGTAGGAACATATACGGTAGACAAAATTTGTTATGAATTTGCTGTTTTATCCGTAGGTTACCAATCTACGGAAAGGCAATTTTTGCTCTTTTTGATGTATGATCTTAACATAATGTTAGATCATTTGTTGTTTGCTATTGGACCTTTTTGACTTTGCTTCATGAAAATTATGCAATAGATGGTTTGTTAAAAACTTACAGATATCTTGTAGCCAAGTTAGTTTAAAACTTACAGATATCCTGCAGCCAAGTTAGTGCTCAGCTTCCAACTTTCTTCATTTAAAAGTAAAACACATTAAACTCATATTTTCATGCTGATTACTACTCCCCGTAAATTTATGATTAATGATGAACTTATGCATTTATCAAAAATTTATTAAGAGAATAGCATGAAAAGCAATTATCTGTCCAACTTATTTTCAAAGAAATGAACTAAAACTATTTACAAGCATTTGCATCATACAATGGGATCATACTATGACACTAAGAAACTTTCTGAACCAGTTTTGTTTGATGATAGAATGCATAGATCTAGTGCTGATTGCAAGTATTATGATCCACATAAATTCAAGCAAGAGTGTAGTTTCAACTTGTCATGTTGTTTATCATGTTTTTTATACTGATTAAAGATAGACAAATATGGAATCCACATTCAATTCATATTAGAGTTTGTCCACCGTTTGTGAGTCAATTTATCACTTTTTCACACTTAAAACTATTTTCTTCAAGTTATAAGCTCTATCTTAAGATTTATTTAAAATCTAATTAATGCTGATATGATTTGTAAGCTCTGAATTAATATACAGTTGATCACATTGGATTCTTTTAGAGCTGTTCTTTTTTGGAATCTTTTTTATCATCATCAACAGGACACCAGGTCTTTGCTTACGTAAAACAGAGGTGCCTGTGAACCCAGGTCTTTGTTTACACAAAACAAAGGGTCTATGATGTGCAAAGATAGAGGTTATAAAGTGTCACAACATAGTGTGCTTAGGTGAATAAGTTGATCACAACGATAAGACTTACTTGCTTGTTCCTCAAAATGGAATTTGGCAACAATTTGTCATATTGACATTATGTTAAGCATGAACTTGTTTATTTTCCACTCAAGGTGAACCTACTCACATATCAAATCACATCTCATCAGTCTCTATTATGTGATAAAATTCAAGAAATTAAGCAAAGGTATAATGCACTATCATTTCCCATGATTTGAACTGCTTATTCAAGAAAACATGAAACTAAGACAATATTTTTGGAATTTTATACGTTTTATGAATGTTTTTGGCTTTTTCATATTAAGAAATTTTAAGGACAGATCATGCTTTTCTTTGTGTTGATTAGTTAATCTAAGTTGATCTTGCCTAAGGACTCAATTAAGAAATTAAATCTCACTGAGTCAAAGGCTTTAGTGTATAAATCAACAAGCTGGTTTGTTGTATCCACTTTAATCAACTTGATTAAACCTTTTTCTGAACAATCTCTCAAAAAATGATATCTGATTTCTATTTTGTTTTACTATGTTGCACTGGATTAGCAGTGATGAACATAGAAGCTGAGTTATCAATATGTATTGGTGTTTGAAGAAAATTGTAACCATAATCAAGTAAATGGTTTTGCAACCATAAAACCTGAGAGGAACCAGCTGAAGCAACTATGTACTCAGCCTCAGCTATGGATACTGATACATTTGTTTGCTTTTTGCATTGCCAAGAAACAAGTCTTGGTCCTATGAATTGGCATCCACCCAGTAGTGAATTTTCTGTTGTTGTTACACCCTCCAAAGTCACTATCAGAATATGAGTAGAGGTTGAATTCTCCTTCTTTGGGATACCAAAGTCCTAGAGCTGGCTTCCCTTTAAGCTATCTGAATATCCTCTTGACTGCATTAAGATGTGACTCCTTGGGGTCTGATTGGTAACTAGCACAAACACACACAACAAACATTATGTTAGGTCTGCTGGCAGTTAAGTACATTAAAGATCCTATCATAGATCTATATAATCTTTGATGACTTCCCTTTAGGATCAGGTACAATCTTATCTATTGTTGATGCTGGTGTTTTGCATGAAGATGAATCAGCAAGGTTGAACTTCTTCAAAATTTGATTCATATTCTTCTTCATGATTGATAAAAATGCCATCTGGTTTCTGATGAACTTGCAAACCAAGGAAAAATGTTAATTCTCCCATGGAACTCATTTGAAACTCAGATTTCATCAAACATTCAAACTCTTCACACAATCTCTTGTTTGTTGATCCAAATATGATATCATCTACATATACTTGGACAACTAAGAGATCTTGATGTTCATGCTTCAGGAAGAGAGTCTGATCAATTGTTCCCCATTTGTAACCATGCTTGAGTAAGAAAGAAGACAATGTTTCATACCACTTTCTTAGGGCCTGATGAAGACCATACAAATCTTTTTCAAGCTTGTATACCCTATATGGATAATCAGGATCCTCAAAGCCTGGTGGTTGGGCAACATAGACTTCTTCATCAATTTTACCATATAAGAAGGCACATTTTACATCCATCTGGTAAACTGTGAACTTCTTATGTGATACATAGGCTAGAAAGACTCTAATGGCTTCAATCCTGGTAACAGGAGCAAAAACTTCATCATAGTCTATCCTTTCTTCTTGAGTATAGCCTTGTGCTATCAGCCTTGCTTTATTTCTCACAATGATACCTCTGTCATCTAGTTTGTTCTTGAAAAGCCACCTTATGCCAATTGGATATTGGCCTTCAGGAAGATCAACTAGATTCCAAACTTTTTGTTTTTTGAATTGCTGAAGTTCTTCTTGCATTGCTTTAATCCAGCTGTTGTTTTTCAATGCTACAGTGATGTTGGCTGGAACCACTTATGAAAGAAAACAGGAGAACAGATAGATATTGGCAGCTCCCCCTTGACTTCTTGTGGTTCTTGTAGTAAGATCACAATAATATTTTCAATAGGATGATACTTATGAATTCTTGTTGTTGGCACTGATTTAACTGGAATGGATGATTCCAAGTTGGTAATGTTGGTTAATGGAGATGTACCCAGCTGAGATTGGGAATTGACAAAGTGATCATAATTCTCATTATTTACGCCTTCTGATGCTGAATGAACTCCATCTTCATGATTTTGTGTTTCCACAGATATAGTTACAACTTCCGTAGCAGCTATAGGAACAACTACGGATGTAGGAGTTTGTTGATTTGCAGACTTGAATGTTGTTGGGATGTTTCCTGATGAGTTTGGAACTACAGCTGAAGGCAATGAATCATCTCCGGAAGTAGATGGAACATCTACACATGTGAAGGAACTTCTACGGATGCATTGTTGACTTCTACCGAAGTTGAATTTCCATGTCCATAAGTGTTTTCATTGCTTGCTTGAGATGAAGGGCCTAGATCAGCAACACTTGAAGTATGTGTCTTGGGTAATCTTGGAGGATCAGCTGACAATGACACATCACCCAAACATGGAGGTACATAAGGATAATATGTATCCGCAGGACCTGTAGCATTCAAATAACCAGAGTTAAATGAATTTGTTAATGCATCTATATCAAACAACCAAGATGAACCTTTTACAGATTTTGGAAATAATGATTCATCAAAAGATACATTAGGTGTTTCTTCTATAATATTGTGATAAGGAATGTATACTCTATATTATTTAGATGTTGATGAGTAACCAACAAAGAAACCGTCATAAGCGATCTTTGGTGTTTAAAATTGACACATGACACCCAAAAGCTCTAAGATAGCCTATAAAAGGTTTTCTTTTAAACAAAAGTTCATAAGTTATTTTATTATGTTCTTTGACAATTAATGTTCTGTTTTGAACATTGCATGCTGTGTTCACTGCTTCTGCCCAAAATGTGATAGGCAACTGTGAATCAGCTAGCATTATTCTTGCTTCTTCAATTAGAGTCCTGTTTCTTCTTTCAGCAACTCTATTTTGTTGTGGAGTTATTGGTGCACTGAATTATCTGGCTATTTCTTTGTCCTTGCAAAAGGAATCTAAAACATGATTAACAAATTCAGTTCCATTATCACTTTTTAACATTTTGATCTTTAAATCAAGTTGGTTTTCAATCTTAGTGATAAAATCCATTAATGTTTCTGATGTTTCACTTTTGTGTTTTAAGAAAAAGACCCATGTGAATCTAGTGAAATCATCAACAATCACCAAACAATATTGCCTTTTACCAACGGTTAACTCATTGGTTGGACCAAAAAGATCCATGTGTAACAGTTCGAGTGGTGTTGTGTTTGTGTTGATTGTTTTGGACTTATGTGACACCCTATGTTATTTCCCTTTATAACATGATGAACAATGATTAGAACAATAAAATACTTTCTTGGTTAGGCTAGTGACTAAGTCATGTTTGACCAACTTATTCATGTTCTTTATGTTGGAATGAACCATCCTTCTATGCCACAGTTGTGATTCATCTTCTGATGACTTAAAGATCAGGCAGGTTTCATTGCTTGTCATAGATGTGTTATTCATATCCAAAACATAAGTGGCTCCTTTTCTTGGTGCTTTCAAAAGGATCCAATCTGCTGAAACTTGAAAACCTGGCTTAAGAATGTAATAGAAAGAGTTATCAAATAAGATGGTATAATTTTGATCCTAAATTTGAGATACATTGAGTAAATTGTATTGTAAATTTTCACAAAAATTAACGTTTCAAACTTGAGTACTCCATTTGTTACCATTCCTTCACCAACAATTTTAACTCCCTTCTTATCCCCACCAAATGCTACATATGAAGCATTTTATGTTTGAAGTCATGGAGAAGAGAACAGTTTCCTGTCATATGCCTGGAACAACCACTGTCAACATACCATTCTTATCAGTCCTCCATGGATGTTCCTGCAAAAATAATAAAATCAATTAGAAAGTGGAGGCCAAGCCTTAATGGTCTTGGGCTTGCCATTTTTATCTAGCATAGTTATTCTATCATGAATGAGCCTAGATGTCTCAAGATTGTTTTTAGCCCCAATTGATTCATTATGTTCTTTTTGGGTTGATGATGATTCTGTTGAAGATGAACTTGATGCACTTTGATCTTGATTCACAGTTACTTCTTCTGTCACTTCTTCTTTGAGTACCTTGGTCTTCAAACTTGAAGATGATGCTTTGTTAGAAAAATTTTCAACATCTTTTGTTTTTGATTGAGGTACATGATTACCCTTTTCAAATTGATCAAAGAAGGCTTCATCTTCCTGTAACACTACTTTCTTGTGAGGAGTCTTGCTTTGATATTATTGCTTCTCCTTCTTTTTCTTTACTTGATCATCAGCAGACGTTGACTTTGTCTTTGAGATCTTCTGCTTTGGTTGCTGCTTCTTTTGCTTTTGAACTTTTGATCCATCATTCCCAGAAGATTATGAATCTGATTAAGCAATCTCAACTTTTTGCTTCTTGGGAATCTTTGTTTTGTTCTTTTTGTTAAAGAAGCATTCTTAAGTAGAATGATTGTTCTTGTTGCATATGGCACAATACTTATTAAAGTAATAATCAGAAGTCATATGATTGTTCATGTTGCATATGGAGCAATAGCTGCTGAAGTAGCATTCTTCTGTGCTGTGGTTGTGCATATCACACCATTTGCAATACATTTCTTCAGCTTCATTATCAGAGTCAGCTTCTATCTTTGTTTGTTTCTTTATTAGTGTCTTCTTTTGCTGCTTTAGTTCCTTTTTCAGACTTAGCTGCTGAAAGATATTCTTTTTGTTGTTTACCTTTCTGGTTAGCAGTTGAATCAGCAGGTGTTTTCTTCTTTCGTAGATCTTCTACGGATGACTATTTTGGTTCTGATGATTTCTTCTTCCGCAGATTTTCTATGGAAGACTGTTTTGTCTTCTTCCGTAGATCTTTTACGGATGTTGACTTTGGAGCATTTTTCTTATGCTTTTCTACGGATGTGTAAGGACCTATCTTCTTCTTCCGCAGGTGTTCTGCTAAAGTGTTTTTCTTTTCTTCCTCCGTAGTTCTTATTGCTGGATGACTGTTATGCTTTTTGTTGAGCTCCTGAATCCCTTCATTCAGCTGACCAATTCTTGTGTAGATGGTCTTCAACAAATTTCTTTGTTTTGGGGGATAAGGTAGCTTGATTTCATCAAGTACTTTGGGAATTATTGGTTAAAATATTACATTTTTACCCTTACCCAAACCAGCACTTTCTTGTTCATTAGGCTCATCAACGTCATCCAGATCATCATAGTCATCAAAGTCAAATTCTGATTCATTTTGTTTTGAAAATTTTTATTCAGATGAATCAGTTTCACTGACTTCAGTATCTTCATCATTTACCAATTCATTATTTTCAACTTTTGACTCAATTTTGCTGTTAGACACAAAATGATTTAATAGACTGTTGGTCATGGACTCAGGTAGAGTGGTGTAGTTATCATTTATTGGTTGTGCAACAGCATGAAATCCCAATCCAGACTTGTTCTTTGATTCAATATGAGAACTCAAAAGTTTATCATATTGTTGTGATGATAGTTGGAACTTCTGAAGTTTCACTTCAGTAGATGCATGATCAGACATGGACTTTGTTAAAGAGGTGGTAAGATGCTCAACTTGTGCTTTCAGATTATAATTTTCATAACAAGTTTATCTAAATCCTTTTGCAATGAATTGATTTTGACCTGATAAAGTTTATATTCTCTTACATGAGATTCATTTAAAAACATAGTTTCTTTGACTTTATCAGCCAATTGTTGAGCATGAACCCTATATCTTTCAACCTCATCAACACATAAGGAAGAACATAACCTTTCTCTTATCTCTCTGGCCATTGGAGGAACTTTGTTTTCCAAGTTTGCCATCAGTGCTTGATTTTCCTCTTACACTTCCTTCTCATACATGCTCCAATCATAAGTTCCATCCTGCAAAATAATCAAACCAGTTTTTTTAGAGTTACTAGTACCTGTTGAAGAACCTATGGCTGGTGGGGATGAGTTTGTTAGCTGAGGTTGCTTGAAGCTTCTCTGATTTGCTTGTGTCTGTTGTTGATTATTGATTGCTGTTGTATTCCCTTGAGAAGTGTCCATACAAATTACATTTGTAACACCTCACTTTTGATTTGTCAACACCAATCTTTGTTGTTCTTCCCGCAACAGATAGTCCTTTGTTCCTTCTCATGTACATCTTGGCCCTATAAGCAATCATGGCCATTTGCCATTGTAGATCCATCTCTTCCATTTCATCAGATGAAGTTCTTCAAGGTCTTGCTGATAGAAGTGGGCAGGAGTCAAGGTACTTCCCAAGAAAGCTTGAAAGCTTGAGCTGAACGTTGCAAAGGCTGCCTTCTATTCTTCTGATTCCAGAACCACAGTGATTGGTTCTGTTTGATTGCTGGTTTTATTGGTTTTGGAGTTATCAGCCTTTCCTTTTGCTTTTCTGTTTTGATAGTTTTGATAGTTCAATTTAGAGGGCTTCGCAGCATAGAAGCCACTTTCCTCTTCATTATCACTCTCAAGAAAAGAGGTACCTTCATCATCATTAGAGATAAAGGTACTTCCAAAACCCTTAGATTCTTTGAATTGGTATGGTGGTAAAGGTACTTTAACACTCTTGTTTCTGGTTTTCTCATCCAACTCCAAAGCTTCTACCTTTGCAACCAGAGCGTCTAACCCAATTGACTTCAGATCAAGAGTATTCTTGAACATAGACACAGTGTAAGTCCAGCTTTCTGGTAATGAATGAAGCATCTTTTTATTTAACAACTCATTGTTGTAATTCAGTTCAAAGATATTCATCTCTGTAACAAGTTGCATAAACCTATGGAGTTGTTGAGGGACGGATTCACCCTGAATGTGATGGAATGTTTCATATTGTGAACGCAGGGTATCCTTTCTGATACTTCTAATCTCATCACTTCCCTCACACAAAGGGTGAAGAATTTTCCATAATGAGTTAGCAGTTTTGTATGCTTCACACCTGATCAATAGGTCTTCAGGTAAAGCCATAGTAAGCATAATATAGGCCTTAATGTCAATTTTGACTTTCTTGGCATCATTAGGTGACAAATTTTTCAGACTTATGGGTTGATTATTATCTTTGTAATCAGGTCCTAAAACAGGTGGAATATAAGGACCTTCAGTGATAGACACCCATAAGTTAGAATCTGTATAATTAACATGATTCCTGAATCTGATTTTCCATGTTTTGAACTCAGATTTGTTCTCCAACTTCGGAGGTTGATAAGCACCAACCACTAAATTGCTCATGTTAATTAACTATGCTAATTATCAAAAATTAACAAACCGATTTAAAATAAACACCAATTAAACAAATCAAACTGATAGATCAATTGATCTAGATCAATGAGCACTTGGCTCTGATACCACCTGTGAATCCAAGGATCGAAGCAGGAATTATCAATTTGATTTTAACAAGTAATGATCGCGGAACTATCAATACTTGATGTTTAATGGATTGTTTATAAATTGAAATCGATGAACAAAATAAAACAACTTGAAAACACAATGTAATAATGTAACACAAAGATGATTTTCAATTGCTTTTCATTCGCAACGAACCGATGATAATTGATGTTGATGCTCTTGATGCTATATTGTTGTTTTTCTCTGTTCTTGTTGTATTGCTATTTTTTTTTAGTGATCCTTGATTGATATCGTTTCCATCAATATATACACCTATTTGAGTATCGATATCTCTCAATCTCTCTCTATTATGTTCCTATTTTCTTGCTAATATCTCGCTATTCTATTTCTATATGTGTGCATCCTTGCCTTGTTTATCGGCATAGGAGTTCACAATTTACATTGGAAATTGTAAATTACAAAAAGAATGTTATTGATGTGACGTGGAATATTTGCTTGACTTCAATATCTTCTGTCGTCATTGATTTGATGATGTTGCTTTGACATGTTGAATTGTTGACTTTTTGATCTTCCGTAGGAAGTTCTTCTTCCGCAGCAAACTCTCTAGTAGCTCCACTTGATCTTGGATTTGTTCAGCATTTGTTGTTCTTCTGTAGGAGATCTACGAAAGCACAGACTTCAGTTATGCCCTGGAGAACATCTTCGAAAGAACAAAATTTTCATCCGTAGTTGTTCTAACACTTGATCAATTTTTCATATTTACCAAGTCTGACGTTTCCTGCAATGACACGTAAACCAACACACACAATAATATGGGTTAACATATAATTCATGCAGTACATTATGTTATCAAAAGATAATTACAATGAGTTATTACAAGAGTTGATTTATCATCTAAACCTATACAAAGGATCTAGACCTAATATACTATGACTTTATACCTCTACCTACAGGTCCGTACGAGTGGCCAATGCATCCTAATAACAACGAGGAGGTTGACTATGACCAACCTTTTGCTTTACCCTAGTACCTCCCAGTTCACCGATGGGAGTACTACCCTCACTACATTACCATGCCGAGTCAGGAGATGAATGTTCCTCTACCTCCTGATCGTCGGCCCCAGACAAGGTCCGCCACCCACAGGAGCCCTGATGCTCCTATCCTACCTCCTCTTACCTATCCCCTTGAGCAGGCCATGGCTACTATGGCAGCCACTCTACATGTTGAGCGCAAACGCGTTGCTAAGTTATGGGACGACAATAGGGCATTGAAGAAAGTAGTGCGGGAATCATCCGAAGAAATTAAGGAATTGAAGATACTGCTCAACGTGTTGGTTGATCATCATAACAAGCATGTGGGTCGTGTCACTGACCTATTTGAGAGTGTAGTTGGCGACGAGGTGGACATCGCTGCTAATAGTCAGCGACTTGATACTCTAGAGGGCCAAGTCAACGCACTGAATGCAGTGCAGGAGCCTGTTGAGGAAGATCCAGAAGAGGAACCAGAGGAGGCGCTAGAAGAGGAACTTGACAAGCAGCCTGAGGACGAGCCTGAGGATAGCACCAGATCTATCAATTCACATTGATTTTCCTTTTCCATTCATTTTATTCGTTTATCAGAATTTTGTTTATTTCACACCTAGATGGGAAGGATTGTTTCCTATCCAACTTATGTTTTGAATTTTGATATTTGGGTTGATTATTTGTAGACGTACTTCCAATTTATTTCACCAAAAATTATTATTTGGACATTTAGTTGTGTGTGTGCTAAAATCGTTTAATTTCTTATACTTTAATGGATTTGATATGTTGCATATTTACCAAATTTCGTATGTTGTGATTGTTAAGAATGTCTGGACGTGAAAAAGGACGTGGACATGGTATGATCAACATGACTCCAGCGGAACTGGCCGCACTAATCAATTAGGATGTGGCTGATGCACAGGCTAACCACAACCCTAACCCATAGCCCACTCCGGTCGGTAAGCTATACCAAATTCATTCCTAACGTCAACGTTCTGTCAATCCTGTTAAATTATAACCCTCATTAAAAATATCAAAGTCCTGATCTAAAACTATTGCAGGTCAAGGGGTTTGTACTTTCAAGTCCTATATGGATTGCAAACCCAACCCGTTCACGGGAGTAGAAGGAGCTATAAGTCTCCCGAGGTGGTTCGAGAAGCTCGAATCGGTGTTCGAGATGTGCAATTACTCGGTGGCAAGTCGGGTAAAATATGCCACCAGTACTTTAGATGGGGCTGCTTTATCCTGGTAGAACACTCAGGTGAAAATGTTGGGTGTGGAGATCGCCAACCAGACTACTTAGGAGGATTTCGAAAACCTAATAAAGGAAGAATACAGCTCTCAGGATGAGGTGTAGAAGCTGGAGATGGAGTTCTGGAACCTGTAGATGATGGGTTCTGAGATTGAGGCATAAACCACTCGCTCTCATGAGCTCGCCACTCTTTGTCCTAGTATGGTCAATCCTTCTTCCTGGAGGATTGAGAGGTACCTGTATGGATTATCTCTAGAAATCCAGAGCATGGTCACTGCTTCACAACCCAACACTATACAAGAGGATATCAGACTGGCCCACTAGCTAACCGACCAGCTGTCGCGTAGGGCAAGCTACCCTCGCGCGGTTCTGCGTCAACTACTGCTGACGGTAGCAACAAGAGGAAGTGGGAGTCTGGTTCCAACATCAAGCAGAATACCTCTCGTCAGCAGCCAGAACAGTCAAGGAAGTTTGATAACTCCCGCCCATCCAACCAGTCTTCCTCATCATCACAACATGGAGGCGGGTATACTGGGACACTACCTAAGTGGAATAAGTGCAATTACCATCACAACAGGCCCTGCAACAAGAATACGTGTGAAAGGTGTGGTAAGATTGGTCACGCTGTTAAAAGCTATCGTGTGAACTTAGCAGCTAAGCAACCAGCACAGCAGGATGAGCAGAAAGGTTGTTACGAGTGTGGTCAGACTGGGCATTTCAAGAGGAATTGCCCAAAGCTCAAGAAAAATAATGGTGGTGGAAATGGTGCTGACAACTGGAAGGATAGCGTTGGCAATGGCAATAGCAATGGAAATGGTGGTGCGAAGGGTAGAGCGTTCGTCATTGGCTCAGGTGAGGCTCACAATGACCCTTCTACTGTAACTGGTAAATTTCCTATCAATGGTTGCTTTGCCTCTGTATTGTTTGATTCTGGTGCTGATAGGAGTTTCATTTCTCATAAGTTCAGTAAGTTACTATATGTTACATCTACGACTTTAGACTCGAACTATACTATAGAAATAGCTGATGGTAAAATTATAAAGTCTTCCTATATATACCGAGGTTGTAAGATAAGTGTATCTGGGCATGATTTGATATTGATCTTTTATCTAGTATGCTTAGTTTTTTTGATGTCGTTGTCAGTATGGATTGGTTGTCTAGGAACCAAGCCGAAATCATTTTTCGCGAGAAACTCATCCAACTACCTCTGTCTGATGGAGAGATACTCACGGTGGAAGGTGACAAGAGTGGTGCTGTGGTTGGCATTATCTCTTACATGAAGGCTCAAAAGTTCCTGAGGAAAGGGCATGCGATGATTCAAGCCCTAGTTACTGAAAAGGCCACAAAAGAGAAACGACTCGAAGACATTCCTATTGTTAAGGATTTTCCTGAGGTATTTCCCGAAGACATGTCTGGCCTTCCTCCACACAGGCAAGTAGAGTTTCAGATTGAGCTGACATAAGGAGCTGCCCCTATCGCTTGGGCGTCGTATTGTTTGGCACCGAACGAACTTCAGGAATTGTCGAAGCAGTTGCAAGAACTGTTAGACCAGGGGTTTATATGCCCTAGGTCTTTACCTTGGGGAGCACCTGTGTTATTCGTGAAGAAGAAAGATGGAACCTTTCGGATGTCTATCGACTACCTGGAACTAAACAAGGTTACAATAAAGAATCGCTACCCTCTTCCATGTATCGACGACTTATTTGACCAACTTCAAGGATCGAGTTACTACTCAAAGATTGATTTGAGATCGGGATATCATCAGCTCAGGGTTCGGGAAGAGGACATATTCAAGACAACGTTTAGGACTAGATATGGGCACTTTGAGTTTGTAGTTATGCCCTTCGGATTGGCAAACGCTCCTGCAGTCTTTATGGACCTCAAGAACCATGTTTGTAAACCCTATTTAGACAAGTTTATCATCGTCTTCATTAATGACATACTCATTTATTCCAAGAATAGGGAGGAGCATGAGGAACACTTAAGACTTATTCTAGAGCTTCTGAAGATAGAAGAGCTATATGCCAATTTTTCCAATATGACTTTTAGATGAAAGAAGTACAGTTTTTAGGGCATGTAGTCAACAAGAAAGGCATTCATGTTGACCCGTCTAAGATTGAGGCAAATAACAATTGGCATGCACCAACGATGCCTACAAAGGTGCGTCATTATCTTGGATTAGCGGGTTATTATTCGCGTTTCATAGAAGGATTCTCAAAACTTGCACAGCCCTTGACTGCCCTAACTCATAAAGGAACTGTTTACAAATGAGGTAGTAAAGAAGAAGTGGCTTTACAAGCGCTTAAGGACAAACTTTGTAGTGCACCAATCTTGGCGTTGCCAGAAGGAACGGACTATTTTGTGGTGTATTGTGATGCATCAATCCAGGGTTTGGGTTGCGTATTGATGCAGTGCGAGAAAATGATAGCTTATGCGTCAAGACAGCTTAAAGTGCATGAGAAGAAGAACATCAAGTCGGAATCAAATCAGATGGGCTTCGTTACCATGAAGACCAGGTATGGGTTCCATTGTACGGGAATCTCAGGGAATTGGTGATGGATGAAGCTCACAAGTCCCGCTATTCGCTACATCCTAGATTTGACAAGATGTACCAACATCTGAAGGTCATTTATTAGTGGCCTAACATGAAAGCTGAGATTGCCACCTACGTGTCAAAGTGTTTGACATGTTCTAAGGTTAAGGTGGAATATCAAAAACCATCGGTTTTGCTTCAACAACTGGAGATTCCAATGTGGAAATGGAAAAACATGTCTATGGATTTTATTACTAAGCTACCTCGCTCGCAAATTTGGGAATGATACTATCTAGGTGATAGTGGATCATTTGACTAAATCAGCCATTTACTATGCATTCGTGAGAACTATAAGATGGATAAATTGGCACAGATTTACTTCAAGGAAATTGTGTCACGACATGGGGTGCCACTTTCGATCATCTCTGATCGCGATGCGTGATTCACTTCTCATTTCTGGCAGTCACTACAGAAGTCACTAGGCACTCGGTTGGATATGAGCACGGCTTATCATCCACAGACAGATGGTCAGATAGAATGCATGATTCAATCCTTAGAAGACATGCTTAGGGTGTGCGTTATAGACTTTGGAAATAGTTAGGAAACCCATTTGCCTTTGGTTGAATTCTCCTTCAATAACAACTACCATACAAGTATTAAAGCTGCATCATTCGAAGCACTTTATGGTAGAAAGTGCAGATCATTTCTCTGTTGGATTGAGGTTGGCGATAGTCAGTTAACAGGTCCTGAACTTGTTTATGAAACCACCGAGAAGATTGTTTAGATTTGTAACCGTATGGCGGCAGCTCGTGATTGTCAGAAAAGCTAAGCAGATCAGAGGAGAAAACCTTTAGAATTTCAAGCCGGTGACAAGGTTTTGTTAAAAGTTTCACCCTGGAAAGGTGTGATACGCTTTGGGAAGCGTGGAAAGTTAAACTCCAGATACATCGGAGCATTTATTATTGTCAACATAATCGATCGAGTAGCTTATCATTTAGACTTACCTGTGGAACTCGATGACGTTCATAACGTGTTCCATGTTTCAAACCTGAAGAAGTGTCAAGCCGATGAATCACTTATCATTCCATTGAGGAACTGGAGATTGATGACAGCTTCGTTTCATTAAGGAACCAATTGAGATTATGGATCGAGAAATCAAGACCTTAAAGCGTAGCATGATTCCCATTATACTGTTACATGGAATTTTAAGCGTGGAGCATAATTTACCTGGGAACACGACGACCAAATGAAAAAGAAGTACCCGTAATTGTTCAATGATCAGACATCCACCTCTAGAGGTATCATTCTTAAGATATCTTTCATCTAAATTTCGAGACGAAATTCCCTTCAATAAGGGGATGATGTCACAACTCTCGCGAAAACCTTATAAATTCTTTTCTTATTGCCTTTGTTCTAGCTTCGTAGAAACCCTATTCTATATGCGCTAGATCGCTGAATCTGGTGTTTGTCGTGAACCTGATGTTCTAATTTTTGGGACGAAAATTCCTTCAACAGGGGGATGATGTGACAACCCTAGTTCTCAAGTTAACCGCGTTCCCACTTAAACATTCTCCGTATTTATGGGATTTATTAAATTATGATTAACCAAATTACGATTATTAAATAATAATAATGTTATTATAAATAAATAATTGTATTGTAATTACCAACCAAACAAAATTGGAAAACAAAATCAAGCGTGGCACGTGTTAGTATTTGATGTTAAATGTTTGTAGTCATCACATGTTCACCCGGCCCAACTTGAAAGCCCACGAAAGACTCTTTAATGCAAATAATACACACACTCCATGCAAACCTGTAACATCCGGAAATTTTAAAAAAAAAGAGAAGAGAAAAGAAAAGAGAAGTATAAAGAAAGAAATGTGAAATAACCCAAGTTGAGGGATTAAAGTTGTGCAAGAGGCAAACTTTAATGTTATTATGTTTAAAAGTGGGCATGGCCGCCCACTCCCTCTGCTCACCAACTGCCTTCGATAGCAGCAAAAGAAGAAAAGCAAAGTTTATCGTTTTTTAGAGGGAAGAAGAAGAAGATAGTCTAGAAGGTGAGATTTTGTGTGTTTTTGTTCGGTTTCAGCTGGGTTTTTCAGCTTGTAGACCGGCCTTACGTGTTTTTCTGCATTTGGTTGGGTGTTTTTTTTGTGTTTTAGGTGTTTGGACTCTAAGTGCTCTCGAGTTTGGAGGAGTTTTACTCGAAGGCTGCTGTAGGTGAGTTCTAGTTCCCCGTTTTTTTCTGTTTTAAACATGTTTTGGGGCTGAAATGCATGTAAACTGTTATTTTTGAAAATCTAGTATGTAACCCGTATATGTCCCCTGTTTTTATGTGGGTATGTGGTGTTTGCGAATGTGTGACTGAATTATGTGGTTGTATGCTTGTTTTATAAGCTTAGTATGCTAGATTGGCTAGGATTATGTAAAATAATGATCAGGAATTGAAAATTTACATAATTTGAACTGTATAGTGCCCATGTGCCTAAGTAACTGCCCATACGCCTAAGTGTTGCTCATGCGCCTAAGTTTCCCATGTGCCCAAGTTCTCATGCGCCTGTATAGTACTCATGCGCCTAATTTTTTCCCATACGCCAAAGTGTTTGCCCAAACGCCTAAGTGTTTGCCCATGCGCCTAATTTTTCCCATGCACCCAAGTATCCATGCGCCTGCATAGTGCTCATGCGCCTGCATAGTACCCATGCGCCTAAGTCTTTCCCATGCACCCAAGTGTTCCCATGCGCCTAATTGTTTATATGCCTACATAGTGCCCATGCGCCCACACAGTGCACATGCCCCTAAGATGACTTAGAATTTTTCTGAAATTTTGGGAAAATGGAAATTATGATTAAGCTCAGGAATGTTTTGGTAGGTTATGTTTGTTCATGTTATGGCCTGTTTTGATGTTCCTTATTACGGATTATTACGTGACTTTACGTGGTGTGGTAATGCTCTTATACGTAAGTATTATATAATGAAAGTGAAAGACATTATTAACGAAGTGGACCTAATGAAAGAATGTAAAGTCTTGCAAGCAAGGAGTTCACAACTCATTGAGGGGTTGATAGCTCAACTGTGTGGGGTTTAGCTAACCCATGAGGATGACAGGGGTCAATCCTGTGATTGACCAATATGTACGAAACGGGCCCTTGTCGCTTGCCTTGGAACTGGAGTCAGCTTCATGCACAATGTTAGGAGTCTATTTATAGACTTCAGCCCAGTACCAGCTTCGTGCATAATGTTTGGGGTATAGCATTGACATGGGTCTAGATGAAAGTGAAAGATAATGATGAAAGTACGAAATGAATGAAAAGAATGTTGAAAGATATTAATGATATTATCAAGTTGAATGTATTTTGTGATCACGAACGAAAAGGTTTTACTAAAGTAAAGTATTTTATTATATTAACTAGAACTCACTCAGCAACACTGACTTTTCATGCATTTTCAGTTGGCAGGTAACTTGTTGCTGAGGATGGCACGAGGGTGAAGCTACTTGGCAGGCAAGACTGGCATCCATCTCATGCAATAATAATGATGTTGTTTTGTAATACAACCAACTGATATTTTGTAATTTTATAAACAACGATGTATTACTTAGCAAATGTATTTATAAAAGCATGAAATGGTTTTTGATGAATTATTCCACTGCAAGGTTTTATATACTTAATAAATTTTAATATTTTTTGTTATAAAATTGGATGTGATTGACCAACTGTGGGGTTCTCGGAACGTAGCCTTACAAAACCCTAAAACCCCCCAACCATAGTGAACCCCTCTCCCTCCTCCCTTCTCCCCACAACCGCCCCGTCACCACCATTCATCCCCTATCACCCCTCCTCTTCTCATAAGCTCAACTCTTGATCTTCAAGCCTCTCAACGCGATTTTCCTGCTGCCCACTTTGAATTCTAGGTAAAAGTCGAACCCTAGGGGGCTGCGTTTGTTGTTCATGTGTTTATGTGTTATTCTTGATTCATCGTGTTTGCTTTGTTCCTGTTAGAAATCATAGGTTTTGTTCTATGGTTTGATATATATCCCGATTAGGGTTGTTTTGGGGCTGGAATCGATTAACGTGGGGCAAATGGGTTTTGTTTGTCAGTTGTTATGTGAAAATGTAGTTATCGGGTCCGGTAATGATCATTGGAAAGAGTTTGAGTACAAATCATATGGTTTGAGTATTGCCAAAGCTTATGAACGTGCAAAGACACTAGATGAGTGTCCAAACTTCTTTTAAGTGATAACATGGCCATGTGTGTTGTATGTGTTATTCTTTGATTCATCGTGTTTTGCTTTGTTCCTTGTTAGGAATCATAGGTTTTGTTCTATGGTTGATATATATCCAGATTAGGGTTGATTTTGGGGCTGGAAGTCGATAACGTGGGGGCAAATGGGTTTGTTTGTCAGTTGTTATGTGAAAATGTAGTTATCGGGTCCGGTAATGATCATTGGAAAGAGTTTGAGTACAAATCATATGGTTTGAGTATTGCCAAAGCTTATGAACGTGCAAAAGACACTAGATGAGGTCCAAACTTCTTTTAAGTGATAACATGGCCTTGGGAAGTCATGAACGTTGTTAGGATGCACATTTACTTGATGTTTTCTCACTCTGGCAGAATCTGTTAGCAAACTTGTGCACGTTGTAACTTGATGATATAAAACTCAATCGCTGCGTTTCTTTGGTCCAAATTGTGTATTTTTGAGTCTAGTTTCTAGAAAATCCAACCACTCTCAATTTGGACGTGCAAAACTCGATTTATTTCCTTTTAGTGAAGGTAGGTCAAAACTATCCTTTTTGACAGCAAACAAAGGGTCATGTGTTTTGATACATAGTTTGTATTTTGATGAGGTTATGGTCAAACTAAATGAGTTAGGGAGTAATCTCATGAATCTTGGAGCACCTCCAAGTGGTTTCATCCCAAAATAGTGTATGGATGATTTGTAATGAATTCTTGTGTGAATTGTTTTCAAAGCTTGATTTTATGCTTTGAATTGGGTTGAACATTGTGTGATATGACTTGGGCATCGTAAGCATGTTTTGTGCGCAAACTTATAAACCTATTTGTGTAATAGGTTGTGGTTACCAATGTGGTATTTGGTTTCATTTGTCTGCCATGCACCCTAAAGTGAGTTCTCAGCCCCACTTGTACTCTTTTTGGGGGAGAGAAACATGTGTTCTAAATGTATTTTCATTTGATCAGTATTACTGTAATATCACTTGTTTACTAGTGTTGTACCAACTTAAGTCCTCATTCTCGAACCGTTAATTTATGTATTTTAGCAAGGAAATTCTAAGTAGATCTACAGGGTTTGACAAACCCCACCCGGGCTAGTCGCGCTAGCACGACTGCATGTCAAACGGGTGTTTACTTGACCTAATTTCTGTTACTGTGGCCTGGTAACCACAGCCGAGGCGTTCATTTATATTTTCAGCTTCGGTTGCGAACTTCATACACTATGTAACTTGTTATGTAGACTAGCTATCTACTGATATTACATTGTTTGCTATATCTGCTTTTTGATTACATTACTATTTATCAACATAAACCCAAAGTCGGATATTCGGTTGCTAGCAATCTTCGGTTGCGAACTTCATACACTATGTAACTTGTTATGTAGACTAGCTATCTCCATATGAAATCCTTTTCAAACATAAACCCAAAGTCAAATATTTCAAAATAGTTGGATGTTGTTGTACTTGGTTAAACACATCTGATTCTAAATTAAAATTTGATGAAAAAGCTGATAAATGTTATCTTGTTGGATATTCAGCCAATAAAGTTGCATACAGAATTTACAATAAAAGATCTAAACAAATAATTGAGTCATTTGATATTGATTGGCACGAGTCTAACAAAACAGATGCAGGTTCTGCACCTTAAAGGGTATATGATTATGCTTCATTATTTGAAACATTTAATCAATCATTAGTTATTTCTATAGCTAATCCACCTTTGACATCTTCAATTCAATATATTCTTACTGATGAAGTTGGCCCTATGTCATCTTCAGCTACAGGAAGATCTTCAGACATACCTTCTTTTTTAAATGTCATAGTTATTCCACACTCTGCTTCTGAATCTGTTTTATCTCATTCTGATTTAGTTGTTGAACAACCTTCACAGGTTTCTGATCATAGTTCCTCTTCTACTCAAAATGATCCGATTAATACCATTTAAGTTCCATTTGAAGATTTATCTGTTGATAGTAATACTCTTCAAGAGGAAGATATTGTGTATCAACTTCAAGGAGGGACAATGCTGAAGAACCAGTTGCACATATGTCTAATTTAGACGAAGTTATTTTTGAAGATACCATTCGTCAGCTGAGAATTCATAAGAATCATCCAACTGAAACAATCATTGGTCCGTTATCACAAGGTTTCCGCACTCGAAGTCAATCGGGTACAATAAATACATGCATGTACACATGCTTCATTTCTCAAATTATGCCAAAGAACATTGAGATGGCATTAAAAGAAAATAGTTGGGTTGAAACTATGCAAGATGAACTAATGCAATTCAAGAAGCTCAATGCGTGGCATCTGTTTGAATTACCAAAGGGTAAGTTGCCGATTGGTACAAAATGGATATTCAGAAACAAAACAGATGAAAAAGATATGATTGTACACAACAAGGCCAGACTTTTTTGTTCAAGGGTTCTATCAAGTTGAAGGTCTTGATTATGAAGAAGTATATGCTTCTGTTGCAAGACTAGAAGCTATACGCATCTTTCTGGCTTATGCTTCATACAAGAACTTCAAGATGTATCAAATGGATGTCAAAACTGCATTCTTATATGGCGAGATGAAAGAAGAAACCTATGTTTCCTAGTTTTGAAGATCCAGATCATCCAAAGTACGTTTATAAGTTAGACAGAGCACTATATGGCTTATATCAAGCACCTCAAGCTTGGTATGCCACCCTCACTGAACATTTGCTTGCAAATGGTTATACACGGGGTGCAATTGATCTAACCTTATTCTTACGAAGATTAGTGATGATCTAATTCTTATTTAAGTATATGTCGATGATATTATCTTTGGATCTAGCAATGATGATTTGTGCAAGGAATTTGAAGCTGTGATAAAAAAGAAATGTAAGATGAGTTCTCTTGGAGAAATGTTATTTTTCTTAGGTATCCAAGTTAAACAAAATGATAAAGGAATACTGATACATCAAGAAAAATATGTTCACAGTATCCTGGACAAGTATAAATTTTAAGACTCCAAGATTTCTCCCACTCCAATAACTTCTCGTCCAACTTTAACTCCAGATCTCATGGTTGAAGATGTTGATCAGCATTTGTTTAGATCAATGATTGGATCTATGATATATCTAACTGCCAGCAGGCCCAACATCATGTTCCTTGTCTGTCAGTGTGCACGTTATCAAAGTAATGCGAGGAATCTCACATGAAAGCTGTCAAGCGAATTTTCAAATATTTCAAGGGTCAACCAACACTTAGTCTTTGGTATCCTAAAAATTCTGATTTCAATTTATATGCTTACACTAACAGTGATTATGCAGGATGTAACTTGGATATGTCCATCAACAACTGGTGGCTCCCTTGGAAATAGGTTGATTTCTTGGCAATGCAAGAAGCAGCAGACGGTATCCACATCCATTGCAGAGGCTGAATATGTGGCTGCATCAAGTTGTTGTTCTCAGATTGTTTGGATTCAGCAAAAACTTCTTGATTATGGCCTTAATCTTTATGACACCAAAGTTTTGTATGACAAAACTATAGTGTTAAACATAGTGAAGAATCCTTTCCAACACTCAAAGACAAAACATATCTACATTCGGATGCACTTTATCCATGATTGTTTTAATTGAAAACTTATCCATTTGGAATCCATCTCAACAGATGACAACATTGCTGATTTGTTTACTAAGACAATTGATCATTCCAAATTTGAATTCTTAGTCCAATCTCTGGGAATAATTAACTTTGGTTAATAATTTTTCATAAACCCTATCAAAAATATTTTCATTCATTTTGGTTAAAATTGTAATTTTCTTTGCAGATAATTATAATTTTAGGGGGAGAAAATTTGAAAATGCCTTGAAAAGATTTTTGTTCTTAAAAAAATTTTGAAAATTGTCTCAAAAAAGACTTTTGTTCTTAGGGTTAGTAAAAGAAAATTTGCAAAAATACTTTTGTTATACATATTAAGAAAATGATAATTTACAATGATATATAGGAAATGACAGTACATTTTTTAATTTTGATTCATTACATCTTAAGGCATAAAAGAAACTAACTTGGATTATGTTTGATATGTTGATAGGCTTGACTTTCAAGACTGAAAAGCACTATGATGTTTGATAAACTTAACTCAAAATGATTGAAGTGGGTTAGTCATCAAGGTTTTGTGGTAACACTGATTCCAAGCTAAAACAGACTAAGAGTTACAGTCTAGTCATACTCAAGCAATTTACTATCTGATTAAGTGTCTTTCAGAAGAAATATGAAACATGTATATATAAATATCAAAAAAAGAAAAAGATATGAAAAGCAAAGACAAAAAGAGAAAATGAATATTATCAAAAAGAGCAAAAAGATACAAAAAGGCTATATAGGAATAAAGATGCCAATGTACACAATAATAAAAGATATGTCATCGACATACATATTATATGATAAATATTTTTTTTTAGGATATGTTATGACACAGGACGCAAAATCAAAAGATGGGGCATGTAAGTCCGACTTGGCATGTAAGTCCTAAATGTCTTGCGAGGGGAAAACATAAGTCCGACCGGCAGTTAATAAGTCCAAAAACTCGTTAATATTCTGTGTTCAAAAATGTTTCTCAGACTAGTTATCCTATAAATAGATATTATAATAAAGAAATTTTTTTCTAAAAATGCTGATCAGAGGTAAAAGGTTTAAGTCAAATTGGGGTGACTTGAATTCTCAAAAGTGTCTTGAAACTAGATAAGAGTTTTACAGGATTTTTGATTGTAAAATTCACAGATTTCATATAACTCAATCTAAACTTGATAAAATCACAGAACATGTGTTTGTAACACCCGGATATTTTAAAAAGAAGAAAAGAAGAGAAAAAGAAAAGAAAAGAGAAGTATAAAGAAATAAAGATGAAATAACCCAAGTTGAGGGGTTAAAGTTGTGCAAGAGGCAAACTTTAATATTATTATGTTTAAAAGTGGGTACGGCCGCCCACACTTCTGCTCACCAACTGCTAGATCGCAGAAAGAAGAAAAAGCAGAGTTTTTCCATCAGTTTTCTAGAGAGAAGAAGAAGAAGATCATCTAGAAGGTAAGATTTTGTATGTTGTTCGGTTTCACAGCTGGGTTTTCAGCTTGTAGACCGAGTCTTATGTGTTTTTCTACGTTCGGTTGGGTGTTTTTGCTGTGTTTAGGTGTTTGAACTCCAAGTGCTCTCGAGTTTGGAGGAGTTTTACTCGAAGGCTGGTGTAGGTGAGTTCTAGATCCTCGGTTTTTTTGTTTTAAACATGTTTTGGAGCTGAAATGCATGTAAACTGTTATTTCTGAAAATTTCAGTATGTAACCGTATACGTTTTCCCTGTTTTATGTGGGTATGTGTTTTTGTGAATGTTTGACTTACATGGTTGTATGCTTGTTTTATGAGCTTAGTATGCTAGATTTGGGCTAGGATTATGTAAAAATGATGATCGGGAACTGAAAATTTACATAAGTTAGAACTGGTATAGTGCCCATACGCCTAAGTGTTGCTCACGCGCCTAAGTTTCCCATGCACCCAAGTACTCATGCGCCTACATAGTACTCATGCACGTGTATAGTTCCCATGCGCCCAAGTAACTACCCATACGCCTAAGTTTTTCTCATGCGCCTAAGTTTCCATGCGCCCAAGTACTGATGCGCCTGCATAGTTTCCCATGCGCCCAAGTAACTTCCCATACGCCTAAGTGTTGATCATGCGCCTAAGTTTTACCCATGTGCCCAAGTGTTCCCATGCGCCCAACTGTTCATGCGCCTACATAGTGCTCATGCGCCTAAGATGACTTAGAATTTTTCTGAAATTTTAGGAAAAATGAAAATTTATGATTAAGCTCTGGGATGTTCTGGTGGGTTATGTGTGTTCATGATATACATGTTGTGGCCTGTTATTGCTGTTCCTTATTAAGTATTATAACGTGATTTTACGTGGTATGTTATACTTATGTACGTAAGTAAAGTATTACGTAATGAAAGTGAAAGATAATGAATGACGAAAATGGAAGTAATGAATGATGGAATCCTTGTCACGTACCCTGGTACAGTGTCGGCTTTTGCTTGACGTGGGGGTTTATTTATAAACCCAGCACAGTATTGGCTTTTGCATGACGTGGGGGTATAGCATATGAGTTGTGAGAAGATCCTTGTCACGTACCCCGGTACCATGTCAGCTTTTGCTTGACGTGGGGGTTTACTTATAAACCCTGACACAGTATCGGCTTTTGCTTGACGTGGGGGTATAGCATATGGCAGGAACTAGATAGCGGTGGAAGATAATAATGAAAGGAAATACGAATGATGACGATGATGAAAGATAATAATTATTACCAAGATGTATGTGTGATGTGTGATCACGAACGAAAGTGTAGGAAAGGTTTTTACTAAAGGTAAAGTATTTTATTATAAAACCAGAACTCACTCGGCAACGCTGACTTTTATGCATTTTTAGTTGGCAGGTAACTTGTTGCTGAGGATGGCACGAGGGTAAAGCTACTTGGCGGGCAAGACCGGCATCCATCTCATGCAATAATAATGATGTTGTTTTGTAATACAACTAATTGATCTTTTGTAATTCTTTAAACAATGATGTATTACTTGTTAAATGTGTTTATTAAAGCATGAAATGGTTTTTGATGAATTATTCCGCCGCAATATTTCGGTTTCTTAATAAATTTTAATATATTTTGATATAAATGAGGTTGTGATTGACCAACTGTGGGGTTCCCGGGAACGAGGCCTTACAAGTTGGTATCAGAGCCAAAGTTTAAGTGAAATGGTAGATATTTTCAAAACCTAAACTTAAACTGAGAGTGGGACTGAATGGAGGGATGCCAACCCAAGTAGCTATGTGCCATCAGGTAATTTACTTTCTTAAGATTAACCGGTATTATGTGTGTGTGCTATCTGATTATGTGCTCTTAGTAGATTTGGATACTGATGTAGTCAGGATAGGCAATGCTTGGGGGATGAAGAGTAAAGTAAGTGGCCAATCACAACTGGCCACTGTAATTAGGGACTTACTATACTTGACATAATCTGAGCTATTACCTCGAATGACCATGTTGGTGTTTGAATCTTATAGTATTTAGAGGATGGCGAGTGGTAGATCTTTGAAGGCTTCTCGAGGTGGAGGTCATGGTGGACGTGGTGTTGGACAGCGTGTCACAAGGAACAGGGCTAAGATTGCCAAAATGGCTCCTGAAGAGCCCAAGCCTCATCACCATGACGGTGAGGATAAGAGCGCTAATCTGAGGGCCTCAAGGAAGGAGACAATAGCGGAGGAAGTTCAGGTCATGCAGACGATTCTGCCATCGGTGGTGACCTAGGTTATTAAAGCTATGAGGGAAAACGAGGAGAAGGAGAAACAGGAGAAGGAGAATACCAATAGGCAAGAGGATAGAGAAGGAGGTTCAAGAGAAAGGGAGCAACAGAAACTAAGATGGTTGTTTCTTGTGGCGATGAGGAGGAGGAAGCAGTGCAGGAAACTGCAAAGGGGTGCAACTATAGGGCATTCCAGAGATGCAAGCCCCTGACATTTGATGGGAATGGGAGTGTTGCTGCTGCTCACCGATGGGTGAGAGAGATGGAGGCTGTGTTGGATATCAGCGAGTGCAGGGAGGATCAGAAGGTGAAGTTTTCTACCCACTCGTTTGTGGATTCGGCCTTGTGCTGGTGGGACAACATTGTCCAGGTCGAGGGTAGCAGGGCGATCGGGAAGATGAGATGGGGTGAACTGAAGAAGATGGTGATCGAGGAGTTTTGTCCTCATAGGGAACTTGACAAGATCGAGAGAGAGTTCCTGCAATTAGAGGCGGGAACTATGACACACCAGCAGTACACAACTAAGTTTAATGAGATGGCGAGGCTGGTGCCAGAGCAGGTGACACCCGTGTCACGGAGAATAAAGAGATACATTCAGGGGTTGCCGGCGGATATCCGTAGACATCTAATTTTCGCCCGGCCAGGCATATTTAGGTCGGTGGTCGATCTGGCAGGGAGACTGTACGATGAGAGGGAGGAAGTGACTACAGTGGAGATGAGTAAGAAAGGTGATGGTGACAGAAATTGGGATGGGGAACGAGTTGGTTGTGGTGGTTTCACTCCAAAGAACAAAAAGGCAAGGGTGGATGACCGGAGAGTAGTGACGACAGGTACAGGGATAAAGAGGTGTAATATGTGCGGGAAGGAGCATGCGGGGGAGTGTAAGTAGGGATCGAGCATATGCTTTCAGTGTAGAAGGGAGGGCCACATGGCAAGGGGTTGTCGTGTGGTGAAATGTTACAATTATGGCGAGACTAGGCATATGAGTAGAAACTACAAGAAGTTGAGGGTTGAGAGCTTCGGGGCAAAGAAAGGGGCTGAGAAGGAGAGCAGAGGATGAAGGTCAGAGCATGCACGATGACCAGGGAGGAGGCTAGGGTGGATCCCGACGTTGTGTCAGGTACACTTCTAGTAACCCAAACTTATGCCTCTTTACTTTTTATTATGGTACTAGTAAGAGTTTTATTTCTGCTGCCTTCTGTGCTAAGTTGCATGTTAGGAATAGAAAGATTGATGAGCCCTTTGATGTAGAAACTGTCATTGGTAAGTCTACCAGAATTTCTGATCTGATAGAGAATTGTGACATAAAATTGGAAGGCCATAGGTTCTCTGCTAAATTCTTCGTGATGCCCTTAGACGGATTCGATGTAGTCCTAGGGATGGATTGGTTAGTAGCCTATGAGGCAAATATTGTATGTCGCAAGAAAATGATCCGATTGACTGCGCCTGATGGGAGTTCGGTGACGATCTATAGTGATCGAGTTACTATGGTTCTGAAGGTGATTTCGATGGTGGTGACAGATAAGTGCATGAAACGTGGATGTAGTGCCTATCTGGCTTACGTTAAGGATGTGGATGCGTCAGTACGACAATTGTCTGATGTACCAGTTGTGTGTGACTTTCAAGACGTGTTCCCAGAAGAATTACTATGCCACCGGACCACGAGATTGAGTTCCAGATCTTGGAGGGAGTTGGGACGAACACTTACTGTTAGCTGAATTCTCATACAACAACAGTTATCATGCCAGCATTGGTATGCCACCATATGAGATGCTATACGGTAAGAAAGTGTAGAACACCTGCATGTTTGGGAGACATCGGACAGAAGGAGTTAGGGAGCGTTGAGGTGATCAAGGCTACGACTGAAAAGTTGGAGAAGATCAAGGCCTTTATGAAGGCGGCAAAAGATAGGCAAAAGTCGTATGCTGACAAGAGGTGTAGACTGATTGAATTCAAGGTGGGTGATAAAGTTATGGTGAAGTTTTCACCTTGGAAGGGGATCATTCGGTTCAGAAAGCAGGGTAAGCTGAGCCCGAGGTATATAGGACCTTTCCGAATCATTGGTCGAGTAGGAGAGATGGCCTATAGGTTGGAGCTACCCGATGAGTTAAGTGTGATTCATCCGACATTCCATGTATCTCACCTAAGAAAGTGCTTAGTTGATAAAGATACGATTGTGCCACTGGAGGATATTGAGGTGGATGAACGGCTCAATTATATGGAGCAGCCAGTGGCCATCATTGCCAGAACAGAGAAGAGGCTATGGAATAAAGCGGTTCCACTAGTGCGGGTACAGTGGAGGCACAGGAAGGGATCCGAGCCTACGTGGGAGACGGAGGAAGAGATGAGACAGCATTATCCATAACTGTTTGAGGAGTGACAGGTTTTGGGGACGAAACCTATATAACGGGGGTGGACTTGTAACACCTGGATATTTTAAAAAGAAGAAAAGAAGAGAAAAAGAAAAGAAAAGAGAAGAGAAGTATAAAGAAATAAAGGTGAAATAACCCAAGTTGAGGGTTTAAAGTGGCGCAAGAGGCAAACTTTAATATTATTATGTTTAAAAATGGGTATGGCCACCCACACTACTGCTCACCAACTGCTAGATCGTAGAAAGAAGAAAAAGAAGAGTTTTTCCATCGGTTTTATAGAGAGAAGAAGAAGAAGATCGTCTAGAAGGTAAGACTTTGTGTGTTGTTCGGTTTTAGCTGGGTTTTAAGCTTGTAGACCGAGTCTTATGTGTTTTTCTACTTTCGGTTGGGTGTTTTTGGTGTGTTTAGGTGTTTGAACTCCAAGTGCTCTCGAGTTTGGAGGAGTTTTACTCGAAGGTTGCTGTAGGTGAGTTCTAGATATCTGGTTTTTCTGTTTTAAACATGTTTTGGGGCTGAAATGCATGTAAACTATTATTTCTGAAAATTTCAGTATGTAACCATATATGTTTTCCCTGTTTTATGTGGGTATGTGTGTTTGTGAATGTTTGATTGAATTACATGGTTGTATGCTTGTTTTATGAGCTTAGTATGCTAGATTTGGGCTAGGATTATGTAAAAATGATGATCAGGAACTGAAAATTTACATAAGTTCGAACTGGTATAGTGCCCATACGCCCAAGTAACTGCACATACGCCTAAGTGTTGCTCATGCGCCTAAGTTTCCATGCGCCCAAGTACTCATACGCCTGCATAGTACTCATGCGCCTGTATATTTCCCATGCGCCCAAATAACTGCCCATACGCCTAAGTGTTGCTCATGCGCCTAAGTTTCCCATGCGCCCAAGTACTCATGCGCCTGCATAGTTCCCATGCGCCCAAGTAACTGTCCATACGCCTAAGTGTTGCTCATGCGCCTAAGTTTTCCCCATGCTCCCAAGTGTTCCCATGCGCCCAACTGGTCATGCGCCTACATAGTGCTCATGCGCCTAAGATGACTTAGAATTTTTCTAAATTTTCGGAAAAATGAAAATTTATGATTAAGCTCTGGGATGTTTTGGTGGTTTATGTTTGATTATGATTTGCATGTTGTGGCCTGTTATTGATGTTCCTTATTACGTATTATTACATGACTTTACGTGGTATGTTATACTTATGTACGTAAGTAAAGTATTACGTAATAAAAGTGAAAGATAACGAATGACAAAAAATGGAAGTAATGAATGATGGAATCCTTGTCACGTACCCTGGTACCGTGTCGGCTTTTGCTTGACGTGGGGGTTTATTTATAAACCTTGGCATAGTATTGGCTTTTGCATGATGTGGGGTATAGCATATGAGTTCTGAGAAGATCCTTGTCGCGTACCCCGGAATTGTGTCGGCTTTTGTTTGACGTGGGGGTTTACTTATAAACCCCGACACAGTATCTGCTTTTGCTTGACGTGGGGGTATAGCGTATGGCAGGAACTAAATAGCGTTGGACGATAATAATGAAAGGAAGTACGAATGATGAACGATGATGAAAGATAATAATTATTACCAAGATGTATGTGTGATGTGGGATCACGAACGAAAGTGTAGGAAAGGTTTTTACTAAAGGTAATGTATTTTATTATAAAATCAGAACTCACTCAGCAACGTTGACTTTTATGCATTTTCAGTTGGCAGGTAACTTGTTGCTGAGGATGGCACGAGGGTAAAGCTACTTGGCGGGCAAGACTGGTATCCATCTCATGCAATAATAATGATGTTTTTTCGTAATACAACTAATCGATCTTTTGTAATCCTTTAAACAATGATGTATTACTTGGTAAATGTGTTTATTAAAGCATGAAATGGTTTTTGATGAATTATTTCGCCATAATATTTTAGTTACTTAATAAATTTTAATATGTTTTGATATAGATAAGGTTGTGATTGACCAACTATGGGGTTCCCGGGAATGAGGCCTTACAGTGTCCAATTAAATATTGAAGTCTAAGTTTAAAATTGACAAAATATATTGATAATCAACATAACCAGTCTTATTTAAATAAAGCTGGACGATGTTAATGATCGATTTCATAATAAATATGATCCTATACTTGAAAATTTACCAAAAACATTTATGTTATAAGCATAAAGAAAATATCCATTTGTTTTATGTTAAAGTTTGTTTTTGATTTCCAAAATTTCACAAAATTAAGTGTACTTGGATAATTATAAACACTTAGTTAAACATACTTTTACTCATAACAAATCAAATGGTTTAACAGAATAAATAAATTTAAAAAGTTGAAAAACTTTAGAAGTTCAAAGGAAATTGAACTTCTCGTGTGCGAAAAGTTCAAAATGTGCGAAAAGTTATGCGACTAGTTGAACTAGTCGCATGCGAAAAGTACACAGAAGCGAAAAGTCATTGTGTGCGAAAACTCTAACTTCTCACGCGGGAAGTCATATGGCTATAAAAGCAACAGTTGTGCGAGAAGTGCATCATTCGCACGAGAACTTTCTGATTTTCACTCTTAAAAATTCTAAGTGTGCAAACGTTATCATACTTGATATTATTGTTCATTGTGGTCATCCATTGATTTGTTAGTGTTTGATAAGGTAGGTTACTGGTATTAGATTGGTCTTATGTGTGTTCGATTCATGACCGAATGTTTAAGGACAAATACACCTAAAATTGAACAAAATTAAACATATGAATCCTTAATAATTGCCTAACCGACACTTAATGAACATATATTAATAGTTAAAACACCCTAAAAATGTTTAATTTGAAATCTGAAAAATTAAACATGTCGCGTGCGAAAAGTATCTGAAAATGAACAGAAGCAAGAACTTTTAAATTCGCACAGAACTTGTCACGTGGAAACTTTGACTAGTCGCCCGAAAAGCTTACTTTTGTCAAATTCAGTTTCATGCGAATACCTATCTTGTCGCGCGAAAAGTTGAACCTGAAAACTTAAGTTTTCGCATGCGAGTACTTTGGTTCACACGAGAAGTTTAAATTTTCAAAATTTTTATAAAGTCTGAAATTATTTCTAAGTCTAAAAATTTGGGTGTTTTAATTCAAGTTTGTTTAATTTTCAGATGGCAAGACCTATGGTTTTTAATAAAAGCCATAATGCAGTAGCTTATCTTGAAGATGTTCTAGAAGATAAAGCCCTATTCAGATCATTGATTGATGGACTCAAGACGTCTAGGATCCATCATGCTATTATTGCTAATCCCACAATCTACATAGATGTGGTTGATCAGTTTTGGCTAATAGCAGCCAATGAATGAGATGAGCAGAGTGAACCGTGCATATCTGCCATAGTTAAGGGCAAGAGGATTGTTATCACAGCTGAGTTGATTAACAGTGTTCTACTGTTGGAGGATCAGCCCAATGCGCCAATCAAGATAGATGATGATGTGGAAAGGGATTGTTTGAAGAGGATGGGATATAATCACCGATATCCATCTCTTAGAAAAGAAGTACTTACCTTCGTTCTGGAAGTACTTGTTTCATGTGGTGATTCATTGTCTCAGTAACCTAAAGGCTGGTATGGATAGTCTTAGTGTAGTCTTTGGATCTCTGCTGATATCTCTTATAGATGATATTCCATGCAGCATATCCAAAGCTATTTTTTTGGAGATGCAGAAGAATGTCATAGCTACAGTGGGGAAGAAGTTTATTATGTACCCCCGGTTTATACAGCTGATTGTGAATGCTGCTCACCCTGAGTTAGCTATATCTGATTCTTCCACCTATGTTGTAATGGTGATGAAGAAGGATATATTCACATATATTATGGGAGCTAGAGGCAATGCCTAGGATGGTACACATTTTGCCAAACTTGGCAGATTTGTTTAGGGTTATCAAGGAGAAGCTAAACATCCAAAGAATGTGGTACCTCAAGCTGATACAGCCGGTCCTTCCACTACTTCTACTCGAGAGGCTCTTGAAAGTTCACAACCAGCTAGAATGTCCATAGATGCTGAGATTGACTCCTGTTTCAGTTTAGGGAGTGAGATTGATAGTGATCAGATAGGGAATGTCTCTTATGTACTTCAGGAACATCCCAGAGTGCAAGTAACTCCTACTAAACGCACTGCTGAGGAACGTTATGCTGATTTTGTCCCTGAGGATTCTCCATCAACTCGAGAAAGAAAGAAGAGAATGGCCAGGAAAACGACTGAAAGTCCATGTGGAAGGGGTAGAGGACGAGGTGTGTTACGAAAGTGTCAGACACCAGTGACCACTGTGTCGACAGATGAAGATGTTCCTGTGTCTGAGACTATAGTCACAGCTAGTGAGGCTACACCTACAGAGACTCCAGTGAGTGTTACAGAGTCAACTACTATAACATCACTGCCATGCCCACTGCTGATAATGTGTTGAGTACTCCTCCCAGAGATCAGGGGTTTGATGAGTCAGTTAGGATGGAAGATTTTCTGAGTACTCCTGCTGCACAAAGACAAGATGCTAGTACTTAAACTAGTTCACCTACATCTGTTACTCTTGAGCAAAGAGTCAATACTATAGAGAAGGAGATATTAGAGAAGACATATTATTGATGATTTGTGTAGGCATATGGTTGATATGGATGAGCAGATCAAGAATCATGAACATCAGCCAAAATTCATATTCAGCTATGTTCGGATTCTAGAGCAAAACATCCGAGACTTCACTTCTCGTGTTCCATTTTCGTTTACACATCACGAACCACAGAAGTTGGAGAGTCAAGCGGACAGCATTCTGTTGATCCTAAAACTACTCAAGATCTTGCTGGTACTGATGTTGATCCTGTTGTTATAGAAAGGACAACAAAGACTTCTAATGTTGATCAAGAGCCATCTACCACTGCTCATACTTCGGTTACTTAGGATCAACCTGTAGTTTATACCGGAGAGGCGTTTGTAGAGCCTGAACATCATTTACCAATCCCTGAGCCTGCAAATAATGATGATGATGATTTGGATTTGGTTTATTATGACTTTAGTGATGAAGAGGAGGTTGATGATGATGATGATGATGATGGAGATGATGGTGATGATAATGAGGGTGATGATAAAGATGATAAGAAGGATGATGATGATGATCAGGGCGGTGATATGGGCTTAGCTGCTGGTCCTTCTGGTTTGTCAGGTACTGATAATGTTTCCGAACCAAGTTCCGATGACTCAGTTGACTATACACCTCTAGATCCCGCTACTGAAGAAGCCTACAAGAGAAAATTCTATACTTTACAGCAAAAGATTATTGTTGAGGAGCCAGATGAAGACTTTGGTCCTTTTGATGATTTAGATGAGACAATAGACTACACAAACATGTTTGGGAATAGTCTTAAGGACTTATTCTCAGATAACTTGGTTGAAGAAGGGGAGATTGTTGGAGAGTCGAGTACTCAGGAAACGACTGACAACACAGCTGATGTAACAGGTCAAAGTGTTGTACGTCAGGTTGGAAATCTTATGGTTGCTGCTCCTCCCCCGCCAGCTTATGTTCACACGCTGAGACATTTCAAAACTTTCTGAAGGTACGAAAACTCAGAACCTATTATTAGCTAGGCGACAACGAGGAAAAGAAGATGTATATGATGAGAGAAGGGGTGGAGCTATAGAGTATTATCAGGACGAGCACATTTTCATACACTCAGAGCGTCAGATTTATATGCTATAGGTCGTGTTCCATTTATTAACCCAAACAACTATAGCAAAGGGAACTGGATAAGAAATATGATTTAGAGGCAGAGTAAAACTAACTTCAAAGATTTCAAGACTGCCAAATCCAAGGTGATAGAAGATGAGACGCGTATAGACCCTAATACTAACAAGCCAATGAAGATAAGGGTCTATAAGCATCCAAAACATGCACGAAAGATCCCTATAGACGCTCCTGTAACTTCAAAGAACCTGACTTACCGCGCGAGAACTTGTATCTCGCGCAAGAACTTGGAAGTCGCGCAAGAACTATGCGAGAACTTCTAAGTTTAGTATAAATAGTTGTTTTCTAATGTAACTTAGTCAGCTTTTGGTCATTTTCCTGATTTTGATTGTAACTTGTATCTTTCAAATCAGAGAGCAATATAGTGTGAAGTTTATTTACATTCGTGTTCTTCACTTACTATTCAATCTTATTCCGTGACGTTAACATTCGTATTCTTATCACGAGATCGATCTTATTTGTATTTTACTGATCTTTACAAGTAACAAAATTAGGTTTTGACGAGAGTTAATGTTTTTGAGCTTTAAGTATCAGGCTATAAAGTTACCTGAAAATTCACGAATGTTACAACTTGTGAACAGACGAAGAGGAAGGCTCCAACACAAGACACAACTCGTAGAACACAAAGGTTCTCATCCACTGACCTCTAGTGAGCTAAAATTAGATTTAGAGAGGCTAGAACTGCTAACATCGCAACTGCTGAAAGAAAACCTCTCAAGCTTATATCACTAAATTCTGAGTTGTAGTAGCCAAAGCCGTAGAGAGAATGCTAATGAACTAAGGGTCAAAATTCAAGATTTGCTAAACAAAAAGAAGCTAACCTTAAAGCTATTGAAGCAAACTCCTTTGAAGCATAAGCATCTAGAGATTGTCACTTTGAAGGATATGCGTGCCTCTAAAATTGTTCACTCTAAATAAGTTGAAAAAGATCTTTTGCATTACCTATTAGCGAGAAGCTACTAGCCTACATAAACAAAACCTCAAACGATCCTTCACCTGTATATAATCCTAAGCCAATAAGCAAATATGCTAAAGCTATTAACTCAATAAGAAGCCAGCAGATCAAGTACGGCTAGATTCTCATATTAAACAAATTGATGATCTAAAACAAAGAGTTTGAAAAAAAAAAATTCAAGTACACTAAATACATTTTGACAAGAGACAATGGACAAGGGATAACTTTCGAGAGGATTGATGGAACCATCAAACATGCTTCTGGAAATTTTGTCAATTATGCAAAACTAAACATCAAAGTTGCTTTTATATGGATATGAGAAGTTAGGCATTGTTCTCTAAAATAAAGAGCTAGAAATTTTCAGAAGTGAGAAGCTACTTTCTATTTCTAAATCTGAATTCGGAATAATCTAATGAAATGAGTTGAAGGTGAAAATATTCTTTAGAATTGGGGAAGCCAACCACTACAAGAGGCCCTTTCAACTATGAACGGGTGGTAGAGGCACTTAACTTTTAAGGAGAACACCGGGGTTCAAATCTTGACTTAGGAAGATTAATTATTTGTGTAGTTTAGGAGTAGAAGTAAATGAATGTGTGAATTGTCGTACTTAATAAACAAGTACACGGAAGGACTCTAATGGTTTCAAGCATGCATCCTAAACTATGGTCCAAGAGGAGACTATATAATATTAATGGTTCACGTATAGAAATTAAAGAGAGAGCTCGAAAACTAAAAAAAAAAGTCTTGGGACACATGTAATACTCTTTCCTATTTTTCATCATCTATCTTTCAACAATGTAGCGAAAGGCTTTTGCTTTCAATACTTAAAAGGGTGATTGTTGGGAAATATTGTGTAGCCTCAATTATGGCCTTAATTCCTAGATTGATGACGACACCATGAAGAAGACAATAACAACTACACCAACTAAAGGGTTAAGTTTTTAGTTTTTATATTGTTTAAGAGTTGTTTGATCCCTTTATAAAAGTTTATTTGTGATAATTGGTAAAAGCTTTTATTCAAAAAAAAAAAAAAAAAAGAATTATATAGACAGAACAGTAACACTTATCCTAAATACGCATGGACTTTATTTACTTTTTCTAAAGAGTCTGGTCCATGTTTAAGATATGTCTGATATTAATATATGTTATTATAATATCCAAAATTAACTTTGTTGAAAAAATTGAAATCTCAGATATTTTTGTAGTTTTATTTTTTTTCTAACTGTTATTAAAACAATTTAAATTAAATGCATGTAGTATTCATCTTATGTGATTTAAAGACATAAAACTCGGATTATTTCAAACTCTTTCTGCCACGCTAAAAATACATAGTATAAAGTAATAACACTGGCTCAATAAAAAACTTCTTATGAATGCATATGACATGGGACTCAGGATGGTAGAAGTGTGGTGAGATTATAACCCGACCTATTAAGTATTTTGGGATGACGGTTTACTAGACTGAATAGTTAAGCCGAAGACGACTCATATATTTATTTGTGTGAAGACATTTATAAGAATTCATACACACTTGAATTCATGTCTCAGGTTGTTTTGTTTATTGGTCATTTATTGGTAACAATTTAAAATATTAAAATACATTGAAAACATTATTGTATATTTCTAATCGTAAACACAATGTTTATATAACAAATTAATATAATCTATAAGAAAAATATTAAAAATAACACAAAATGATATACAACTTAAAATACAATTATTAATATCTATAAGAAATGATGACAAATATATGACACAATAAAGTGATTTTTGATCATGAACATATTATACACAATGATAAAAATATCATTTCTTTTGAAACAATAGAAATACACATGTGAAATTTGTAATTATTATTAAACTTTTTTAATAAAATATGTTTTTACAATAACTTTATCCTACTAATAACAAGCATGACTATATTTTATTTCGAGATTAGTGGAAACCATGGAAAAGGTTGGAGAATGTGAACTGACAATGGGTAGTTGAGAGTAAATGAATAGGTCTGTTGAAAGCTTTGGGAATTAATTTCACTTACAGAAATGAAAAGATAACATAAAAAATTAAAGTACCAAACTTTAAAGTTCATACTTTTTAAATAACGTACTTTAGCATCTATTAGAAAATTGGATTGAGCAACATAAAAATAACATCATTTTATGACTAATCATTAGTCAACATGTTAATATTAGACTATGTGTAGTAATAGTTTAGTTAAAATACCATGTATTTAAAAATCATATTATTAAAGCCTTTTTTAAATCAAGTATAGTGGGTTAACCAGTGTTAAAGCACTTATTGATACAATTATGTAGAAAAAGTTATACAATTATGTAGAAAAAGTTATGTTTGACGCATGTTAAGAGCTTACAGCCCAATGAGTTTGGAGCTCATTTTAACTATAGTGTTTGACGTCTCACTTGTGTCCACGTCAACAGGTTGGATCCTCAAAATATCCGCTACGTATGGTTTTAATATTAAAAAAATAACTTGTTGTATAGACTCTAAACTCTCTAATTATTAATAAAAGGTTTTGATTATTAAGACTTTTAAACATGTTCAAACTATAAAACTTAAGCGACTCAAATAATAACTCCTAAAATAACTCAATCTGTAATTATTTGAGTCAATCTGCTATCAAGATAAAAATCTGTCACACCCCCATTGATCGGGTCCGGCTGTGACGACTGATATTAACAGAATGCAGCGGAAAATGACGAACTTAAATAATTTTCACCCAATCATTCATTGCCTACATGGCATTCAAAATAATACAAATATTAGTTAATTATTGTCTAATCCCCAAATACATAAGTTTTAAATAAATTGTCTCCCAAAGTTAACAAATGGATATGGTTGTGGCTAAACTCCAAACTGTCTGACTAAGTCAACTCCTATCCATGATCACTTGGTCAAATCATTCTTCTCCGGAAATACACACATAAAATACGTCAATATAATGTTGGTGAGCTCATAAGTTTATGACACAAGACTTAACGTAATTCATAAACTAAGAAAACAATAGTAATGGTGCGCAAAAGAAAGTATCACAATAAAACCTGGACCCGAGTGACCCTCCCTAGTGCTAGAACATCCCCTAACCCATACCTTTTATTGTTATTGGCTTAAGTGTGCCCTGCTAAGCACATATAATCTGTACTAATTTGTGACACAATGCTTATTAAATCTCAATGGGGGGTTTTCCTATCCTTAGGGCCCATTGTATGCGGGAGATTCCCCAAATAGTACTATCCACAAACCACGCGGCTACCAATGGAGTTAATGATTGTGCTCACATTCGGGGACAAGAGCAGTAACCATTGCACCATAATAATGATTTGCAAGAGTGTGTATTCCACCCCAAAATAGTTTAAGTAAAAAAGGGTTATAAGACTCACCTTAGCTTGTTTCTGAAGTGGTGTTTGTGGTCTAGAGACCTACCGACCGGCAAGGTTCCTAAGTTCATTTTATAGACATTAGTTTCATTTCAATCAGTTGACTAAGCCCAACCCTTCTAGTTCAGGTTTATCTTATGCGATTAGGCGATTTATATTACATGTGTGTAATTTGGTTCAAATCTTTGAAGTTTGAAGTCTTGATTGGGCGGTTGGTTATATTTGAGTCATTAAATAATGATTTCAGATTATACAATTTGTTAAAGTTAATATTTGGTTCCAAAGCAGTGAAGTTTAATTTGCTGACAAGATTGGTCCCTCAACTTTGCTAAATTAATAATTTGAACCCTTATGTTTGGAATTAGAGCTTTCGGTTTAGGCGCTTTACGGTGATACGTTGAGAGGTTTCTTACTTGAATTTGTCGAGTGGTCCATATGATGGTTTGTATTTAAACTTTAATTTATTTTGGTATCATTTAGTTTCTGGAATGCAAGTGTTGGCCTTAGAGTTGGTGCTTAGATTATTTTATATTTAAACACGATTCGGTTCACGGTTCGGATGCGTTTTGTAATGTATTTGTATATTTGATTATTTTATTAACTTTTTGAGTTGCTTTTATGCTAGTAGGTCATAATCTACTGGAAAATATTAGTTTTATTAATTTAAGAGTTTTCGTAAATTTATTTATTATTTTTCCTTCTAGGGTGACGTTAGTTTTTCTTAAATTAACGTTATATTTTGTATAAATTTATAGAAAATTCCATAATTAATAATATTTGATTTGTAGCTTATTTTTATCATTATTAGGATATTAGCTACTGCATTTTTAAGTCTTAGGTTGTTTTATATTGGTTTTGATATTTTACGTTCGGGGCTCGGTTTTTAACGGGTTCTTAGGTTCGGGTAAAATTTTGGTCCACTTTAGTAATATAATACTTTAATATACCTTGAGTAAGTTTTTGGTTCTGGAGATTTCATGTTTTTAGCTTAAGGTCACGTTTTTATGAATTTGTACTATTTTAGCATGAATATCCTTTATATTTTTTTTTACCAAGCAAACAAGCTCTATAATTATGAAATTAAATTTTTAGACATTTCATATCTTATAATCGCATATATCATTATAAGTCGCCTAAAATTTTGTACATTCGGATTATGTGCACAATTGATATTTCCGTTAAGTGTCCGTTAAGTCCCGGTTTTGGATTTCTAAGTGTTTTAATCTGATTTTTCCCTTCCCAAACATTCTAGTATCATAAGTAACTTCTAAATAATCCCTTAATTTCAGTAACTCAATTCTCCAACCTCTTTCTTTTATTTATCTTAAAATCATATATGCTTGAGTTTTGTATATTTTATAAAATGTGAAATACATAGACTTAGATTATGAAACTTCATTTTTAACTTAAGATGGTCTCAAATAACTTTCAGAAAAATTTAGTTTAAAACTTTTAGACTTAGATATCACACTTTTACATTTTTGCAAAAATCGGGTTTTCGGGTGAGCCATATTTGCTAAAACCGTATTTGTGAGCAAAAGGGTTTTGAGAAATCTTTGTGTATCTTTTACTTACTGAAACACTTAGTGTTTTAAAGTTTCACAAGATGTTGGGGGTGTTTCGGGGTTGGTTGAGTCACCAACGTGATGAAACGCGATATTTCACTCGTTTTCGTGTAGCAACGAGTTACCTTGTCGCGTGAGGTGGGTGTGATGGATGTGTGGGCTGCCAAAAGAGCTTGGAATTATGGAAGATGGCTGCCCAAAGTATTGGATTAGTTCAGGTTATAGGGTTAAAGAAATGAAGGATAGAAACTTGATGTAGGAAAGTTGTAATCTTGTACTGTTACCTTGGCTCAAGGATGTTGGTGGCTATGCTTTTGGGGCCGATTATTGCTTCCAAAGGGGACTGAATGTTGTTGTTCTTTGAGTTCAAGAGAGTAATAAGTGAGTAGGATATTAGAGATAGTGTTTGAGAGATTGAAAAGAGGTATAGTAGTAAAATGGGTGATGATGGTGGTATGGTTGGTGGCTCTCGGCCGAAGGGTGTAGGGTGGTGGGGTTGGGATTTCAAAATCTTGATCCAACCAAGATTTGTCTGGATTTCATGGAGATTTTGGATACATAAGCAAGTTTCTAGGAACCTAGATTATCTAGGGATTATGGGATTGGGTGGTTTGGGAGGTGATGGGACAAATCAACTGTATTTCTTTTTCTTTAAAAAAAGGTGTGTATTTACATATGTATGTATGCATGTGCCGTATGGTGTGTGTATGTATATATATACATACGGGTGTGAGTGTGGGTGTGTGATGGGTGTGTGTGTGTGTTTTTATACGTATGCATGTATGCATGTGTTTTATGAGTGGGGTAAATCTTTTATTACTTATTATTCAATGTACAGTTATTTTTAGTTTTTATTAGTAAGGTGTAAGTATTAGGTGGGTTTATTATTTAGTTTTATAATTGTTATTATTATTGCTATTATTGTTATTGTTTTTATAGGTTATGTCTTGAAAGAGTTTTTATGTTTTTAATTAGGGTTGTGGTTTAGTAAATTATAAGTTTTTATTTATTGACGAATATTTAGTTTGGTAATGCACGTAATTGGGTTCATATATTTCTTCAATTGTAGTTCGGTATTCGGTCGTTTTTAATTTGCTTTCTTGTTGAGTTAACTCTAGATTGCTAAATAATAAAGTTCATTTATAATCACCTATCGTTTATATATTTAGTTGGCACATAATTTCACTAGGGTATCCGGCCTAAAGCCCACTAGTGTTGGTAGTTCACGAATAATATCATAACATGGCCCAATGGCCCATTAGGGTTTCATGGGTCAAGCTCACTTAGCACTGGGCCCAATGACCAGTTTAAAGTTTGATGTGCTTAAGCCTATTATGGTGTGTGTGTGTGTATCTATGTCTAGGAGTTTGATCTTGTTAGGCCCATTACATGGGCTTCTGATGTGATTAGTGTGTGGACCGTTATGGTTTCTAAGAAAAAAAATTTATGGGCCCAAAATCAAGGTTGTCACATCCTCCCCTACTTACAGAAATTTCGTTCTCTAAATTTGCTTAAGGCTAGTTTATCAAGTCCTATTCTAATTCTAGCGATGTAATGAGGTTAGTCAGTCATCAAGGCTCATAAAATGTAATATTTTGTTATTAAAATAAATATATAAATATATATATATATATATATATATATATATATATATAAAGTCAATTTAATGCGATGTCGGGTTAGGGGTTTTACCGACTTTCTCTTGAATTCCATTGTTAGGGGTTTTGGGTTCGAATAGATGCGGGTACTTCTTTTTTATTTCTCTTTCTGGTTCCCAAGTGAACTCAGGACCTCGTCGTGAGTTCCATTGACCTTCACAATCGGAATCTTACCACATCTAAGTTTCTTTTTCTGTTGCCCCATTATTTAGAGAGGTTCTTCAACAAATTGGAGCTTGTCATTAACTTGCACTTCTGTGTATGGCACTATTAAGTTTTCATCGGATAGGCACTTTTTGAGATTTGAAACGTGAAACGTGTCACGTATTCCGCCTAATTCTCCTGGCAGTTCCAACCTATAGGCAACGGGTCTGATTCTCTCGAGAATCTTGAAGGGTCCAATGTACCCCAGGCTCAATTTTCACCGCTTTCCAAATCTGATTAACCCTTTCCATGGGGACACCTTTAGCATCACCCGGTCTCCTACTTGAAATTCCAAGGGTTTGCGTTGGTTATCGGCATACCTCTTTTATCAATCTCTCGCTGCTAGACATTCTCGTATTCGGTGGATCTTGTCGGTTGTTTCTTGCATGATTTTTGGACCGGTTAACTGGCTTTCTCCCACTTCAGCCTAACAAACCAGGGACCAACACTTACATCCATAAAGTGCCTCAAAGGGTGCAACTCCTATGCTAGTTTGGTAGCTGTTATTATAGGAAAATTCAGCTAGTGGCAGGTGGGTGTCCCAATTTCCACCAAAGTCCATCACACAAGCCCTTAACATGTCTTCGAGAGTCTGAATTGTCCTTTCGCTTTGACCATCGGTTTGAGGCTGGTAGGCGGTGCTTAAGTCTATGCGCGTTCCCAATGCCTGCTGAAATGATTGCTAGAATCGGGAGGTGAATCGGCTATCACGATCCGAGATAACTAACAAGGGTACTCCATGTCGAGACACGACTTCATCGACATATATCTTAGCCAGCTTTTCCATTTTGTAGTCTTCCCTTATCGCCAAGAAGTGTGCCAACTTGGTCAGTCGGTCCACTATTACCCATATAGCGTCGTGCCCTCTTAGGGTTTGGGGAAGCTTTGCGACAAAATTCATGGTGATTCTTTCTTATTTTCATTCTGGTATTTTTGGCTATTGGAGCAATCCGGATGGCTTTTGGTATTCTGCTTTTACCTTGGCACAAAGCATTTTCCCATATAGGTGGCTATTTCTCTTTTCATACCTGGCCATCGATAATTTATCTTTAAATCCTTATACATCTTGTCATTCCCAGGGTAAATGGAATACTTTGATTTGTGGGCTTCATCTAAAATGGTGTCTCTTAGCCCACCTAGCATCGGGATCCATGCCCTTCCATTCAACCTCATTATCCCATCATCTTGGATGTCTAGTTGTTTCTCCATCCCTTTTAATCCTTCTTTCTCATAGTTTTCTTCATTCATAACCTCTCTTTTGGTTCTTCGTATCTGGTCCCTCAGATCGATTCGTGCCTTCATTCTCAAGGCACGAACCCTAAGCGGTTTGCCCCTCTCCTTCCTGCTTAAAGTATCAGCTACCAGGTTCGCCTTGTCTGGTGGTATCGGATTTCACAATCATAGTCGTTAAGTAATTCCACCCATCTTCTTTGTCGCATGTTTAACATTTTTTGGTTAAAAATGTTTTGTAGGCTTTTGTGATCGGTGAAGATCACGCACTTCGTACCATACAGGTAATGCCTATAGATTTTTAGCACAAATACTACAGCTCCCAACTCCAAGTCATGTGTGGTATAATTTTACTCGTGCACCTTTAGTTATCGTGAAGCATACGCTATATCTTTTCCCCTTTGCATCAGGACACATCCGAGTCCGTGGTGTGAGGCATCACAATACACTGTGAAATCGTCTGTTCCCTCGGGTAGGGACAGGAACGGTGCACGACATAGCTTCTACTTCAAGGTTTCAAAAGCTTCCTGTTGTTTTGTTTCCCATTTGAACTTAGTACTTTTCTGGGTCAGGTACGTCAACGGTTTGGCGATTTTTGAGAAGTTCTTTATAAATCTTTGGTAGTAACCAGCCAACCCTAAAAACTATCGTACCTCGGTGGGGTCTTGGGTGGTTCCCACTTCTTAATAGCCTCAATCTTGACGGGGTCGACTTGAATTCCTTTCTTACTTACTATGTGGCCCAGAAACTGCACTTCTTGCATCCAGAAATCGCGCTTTGAAAACTTGGCGTATAGCGGCTCAGTTCGCAGTAACTCGAAAATCAACCTCAAATGTTGTTTGTGCTCTGCCTTGTCTAGGAGTATATCAGAATGTCGTCTATGAAAACTATCACGAATTTCTCTAGGTATGGCTTACACACCATAGTCATGAGATCCATGAATACTGCAGGTGCGTTGGTTAAACCGAAAGGCATCACTAAGAATTCGTAGTGCCCGTACCTAGTTCTAAATGCGGTTTTTGGTACGTCCTCCTCCTTGATTCGTAACTGGTGATACCCTGACCTCAGGTCTATTTTGGAGTATTATCGTGACCCTTGGAGTTGATCAAACAAGTCATCAATCCTCGAAAGTGGGTATTGGTTTTTGATTGTGACTTTGTTTAACTCTCGATAATCAATGCACATTCTTAAGGTTCCATCTTTCTTTTTGACAAATAGGACCAGAGCTTCCCATAGCGAGAAGTTTGGCCTAATGAACCATTAGTCCATAAGTTCTTGCAGTTGCACCATCAACTCTTGCATCTCCGACGGGGCTAGCCTATAGGGTGATTTAGCTACTGGTGCAGCTCCCAGTATTAGATAGATGCAAAACTCAACCTGCCTATGTGGAGGGAGTCCTGATAGTTCATCAGGAAATACGTTTGTGAATTATGACACTATGGGGACGTCCTCAAGTCATTTTTCCTCTTCAAATAGTCATAACATAGGCTAAGTATGCAATGCACCCCTTCAGCAGGCACTTGTTAGCCTTTATGCATGAAATGGTGCTCATGCCTTGCCTTGGCCTCTCACCATATATCACTAGGGTTTCTCCTTCAGGTAGGTGAATCTTTAATAATTTCTTGTCATATATAATTTTGGCCCTATTCTTTGCCAGCCAATCCATACCTGCCACTATGTCAAATCCTCCTAGTTCTACTGGTATTAAGTCCATAGAGAATTCATGCTCGTCTAAATCTATCGTGCACCCAACGATTGTCTCATTAGCTTTGACTAACGTTCCATTGGCTAATTCTATGGTATACGTGTCGGCTAGCCTAGAGGAGCTTAATTCAATTCTTGGTCTAAAGCTCATAGAAACAAAGCTTCTATTGGCCCCGATGTCAAATAGTACATAAGCATAATGATTGTTTACTAGGAACGTACCAGTCATAACTTCGGGCTCCTCCCTAGCAACCTCTGCATTCATCACAAATGCTCTCCCCTTAGGGCATCCTACCATTGATTTCTTAGCTTTTAGTTTGGGGCAGTCAGGGCGGATGTGCCTGACTTCGCCACACTCATGGCATCTCACAGGTCCTATAGTCACAGACTTGCATTCCTTTGCGAAATGACCTAGTTTGTTGTACTTGTATCACACAGTGGTCTTGCCCTCTTATACCTACGGTTTAGCCGCCATCTTTACCTTACACTGCCCTATGTGATGGAGTCCATACTTCCCACAAAATGGTTGCTTCCCTAAGTAGGGTTTCTTCCCTCCTTGCCATCGATTAACCACACTCTTCCCACTTGAACTTCCACTCATAAATCTGAAATTCTCTCATTTTTGCTTAACTCATGCATTCTGTAGTCCTTTCACTCCCTTGCATCTTACCACCTCATCATTTAATGTTGCTGAAATCTCCACTATTTCCTGAAACATCCTAGGCTTAGCTGCTTTCACCATTCCTCTAATATTCGGGGTTAAACCCCACATATACCTGCCAATCTTCTTGGATTCAGGAGTCACCAAGTGCGGTACTAGCAATGACAGTTCATTAAATCGGTTGGTGTATTCCAAGTGTGTCGTGCCCTTCATCTCCAAACTTAAGAATTCAGCTTCCATCTTTTCAATCTCATTAATCAGACAGTAACGTTTCACCATCAATCTTTTGAACTCTTCTCATCTCATCCGGTTCACCGCATTTCTCCCTCGGGTTTGCAACAGTGTGTTCCACCAGTTCAAAGCTCCATTCTTGAGAGAGTGTGCGGCAAACCTTACCTTGTTCATCCTCGCATAGTCACTTATATCCACTACTGCCTCCATCTCCTCTAGCCATCTTATTGTTCCCGTCGTGCCTTTATTTCCATAGTAGTCCCTCGGTTTGCAGGCCATGAACGCCTTGTAGTTACAACAGTTCACGCACATGCTTCTTCTCGTTCCTCCTCATTGTTGTTTCCATGGGTGTCATTGTTTCCATCTTCATTCTCCTCCCCCTCATGAGTTATCTCGCGGTTTCGCTTGGCGTTAACATGGGCAGTGATAGCGGGCAGGGCTTTAATAATGGCTTCTGCAATTAGTTATTGCAGTCTAGTTTCTTGGTCGGTGTTGCGGTTGGTGTTGGGGCTGCCATTGGTGCGGTGAGTGTTGTTGGTGTTTTCTGTGGTGGTTTTATCTAGTCGGTTGGTATGAGCTCCCGATTGGGTGGTGACACCACCCCTAGCATTTGGAGCGCGTCCTTGTCCTCTTCCCCTCGACATGGCTAAAATAAACATTTTATATGGTTTTAAACTCAAGGGTTTTATAATTATAAAGTTATTATAGTATCACAACCAATCATGTCATCAAATTATGCAAGTTAAGAGGTCCAATACCTCTCATCAAAGAACCATTAATAGTCTTAATCATAGCAAAACCTGCTATGATTACAAAATTTTAAATAGGTCCAAAGTACAACCACGTATGACATGAGTGAACATTCACCTATGTCCTATAGAATACATATTTCATTCAAAATTTAAATAATACATAATAAAATAATTAACGACATGTCAATAATGGCGACGGCAGCGGTAACTGGGCCATGGGTCGAGCACACACTTATGGACGGATAGAAAAAGCTTCCACCTCATCCTTGCCACTAGTGACACCGCCTCGTCCCTCTCTTCCTTCGGGGTGTCGAAGTGTTGGTGTCGACGCCATACCTCCTCCATGGCGGAGTCTCCAGTCAATGGTCCCGAGTGGTACAGGGGCAGGTCAGTAAACATCTGGTGAGACGCACTGGGCATAGGGTCGATGTAGTACATTGACGGGGCCAAATGGAAACTATGACGTGCTACCGCATCACATCCATAGGGCCCAGTTGGATATTGTGAGGTTTCCAGTGGTGGCAACGATGGTACGACCGGTTGTGGTGGCGCCCAGGTCAGTCCCATAACCAAGTTACCGCATTCCTGCTGGAATGTGGGGACGGGTCGGACGGACATTCGTGCGGTTTGCCTCGCACGAGGTGGCACATCCTCATCCCTGTCAGGTCATAAGGAACTGACCTGGATGGTCACCGATGATCCAGACGTGTCCTCCAAAGGGTTGGACTCCTCCATTCCCCAGTGCGGTCGGGATCGGGCATCGTACCAATTAGGGTCCCCATATTCTGGCCCAAAAGGGGAATACTCCCCAATCTCATAAGACTGGGGGCGTATCAAGGGTCCCGTACCCACATCTGGTACAAACGTGGGTTGTGGGATGGTGGTCTGGTAGTAATGTGGGGGTGGGACATCGGGTGAGTCATTGATATAGATGGTCTTTCCTTTGTTCAAATTTCCTGCCATCTAATGAACAAACAAGATAAATTACAATGTGAATATTATAAATATAATCAAAACCAGAAATTAGAACTAGAAATTACATAAAATTTATAGAATGAATGCAAATGATAGGAACTACCCTCGTGTTATAGCTTAGGGGGTGTCTACTTCTTAGTTCTCCCTAGGTCCTAATGTGCGGTTGAAGCCTAGGTATCTTAGGTAAGAACCTAATTCACTAAAACCACTGGCTCTGATACCAATCTGTCACACCCTGTTGACCGGGTCTGGCTGTAACTACTGATATCAACAGAATGCATAGGAAAATGACGAATTTAAATAATTTTCACCCAATCATTCATAGCCTGCATGGCATTCAAGATAATACAAATAATAGTTAATTATTGTCTAATCCCCAAATGCATAAGTTTTAAATAATTTTTCTCCTAAAGTTAACAAATGGATAGGGTGGTGACTAAACTCCAAACTGTCTGACTAAGTCAAATCCTATCCATGATCACTTGGTCAAATCATTCTTCTCCTGAAATACACACCCAAAATACGTCAATATAATGTTGGTGAGCTCATAAGTTTATGACACAAGACTTAACCTAATTCATAAAATAAGATAACAATAGTAATGGTGCACAAATGAAAGTATCACAATCAAACCTGGACCCGGGTGACCCTCCCGAGTGCTAGAACATCCCCTAACCCATACCTCTTATTGTTGTGGGCTTAAGTGTTCCCTGCTAAGCAGATATAATCTGGACTAATTTGTGACACAGCGATTATTAAATCTCAATGGGGGGTTTCCCTGTCCTTAGGGCCCATTATGTGCGAGGGATTTCCCAAATAGTACCATCCATAAACCACGTGGCTCCCAATAGAGTTAATGATTATGCTCACATTCAGGGACAAGAGCAGTAACCATTGCACCATAATAACTATTTGTAAGAATGTGTATTCCACCCCAAAATAGTTTAAGTAAAAAGGGGTTATGAGACTCACATTAGCTTGTTTCTGAAGTGGTGTTCGTGGTCTAGAGAGCTACCAACCGGCAAGGTTCCTAAGTTCATTATATAGACATTAGTTTTTTTCAATCACTTGACTAAGCCCAACCCCTCTAGTTCAGGTTTATCTTATGCGATCAGGTGATTTATATTACATGTGTGTAATTTGGTTCAAATCTTTGAAGTTTGAAGTCTTGATTGGGCGGTTGGTTATATTTGAGTTATTAATAATAATTTTAGATTATAAATTTTTAAAAGTTAATATTTGGTTCCAAACAGTGAAGTTTAATTTGCTAGCAAGATTGATCCTCAACTTTGCAAAATTAACAATTTTTAACCCGTATGTTTGGAATTCTTGCACTTTAAATATTTATAATGAGTTTTATTGTTTCAAGTGGATTTAGCTACTGTAGTAAGTTAGTTTTTATTTCCTTTAGGTCTTTCTTGATGGGTTCAAGAGTTTGCTTTCGGATTAGGCGCTCTACGGTGATACTTGAGAGGTTTCTTACTTGAATTTGTCGAGTGGTCCATATGATGGTTTGTATTAAAAATTTAATTTATTTGGGTATCATTTAGTTCCTGGAATGCAAGTGTTGGCCTTGGAGATGGTGCTTAGATTATTTTATATTTAAACGCGGTTCGGTTCACGGTTCGGGTGCGTTTTGTAATGTATTTGTATGTTTGATTATTTTATTAAATTTTTGAGTTGTTTTTATGCTTGTGGGTCATAATATACTGGAAAATATTAGTTTTATTAATTTAAGAGTTTTCGTAAATTTGTTTATTATTTTTCCTTCTAGGGTGACGTTAGTTTTTCTTATATTAACGTTATATTTTGTATAAATTTATAGAAGATTCCATAATTAATAATAATTGATTTGTAGCTTATTTTTATCGTTATTAGGACATTAACTACTGTATTTTTAAGTCTCAGGTTGTTTTATATCGGTTTTGATATTTTAACGTCCGGGGCTCGGTTATTAACGGGTTCTTAGGTTCGGGTAAAATTTTGGTCCACTTTAGTTATATATTAATTTAATATATTTAGAGTAATGTTTTAGTTCTGGATATTTCATGTTTTTAGCTTATGGTCACGTTTTTATGAATTTGTAATATTTTATCATGAATATCCTTTATATTTTTGTTCACCAAGCAAACAAGCTCTATAAATTATGAAATTAAAATTTTAGGCATTTAATATCATTATAAGTCCCATGAAAGTTTTTAAATTAGGATTATATGCAAAATTAATATTTTCGTTAAGTCTACCGGTTAGTTCAGTTGAGTGTCCGTTGAGTCTCGATTTTGGATTTATAAGCGTTTTAATCTGATTTTTCCCTTCCCAAACATTTTAATGTCATAAGTAACTTCTAAATAATCCCCTAATTTTAGTAACTCAATTCCCCAACCTCTTTCTTTTATTTATCTCAAAACTCAAGATATTTTATAAAATGTGAAATACATAGACTTAGGTTATAGAAACTTTATTTTTAACTTAAGATGGTTTCAAATAACATCCATAAATATTTAGTTTAAAATTTTTAGACATAGGTATCACACTTTTACATTTTTGCAAAAATCGGGTTTTTGGGTGAGCCATATTTGTTGAAACTGTATTTGTGAGCAAAAGGATTTTGAGAAAGATTTGTGTATCTTTTACTTATTGAAAAATTAGTATTTTAAAGTTTCACAAGATGTTGGGGGTGTTGCAGGTTTGGTTGAGTCACCAACGTGATGAAACGCGATATTTCACGCTTTTTCGGGTAGCAACGGGTTACCTTGTCGTGTGAAGTGGGTGTGATGGATGCGTGGGCTGCCAAAAGACCTTGGAATGATGGAATATGGCTGCCCAAATTATTGGATTAGTTTAGGTCATAGGGTTAAAGAAATGAAGGATAGAAACTTGATATAGGAAAGTTGTAATCTTGTAGTGTTACCTTGGCTCTAGGATGTTGGTGGCTATGCTTTTGGGGCCGATTATTGCTTCCAAAAGGGACTAAATCTTGTTGTTATTTGAGTTCAAGAGAGTATGAAGTGATTATGATATTGGAGAGAGTGTTTGAGAGATTGAAAGGAGGTGTAGTAGTAAAATGGGTGATGTTGGTGGTTTGTTTGGTGGCTCTTGGCCGAAGGGTGTAGGGTGGTGGGGTTGGGATTTCGATATCTTGGTCCAAGCAGGATTTTGCTGGATTTCATGGAGATTTTGGATACATGAGCAAGTTTCTAGGAACCTATATTATCTAGGGATTTTGGGATTGGGTGGTTTGGGTGGTGATGGGACTGTTAGAACTAATCAAATGTATAGTTTTAGTTGACTTGTCAACTCTTGTAATTAATCATTGTAATTCTCTTTTTGATAATATAATGTAATGCATGAATTATATGGTAACCCATATTATTGTGTGTGTTAGTTTATGTTATTACAGGAAACATCAGACTTGGTCAATTTAGAAAAATTGACTAAGTGTTAGAACAACATACGGATGAATAAGTGGTCTTCCGTAGATGTTCTCCAGAGCATAACTGAACTTTGTGCTTCTATAGATCTCCTACAGAAGAACAACAACTGCTGAACAAGACCAAAGATTAAGTGGAGCTGCTGAAGGAGAGCTTGCTGCTGAAGAACAAGAACGAGAACTCCTGCGGAAGCACAACCACTGAAGAACAAATACTGAAGACAAAGTGTTGCTGCAGAAGACTAATTGCTGCGGAAGAAGAACTTCCTACAGAAGACAAATTCCTACTGAAGATTAACAAACTTGTATTGTTTCAAATCATCAAGTACGTAACAAAAAGTTAACAAGTCAACATGTCAGAGCAATATCATCAAATCAATTTATGTAATTTACAATTTCCTATGTAAATTGTGAACTCCTATGCCGATAAACAAGGCAAGGATTCACACATATAGAAACAAAATATCAAAACAGAATAGCGATATATTAGCTAGAAAATAGGAACAGAATAGGAAGATATCTATACACAATTAGGTGTATATATTGATCGATAAACATTGATCAACAAGAACATTAACAATATATCAATATCAAGCATCAAGAACATATAACATTATAATCAATTGTAATCAATTGATTGTGAATGAAGAGCAATGGAAAAAAAATCTTTGTATTGCATTATTACGTTTAGTTTTTCTAGTTGTTCTTCTTTGTTCATCAATTTCAACTTTTGATAAACAATCCGTTAAACAGCAAGTACTGATAATTCCGCGATCAATACTTGTTAAAATCAAATTGATAATTCCTACAACGATCCTTGGATTATCAGGGACAAATCAACTTGTATTTCTTTTTCTTTAAAAAAAAAGGTGTGTATTTACATATATATACATACGGGTGTGTGTGTGTGTGATGGGTGTGTGTGTGGGTGTGTGATGGGTGTGTGTGGGTGTGTTTTTATACGAATGCATGTATGTTTGTGTTTTATGAGTGGAGTAAATCTTTTATTACTTATTATTCAATGTAAAGTTATTTTTAGTTTTTATTAGTAAGGTGTAAGTATTAGGTGGGTTTATTATTTAGTTTTATAATTGTTATTATTATTGCTATTATTGTTATTGTTTTTATAGGTTATGTCTTGAAAGAGTTTTTATGTTTTTAATTAGGGTTGTGGTTTAGTAAATTATAAGTTTTTTTTATTGACGAATATTTAGTTTGGTAGTACACGTAATGGGGTTCAAATATTTCTTCAATTGTAGTTCGGTATTCGGTCTTTTTTAATTTGCTTTCTTGTTGAGTTAACTCTAGATTGCTAAATAATAAAGTTCATTTATAATTATCTATCGTTTATCTATCTAGTTGGCACATAATTTCACTAGGGTATCCGGCCAAAAGCCTACTAGTGTCGGTAGTTCACGAACAATACCATAACATGGCCCAATGTCCTATTAGGGTTTCGTGGGTCAAGCCCACTTAGCACTGTGGCCCAATGACTAGTTTAAAGTTTGATGGGCTTAAGCCTATTATGGTGTGTGTGTGCGTGTCCATGTCTAGGAGTTTGATCTTGTTGGGCCCATTACATGGGCTTCTGATGTGATCAGTCTGTGGCTCGTTATGGTTTCTAAGAAAAAAAAATTTTCTGGACCCAAAATCAGGGTTGTCACAAAATACTAATAAAATTAATAAACTCTAAAACATCTCATAACACTTTTAATTTTGAACAAATCTCATAACACTTGAACAATTAATCAAAATTAAACCTTAAGCATCTAAATAAAATTTTTGTAAAATATCTTAGGGTGGGGGCGCACCCGCCGTGAGGCCACGATGGCATCCCACGTTGCTCGGCACACCGTAATCAGCCCCCCATGCCACGCCATTTTGTTGTTCATGGCATTCTTACACCGGGTGCCAAACCCCCCAAATATTACCGTTGCCAAGGAGTCGTTTCCATTGTTTTAATTCATACACTATAAATATTAACTAATATCTCAAATTTTATACATCATTCTTAAAACATCTCTTCTACTCATTACGAAAATATATACTATGGAATCGAACAAAAAATCCATAAAATTTCAAGCAGAAACCACCAAAAAACATAGACCAAAAGTACGTTCGAGTCCATGTGAACCGACGCCTCTACCCAACCATTTAACCCACCACCACCACATATAAGGGATTGGTTTCCAAAGCCTTATGAATCCCCCAACCATCAGTCTACCGCCCAACTATGTCCACATATCAACCCTCGTAATTTTCTTAATACCAAAACATCCCAAATCCTTTTCAAAACCCACTCCATCATGTACAAGAAGAAGAATCCGAAGAAGATGAAGAAAAACATTACAAATCCTATGATAGAGCCGGATTCGAGATTGACAATCTTCGATTGAAATAAAAAGAAACAATAAGCTTGAAATGAAAGTGATCTTGCTGCAAAATTTTCTTATATCTCAAAATGCCAAATTACAATGCTTAAATAGAAATCCAATGCATGCAATACTATGCTAGTACTTGGGAATCAAAATATTACGTGAGAATTAAAACTAAAAGCATGAAATGATACTTCTCTAAATGCAAGCATTAAATAAGCGTGGGTGATGTATTCATGGGATACGTGGGTTAATGGGTCAAATGGTGATCTGTATCAACGGGTGAGAAAGTTAACCAATTGTTCCACACGGATACTCTTATAGAAGTGAAGTGTAGAGCTCGATGGTTAATCCGGGCACCATTTTACACTCCTAAATACCGTTTATTCAAACCATAAATTGAACCATAAGCATATTTCAAACTAGAGGTGCACAAACCGGGTTCTACTTTGAAACCAGGTCAGGTTCAACCCACGTTGGGTTGTGATCAAAGAAATTCAAACCAAGTTTGACCTGGTTCCGTGTCGGGTCCAACCCAGTTTCAGGAGGGCGAAATGATAAAAACAAAAAAAAACTTGTTTAAACCAAATCGGGGCCCGCTCTAAAACCAGGTTGGCGACTGGAAAGGGGAACCTGGTTTGAATGCTGCGGGTTGTATCATGTCCGAATAGGCTTGAGGAACTACCGGGTTAAAACTGGTTCTGAACCTAGGTTTAATGTGCACCTCTATTTCAACCCCAAAACAAACAGAAATTAATTTAAAGGAAGGAGGTGGGTTGGATTGGACCCAGTGGGTCAGATCTCATCTCAACCGGGCCTAGCCCGATCCAGAAACATATCATCATAGCTCATGAAGCTGTACATATAATTGATTTAAAGAAACTCAATACACTAGTCAAACATGGTTGAATGATAGCAAAGCGTAGATGAAGATGAGAATGAATTGGTGAGTGGTGAGTTTAAAAAGAAGAAATTAAACATTTCTGAAAACTGTAATCGATTTAACGATAAAACAGAAGTGAGCATCAAGTCTTATAACCTAACTAATATACATACATTTGTATTTATCATTGTAAATTTTCAATTTTAGTGTACAATCATACAAAGAATAAAAAAAATATCAAGTTAAACAGTTCATGTTCGTGTCAACTTAGAACTAATTTCATGTCATGTCTAAAAGAGTTGATGTTTTGCTTGCTTGTGTTAACCCATGTACACAAAAACATTTGAAACCCCCTTGAACACAATATAAAGCAAAATAAGACCAATCTCTAACAACTAAATGATATGAACATTTCAATTGATCTGATCCACCTCCAAACAGGAACCCGAATTCATATTTATAGATAAAGCACGACTTATACGTGTCGGGTTTTCTGGTCTTTACTGCATAAGCAAAATCTTTAATTAATCGGTAAAACCTAATCATTCACAAAAGAACAGACAAATGGAGTAAAAATCATAGGTTCTTTACTTACATCATGAACGAAAGCGCAGAAAGTTTTATGAAAACTTCGGCTTAGGCGTGGGCTCGATGGGTTGATGTTGAAGATGATGAGGCCCGAGCTTCTGAATCCAGTGGCGTAGTCCCTTTTTAAGATCAGAAAAACCTGAATGTTGTAAATGATTCAAGTTTCCATCACTCGCAACTAAAGTTTCAAACTCCTCCAACACCTTCACTACCTGCTAGAACTCAGGCCTCTGATGCTTTGAAGGTTGATTGTAACTTAGTTACTATTGATGTTTTTACTACTAATTATAACCATTAGTTGTCATATATTTTCTTGAAGGTTTGAGATGATTCACTGTAATGTTTCAATCTCTATATATAGGTTCCAAGAATTACAAAGAATCACAAAGACCTCTAAGACAACAAGATCCATATATTCGTTGAAGAATGCATCATAGCATTAGTGTAAAGATTTGAGCAAGTTCAAAAGAACCTTGTTCTCCATAGATTCTTCAAATTATACTTATCGTCTTTGATCTTAACATTCATAACCTGTAAGGCCCCATTCCGAGAAACCCCACAGTTGGTCATTCATAACACTTTACACATTTAAAATGCATGGAAGTAAGAAGTCATGGCAGTGGAGTACTTAAGCAAAAACCATTTCATGCATTAATAAAAATTTTTGCCAAGAAATACATCATTGTTACAAGTTTCAAAAGAACATTTAGTTGTATTACAAGACACTAATATCATTTCTGCATAACATGGATGCCAGTCTTTATTTGCCAAGTAGCTTCAACCTCGTGCTATCCCTAGCAACATCATCACCTGCCAACTGATATGCATATAAAAAGTCAGCATTGCTGAGTGAGTTCCGGTTTATAATAAAAATACATTGCTTTCGTATAAACATATCCTTTACTTTCATACGTGATCATACATCATACATACATCTTGATAATAATTATTTATTACCTTTCATCATCGTTCATAATATTTTGTTTCCGTACTTTCTTTCATTAACATCTTTCACTTTTATCTAGATCCGGTCATATGCTATGCCCCATCATTGTGCACGAAGCAACTATCGTCTTGGGGTCAAGCAACGAGGATCCCGTTTTCGTATGTCTTAATCAATCACAAAGATTGACCCCCCTGTGTGCATCCTCATGGGTAAGCTAAACCGCACACAGTTGAGCTAACAACCCCTAAATGAGTTATGAACCTCCATTCAATTTGCTTGCAAGACTTTCATTCATACGTTACGTTCCACTTTTCATTATCATTATCTTTCACTTTCATTACATAATACTTTATGTACATATACATATCATACCACGTAAAGTCATATCATAATACATAACATGAAATATTATAATTCATAACAGCAGCCCACAAGCAGATAAAACATTATAAACATTAAAACAAGCATAAACTTCCATTAAACATAAGTACTTAGAAATTAAATTTTATTCCCAAAATTTCGGAATAAACCTAAGTGTTCACAGCATGAATAAGGTAGCTACTTGAGCTGACATCCCTCCATTTGGTCCAATTTTCAATTTAAGTATAGGTTTTGAAAATATTTTACCCAATTCTCTTAAACTTTGGCTCTAATACCAACTTGTAAGGCCCCGTTCCCTGGAAACCCATAGCTGGTCATTCATAGCACTTTACACATTTAAGATACATGGAAGTAAGAAATCATGGCAGTAGAATAGTTTAAAAAAAAAACATTTCATGCATTAATAATAATTTTTGCCAAGAAAGACATCGTTGTTACAAGTTTCAAAAGAACATTTAGTTGTATTACAAGAAAAAAAATATCATTTTCGCATAACATGGATGCCAGTCTTTATTTGCCAAGTAGCTTCAACCTCGTGCCATCCCCAGCAACACCATCACCTGCCAACTAATATGCATATAGAAAGTCAGCGTTGCTAAGTGAGTTCTAGTTTATAATAAAAATACATTGCTTTTGTATAAACATATCCTTTACTTTTCATCATCGTTCATAATCATTCGTTTTAGTACTTTCTTTCATTAACATCTTTCACTTTGATCTAGATCCCGTCATATGCTATGCCCCATCATTGTGCAAGAAGCAACTACCGTCTTGGGGTCAAGTGACAAGGATCCCTTTTTCGCACGTCTTGATCAATCGAAAAGATTGACCCTCCTGTGTGCACTCTCATGGGTAAGCTAAACCGCACACAGTTGAGCTAACAACCCCTTAATAAGTTGTGAACCTCCATTCAATTTGCTTGCAAGACTTTCATTCATTCGTTACGTTTCACTTTTCATTATCGTTATCTTTCACTTTCATTACATAATACTTTATGTACATATACATATCATACCACGTAAAGTCACATCATAATACATACATGAAATATTATAGTTCATAACAGCAGCCCACAAGCAGATAAAACATTAGAAACATTAAAACAAGCATAAACTTCCATTAAACATAAGTACTTAGCACTTAAATTCTATTCCTAAAATTTCAGAATAAACCTAAGTGTTCACAGCATATGAATACGGTTTACAGCGGATTACTTAAGTACTAAGTGCCCACAGCGGACAGCCAAAGTCCACAGCGAACAGCCAAAGTTCACAGCGGATGACCAAAGTCCCCAGAGGATAAACTAAACACCCAAGTGTCCATAGCGGACAACCAAAGTCCACAGCGGTTGACCAAAATCCATAGCGGACGAACTAAACACTAAGTGTGTTCACAGTGGATGACTAAAGTCCACAGCGAATGATCGAAGTCCACAGCCAATGACAAAAGTCCACAGAACATGAATAAGACACTAAGTGTGTCCATAGCGGATGACTAAGGTTAATAGCGGATGAATTAGACATTACAAGTGTCCACAACGGACAACCATAATCCACAGCGGACAGTCTAAATGCTTAAAGTGTTCACAACGACATTCTAGCAATGTTCAAGTGTCCACAATGGACAGTTAGTGTCTATAGTGGATAACATGTTCAATACTTACGATCCAACTTATGCAGTTTCTAGTTCCATACATCATCTTAAATGTATTCTTTGCATAGATCTACCAGTTACACACTTAGTACACTCATTTATCATCACAGAATCATGGAAACACATGCAATATTCGCATAAAGTTATCATTTTCATAAAAAACATAATTTTTGTTTAAGAAACATCTTTGTAATACACATATAAGCCCTAAACAAGTAGAAAACAAGTAATAGAGGGGATCTAGAACTCACTTTAAATAGCTTTCGAGCCAACACAACAAACCCGAGAGCAACCCTGGAGTTCTAACACCTAAACACACAAAAACAAGCAACTAAACACATAGAAATCTGCCTATAAGCTTAAACCCGACTTAGATCTAAGAAGAAATCACCTTAAAACCGTACCCCTAAAGAATTCTTCCACTTTCTCTCTCTAGAACCGGATGGAAGCTTCTTTCTCTCACTCTAGCCGTATGATTTGAGTGTATGGGGAGAGAGTATGGGCGGCCTTACTTTCTTTTTAAAGCCCATTATGGGCCGGTTTTGCCCTTGTACACTTTTAACCCTCGCTTTTTAAAATAAAATCCCGTTTGCTACTTACTTTTCTTTTCTTTTTTTTTGAAATTTTAGGGTGTTACATAGCCATACCACCACTAAAGCGCGACAAGAAAATTCAAACACACATCATTAAACACACTACCAAATCCCTTGACAGACTTAAAAACCTATTAAGAAGTTTATAAGTTTTAGCTAGGCGAAGTAAATTGAGGGGATTCAGGGAATCTTCAAAATTTTGTCAAATTGGTTCGTCAATAACTCAGAATAAATAGACGATAACAAGATAATGCCATGATAAATGGATTGTAAAGCTAATGAATTAATAAGGTGTCACAACCTTATATTCGATGTGCGGAGCTTAACCTCAAGGTGTGTTGAAAAACCAGGATCATCGCCATTAGTTACTCTTAACAACCATTATATGGGTTTTTAAAACAACCATCAGAGTTTAAAAATCAAACGTTTTAGAAGCGTAAATCAAAATATTCAAAAAAACCATTTAATGTATTCTTAAATATTCAAAACACACGCCCAAAACCATAATTTAAATATAAGTAATAATTAATGTTGTTGAAATGTTTTAATGTCATGAGACCATGCTATGCTCCTAAGTGCACCTATAATTTAACGACCTGGGAAAGACATACTAAAGTATTAACACGGGTTTGGTGATTTCATGAGTTTATAAACAAACAAAAACATTTGAGTTATAGCAACATAAGCAAGGTGTAATGAAATAGATAATTTATAACATAAGTATAAAAAGTAATTTTTAAACAATCGAAGTTCATAGTGTTCATTTGTTTGCCTTCCATCGTGACTTACCAAGTCATGACAATGTGTTTGTAGTTTAGGACAATGTTCCACTCACTTGACCTCCAGTCGTACAGGTGGGGTTTGTCAAGCCCAGTAGTACTACCTAATATTTCCTACTAGTTAAACTTAATTAAAAATCTAAAAAAGTAAGGGCTTTTAATGGTAAAAATTACACTATGTAACATGCAATACACAAACTTATAAATTAAAGAGTTTGAAGTATGTTTTCTCCCCCAAAAGGAGTAGATAAAAGTAGGACACTGAACTCACCTTAGGAGTATGAAATACTAGAATATCAAGCTAGGAAGTAAAGCAACTCATCACAAGCTACGAAAAGCATTGAGGACATGAGTATGTGAAGGAGGGTTTGGTTCATTAAACACTAAGTGTCTAATAAATCCCATTAATTCATGCGTTTTAGAAATGTTGAGCCAGTTTGACCCGATGATTCGTTGGTGACACATTAAGTGAAATCATATTTATTTATAGTTAACAAGTCTGGTCTTCATGTGTTTTGTTTATTACATTCACATATCATATAATAATGAGTTCTAAACTCTAGCAAACTCCCATACTAGCAAAACCTACCATACAACACATACTAATCCATAATAACAACCAATGGTATATTTCAAGTCATCAAATAGCTAATTACTTTAAGTTTTCCTATGTGATAACTACCTATGCTACTACCACACAACCTAGATACATATAGGGTTTAGACCACTCATCAGATGCCATATGAATTAAACTTGTAACATCACATACGAAACTTTACTAATCCTACTAAGTAGGGGACTTAGATTCGTATGTCTACAATGTGACTATAGGAGTTCTTTTGGCAAATTTAAAAAAAAAATCCCAAGGTTCTTATTAATAACTAATCTTAACTATATTTAATTAAAATTTTATAACTTGATGAATTATTAAATAAATAGATTATTATGAGTTTTTACAAGAATTATAAGCTTCTTTCATAAAAGTTCGGGTTTAAATTGTAAATAATGAAACTTGATTAAAGGGTTTGGGCATGAAATAAAAAACTATAAAACACCAAGGACCAAATTGTAAATTTCTTTTAAAACCCGTCCCCCCCCCCCCCCCCGTATTCCCGGCCACAAGTCCGGCCACCTCCGGCGGGTCGCCGGCAAAGCCAAGGAACACCCCAAATCGATCGTTTCCAGCCCCAATAACCGGTTCCCTAACCTCGCGAGTAAGTTTCGAACTCGCAACACAATTAAATCGAATTAAGGACTGCTATAACTATTCATTTCGAAATCGAACACCTCATTCATAGTTAAACCGTTTCTCCGCAATTATCAGACTAATTGATTAAATTAAAAGCTTGAAAACGTTCATCTAATAATTTCGAAATCAATAGCATTATCAATTTCATTTGAGACGGCAGATTTCGCACTCAAATCAATTCCTAACACCCGTGAACAAACTTGAAGCCGTTAGACATCTAATCGATCAAATTAAAACTACATAATAGGGGCAAACCATTCTATTCGACTTTCTTACACTTCTTGCACGCTCAATTTCACCACAAACTCACACACGCATCGCATTAGGATCAAGACACAGTCGCGACCTCGTTCAAGCCTGTACTGGTAGATCCTACATTGAATCAGGTAATTTGAAAGGGCTAAACATGCGATTAATCATGGGGAAGCAAAGCCCTATGGTTAATTTCATTATCATTATCGAATTAATGACCAATTGATCGGTTTTGATTCTAGGGTTCTTGGTGGAAATTGGGGGTTTCCTGTTTAAGTTGTTTTATAAATTTGAAACGAGTGTTTGACAGGCGCAGGAGCCCTAGCCTGCTGGTTAAAGCACAAGAGGGATAAGCAATGGACCCGGGTTCGAATCCCGAGCCCCTGCAATATTTTTTTAAAAAACTTGATTTTCTTAAATAATTAATTCCAGAAAATTTTGAAAAATTATTAAATTAATATAAAAATCATTTTTATAACTAATACTAAATCAGGATTTAATTAGAAATATTTTCTTTTAAATTATAATTTAATGAATCCTTCATTTTTATTTTCAAAGTTATAAAATTAATATAAAATATATTTACAAGTTTTAAATTGTATAAAAATTATTGTGAATCAAATAAAAGTATATATGTTCTAATTATTTGAATTAGTACCTAATAAATCATTATTAATAAATTAACGGTTTTCTTTTATACGAATATTTAAATTTTCTTCGTACCTTATTTTAATTATTATTAAAAAAATCTCTTAAATTTTTAGTAGTTAAATCACATCGTCTCATTCGATTTAACAAAGTTAATAAATAATATATATATATATATATATATATATATATATATATATATATATATATATATATATATATATATATATATATATATCATCATTTCACTAAATCAAGAATCCGACTACGATTGAAACTCTAGCCTTCGGGTATAGTCTTTTGACCTTATTGACTAAATTCTAAATCTTGGAACGCTCACTTTTAGGTCAATTGTAAAGACATCGTTGGAGTTACCTTATTCTAACTATTTTCCTTGTACGTCTTATACCATGTGAGTTTCCCATACTCCGTTTTACTTAATTCACACATCTTGGGGTGAAACATGTTACACGTATCATAATCCCACTTGTAAAGACATTTAAATACTTGTAATGGACGTGCAATTCATTTTACATTTTGTCATAGTTATTTGAGACTTGTGTAAATATTATGTGATAGACTCTTGTAAAAACAATCATTAACTATTGTTAGCCTAGCGACGTCATAGATCTATGGGCTTGACAAGCCAACTTGGTGTTAAAGCCGAGGTTATTGCCAGCTCTTGATGACGTATTCTTGATCATCAAGGGAACCAAGTACACTTAGCTAATCGTATATTTTTTGTTGTGGCCATATCTTTGTCAAGGTTTGATTGTATCATTATGCTATCCATATATTTTGCCTTTTTCTTTAACTTATGACTTGAATTGCCTCTTTTAAAAGATTTTATATATGTATGTACAATCTATGAGAACTCACCAACATTATATGTTGACCTTATTTTCTAACATGTTTCAAGAAATGCTCAAGCTTAGTTGTTGACCTTGAAGATATGAAATCATCTAGGATTGGACCTAGAGAAAAATAAAGAACTTACTTTGAAATTGGATGTTCAAATTTAACTTATGTTATGTTTGTTGATTTGAGATTTATGTTATGAATTTTATGACATGAATTGGGTATTTAATAATATTTACACTTTGAAGTAGCGTTGTGTGGCATGAACAATCTTAACCCTCACATCTCAACGTTTCCGCCGGTTGGGGTGTGATAGATTGGAACTCCCAAGTTTTGTGATTGTTAGTAAGACTTTCTCCCTCTTTTGGTAGCATCACCCTTCTTTGTAAGATAGTGGCCTGAGATTCTAGGTGAATAACCTTGGAGACTAAATAGGTGCAAAGTTTGGACAGTTTGTGCACCTTTAGTTGCATACTCCCCTCATCTTCATCAGACAAATCATGGGGGGATGAGAGAATAGGACCAAGGTCTTCTTCCTCAGCTTCAGTTTCTTGGCTACTAATTTTCCCCTACACACTGACAGCTTCAAAAGAAGTCTCAATGGGCTGGGTTGCCATGATTGAGGTCTGAATGATGTAATCACTTGCAAAAGTGAGAGCCTCTTCTATATGGGCCACCTAAACAGGTTCAGGGAGGTCCACCTTAGTTGTGTGTGGATGATGTGGGCTAGATATAGGTGATGCAGGAGCACTCAGCTCTCCTTGAGCAGTGGTGGAGAAGAGAGACTCGTGGTACTCACTGAATCCTATATCTTTATCATCATAGAATTCAAGGGTTGGTATTGGTTGGTTGAGATCAAGCGGCTGGGGTTGGTAACTTTCCCATAAAGGTTGATCACTAGAGTTTTGAGACTCTGAGTGAAGGCTTAAGGTTGGGGTTGTGAGCTCATCAGGCTGAGCATGAGGAACCTCAGCGCTGATCATAAAAATAATAGGAGTGGTTTGTTTCTCAGGAAAAGGGAGCTCCAGTGTCCACTTCTTCCTACATGGTTGGTGATTAGGGGGCCTGCTCAACCTGTGTAGACTGAGCAGTGGTTCGTTTGGATTTTCTTTGGTAGGTTATGGTGATTTGTGGCTGTGTGGGGGTTGAAGATGTAGAAGGTGTGGGTTCAACAACGGCTGATGCTGCCAAATTGTCACCTTGAGCAATGAGCTCTAACATTTTTTAGTCAATGGCTGTTTCTAGCCCTGAGAAGCCAACAGTGGGCACTCTCATTGTCTTGAAGATATCGGGCTTCATCTGTCCCAATTTAAGAATATTACATGTTCCCCTTAACTGTGAGCCTAGTTCACAATTAAGAATGTACTGAACATATCTAGGGAACATGTAATATTATAAGGAGTCCAAGTTTGCAAGCAATTTGTATATACAAATTGAGAATGCCTGAACTTGACCCCTTGAACCATTCCATGGACTATATAGGAAAGGTGCTCGAGAATTTGGTCCCAACCTCCATGTTTGTTTGATAAGGAGTGGATGACCACATGGAGGAGGTACTTCCACTTGGATGAGACCTTACCTTTTCTGAAGGTTGTTATAGAGTAGTCCCCTTTATAGCATATCTGCCAAAATGAGTTGTTAACAGTAGACTTAGGAAAGGACAAGTCACCTTCTTCATCATCCAGCCATAGATAAGAGTTGATGATGGCTGGAGTGATGAATACTGTTCTCCCCTGCACAGTGGCAGATAGCGCCTTCCCACTGTCCAAGATGACCTCTTGGCAGGTCCTCCAAACTCAAAAACTTGATCTTCATATAATGAAGGGTCTATTGTGAGAGTGGTGAGGTAGTTGGTTAGAGACAAGAAGCGATAAACATCTGAGAAACCAGGATCTTTCTCAGATGACAACAGAGCAACTTGATTATGTTGCCAGTGTAACTGTTTAGAGAAATATGGTTTGTTTCGGGGATTAGAGTTATCCAGTTTGAGTAACTTTGAAGTGAAGAAATGTAAGAACAAAGTCAGTTTGTAGGTGAATTTAGGGTTTGAATCTTGCAGATGAAGGAGAAAGGGAAAGAGGGGGAACCGTTGTACAAATATATATATATATATATATATATATATATATATATATATATATATATATATATATATATATGATATTGATTTGAGACAAAGTTAATGCAAACGAATAAACTTTGAAATTCGAATGTCGGTCCCAGCTCTGAAAAAGTGCCCAAAAATGTAGTTTTCTTGGAAGTCGAATATCTTCCGAAGGTAATTTGTCTTCGGAATTTTTTAGAAAACTTCCGAAGCTAGCTTGGCTTTGGAAGATATTCCTTAGCTTTTTGAGAATTTTGCTTCAGAATAAAAAAGATGTAGAGTATTTTCACTTCCTAGATAAATTTTTCTTCAGAAGATATCAAGTATCAAATATTTTATTCAATGAGAGAATAAATCTTCCGGACATAATTGCTTTTGGAAGAAAATAGTCCTTCATTATATATAGTACTTAGTGACAAATATAAGCTTCGGAAGATATATCAAAATTTCTTCCGAAGGTTAATTTCTCAAAAGTAGTTATTTATTTTGAAGACATAATTTTCTTCTAAATACAACTTGATGTTTTTCGAAGGAAAACATATCTAAAATTTTCAAAGTTCTAAGGGATATCATTTAAAAAGTTTTTCTTCCAAAGTAAACTGGGCTTATATGGTGATGATATAGACAACTTAAGACACACATATTATTAAAAAATAATCTTGAGTTTATTTTAAGAAAAATCTACTCAAAGTTAATCATCCCAATAGCTGATACAAGATATTTAAATCTTTGCTCATCAAAAGCTTTTGTGAACAGATCAGCATATTGTTCATTTGTGTTAACTTTGACTAGTTTTATCAACCCTTTTTCAAAATTATCTTTAATCAAATGATACCTGATGTTGATGTGCTTTGTCTTGAGTGCTGTACAGGATTCTCTGTAATAGAGATAGCACTGTTGTTGTCTATGTGGATGGGAGTCTCTTTGAAGTTGAATCCATAGTCTAGCATCTGATTTTGAATCCAAAGCACTTGAGCACAATAGTTTGTAGCAGCAATGTATTCAGCTTCAGCAGTTGATGCAGACATACAGGATTGTTTCTTGCATTGCCATGAGACTATCCTTCCACCAAGAAATTAACATCCCCCAGATGTAGACTTTACAGTCATATTGCAGCCACCATAGTCACTATCTGTATATGCATACAGATTGAAGTCAAAATTATTTAGATACCAAAGGCCTAGTTTGGGAGCACCTTTAAGATATCTAAGAATTCTCTTAACAGCAACCAGGTGTGACATCTTGGGGTTGGCTTGATATCTTGCATAAATACATGTAGCAAACATGATATCAGGCCTGCTGGCAGTGAGGTATATAAGAGACCAGATCATAGCCTTGTCTAAATGTTCATCAACACACTCCCCCTTAAGATCTGGTCCTAGAGAGTGCTTTTTTGCTATGGGTGTCTTAGCAACCTTGACCTGGTAAGTATATCCTGCTCATACATTGACTGGTTTATGAAGATGCCATTGTCAACATGTTTCACTTGAATTCCTAGAAAGAAATTGAGTTCCCCCATGGCACTCATTTCAAATCTATTCTTCATCAGCTTCTCAAAGTCTTTACAGAGCTTCGGATTAGTTGATCCAAAGATGATGTCATTAACATAAACTTGAACAGCATCAAGTCATTTCCTATTCCTTTGATGAAGAGTGTTCCATCAATAGTACCTCTCTTGTATCCATGCTGATAGAGATTCTGTGATAGTGTCTCATATCACTTCCTTGGAGCCTGATGCAGCCCATAAAGAGCTTTGCCAAGCTTGCAGACATAACCAGGATGATCTGGATCTGCAAAGCCAGATGGCTGTTTGACATACACCTCCTCTTCAATCACCCCATAAAAAAAGACACATTTGACATCAAGTTGATAGACCTTGAAATCCTTGGATGCAACAAAAGCCAGGAATATCCAAACAGCTTCAACTCTTGCTATATGAGCAAAAATATTTGTGTAGTCAACCATTCTTCTTGTGTGTATCCTTGAACAACCAGTCTTTTCTTGATGACAACTCCTCTATCATCCTTCTTGTTTCTAAATACCCACTTGGTACCCATGGTAGTCTTCCTTTAAGGAAGAGGACATAGATTCCAAACCTTCTGTCTATTTAATTGAAGCAGCTCCTCCTACATTACTTCAACCCAACTTCCATCTTTCAAAGCCTCTTTAATCTTGTTAGGCTCTATCAGGGACAACAAACAAGAGTGAAGACAAACATTTTTATCATGGAATTGTCCTCTTGTTCTTACCCCAGTCTCAACATCTCCAATGATGTTTGTGGTGGGATGGGACTTATGGATTCTCAGTTGAGGAATCACAGCAAGTTGTTTGGACAGATCTAAATTGGTGAAATTCAAATCTGGTGCTTGAGAATCATCCACCACATCAACACACTTATCAAGTGAGACTTGATCTAATGAGTGTCTTACATCATTTATGTTGTCTTCTATGGAGTGGTCATCATCATCAAGAAATTCTTAAACACTATCACCACCTCCATCTCCTCCTACATTGGAAATTACTTCATCTAAGTTTTATGCCACTGTGCTGGAATTTATAGGCACCTCAGATGTGTCAGCTGAAGAATTTGTCATGGTTATGCTGATAGGTTTTCCAACTGCAGGGCTAGTTACCACTGGAGCTGAAGTAGTTCTGCACTTGGTCCTCTTAGCTCAAATCTTGTATCAGAATCTCCTATTGATAAAATATCTGTAGCTCCTGAAAGATTCTCACAAGATTTGTTAAAACAGTTGGTAACTAAATCAATATCAAACAGCCAATCAGGACCAGAACCTTTCACACTGAGTGTGTGCTCATTAAAGGTCATATTGGCTGACTTCTCAACTACTTTGGTTCTAAAATTGTATACTCTATAAGCCTTGTCTTCGGAAGAGTATCCAATGAAGTATCCATCATCTGATTTCTCATTAAATTTGGCTATTTGATCTTTGGTATTTAAGATGGTGCAAGGACATCTAAATGATCTGAAGAAACCAATGAAAGGTCTCCTTTTGTGCCACAGTTCATAAGGTGTCTTATCATGAATCTTAACTACTAAATCTCTGTTCTGCACATCGCAGGCAATGTTGACTGGCTCTGCCCAAAAGGTGATGGGTAGTTTAGAGTCAGACAACATGGTTCTTGCAGCTTCAATAAGTGTCATGTTTCTCCTCTCAGTAACACAGTTTTGCTGAGGAGTCCTTGAAGCACTGTATTGTCTTGAAAATACCCTTTCCATCACAAAATGCATCAAGGATTTGGTTTTTAAATTCAGTTCCTTGATCACATCTTATGATCTTGACCCTGTGATCATATTGATTCTTAATTTTCAAAATGAAACTTTTCAAGATCTTAGAGGTCTCATCCTTAGTTCTAAGAAAGAAGACCCATGTGTATCTTATGAAGTCATCTGTGATCACCAAGCAATAAGAGGTCCTTCCTAGACTCATTACACTGGTAGGACCAACGAGATCCATATGTAATAAGTGTAGGGGTGTAGTGATAGAGTTCATTTCCTTTGGCTTGTGTGATACCTTGTGTTGCTTCCTTTCAGGCATGCAACACAGTGATCATCACTTGTTAACTCTTTCTTTGGTATTCTAGTTACCAAATCATTCTTAATTAGTTTATTCATATTCTTAAAGTTTACATGGCACATTCTTTTATGCCAGAGGAAAGACTCATCACTATTGGCTTTGGATGGAAAGCAAGAAACTTCTCATGAAGGTGATGTTTTCTACAAATCCATCTTGTATATGTTCCCTTTCCTGGGGGCTCTAAGCAGGATATGCTTTTAAGGAATGACCACCCCAGGCTTGAAAACAATGCACTCATGCTTAGTAAAGAACATGTTATGCCTCTGATCACAGAATTGGGATACACACAGAAGATTATACCCAAACTCCTTGACAAAGTTTACCTTTTCAATGCTGAGCTTACCATTTGTGACCATGCCCCTTCGAGTAATGTAACCACCAGATTCTCCTCCAAAAGCAACTGGCCCTCCATTAATTTTCTCAAAGTTTTGAAGCAAAGAGCCATTGCATGTCTTGTGCCTGGAACAGCCACTATCAATGATCCATACATTCCCGTTAGTCTTTAGTTGTTTTCGCATAGAAGGAGATGGTTAGTTACATTTGGAAACCCAAGCCTCATTGGTCTTGTGATTGTCAAAGTGAGAATATGATCATGCAACAGTAATTGATCCTATATGCAATTTCTGAGGAACATGTGTTGTTGTTGATGAAGAACTTTCAGTCACATGGCCTTCCTTCATCTTCCACACCATCTTTGGAAGACTAGACTTGGCCCTCAAAACTTTGGAAGTTTTGATAACTTCAGAAGTCTTGGAGACTAGACGTTTGGAGTGAACAGATCAGCATATTAATCATCCAAATAGCTGATACAAGATATTTAAATCTTTTCTCATCAAAAGCTTTTGTGGACAAATCAGCATATTGTTGATTTGTGTTAACTTTGACTAGTTTTATCAACCCTTTTTCAAAATTATCTTTAATCAAATGATACCTGATGTTGATGTGCTTTGTCTTTAAGTATTGTACAGGATTCTCTGTAATAGAGATAGCACTATTGTTGTCTATGTGGATGGGAGTCTCTTTGAAGTTGAATCCATAGTCTAGCATCTGATTCTGAATCCAAAGCACTTGAGCATAGTAGCTTGTAGCAGCAATATATTCAGCTTCAGCAGTTGATGAAGACATACAGGATTGTTTCTTGCATTGCCATAAGACTATCCTTCCACCAAGAATTGACATCCCCCAGATAGACTTTGCAGTCATATTGCAGCCACCATAGTCACTATCTGTATATCATATAGATTGAAGTCAAAATTCTTTAGATACCAAAGGCCTAGTTTGGGAGCACCTTTAAGATATCTGAGAATTCTCTTGACAGCAACCAGGTGTGACAACTTGGGGGTTGGCTTGATATCTTGCCCAAATACATGTAGCAAACATGATATCAGGCCTGCTGGTTGTAAGGTACATAAGAGACCCAATCATAGCCATGTATAGATGTTCATCAACATACTCCCCCACAAGATCTGGTCCTAGAGAGTAGTTTCTGGCTATGGGTTTCTTAGCAACCTTGCACTCAGTCATATCTAATCTGGTAAGTATGTCTTGCACATACTTTGACTAATTTATGAAGATGCCATTGTCAACCTATTTCACTTGAATTCCTTGAAAGATATTGAGTTCCCCCAAGGCAAAACTATTCTTCATCAGCTTCTCAAAATCTTTGCAGAGCTTTGGATTAGTTGACCCAAAGATAATGTCATCCACAAAAACTTGAACTAGCATCAAGTCTTTTCATGTTCCTTTGATGAAGAGTGTTCCATCAATAGTACCTCTCTTGTATCCATACTGATAGAGATACTATGATAGTGTCTCATACCACTTCCTTGGAGCCTGATGCAGCCCATAAAGAGCTTTGTCAAGCTTGCAGACATAATCAGGATGATCTGGGTCTACAAAACCAGGTGGTTGTTTGACAGACACCTCCTCATCAATCACCCCATATAAGAAGGCACATTTGACATCAAGTTAGTAGACTTTGAAAATCCTTGGATGCAGCAAAAGCCAGGAATATCCTAACAGCTTCAAGTCTTGCTACATAAACAAAAACATTTATGTAGTCAATCATTTCTTCTTGTGTGTAACGTTGAACAACTAGTCTTGCCTTGTTCTTGATGACAAGTCCTCTATCATCCTTCTTGTTCCTAAATACCCGCTTGGTATCTATAGTAGTCTTCCCTTGAGAAAGAGGACATAGAGTCCAAACCTTCTGTCTCTTGAATTGAAGCAGCTCCTCCTACATTGCTTCAACCCAACTTCCATCCTTCAAAGCTTCATCAATCTTCTTAGGCTCTATCTGAGACAAGAAACAAGAGTGTAGACAAACATTTTTTCTATGGGTTTGTCCTCTTGTTCTCACCCTAGTTTCAATATCTATAATGATGTTTGTAGTAGGATGTGGCTTGTGGATTCTCAGTTGAGGAATCACAGTAAGTCGGTTGGACAGATCTAAATTTGTGAAATTCAGATCTGGTGCTTGAGAATCAATACACTTATCAAGAGTAACTTGATCTAATGAGTGTGTTACATCATTGATGTTGTAATCTATGGAGTGGTTATCATCATCAAGAAATTCTTGATCACTATCACCACCTCCATCTCCTCCTACATTGGAAATTCCTTCATCTGTGTGCTGGAATTTATAGGCACCTCAGATGTATCAGCTGAAGAATTTGTCATCGTTGTGCTGACAGGATTTCCAACTGTAGGGCTAGTTACCACCGGAACTAAAGTAGTTTGAACACTTGGTCTTTTCAGCTCAAATCTTGGATCAGAATCTTCTGTTGACAAAGAACCTGTAGATCCTGAAACATCTTCACAAGATTTGTTAAAATAGTTGGTAACTAAATCAAGATCAAACAGCCAATCAGGACCAGAGCCTTTCATACCGGGCGTGTGCTCATTAAAGGTCATATTGGCTGACTCCTCAACTACTCTGGTTCTGAGATTGTATACTCTATAAGCCTTAGCTTGGGAAGAGTATCCAATAAAATGTCCATCGTCTGATTTCTCAACAAATTTGGGTATTTGATCTTTGGTATTCAAGATGGTGCAAGGACATCCAAATGATCTGAGGAAACCAATGAAAGGTCTTCTTTTGTGCTACAGTTCATAAGGAGTCTTACCATAAGTCTTTACCACTAAAACTATGTTCTGCAAATAGCAGACAGTGTTAACTGCCTCTGCCCAGAAGGTGATAGGCAGTTTAGAGTCAGACAACATGGTTCTTGCAGCTTCAATAAGTGTCATGTTTCTTCTCTCAGCAACACCGTTTCGCTGAGGAGTCTTGGGAGAATTATATTCTCTTGAAATACCCTTTTCAAAATGCACCAAGGATTTGGTTTTTGAATTTGTTTCCTTGATCATATCTTATGATCTTGATCTTGTGATCACAATGATACTCAATTTTCATAATGAAGCTCTTCAAGATCTCAGGGGTCTCATCCTTAGTTCTAAGAAAGAAGACCCAAGTATATCTTATGAAGTCATTGTGATCACTAAGCAATAGAAGGTTCTTCCTAGATGTCAAACCCCGATCGACGGCGGAATCATCGGGGCGGATTAAAGTGAATCGACTGCTTGTAGCACATGGTAGTAAATACGTTGAAATAATATTAAATGCCACTTTTATTGAATAATACTAATCAAATAATACATTACAATAAAATAGAATATCAAATAAACATAATGAAATTGTCTAATTTTGACTAAGTCCAAGTCCTAATTTGCATATATAAGTCCACTAATCTGCATTCCTGAAATCATGTGAAAAAGTAACGAGTCAGCTAACGAATTAGTCGCGAATAAACACAGGTTTGAATACATATATAGATTGATTAAAATGATTAAAAACAATTCAATTCATATGGCAATGTCATGACTTATAATGCAATAGTATAACATAAAAGACAAACCAACACAATCAAACCTAATGACTGAATTGACTCGGTCCGCAGACAAAACCTTATAGAATGAATGATTCCGGGTCCAATCACCACGCGACTAAACAAATGGGGTGGGTTTGTCAAACCAATAGATCTATCATTGTTACCATGGCTGCATGAATTAGTGATTGTGTTATCATCAAGTTTATCTAACTATGAACACATAATTGCAAGTAATAACATAGCATTTCTTGAATTGAATTTAGAATAGAATAACAATGAATAACAATTGATTAAATATTAAATCACATAATTTCTCCAAAATATAAAACACATAAAAAAAGGCTATGAATACTCACTTGGTATTTGTAATAGATTTGAAAATGATAGACTGCTAGACTTGAGACCAAAAGTTCCTCAAGATTCAACCTAAGGTTTGGTGTCTTTTTGTTTGAATAATAGTGATTTAAAGACTAAGGATGAATTAGGGTTTTAATTTGAATTTGGGGTTTTTGATAATTATTTTAAATAAAATCAGGTAACCAATTATATCTTGATTCAATAAAGATGGAATAAATTAATTAAATAATTAAGATTGAAAATGATAATGAATCATTAGTGAAATTGAATAATTAAATGTTACTTAAATATTTAATTTATAATAATTGATTAAATGAAAGTTGAGTATTAAAGTGTGAAAAAGTAATAATTAATTAAATAATGACGTGGTCAAAATAATCAATCAAATAATTAATTATTTAAATGTTATAAAATATTGATTTAAAATGATTTGAAATAGTTTAGGTTTGATTTGAAGTATTTTTTTTTATAAAATATAAAACTTATAAATAAGTTTTTATAACATTTAAAACCTTAAAGTAAAATGTAAAACTATAATTATTAAAACTTTTAGAAATTTATAAATAGTTATTAAATTAATTTTGATTAACAACACAATATAATAATATGATAAGAATTTCTGTAATTAAATAATAATAAAAAGCTATTATAAAAATAATATAGGGTGCTCGGGGATCGAACCTGAATCCCTTTTGGGAGGGGCTGTGCGTGTTACCATTAGGCTGCTAGCCTGAATTTGATTAATTTCTCCATTGAAATATTTATAAACACCAAATGCCTAATTCCCCAAATCCACATGAACCCTAATTCGATTTTAATCCAAATGACCCCAATTCGTACATGTTAATCAAACTAACATTGGTGCTTTTAATTCACAAGTGAAACCGAGTCTGTGTGTGGGTTTAATTACATGTATTAAAGCCAAGTTGATTAGAACAAGGAATAAGACAGTCGCGATTGGGGTGCTTTTGGATGGGGCTGGTTCTTGATGATTTGATTCAATTAAAGAATTGTGAAGCTTCAGATGGTGTTAAAATGTATTAACCCTCATTCAATTGTGATTAAGATTGCTTCAATCACAGGCCTCGAAAGAGTTGCAGGTCCAAGAAGGTGAAGATGGAATGCGAGGGGTGTGTGTGTGTGTGTGTGTGTGTGTGTGAATGACATTGAAGTCGCAAATGGTTCAAGGGAATTGATTTGAAGGTTTCCCCACGATTAATAGTCCCGATTGTGATTGTTTCAAATCAAACAAGTATTAGGTTGAATCAGGTATTACAGCTTTCAATTGATGATGAATTATTGCCGTTATAGCTCAATTGATTCGATGATTAAACTTGTGATGATTTACAGAAACGTTATGTGTTAATGAATTTGATTGATTTCGTAGATTTTCGAGTTGTAACCGATTTTTGTTTGAACAAGTTTTCGGTTATGGTTTGAATGCTTCATAACAACAATTAAAATCGAATTGAAACATGGTTATAGGTGCGAAACCGATGCACGAAGGTTAATGAATGGTTAATTGGAATGTAAAGGGCCGATTTTGGCTACTTGGGTGTCGCCGGAGTAATGGTCGAAGTTGGCCGGAGAAGGGACGGTCGACGAGGGGGGGTGGTTTGGGTTTTAGGATATTTACAGATAGGTCCCTGAAGTTAATAAGGGTTGCTATTTTATGTTTAAAACTTTAAAATTAATTTTTGTATATTACCATTTCAACCCTTAACTTTTAAAATCCTAATTTAAAAATAACAAAAGTTATTTATAAAACATTTATAAACTTTATAAATTTGTTAAACTTTGAAATTTAATTATTAATTATAATTTAATAATTAAACTTATAATGAAAATAAAACTTTATAAATTTATAAAAATTTAATTTATAAATTATAAAACTATTATAAATCAAGTAAACTATATAATATATGAAAACTGAATAATACAATTCACAAAATTAATTAACACGTTTATTGCTTTTGAATAAATAAAATAAAAAAATTTCAATCGTATGAAATATCAAAATGGGTTCGGGTTTTGGGTTTATATTTTCAAAATGGGGCAAATGTTACACTAGACTCATTACACTGGTGGGGCCAACGAGATTCATATGTAATAAGTGTAGGGGTGTAGTGATAGAGTTCATTTTCTTTGGCTTGTGTGATACCTTGTGTTGCTTCCCTTTCAAGCATGCAACACAATGATCATCACTTGTAAACTCTTTCTTTGGTATTCTAGTTACCAAATCATTCTTAATTAGTTTATTTATGTTTTTAAAGTTTACATGGCATATTCTTTTATGCAAGAGGAAAGACTCATCACTATTGGCTTTGGATATAAAGCAAGAAACTTCTCCTGAAGGTGATGTTTTCTGCAAATCCATCTTGTATATGTTCTCTTTCCTAGGGGCTCTGAGCAGGATATGCTTTTAAGAAATGACCACCCTAGGCTTGAAAACAATGCACTCGTGCGTAGTAAAGAACATGTTGTGCCTCTGATCACAGAATTGGAATACACTCAGAAGATTGTACCCAAGCTCCTTGACAAAGTTTACCTTTTCAATGCTGAGCTTACCATTTATGACCATGCCCCTTCCAGTAATGTAACCACCAGATTCTCCTCCAAAAGCAACCGGCCCTCCATTAATTTTTCTCAAAGTTTTGAAGCAAAGAGCCATTGCTTGTCATGTGCCTGGAACAGCCACTATCAATGATCCATACATTCCCTTTAGTCTTTAGCTGTTCTCGCACAAAAAGATATGGTTAGTTATATTTGAAAACCCAAGCCTCATTGGTCTTGGGCTTGTCAAAGTGAAAAAAAGATAATTCAACAGTAATTGATCATATATGCAAGTTCTGAGGATCATTTGTTGTTGTTATCGAAGAACTTTCAGTCACATGGCCTTCCTTCATCTTCCACACCATCTTTGGAAGACTATACTTGGCCTTCAATACTTTGGAAGTTTTGATGTCTTCAGAAGTTTTGGAGACTGGACCTTCGGAAGCTTTTGCATCCACTGCAGCAGACTTTAGTACTTCGAAAGCATTCATTTCTTCTGGGACCAAAGTTTCTTCTGAGGGTAAATTTTTACATATCTTCTTCTTCACTTTGGAGCTTTCGAAAGGAAAAGATTTTCCTTCCGAAGCTGTTTTCTTCTTCTTCTCAGAAGTTTTCTTTTTGTTCATGTGAATAGTACTTTTGGGATTGTAGATGCAATCCTTGGCAAAGTGACAAGTATCACCATACATGATGCATTCAATTGGCATGCTTCTGATAATCTTCTTTTGAGTGGGAGGCTAAGCTTGATCAAATTCCACTTTCTTCTTCATCTTCTTAGATGATGCAGCAGGCTTTTTGGGATGAGGCTTGCTTTTGAAACTGGATGGTTCAAGCTGTGCAGCAATGATGCATATTTTATCAGCCTTCTTCTCCTGACCAAGATGATTTGGACATGAACTAGGACTTCTGGTACTAGAGTCCGTAGTTGAGTCTTCAGTCTTTACCACTTCAAATCCAGTAGAAATGAAAACCTGTTTTTGCTTGGAGTTAAAAATGGCCTTAATCTCTTGGGCTGTCTTGGACTTTCTTTTAGCTGCCCTGATCAAGTTCTTCCTTCCAGACTTAGTCATCCTTGGTTCTTTCTTCTCTCCAGGAGAATAATGTCCCTTCTTAGGATAACCCTTGTAACTTGCCTCAGGTTCATCCTTCACTATCTCCTCTTCATCTTCATCCTCTTCTTGAATGGGATCTATGGAGGGCAGCTCATCTTGACAAGTTCCACACCTTGCAGGTCTTATAGATAACAATGTTTGTGGAGGAGCTATCTCACTTGGACCCAATCGTTCCCTGTTCTGATAAAAAAAATATTTGCATGCATGGATGAAGATATTATGTTTTTGAAGGTTTCCTCTTCAAGAACATATTTTTCTCCCTTAGGTTTGCTGATCACAAGCTTAGCTAGGCATTTATTTAACTTGGTAATAAGATCCTTTATTTGATTCCTGTAGTTTGTGTGCTCATACTCAAAAGTTGAAATGGTTTTCTCTAAATCTTTTATTTTAAGTTTGTAATCATTTTCAGCTCTTTTGAAATTAGCTTTTAAAATGTTCAAGGACTCAAGGTCAAATCTCACTTCCAAGTTGTAGGACCTATACATGTTATCTTTAGCAATACATTCAGGAGTACATTGATGTTCTAATACCTTGGCTTCTTCATGATCAGCTATCAGTGCTTGGTTGGGAGAAGCATCTTCTACCTGAAAGCCCCACTCAAAACCTCCTTCTTCAATAGCAATAGCAACATGTGGTTTGGGTTGGCTTGGCATCTCAGTTCTTGGAACTACATCAATGTAGTTTGGTCTGGATTATGCTTGACCACCATTTGTCCTTGGTGCCTTGCACTCTCTAGCAAAGTGTCCCATTTGGTTATAGTTGTAACATTTCACCTTGATCTTATCCAAGCCAAACTTTCCACTGATCACATTACTGGGAAACTTTCTTCCTGTCCTCTTATAGAACTTCTTGGCTCTGTGAGTGAGAAGAGTCATCTATTAAACTATCTTCATGTAATCCAGATCATCTGGATGGATGCAGTCCAGGTCTTCAAGAGTGAAGAGAAAGTTTTCACAACTTTCATCAGTAGACATAAAGGCTTGTGCAGAGCTTGTCTCTTGGAATGGGCTTCCTTGGATGTAGCTCTCCTTTGGTGTCTCAGGGAAGGTAATGAAAGGACCCTTTTGTGAATTTCAGGGAATCATATGAGATGATGTTGTAGTTCTATGCTATACCTTTCAACTACATGTAGGGCTGAACTCTGTTGATTGTTGAAAGAGCTGCTTGATGGATTTTGCAACTTCATCTCCATCTGGTAACCACTAAGGATACCATACAGCTCTATGAGTGTAAGAGTAAAGAGGTTCTAAGTTCTCTTGATGACTACACAATAGTGAGTCCATTGGTTGGGAAGAGAGAACATGGACTTCCTCACTATGTCTCTATTCTTAAGTTTTACTCCAACATCCATTAGAGTATCCACAATCTCAACATAACTGAAGTATTGTTGAGTCATGGTTTCACATGTCCTGTAGTGAAGTTTTCAAACTGTTACTTTATTATGTCTTTCTTGTTCTCCTTGGCTTCCTCAGACCCCTCATACATGAGCTTCAATGCATCCAAGAGTTGCTTAGCAGTTTTGCACTTTTTGAAGCCTCTGTATATGGAGTTAGGAAGAGCAGTTTGAAGAGCGATCATGGCTTTCTGATCTACATCTATCTTCTTCGGGTCTTCTTTAGAGTAGTCAGCCATTTCCATTGGTATCATCCCACCTCCAGTAGTGGCTGAAGATGTGCTTAGGATGTGAGGTCCTTCAACAACAGATTTTCACATCTTGCTATCTTGAGACTTGATGAACCCTTCTATATGTTAGCACCAAGTATCAAAGTCATCAGGAGTGATCAATGGAGACTTTGTCATAGTACCGGTTTTCATATCAGCCTTAGAAAGAGCTGCCATTTGAGTTGATAAGTGTTTTATGAAATTGAAGTGATCTAAGATCGTGAGATCTTATAATCAAGAGCCTGAAAAGCCCTGATACTAATTGCAGGACCGTTGAAGCCTGAAAAACTGGAAACTCTAATCTAGACAACAAGATCAATATAGAGTCAAAAGGCAGATTGCCTTTTGACTAGTGACTATGACATGTCATAGCTCATATCCTAATGTATTACAAAAATGATAAAAGAACATAGTTGGAAAGTTACAGACAAAATACCTTAATCTAAAGTTGATAAAAGCATGGAGTTGGTGAGTCATCAGAAGTGGCAGCGGAAAGTGATTCAGCTTTTGACAAAAGGTGATTCAGAGAAAGCATGTCTACTCTGTCTTCGAAAGAAATTAGTCTTTGGCTCCGAAAGACTTTGTCCTTGAAGCTTCTAAAGACTTCATCCTTGGCTTCGGAAGATATGGTCATTTGGCTTCGAAAGATTTGATACTTACCATAATTCTCTGAGTTATATCAAATCTTCCTGAGTAACTTCCTTGTACTTCACATGTGCATGCTGAGAGCTCTGTGTTTGTTCTTTTGTTGCATCAGCCTCTAAGTGTATTCCTTACAAAACATAAAACACAATGATAAAATGTCTCATTGTGATTTTTAATCGTTATTATGTTATCTTAAACACTATTAGTTTTGAAAAATACATTGATGAAATGACATAATTGTGTACTTCTAATTGTAAAACATAATAAAAGATAGAGTAAATTACCATTTGCATCCCTAACATTTGCCCATGTTAACCACTTGCATCCCTGTAGTTTCAAAATTGTCATCCGCCCCCTAACATTTCATTTTTATTTCCATTTGAGTCCAACACACTAACGGCGTTAGATTTTTCCGTTAATTTTTATAAAATGAAAAAAATACCCTTGTAATTTCAGGGATGCAAATGGTAATTTACTCTTAAATAAAATACCCCCATCCCACCCCCACCCTTCTATCTTCTCTCTCTCTATCTCCTTTTTCTCTCTCCACTAAATACAATCATCAATCAAGAAATTAAGATCATTCACACAACAAACACCTGAAAAAATGGAAGCTTGGAGGACGAATCAAGAAGAACAAGAACATCAGAAGCAAAGGTACACTACAATCTCCACGTCCCATCCAAAATCCCCAAATCAATACCTTCATTACCCACTACATAACTCTCCAAATCCACCTACATACCCATCAAATTAACCCAAATCCCCTACTAATTCAATAAAATCAAACCACAAAATGACATAAACCCACCAAAGATTCCTCAATTTTCTGGAGGGTGAATTTTCCCTCATGGGGAGGGTCTGGATGCTGAGAAGAAGTTTGTAATTTGAAGAATTGTGAATTGGGTCTGTTACTAATTCATCTTTTGTGGGTTCAATTTGTGGGGTTTGTTGATTTTGCTCTTGTTGTTGTTGTTCGAGGAACAGAAGGAATATTGAGAACGAATGGTTTTGATTTGGGGGTGAAATTACAGATAGAGAAATGGTTTTTTCTGAACTTATATAGAGGGGTTTCACGGTGGTGAAGGCGACGGCGTAACGGGGAGGATGACGATAGGAGAGTGAAGAAGGTTGAGAGTAAAGAACGGTGGTTGAGGGTAGTGGTGACGGTGACCGCCATTGTTTTCTCTTAGCTTCGAGCTCCACTGTGGACTCACTGATATTCTGATGTGCTACAAATTCTAGCCTTTAAAGGGAAAACAAGGTGATTAATTTAAAAGATATTAGGGCGGAAGGGTGGGGTCGAGGAGGGGTGGTGGTGGTGATGGGGGGCTGCAGTGGTGGTGGTGATGAGGTTTAGGGGGCAGATGGCAATTTGAACTCAAATGAAGATAAAAATGAAACGACGGAGCCCTAAATGGAGATCAATTAAAAGGTTATGGGGCAGATGGCAATTTTGAAACAACAGGGATGCAAACGGTTAAAATGAGTAATCGTTAGGGATGCAAATGTTAATTTACTTTAAAAGATGACAAGTTTATATAATCTAAAAAACATTACAAAAATAACATATTTTGTTATCTTGAACACTATGAGGTTTAAAAAATACATTGGTAAATAACATTATTGTATACTTTTAATTGTAAAACACAATGTTTATATAACAAATTAATATAATCTATAAGAAAAATATTAAAAATAACACAAATGGTATACAACTTAAAATACAATTATTAATACCTATAAGAAATGATGACAAATATATGACACAATAAACTGATTTTTGACCATGAAGGTATTATACATAATGATCAAAATATCATTTCCTTTAAAACAATAGAAAAACACATGTCAAACTTATAGTTATTATTAAACATTTTTAATTAAATATGTTTTCACAAAAACTTTATCCTACTAAGAGCATTTACGGTGAATTCTTTATCTTTATCTATATAATTACACTAAAAATCATTATTTTTTCTTTTTATTTTTTAATTAAATAATATCTTTTATATCTCGATCATTACTTTTTTTTCTCCTCCACTCACAACCACTTTCAAAAATATTAAAAGTTTTATAAGAATTAAACAGTGATTCTTTAAATATACCAATCAATAATAACATTTTCTCTCTTCTTCACTCATAACCATTAAAATCATTCCATATAATATAAGAAACACACTATCATTCTTTTATGGATTCCACTTTGAATGCTCTGATAAAAAATATGACTTTGTATATTATATTTCGAGATCAGAAGAAACCATTGAAAAAATTGGAGAATGTGAACTGACAATAGGTAGTTGAGAGTAAATGAATAGGTCTGATGGCCCAAATGGTTGAAACTTTAGGAATTAATTTTCACTTATAGAAATGAAAAGAGAACATAAAAATTTAAAGTACCAAACTTTAAAGTTCATACTTTTTAAATAACATACTTTAGCATCTATTAGAAAATTGGATTGAGCAACATAAAAATAACATCATTTTATGACTAATCATTAGTCTACATGTTTAATATTAGACTATTTGTAGTATTAGGTTAGTTAAAATACCATGTAGTTAAAAATCATATTATTAAAGACTCTTTTAGATCAAGTATAGTGGGTTAACTAGTGTTTAAAGCACTTAATGATACAATTATGTAGAAAAAGGTATGTTTGACGCATGTTAAGAGCTTAGAGCCCAATGAATTTGGAGCTCATTTTAACTATAGTGTTTGACGTCTTGTGTCCACGTCATCATGTTGGATCCTCAAAATATCTACTACGTATGGTCTTAATATTAAAAAATAACTTGTTATATAGACTCCAAACTCTCTAATTATTAAAAAAAACATTTTGATTATCAAGACTTTTAAACATGCTCAAACTATAAAACTTAAGCAACTCAAATAGTAACTCCTAAAATAACTCAATCTTTAATTATTTGAGTTGCTATCAAGATAAAAATACTAATAAAATAAATAGACTCTAAAACATCTCATAACACTTTTTATTTTGAACGGATGAACAATTAATCAAAATTAAACCTTCAGCATCTAAATAAAAATTCTCTAAAATATCTTATGGTGGGGGGCGCACCTGCCATGAGGGCGTTGTGGCACCCAACGTCGCACGGCACACCGCAATCAGCCCCCACGCCGCGCCATTTTGTTGTTTCACGGCATTCCCACGCGTGGTGCCGAACCTCCCAAATATTACTGTTGCCAGGGAGCCGTTTCCATTTTTTTAATTCATACACTATTAATATTAACTAATACCTCAAATTTTATATTATTCTTAAAACATCTCTTCTACTCATTACCAAAATATATACTATGGAATCCAACAAAAAAAATTCCATAAAATTTCAAGCCCAAACCACCAAAAAAACATTGACCGAAAGTACGTTCGAGTTCAAGTGAACCAGCGCCTCTACCCAACCGTTTAACCCACCACCACCACATACAACGGGTTTGGTTTCAAAAGCATTATGAATCCCCCCAACCATCAGACTACCGACCAACTAAGTCCACATAGCAACCCTTATAATTTTCTTATTACCAAAACATCCCAAATCCTTTTCAAAACCCACTCCATCAGGTACAAGAAGAAGAATCCGAAGAAGATAAAGAAGAACATAAATCCTATGATAGAGCCGGATTCGAGATCGACAATCTCCGATTGAAATAAAAAGAAACAATAAGCTTGAAATGAAAGTGATCTTGCTGCAAAATTTTCTTATATCTCAAAATGACAAATTACAATGCTTAAATAGAAATCCAATGCATGCAGTCCTATGCTAAGTACGTGGGAATCAAAATATTACATGAGAATTAAAACTGAAAGCATGAAATGATACTTCTCCTAAATGCAAGCATTAAATGAACGTGGGTGATGTCTTCATGGGATACATGGGTTAATGGGTCAAAGGGTGATCCGTATCAATATCCACCCCTTTAAAATGTTGGTTTCTGGCCCTTAGATTCACAGATTTCTTAACAATGAAAATAGAACAGAAAATCGACACTTTCATTGATAATCAAACTACCTTAAATAGACTCATGCAAGACACAACGTGGACAACTACCAACTAAGCCCATGATCCCACACAACCATGATCTTCTACCACTTACTTAATTCATTAAATAAAATAAACTAAAATTACTAAATTAAACTGACCCGAAAACCGACCCGACTTGACCCGATCAAGATTAATCCCAATATTCACCCCCTTAATCTTGATCTCGGTTCTCACTTCTTGCTTCTTGCTTGAACCACACAGGTTCGATTCTTGCTACTTTAAGAACGTATAGTTCTTGTCTCTTGCTTAAATCTTGCTTGTTATCTTCTTGCTTGATTGAATCGATTCATCTTGCTCTTGCTACTTACTACTTGTTCTTGCTCTTGCTCTTGCCTTGCCCTTGCTCTTGCTCTTGCCCTTGCCCTTGCTCTTGCTCTTGCTCTTGCTCTTGCTCTTGCTCTTGTTCTTTCTCTTTCTGTTTTTGACCTGAATTAGAATTAATTTCGACAGAAATAATCGAACATCTTCTGCTCCCTGGTTGCTTGCTTCCTTGTATTTAATTCCACCGCCTTACTTGTCTCCTTTGACAATTACCTCTCTATTTCCGCAATTCTAGTGCTCCCTCCCTTCTTTCAATGAACTGCTTTCTTATTCTTCAATTCTTTGATCAACGGAAGCGCTCCACCGTTCCAATCACCGACTTTCTTCTTGCAATCTGCTTGACTGCTCCATTCGGACCATTCTATCTACCTTTTTAGTCTTTCTTCGATCGTGACCTGCTTGCCTTTCTCTCGTTCTTTAGCCCTACAGCCGAGGGCTGTTCCTCCTACCGTAAACGACTCTCAAAACGGCTTTATCTTCTGAGCTTGTGCTCTGATACCAAATGTTGGTTTCAGGCTCTTAGATTCACAGATTACTTAACAATGAAAATAGAACAGAAAATGTAAGTTTTGATGGAACACATTGACACTTTCATCGATAATCAAACTACCTTAAATAGACTCATGCAAGACACAACGTGGAGTGGACAACTACCAACTAAGCCCATGATCTTCTACCACTTACTTAATTCATTAAATAAAACAAACTAAAATTACTAAATTAAACCGACCCGAAAACCGACCCGACTTGACCCGATCAAGATTAATCCCAATATAAAACGGGTCGTGTCCTCACGACCCACAGTCGGTGAATGTACACCGACCCATGGCGGATCCGTTGGCGGCTCAAAAAGCAAGAATTGAGGCATTTTACAACGATGTCCTTGCTGAAACTTATCGTCATAGTGGAAACAAATCCTAGCTGCTTTCTTGGCTTGCATTTCGGCTTGAGTGAGGTGTTTGAGGGGAAGGGAAACCGTCGAGGTAGGGGTTAGAGCAGAACTAGGTGTCAATGACCGACGATGTTCCCCGGTAGCAAAGCTTGTCTTCAATAAGATGTGCAAGTCCAGTGGCTTGTTTTAGGGAAATGGGTTTGAGGATAGCTAAATCGCTTTGTATCTCAGGTTTAAGCCGCAATTTAGCAGACCTTCGGTGGATAAACCTACTACCCGGTTACCAAATGATACTTCTCCTAAATGCAAGCATTAAATAAACGTGGGTGATGTATTCATGGGATACGTGGGTTAATGGGTCAAAGGGTGATCTGTATCAGCGTGTGAGAAACTTAACCAATTGTTCCACACGGATACTCTTATAGAAGTGAAGTGTAGAGCTAGATGGTTAATCTGGGCACCATTTTACACACCTAGATACCGTATATTCAAACCATAAATTGAACCATAAGCATATTTCAAACTAGAGGTGCATAAACCGAGTTCAACTTTGAAACCAAGTCAGGTTCAACAGGGGTCATGTTGTGATCAAAGAAATCCAAACCAAGTTTGACCAGGATCTAGGTCGGGTCCAACTCGGTTTCAAGAGGGCAAAATGGTAAAAACAAAAAAAATAACTTGTTTAAACCGGATCGTGGCCTGGTCTAAAACCGGATTGGCGACTGGAAGGGGGAACCTGGTTTGAACACTAAGGGTTGCGTCAGGTCCGAATAGGGTTGAGGAACTACCGGGTTGAAACCAGGTCTGGTTCTGAACCCGGGTTCAATGTGCACCTATTTCAACCCCAAAACAAACAGAAATGAATTTAAAAGGAAGGATGTGGGTTGGATTGGACCCAATGAGTCGGATCTCATCTCAACCAGGCCTAGCCCGATCCAGAAACATATCATCATAGCTCATGAAGCTGTACACACAATTGAATTAAAGAAACTCAATACACTAGTCAAACATAGTTGAATGATAGCAAAGCGTAGATGAAGATGAGAATGAATTGGTGAGTGGTGAGTTTAAAAAGAAGAAATTAAACATTTCCGAAAACTATAATCGATTTAACGATAAAACAAAAGTGAGCATCAAGTCTTATAACCTAACTAATATATGTACATTTGTATCTATCATTATAAATTTGCAATTTTAGAGTACAATCATACAAAGAATAAAACAAAATATCAAGTTAAAAAGTTCGTGTTCGTGTCAACTTAGAACTGATTTCATATCATGTCTAAAAGAGTTGACGTTTTGCTTGCTTGTGTCAACCCATGTACACGAAAACATTTGACACCCCCTTGAACACAACATAAAGCAAAACAAGACCAATCTCTAACAACTAGATGAAATGAACATTTCAATTGACACAATCCCGCCTCCAAACAGGATCCTGAATTCATATTTACAGATAAAGCACGACTGATACGTGTCGGGTTTTCTGTTCTGTACTACAGAAGCAAAATCTTTAACAACAACTAATCGGTAAAACCTGATCATTCACAAAAGAGCAGACAAATGGAGTAAAAAGCACAGGGTCTTTACTTACATCATGACCGAAAGCTCAGAAAGTTTTATGAAAACCTCGGCTTAGGCGTGGGCCCGATGAGTTGATGTTGATGATGATGAGTCCCGAGCTTCTGAATCCAATGGCGTAGTCCCTTTTTATGATCAGAAAAACCTGAATGCTGTAAATGATTCAAGTTTCCATCACGCGCAACTAAAGTTTCAAACTCCTCCAGCACCTTCACCACCTGCCAGAACTCAGGCCTCTTGTCGGGATTTCTAGACCAACATTGCTCAATCAACGCTCTTATAGGCAGAGGACAGTTACCCGGAATAGAGGGCCGGAGATTCTGAAAACACCAAAACAAATAAGTTTAACTGTTATAATAATAATAACATAAGAGAAACTCTGAAAGATGTGTGGTACCTTATGAACTACTGCAAATGCAGCTTGTATAGGAGTCATGTCTTTATACGGTATAGTCCCGGCTACCATCTCCCACAAAATGAGCCCAAATCCGTACACATCAACTTTCCGACAGTAGGATTTCCGTTTGATCATCTCGGGGGCCATCCAACGGTATGTTCCTGGATCATCAGCTAAAAAATCACAATACGCCTCTTCACAACCTATCCCAAAATCAGCTATTTTGAGCTGAAAATCTTGGTTTATCAGTATGTTTTCAGGCTTGAGATCCCTATGAATAACTCCTTGAGAATGAATGTATTCCATTCCGCGAGTGATGTCTAATGCCATCTTGATAAGCTTTTCTAATGGAAGGTACTCCTTCTCTTTTCCTGTGTTATCTTTGAGCTTATGCAGGTATGCCCTCAGCGAGCCTTCTGATAGGTACTCGGTGATAATACAGTAAACTCGCGGTTGTCTACATGCCGCCACGAACTACACTCCCAAAAGAATTTTTTTCAAAAATAATTCAATTAATTTGCAAAAATCATAATCATGGTCATATAATGATAATCAATTTCAACCAATATCCAAACACCCTCTAATATGACTAGTGGGATATTGACATGGCCCATGAGTTTTCTTACAACGAGTTTTCATAGTTACCAGAAAAACGCCTCATAATGAGTTTATACCTTTCAATATATAACATTAAGTTTTATAAGATTTGCAGGACAAAAACAAAGAGCAAAAGATGTATTACCTTAATGACATTTTGATGGTGGAGACGCGACAAAAGATTTATTTCTCTTGTAAACTGATTCTCGAGTTTAACTACTAGTTCTTCACTTTCGTCATCATCAGGAACCCTAATTATCTTAACTGCAACGGCTTCATCCTTATATATTCCATGGTATAGTTGACTATTTGCACCATGAGCAAACCTATGGCCGAGAAAAAGTTTCGAAAGATCAACCATAAAATCATCAACTGTCTCAACCGAACTAACTTTCCCTCCACCGTGGTCAAACAACTTTGACCACGAATAATCCCTCTTCATCTTTCTTTTGTCACTAACCTTCATTGAGTTAAAGTGCTTAAGAGGACTGGTACCACCACGTGGAGACCTTAAATCAACAGCAGTAGTCAAGTTTCTTTGAAACATCCGTTTCCCTTTCAACCCTTTTTCGGTCTCTACTCTTTGAGGATGTGGAGTCGAGAACCGTTTGGTATCAGACCTTGCTTCCTTAAAGGTGTCAGGCACAACGGTTTTCGGGGGCGGGGTAACTGTTCTATACTTGTTTGTAACAGGATTTGTTTGGATTTGTGCAGGTTCAGGGTCTGCAAGAGCTTTTGAGGGTCTAGTTTTCATACCCGCGAGTCGAACTGGTTCAACATCAGTTAAGAATGAGGCTAATGTTGCAGAATCTAACCTATGGCAAACCGTATGAGAGAATTTTGTTCTTCTAATCCAAGAATTAGCCTCCCCCTCCATTGTTGCAGCCTAAATCAAACTACCCTACTCTGGTTTTCGATTCGATTCGATTCGATCAAGAACAGGCCTTTTATGAACAAGATGACTCCATACATACAGCTAATCCTTAATCTAATCAAAGCAATCATACATCTTCAATTACACAACATAATTCTTCAAGAAATCTTGAAAATCATTTGAAATTTCAAGAACACAACGAAAAGCAGATTTTGAGTGTACCTTTAATCAATTGGGGGTAAACTTAAGCTACACACATGGATCTGGATGAAATCAAGAAACCCTTTATCAAAGATGAAGACTTTTGAGCATCAAAAGTCAAACATCACCTACCTTGAAAGCCTGAAAGAAGCCACAATTCTATGGATTAACAAACAATCCAATCAATACATTAAAATTTGAATAAACAAATCAAGAAACAGTTATGATTGTAAGATATGGAGACAATTATTTGCCCCAAAAACACTAATAAACTAAAAAACATAAACAATCAAATCAATACTTACCAAAAGGGTATGCAATTGATTTCTTCCAGGAGAATCTATGACCTAAAATATATATTTTTTTAAATATTTCTATATTTCTTCCATCTTGTTCTATAATCAAGAAGAAAGAAGAAAGAAATTCAAGAACCTATGCAAGATATTTTAGGTGTTGTAATTCAAATGTGAATGGAAATTATAGGAAAAGAAAACTAACCCACAAAAAAAGATTTAATTTTTAAAAAATTTGAAAGGAGATGGTATATTATACGGATCTTTGTGTGATGGTACGAGTTTGATGATGATTCGGTGGACCCAGTGGTAGGGCGGTGGACGGTGGTGCAGTGGTGATGTTGGTGGGACCTCCGATTGTTATTATTATTTCCACAAAATCAAGAAAATGAAGATATTAAAGAAATGGGCAAATGATATTATTATTATAAGTAAAATACAAGATGAATATGTATGTGTATGTATAAAGAGAAAATGCTAGAGTCACAATCACGGAATTGGGGTTGGGGTTACGTATTTACGAAAGAGAACTAGGAGAAAAGTCATTCCCTATTGTTTTCTCTAAAGAACATTCTTTATTTCTCATTTTATCAGTTTAAGCCCTTTAACATTGCAAAATGGCAAGATAAGCCTCATTCTATATGTATTTTCACTCAAGTGTGGGGGTGTTCAAAAATATTCTAATCCAAAATCGAATCCGAAATAACCGAAAATCAAATATCCAATCACATACCCCTACATGTACGTGTTACAAAATATACAACTAAGATTTACGTACATATAGGGGTTATGTATATAGAGGTACGCATTACCAAGTGTACAACTAAAAATTACATACATGTAACTCATACAAGTAACGTATATGTAAAAGTATTTTCGTCATCATCGTCGTTCCTTCGAGTTTAATCTAAAATATATATAATGATCTCAAAAAATAAGGTTGAAGTTTACTCAAATATATTTTAGACAATTAAAAAGTTAAATCAGTTATAAATTATATGATTGGATAGTGATTGTTTTTACTGTTTTAATTATAAACATGATTTCATTTGATCCGTTTCATGTATGTATGTATGTATGCATGTATGTATGCATGCATGCATGCATGCGTATGTATGTATGTATGTATGTATGTATGTATGTATGTATGTATGTATGTATGTATGTATGTATGTATGTATGTATGTATGTATGTATAAGAGAGGGGTCAAATGAGAACTTTATTTTTTTGTGAGAACTCTAGTAACCAATGTGAGCAACTAGTTTTCAATGGCAAAATGGTAATTAACAAAATCATAACAAAAGAAATTATAAAAGCTCGAAGACAAACGCTAGGCTTACGTAAACATAGTCTTACAACTTATATCAGAGATATTAACGTTCGGTATAATAAATGTTTATATATATACATAAAAATTCTCGCCTCAACACGTGAGCATGCCTAATATGTAATGTTTTTTAAGCGACAAATGTATTTTACAACTACTCGTAAATTACATCAAATCAGTTTGAACTTAGAACCTCCCCTCTAATATGTAATGTAAGTAATTAATTTTTAAGATTTGTATATACAGGGACCTGTTTTTATTTTTTCCCAAAATATAGTGGTTGAACATGAAAAAAACGTTGCAACAGATATTATGTTGTACTTGTGTTAAGTTTGTATGATGTAAGAGAGCAATTAGGTAACATGGATGTTATAGGTGGGGTGAGCGGATGATAACCGGAAAAAAATAAATCTTTTAAACGGCTAATTAGATATTAACGGATCGGTTGACTTATTATTAGATAAACAGTGGAGTAAAAAATAAAAATAACAATGATTAAAATGAGTAGCAACTCTTTTTTATTCTATTTTTTATATATTTTTTATATTTTGAAAAGAGTATAAAAAACATGTTTAATAAATAAAATTCTACCCTTATAATATTATATGCTTTGTAAATATGACATTGGTGACTACCTCTAAATCGATATAATGTAATCTATACTAATAAATCAAATCTATACTAATATCAAAATATCTAGAAGACACGTGTTATTTTTTAGGATTTAGACATATGTCTTCACTACAAAAAAAAATTACAAATTAGTATATAAATATAGTTTCCTTAAATAATGCTTATTTACTATTATGTTAATGAAATTAACTTTTTTCTAAAAATAATAAAATGTTACATTAAAATTATTTTAATAAGAGTTAATTTTGTTAAAATTTAATTTAATTTCTAGATAATTTTATTTAAATTGAAATACTTTAAACATCGTATTTTTGTAAGCAAACATTTTTAAAATATCAAGATTTACAAAGTCAAATACAATTATAATTAGCGATTACTCACAATACAATAACATATCCGTTTTAATATACATTACGGATCAATCTTCTTAAATCTAGCTACGTTTTACTATCTCATAATCTTATATTCATAAATTCATATTTATTATTTCAACCCTTGTAACACTAGTACAAAAAAGATAACCAAATATGACGGTTTTAGCATAACAAGGCGGTTCCTTGAACGCTGTATATTTAGTGTGTTTTTTTTATATATAACCGGTGTAAAAATGAAACTAAAATTATATTAAAAATGTGATAGTTGTTTTTGGTAACTATCCAATAGTTGTTTTGTGGTTACAATCTATATTTGTTTTTTGGTCTTATATTAACACCAACCATGTTGATTTTGGTAACTTCAATAACTTTTTTTGTTACAATCTATGCTGTTTTTGTTACAATCCATAGCTGTTTTTGGTCTTATATTACGTTGTTTTGTTTTTCACCCTGTTTTGTAAGTCACCAACCAAAGCTGTTTTGGTCCCTTTTAAGGCCTTTTGTATTTTTCTTTTTAGCTGTTTTGTAGCTTTTTTTCGGCTATTTTTAATCCTGTACCATTTATATACTTACCAACTAATAACCATTCCTAGCATCTCACAAAGTCATATACAAACCAATAAGAAGTGTAATTGTAAGAAGATTAATATATACATCTCTAACGGAAAAAACCCAAAAAAACAATTGAAATATACATATATATAAACCAAAGTGTCATATATATATATATATATATATATATATATTATATATATATATATATATATATATATATATATTATATAAGCACTTAACCAGAAACAATGTAACAAAAAGAACAAGTGTACAAAAGCCAGCTAATCAAAGAGCGTCTAACAAAAAACAGAACAACAAAGCATCTAACCAAAGAGCCATCTGGTTTAAACTTCTTGACCTTCTTTAGACATCAACTTCAAAACTTCAATTCCTGTAAAGTGTCATCTTAAGAGAGTCAATGAGTTAAACATAAACATGTTTATACACACACATACACATATATATATGTGGTCAAATGGGGTCACATCAAGTAGAGGATCAAATTGGTATGAGAACTCTATAAACACATTCAAAATGGGTAATGTCAACTAGCTATTATACTAACATTAATATTTATTATGAGAACAGACGGCTAAAAAATATTATAAACTGCATAATATAAAAACTTATGTTCATCCATCCTCCTTATCCTACTCATTCCCGTCCTTATCAAAGAAAGATATAACACCTTTAAAGTACGTTCTACAAATTCGTTAATTTGACGTTGACGAACCATGCTGAGTTTATTTAATAGCTAAAATTGAAAGATAAATAAAAGTAAGATTACAATATAAATACATTACAGTTAAACGTATTAATATGAGTGTATAAAAATATTTACAGTATGTTCTCTGTTATGAATCACAAAATCATACATAGCCATCATAACACAATAACCACACTTCCAATCTTTAGGTTGTTGGAGGCACTAAATTAATTGAATTAACAATTAGTTAACTAAAATGTAAAATAAACATGTAAAAGACAAAAGAAACTTACATCAACCATGTCCCATGTTATTTTATGTTCTATGGCCTCTTTGAATGTATCCATTATCGTGTAATTTGAAGGGTCCTTTATACCTTTAATTGAATCAAATATGTGGCCCTTCCATGTTTATACATCGGATGATGCTGAAGTAAAATTAATATCCAATGTTTCCTGGATAAAATGAAATTGATTTAAACCACACGTAACACAGAAAAAATAATAAAGCATTATATGTATGAATAAATATAATACCCGATTAAATAGGGTGCCACAAACCATTGTTTGTCCTTATGAAAAGAGATGACATTTCTTATGTGGTCGATCACAAACTCATTATCGCTTGAGATAAGATTACTATAAGGTTATACTTGAAAGGCTGATGCAACCAAGAAAGCAAAGCAACCTAGGAGCTTCCAGCTTACATGTACATTTATATAGAGTAGAAGTTACTTCAGAAGTTTTACACTTCTTATAGCAAATTAATTTAAGTGTAAAATCTTCCGAAGACAAAGACCAAATCTTGCGAAGCCAAAGATGAAGTCTTCAGAAGCTTCAAAGACAAAGTCTTCCGAAGCCAATGAAGTGAAGACTGATTTCTTCCGAAGACAGAGAGGACATGCTTTCTCTGATCTACTTTTATAAAGCTGACCAACTTTTTGCTGCAACTCTGATGACTCACCAACTTGCATGAGTTGGTGAAAGGTCCATGCTTTTGTAACTGTAGATTATGGTTTAGAGTCTGCAACTTTCTACTTTGTACCTTTTATCCTTGTGTAATATATTAGGATGTGAGCTATGGCATGTCATAGTCACTAGTCAAAGGCAATCTGCCTTTTGACTTTACATTAATCTTGTTGTCTAGATTAGTGTTTCTAGCTGGCCTTCAAAGTGTGGTCGGCTGTAGGGTGTAGTATAAAGTATCTCAGGTTTTGTATTTCTTTTATGCTTTGTAACACTTGTAAAAGAACTTGAGAGCAATATACAGCATTCTTGAAAACCATACTTATCTTGTTCTTATTCTTAGTTCTATCTCATTGTTTACTTGTGTTCTTAGTATCATTCATATAAATTCGGTTTCATATTTGATCTGTTAAGTATTCTAACACTCTTCTTATTGTGAAACTGATTGTATTGACCATCCCTTAACCGGTCCTGTAATTACCTTCAATATAACGAGGATGAAAATATGCGGTAGTATCTAAACCCTCATTTCTCCCAATGGTATATAAATACCTATAATAGAAGTAGAAAATAAATGTGATAAGGTTAGAAACAATCCATTATATTTTAAAAAATAACACCATAAAATATTTAAAGAAGTAGTCAAACATACATTATAAACCAATATAGAATGCAGCCATCTGCTAAACCATTCACACATAACTGCATAACAGCCTCAAATTCAACATTCTCTTCAAGATGTTCCTCATACATCCCAGTCGGTGAAGTGAAAACCATAGAGTAGGATTTTTTAGTTTGAAGCGCCACTTGTTCCGCTAATCTATATATGTTTTGAGGCCTTAACTTTGCTTTTTCTAAAAGTTTTTCTATTTCTTCTGCCTTTTCATTTAAAGTTTTTAGAAGCAACAACAGTTTGGTAGGTTGATATTCAAGTACATGCTCTGTAGGTTTAACAACATGAACAGGCTCAGTAGACTGATTAACATTAACGAGATTAGTAGGTTTGTAAGCATGACATGTCTCTTTAGATTGGTTACCATTAACAGACTTGGTAGGCTAATACAAAGGACCATGCTTGGTTCGATTATAAGAAACTAATTTTCAGCAAGCTACATTGACCAATAAAGATACTATTAGTAAAAAGACACATACACACATACACACACACACACACACACACACACATATATATATATATATATAATATATAATAATATAATAATAATGATTACCAATTCATTAAAACTGTCATCATCTTGTAATGCATGCAAGTATCGTTCATACACGTTTCTTTCATCTGGCATCATTTGTTGTTGCTGAAAGATGTTACTTCAAACTACATTAATAGAGCAAATTATTTCTTATATCATCAAATATATAATTGTAAATTAAAGAGTACATGTGGCCTATAATGTGTACTCGTAGAATGATGAGAAGATTCTACAATTTGTGGAGAACTGTAATGAGACACGGTACTATTATGTTGCCCAAAAGAATTTGTATTTAAAATCTATACATTGTAAAACTATATATAGTACATTAATAAATAAAATCAACAATCAATTTTTATTTATATAGAAAGATACCTTTATTGATTTTATGGGCCACAGAATAAAACATCCTTTTGCATCCCCTAATGTTCTACTTCGTCAGGGATACATGACTCCAATAAGAGAGGTATTAATGTACAACCTTCTTCAATTCTATCTACCTGAACCTTCATGAAACCGTCTATCATTGGGTGTCCATGTAGAGTCCTATCAGGAGTAGGATGAACTCGACCTTAGCTATAACCATAACAGTGTCATGGTTGTTAGGCCCTAGAAGTTCATATTTTTGTACAGACTGCAAACATGTTAGTGGTTTTTAATAAATGTTAAATACATGCTAACTCCTTTATTAAAGATTTGCTAGAATATAGAGTAAATTACAAATTATGTCCTTTATTAAACATAACAAAAGTTCAATAATTCATCAATGATATGGGAAACATCTAACACATGTCTAGTATGCATCATCAAATGATACATCAATAGTGAACTTGCCGCACGCACCTTTTGTATTTATCATTGTCCGTCCTGCATAAGTTAAAACTTTATTAGTAAATCAGTTTAGTTTAATTATTTATATATAAATAATATATGCATATGATTATACCAACCTTGATCATTTAGTATGTCCTGATTTATCAATGGATATTCTTTTCTCGTGGTCAATCGTAAGTATGAGGTGCCAACGATGACGCCATCAATACCGGGTTCAATACCGATAGAAAATGGTGGTAGATCATCAAACTGGTTGTATCTTCCTCATCGTCAACATTATCAACACCAAGAATACGTCATTTACCTTGCAACACTATATGAGATCTTGGTTTGCAAGGGTATTTGACAAAAAATACTTGTGTGGCTTGAGTTGCGAGAATAAATGGTTCTGATTTATATGCATCTGTTGTAAGGTCCACAAGTGTAAAACCATGTTCGTCCACTTTTACACCTTTATGATTATCAACCCACTTACATCTAAACAAAGGGAGTGTGAACGATGAATACGATAACTCCCAAATTTCTTGTATGACACTGTAATATGAATCTAGCTATTTTCATTCTCTCGAATGATGTTCTTGAGGCTATATGTGTAACTCACTATTCTGCGTTGCACTTTTATCATCTTGTTTCTTAATATAAATGTATACCCATTAATATCATACCCTTGGTAAGATATACTCTAAATCTGAACCCTTGCCCAACATCTCCAAAGTTTTATCAATATTTTGTTGAGCATAAGTTTCCTTTACCTTGTTCTTTAACCATTTAGAAAATCTCTTATTATGTTGTTTGGTATACCAATTAGCTGATGTGTCGACCATAATATGTGCATGTGTTCCTTAACATACGGATCAATACATGTCCTATGTTGTAAAACAATGAAATGAGGAATTTGTACCTCATGTACTGGCGGGGTAACTAATTTCATACCAATGACTCCCACACCTGCTAATCGACCTGAATAGCGAGATTTTGGAACACCAACACTTTTGAGGCCTTCTAAATAACCTGTCTATACATTGAGTATTACAACAATTTTAATAAACTAAAATATGAAATATTATAAAGGTTGTGATATCATATTTACCTGTGCAGAACTCAGTCACTTCTTGAGAAGTATACCCTTGAACAGTACTACCCTCGGGTCCATTACGGTTTCTCACATAACCTTTTAACACACCCATATATCTTTCAGAAGGGTACATGTATCATAAGAATACAAGACCACATGCCTTTATCATCTTTTACGATATGAGATACCAGATGAACCATTATATCAAAAAACGATGGTGGAAACTACATCTCTAGTTCACAAAGGGTAATATAAATATCTTTTTCCCAACTATCCAACAATTCGGGATCAATAACCTTTGAGTGAATCATGTTAAAAAACAAATAGAATTTTATGATTGTATGACGAACTTCCACCGGTAACAACCCACGAATTGCAATAGGAATCATATGCGTCATCCAAACAAGACAATCATGAGACTTCATACCAAGCAATTTACAATCTTTTATTGACACCAGTCTTTTAATATTTGCAAAATAACTAGATGGAACTTTAATATCGTGCAAACATTGACAAAACTTTATTTTCTTCTTTTGACATGGTATGGCACGCAGGTGGAAGATAAATACTCTTGGCTCTCTTAACAGGGTCAAGCTCTTTACGTATACCCACTTCTCCATGTCTTTACGAACATTAATACCATCTTTACTTTTATCGGGAATATTCAATAGTAAACCTAACAAACTATCACAAACATTTTTCTCAATATGCATAACATCTAGGCAATGTCGGACTTCCAAACTTTTCCAGTAAAGTAAATCCCAAAAGAGTAAATTACCATTTGCATCTCTAACATTTGTTCATTTTAACCACTTGCATCCCTACGGTTTCAAATTGCCAATGACTCCCTAATGTTTCATTTTTATATCCAATTGTACCAAACCCTAACACCGTTAGTTTCCGTTAATTCTTTTATAAAAGACTAAAATGCCCTTAAGTATTAAAAATAAAAATAAAAAATTTTGGACCAGACCTTCTCCTTCCACGAAGACATCATCCGGACCTTCACATTCTCTTCCGATTCCACATCGAAGATCTCAATATGCCGGTAGTTTTCAATTTTTCAACGAGTAGCAACAGCAATCTGCCAGCGATGATGCATAGCAGCCGGTGTAAAGTAGTGAAAACCAGGAGGAGTAACACGTCTTGGCGCCATCGCCGTCGCCGGAGAGCCAAAATCTGCCTATAAATCCATCATTAGTTACTTCATATCAAACCCTAGAACAACCATTCACACAGATCTAAGTAAATCCCTCCCCAAATCGCCCCATTCTTAACTTTCCATCAAATCATCAACCAAAACTGACACCAATTCACCACACAACACATATCACTAACCAAACCACCCCAAAATAGAACAAAAAACAACATTCCTAAGTCATCAGATCTACCAAAACCCCTAATTTCTCACAAGACGAAATCAAATTGACACAGCACAACACAAACAAACAAACCTTAGGATAAGTTGTTCCATCCTCTTCAACAACCCAACCAGCTTCAGCACAAAGGGCTTTCAACACCTCGTTGTTGTCGCAGTGTTTGGGGAGCCTGTAGTTCCCCTGAGACCGGAGTCTGGCGTAATCTTTGCAACGATGGCTCGTCTTCTTAGCTTTCGTCACTTGTTGTTCTCCCGCTCCTTCCACGATGGAAGTCGTCCTGATGAACCACCGCCGGCCATTGCTCTGGCGACCTCTCACGTTTATCATTTTTTTCGTGTGTGGATTCACGAGGGCTTGACTTGTTATTGATCTAATTTGGTGGTGGCGATGGGAGTGGTGGTGGTGGTGATGATTTAAAGAAAAAGGTGTTGATGGATGGGACTCACAAGGTTTTTTATGTTATTATTTAATTTAAAGGTAGTTTAGTCTTTTTAATAATATTTTAACAGAAACATTAACAATGTTAGTCACTTAGACTCAAATGGAGATAAAAATTAAACGACATAGACTCAAATGAAGATAACATGAAACATTAGGGGTTAGATGGCAATTTTGAAACCGTAGGGATACAAGTGGTTAAAATGAATAAACGTCAGTGATGCAAATAGTAATTTACTCATCCCAAAAAATTGACTTCTTTTTCCAATTGCTTTCTTTTTGTATACAAGTTCTTTTCCCAGAATGGTATTTATATTTTCTACTCGTTTAAATGCATCAAGATCTTTCCTAACCATTCTAAGCTCGGTATTTCCGTCAAACTCTTTGTAAGTCTTCGATAAAGGTGATTTTGCGGAAGAAATCGTCGATGCCCCATATATACACGGTTTTTTTGCAATGTTTTAATCTTATGGAGCTTGTTTCATTTTCACATACAGAACAAGCATGTTTACCCTTTGTACTATATCCTGACAAATTGTCGTATGCTGGGAAATCACTTATTGTGCAAAAAACCATGGCTCGCAACTTAAAGTTAACCTTTACATAAAAATCATACACATCTACACCTAGGTTCCATAGGGTTTTAAGATGATCAATCAAAGGAGATAAATAAATATCAATGTCATTACCAGGTTGTTTTGAACCCTGAATTCACAACGACAACATTATGTATTTTCTTTTCATGCATAACCATGGTGGAAGATTGTATATGCATAAAAGAACAGGCCAAGTACTGTGATGACTACTCATGTTTCCGAAAGGATTTTTATCATCAAAACTAAGACCAAACCGTATATTTCTAGGGTTGTTACCAAAATCAGGAAAATCATCATCAATATTTCTCCACTGAGGTGAATCCGCCACATTTCTTAACTTTCCATCATCTTTACGATCATCAGAATGCCAACACATCAACTTTGATTCTTTGGATTAGCAAATATTCGTTTAGTCTCGGTATAATGGGAAAATACCATAATAATTTAGCTGGTGGTCCGTTTTTTGTCACATCATCAGCATATTCATCAGTTTCCTTTTTATGCTTGTACCATGATTCACCATATATAACCACTTATGAGTTTTTTTAAATTTCTTTCTAGACAACATGCATCATTCGAACATGCATGTATTCTTTCAAGTTCTAATTCCATTGGACACAGCATATCATGCAATAACTCTAATAGACATGTAAAACTTTTATCACTCCATCCGTAGTTTAACTTTAAGTAAACAGTTTTAAACCAACACTAAGCTTAGAAAAATTTTCACAACCAGCATATAACGGTTTTTCTGAATCGACAAATATCTGTTGTAGTTTTTCTTGATCGTTATTGGAAATATTAGTTCCATATCATTGAACATGTCATTTAAATTATCATTGCCCTCATTTAAATTATAACTTTCATCATTAATAAGGGGATCGTTGTTCTCGTCATTACAATTAGCGTACAAATTAACTGACGTTGTGCTACTACGACCAATCATTTCTCGTTTTCTTGACCAACAAGTATAATTAAACATAAACCATTCTTAAACAAATGATACTCAATTTTTTTATTTCCTTGAATTCGGTAAAATTTTTACATTCCATACAAGGACACGGGATGGACTCGTTTCCTTTTTCACACGATCCTCTTAGCAATCTTAAGAAAACTTTGCAGTCCCATCACAAATCTCTTTTTATTACGTCTAGTTTCATACATTCAATTGTTACGATCCATCTGAAATGAAAAACAAACAAAAAAGGAATATAAATCGAATTAGTCTATACGATATGAAACAATTGTACAAACTTAAACCCTAACCCACTTTTTGATTGTTCTATCGCATATATACATTTTAAGGGTTTGATTGTTTTGAAAACCAACAACATTTTTCTTTAATTCCTCAAGTTTGCCTAAATAGCAAGCTTGATTGAGTAAAGAGAAATTTATTGATTTTTTGAACAATCAACCCGTTAAAATCCAAAATTAATCTCTAATAGATTAATTTAGACGGGTATACACAAGAGGTTTTAGATCTAAATGAATGCATGTAAATATATAATAAAATAGTCTAAATTAAACTACAAATAACAATTAATCATGTACCTTGAAGATCCACAAAATAAATAAAAAACAAAAAATAGCTTGATAATGTGAGATCGAGCACCAATAAATGAGGAAGAGGTATCTTAATTTGAAGTAAATATGCTCTTTTGGAATGTATATAATGAATTGAATTAATTAGATGAGAAGTTACGTACGTATATCGATTAAATTTTCAAAATTTAAAAAGAAGTTTCAAAGATAACCAAGGACCCACGTTCTTCATTATATTTTCAAAATAATATGCCTAATAAGGCGGTTCAAAAATAAAATAAAAAACCAAAAAAATAATATGACTAATAAGGGGTTTAAAAAATAAATAATAAAAACAATATAATAAAATATCTAATAAGCTTTCACGTGAAAAATTATAAAGAAAACTCTAAAAAGCGGTTCTAAAAGTTAAACCTATTGTGCGGTTCTATAAGTCATAAACCTAGTATGGCGGTTCTTATATCCAATCTTTATTTTTTTATAAAATGAAATATAATTTTTTATATAACCTAATATGGCGGTTCACAAATTAATTAAATTAAATCACAACAATTTCATCCCTTTTATTGCGGTTTTGAAAATTCAACCGCATTCTTATCTTCTTTTTTTCTTTTTTAAGGAATTTTACCTTTTACTACGGATTCATATTTGAACCGCTTTATAAGTTAGAGAACCACCTTTTTTGAATCTTTTTGTACTAGTGTAAAACCGGGTATCTAACTTAGTTAATTATAAAGTAAATGTGGATTATGCTTATTAATGATCTCACAAATAGATTTTGACCTAATAAGGTACTAAGAAAGGGCTTTCAATTTTATATTATTATTTTAAAGTTCTTGATAAGATTTTAATGAAAACATTAACTCACGTAACTGGTTATGTATTATTTTACATGGTTAGTATTATTTTTAAAGTGAGTGTGAACATATAATTATTTTGATTTAAAGCAAAGGTAATAGCCGTAGCCATGATTGAGATGACTTTCATGATGCTTATTCTAAGTAAGTTATCAAGCATCGAGAATAACAAATAAGAAAGAAGCGCATGTAAGGGTGAGCGAAAAAATGACTACCATGCAAGCATACATACGTTATCCCATTAGTGAGTGAGTAAGTGTAAATGATTTTTATGAAGAGAATACCTACTCAGGTGTGAATGTTGCTTTCGTTTGTTACTTTATGTTTTTCTAGGCTACAATCTCGTGGGATTTCACGAGGCCAATATATAATGAATATTTAATCTCGAATTTCAATTTCTCACATCTCTGCTTCTGTTTAATTACGATTAAAGATTGAATTCGGAAACTGAAATCTCGGAGGCTGCTGGTGGCCGGTACGGCGGTGCGATTACCTTCTCTGCTTTTGTTTCTTTGCTCAAGTGTTCAGGTTAGCGACTTGGCGCTTTTGTAAGCTTAATTCCGATTACTGATTTGATTTGATACTTTTATGATTTGGTGTAATATTCAGTTTCTGTGAGTTTCTTTTGTTTTGTTTTGGCCGTAACGATAGTTTTTTTCATGTACTCGTAGCTCATTCAATAAGAAAAATACTCAATCTGTTTGTGTGTTTAACATTAGCCTTTATGCAATTGTGTGTGTCACTATAATTAATAATTAATGTCTCAAAATCGGATCGTACGGCGAACGGTCGTCTACTGGTCGACTGGTTGGACCGATCGGACCAGATTTAAGAACCGGATGACGTCATAATTATATATATATATAGTAACGTGCCCGCGCGATGCGGCGCCTGTGACACTTTTTATTATGGTACTCGTCTCTGGTTAGTTTTATATTTAAAAACTGAATCATTCTTTTAAAACTATTGTAACAAACATGGAAAAATTGTATATAATTAAAGATATAAGGGTTTAATGTAAATAAATTTAAAGTTCCAGTTAAATGATTTTTTAGGTTGTATCTTGTGCTTAAAAATTTACAAATCTCTTAACTTTGACCGGAATCCTTCCTGTGCATTATAATATAGTATATATATATATATATATAATATATATATATATATATATATATATATATAATTTAATATAAGTATTTTGATGTATATATTTTATAGTTATATATAAAACTCAACAATAATTATACATCCAACACTGAAATTTATCACTGACCTACCCATTAAACCATTAAAATAAAAAAAAATTAAAAGATAGAAAATCAGGTCCGAACTGGTTCCCCGTTTCAGCCGCTGAACCGGTTCGAACCGGCCGATTCTTGAAGACAAAAACGATTTGGGGGTGAATAGGACCGGTGGCCCAACTGAATCCGGTCGGCCGGACGGCCGATCAGATCCGGTCATGCAATCATGGACTATAATTACTTATTCAAAGTATAAAAAAAAAGTTCGGTTAAATGAGAAGAAGTTTTACTTTTTATCAAAAGGTTTGAAAATGACCTCATTTTTTTAGTTCGCTTAGAACCTGTAGAAACATTGACCGTCTGTGTGTATAAGTGTAGGAAGAGAGTCATGCCTGTTGGGACACTCGTCGTAATCCTTTCACACCGGTTTTAACAAACCAGACCAAACATGCTCTAAAAAGAATTGGATTATTAAATTATATGACGTAGAAAAACATTATATCGTTGAAAGAAAAAAAAAAAAAAAAAAGAGGTATCGAGTAATTTTACTTGCGGAGATTGCAATGTTACAACCAATTTTCTTACCTGTGAATATTAAATATGAAAATACAAAAGTGTATACAATATCTATAACGTTTATTTATCTTACGAAAATAAATTATATGGGGACCATAAGATCCTGGTCCAACTTGCGTTATGGGCTCTTAAAGACTATTTATAATGAGAATGTAGGAGGATACGTGTAGGACATGCACTATTTATAACTTTAAATTGAATGTCCAAATCTTAACAGATTAGTGGGTCGACTGCTCATCGTTCCAGCTTATCAAATAAGGTTTGAAAATGTTCACGAACTTACTTTCAAGTTTCATGATTGTTAAAAGAGAAAATTTTCATATGGTCATTGAAATTTGATATATCGTAAGTTTGGTATTCAAATTTAAAAATTAAAAAATTAGTCTAAACATACGAGAGTTGTTGCAAGTTAGTCTCATTGTTAGTAACCTTAGTTTTCTTACGAAAATAAGATAATTTAGTAATTGTTAAAAAAATTAAATAAGGTTAGTTAAATTTAAAAAGTAAATAAAAGTAAAACTTAAAAAGTATATAAAAATTAAAAAAACAGAAGCAGATAAATATGTTAAAAAATTTATAAGGTCCAGTTGTTACCAAAAAATCCAAAAACTTCGTAAAAATCCAATGCAAAAAAAAAAAACACGAAAAAGAACATTTTTCGTTTGTCAACTTTAATTTATTATTTTTTCTGTTTTTATTTTGAATTTTATAAACATTATTTGATTTTATTTTGTTTTCTAATTTATTTTTTTTATTTTCAAAGGTTTTATTTGATTTTTATATTTGTATTTGATTTTTTGGTTTTTTAATAATAGAGAAAATTTTACAGAATCCCTTGATCATATTACTCGTTAGCTGTCAGATTGTTAAAAAACTAACGAACACTAATGATGGGACTAAACTTACAACAACTTTCAAGTGTTGGACTAAATTATAAATTTTAAAATCTGTCAACCAAAATTAGATATGATGAAACCACATGGACCATTTTTGTCATCTTCTATATTATTAACTAGTTGTTTTCTACCCCGCGCTTCGCGGCGGAATTGAATCGATACTTAGATAAACTCGATAAAAGGCTTGGAAATGGCAGTTTGTTGTGGCTACAAACTAACTGTTTACCATGCCAAGCAACAATGTCAAAGGTCATTGTTTATCGTCATCGCCTATCACCCTATTTATACAAGAGTGGCTGCAATCAGAACATTGCCCGCCCAAAAACAAAAGACTATGTTTTATCCCGCATCATTGCCTCATTGACAAATATTCCAACACCAAGTAACACATAATCGTGACCATCATCGTTGCCATTCCGTTTCAGATGAAGCTGTCCCCATCTCATCAACCTTAGATCTCAGATGAAACAAACCATCGTCATCGATCCCTAGCATCAACCTCCGTTTTGAACCAGAATCGAACACACATTATGTTAGGATTTGAACAAGTTTATCAGATCTATTTTATCCATATAAAATAGAAAACGCAGCGGAATTTCAGTTTAAAACTTCTTACAGTTAGTATATATAAAACATTATTATATTTATCTGTTAAAACCCCATATGGATCGATATATGAACAACATTCTTACAAAAAACCATAGGGTGTTAGAAATACAACCTGTAGAAGAATGGGAGGGAGATCAATGAATGCAAGTCTTCAAAGCAGAAGACCTCAAGCAGTTCTACCCACAAGCCCCCAACAGACACCAGGTTTCTAGGATTTTCACTTTGAACAAACACTCTTAATTTTGCTCTTGACCGATCGAGAGAAAAAGGGAGCTTTTTTGTGTTCAGCACTTTTCGTGTTGTGTAAAAAAAAAGGGTGTATTAGAGAGATATCAGATGCAATCATATATTGCATGTCCTTAGAAACTTAAAATTTAGGAGATAGAAAAGTAGGTGGGGCCCAGCCCCTTAACCCATTCGCATTTCTCAACATCATCCACATTAGTTGATGCGGATGCATGTTCTTCTCCCGCATTTGTAAATGCGGATGAAGAAAGTTCATCCGCATTTCCAAATGGTCATCGGCATTTGTAAATGCGGATGACAGTTTATCAGCATTTCCAAAAATACTCATCGCATTAGTTCACACGCAAATGCGGATAGTTTCTTCATCCGCATAAGTAAATGCGGATGAGTTCTCTTCATCCGCATTTCTTTAACCACATCAAATGCGGCTATTATAAGCAAATGCGGATGAATTATATTCATTTTCTCTCTAAAATAAATTATCAATATAATTATTTACACCACAAGTACAAATATTTAGAAACCCATTTTTAAATATTCTAAGTGTAATATTCATTTATATGATCATCATCATAAAACACAAATATTGTAGGTGTTGTCTAGCTTGTTATTGGGTATGACCCGACTTGAATCATGATATACTAGCCACATTAATTCAATATATATTTGGTAGACCATTTCCAACACATTACAGTTAATGCTTACATTGAAACAATTACAAAACGGTGCTGTCACCCCAGCACTGTACAAAGCAATCATACATGAAGATGAAACCCTAGTGGGTAAACGCCAACATCATCAGATCAGATCTTCGACATGGGTGAGCTCAAGCTCCGTCTCAGATGAGCTAGTGTCATCATCATTGCCTAAGGTCTTTCTCGACATATCCACCCAACAAACAAAAACCATACATAGAACCAGGCTCGACACCTAAGACGAACATCAAGCCAGGACCCTCAGATGAGATAAACTTCATCATCATCAATATACAAATCACAAAAAAAAAATTCAAGTAAGGTAATTCCCATAATCAAAAACATAACAAATCACCCAACACAAACAGTTTTCCAAATAACACTATGGGCATCATGTCTGCCAAGAAAGCGAGACCGCCGCCATCACCAAGGCCGACGGCCATCGGCCATCGGTCGGCAAACTCCATTTCAACCGAAGACGTGCGGCGGAGAGATGGTCGCCTTACAGGTGTACTAGAGTGCGACCGCATCTGTGGCATCGATCAAGCAGAAGTAGACGGCCACCGCCCACCGCCCTAAGACCTCCAACCTCCACATACCTCATGATGATGGGGAAAAATATGAAGGGGTCAAATTGTAAACATGCAATATTTTGTGACTCAAATCAAAACCATAAAAGCCCGCTATTCCTCGTTGGTTGCGATATGAAAAACCAAGAACACTGTCGCCACCACCAGAGCATCGGGAAGATGACAGCATCACCACTTCAGGTTCCTAGAAACCCCGCGGCAATGCCGATGCGTGTAACAGTGCTAGTCTCCGGGCAGTGATGACGATGGATAGTAACAAACCCGAACCCTAAATCGCCATCCACATCTGCCAAAGCACCGGAACCGCCATCGCCTCCTCTCTCTAGGAAGGAACGGGAGGATAAGAGGAAAGTTTTCCCTTGTATTCCCTTTAAACAGTCTCAGAGGGTGGGGATAAAAGTGAAGGGGCCAAATCGTAAATATGTAAAATTTTATGGCCAAAATTGAAACCCTTAAAAGCCCACTGTTTCTAGTGTTCGTTTATTTATATAGGGTAATAAGGGTTCAAATGTAATATTTGTGTAATATATAAATTGATTTAGATGAAATGTAGGGGCCTATGCGGCTACCAACGTTGCCATTGCCACTAACTAAACATCATTAACACCTCCATTATAATGCCCTATGCGGCTACCAACGTTGCCATTGCCACTAACTAAACATCATTAACACCTCCATTATAAGCCACCTACGTCATTGTCACTACCATCGTAGTCTATCACCACCAGCTTTGCCGCCGTCGTCGCTACCGCATCAAAAAGAAGTGTAAAAACAATTTAGCGAACAGGAAGAATGACCACAACCTGTCGTATATTCATTCACCGATGAAGAACATTGTACTTATATAGGATACAAGATCATAATGCTCCCCTTAGAATTGTGATCTCTCTCTGTCTGTCTGTCTGTCTCTCTTTCTCTCTCACGATTACACATAATCATCTATGAACTTTTAGTATATGAGTTTACGGTCAAACTAAAACCGAACATAACTCTTTAAGAGATAAAAAGATAAGTTAAATCTCTCTTAACGGTTACACATGATCATCTACAAAATTTTAGTATATGAGTTATAGTTAAACCAAAATCAAACATATCTATTTAAAAGATAAAAGATAATATAATTCCTATAAGTTGCCTCTGATAACTTATGTTCAAGACAAGTTGCCTTTTCACTAATTACCACACATCAGTGGAAGACCTTGCATCTTCATTAGGGGATTGCCGTCAAGGGATACAGACTTTGATGGTTGTCTCGACAGGGTCTTTAGTCAGAGATTTTCTCCAACGGATTGATCTTTTACTATTGTTCTTCAGAGTGGTTATTACCTTCCACCAAGTGACATATATTGGGGCACAAGGATCGAGTCTGAGAATGTGGTTTTGATATTCTGAATTAATATAAGTTTCAACACTACTGTTGTCACCGGCTCTGTTGCTGTCTTTTAGCCACTGATCATCACCACTGAGGCTATCATAAGTTGTCGTTGATTTTTTGCCATCATTACGGCCATCTGATTAAATCGATCACCTTTTCATGACCCATTTTAAGGTTTTCGAATAACAATCGAATACACATGCTAATCAAATCCGAACCCCAATCAATGTAACAAAATATAAAGATAAAATCAAGGAGGAGTAACATATAGAATAAAAAAAAAAAAAAAGAAACGGATAGACACAGGTCAAATAAGATACAAGTATACAACTTGAATACTATTTGGACAATTCTAAATTTAATCACGATACACATACACCACTTGACTCTAATCTGGCTAGATTTCAATAACACCATTCAAGCTATCGAACTTGAATTAGCATGAAACACTTAATCAACTCATAAGTCTAATTCATTGAGAAATTAACCAGAATTATTTTTAATTCATCATAACACCACCCCCATTGTCACAAGAACGACAATACATAAGGATAGCCAATAAACTACCCACTAACTCTATCCTAGTATTTAGAGAAGATGATAACTAAAGTACTCACATTGCATAAGGTACAACTAATAATAACAAACTTAAATTAAACGTAGAATTTGCTTTGAATCATGTTGACTTCTTGCATAAGAGAGCAAACCCATGGTCCTTCTTCTTTCTTGAGTACCCAACGTAATCAGGGGCGGACCTATTTGAGGGCAGTCGCCCCGTAAAAATTTTTTTTAGTGTTTTTTGTATGTGAAAATCTCCAAAGCCCCCTTAAAATTGCAATCGTCCCACTTTTACCCCCCATAAAAAAATTTCCTGAGTTTGCCACTAATCGTAATGACACAAAAGTAGAACCATTAGCATTCATGAGAACGTGTGTTTAGATAAAAAATGTCAAGGTTAGGAGCATTTTTCGTGACCCAATTGCGAACCCGTATTCCAGGTCCAAATTAACAGTTTGGTGACCCGATATACAAACATCTTCAATTTACAAACTTTACAAAATTGAAACCCAAATTTTTGAGTGTTACAGAAGACACCCAAACACAACCTTGATAAGTGTTATTCTACCAACAAGAAACTGCATCCTAGCTTTCATGTTCGATAACTTTGAGTTTAACAACAAACAACACGGGTTTGTTAAAATTTTACCATGTTCACGTTTACCCCCACCGAGAGATAAGATAAAGGGAACTCACCCGACTTACCATATTTTAAATGTTTTCATCTTGAACTCCAAGTTCAGAAAACATTGCTTTTTCTAGATTATCTTAAAACTAATTGTTTTCATCGTGTAATACTGTATGTGAAATCCTACGGGGTCGTTTGGAAGTTGAATCCATGAAATATACCCCATTGAATAATAAATATTCTTAGACTATATTAGTCATGTAATAGATTAATAATGAATATACCCCATTGATTAATAAATATTCTTAGACTTATAGTCAATGTAATAGATTAATAATCTTATTCTTTTATAAAGATGATATTTTTTTAATCCTAAAGAAAAGTCACTTATCAATAACATATAAATATATCCAACGCGGTCTATGACATCAAGACAACATCATAATTAAAACCTAAAAGTCTAAAACAACTTTGATTTCTCCTCCTTGTGTCCAACCAGACAAGAATCCAAATCTTTACATTTGTTCAGACCACAATTTTTAATTGACATGAGATCTTTGACAAAAGACTCAAAACATACACATTATATTTTATGAAACTATTCCTTCAACCCAATATTTTGTTCTATTTTAATCCACTTATTTAAATAAATACTGTCTGAGATAAGATTAGAAAAAAATCTGACAGGACAAAATTTTAAAATCTCTGATTTTTGTAGTTCAAATTATGTTAATAAAAGAACATCCAATGCTTCACTCAAACCCATTATCTACACAAATACACAATAAAAAATACAAAATAATATGAATAAGCAAAAAAAATTAAAAACATTATGTAATCACATAGAAGAAGAAATCCATTTCTAATCTCTACAAATGTTGGATGTGAATAAAATGATGATGATTCTGAACTTAGTATTTGAGCATATTTTGACCATAAATCTTGAGAATTCATCCTGTCTAACAGTAAACATCCATCTCTTCCCTTCCTTTTGACTTTGACCTTCATCTACTTCACTCTGTTCTTCTTCCCTTCTAATGCTTGACAACTTGTCTCATTGTTGGCCTCAATTTTGCATCAGGATGCGCGCACATAGTCCCACATGCAGCACCACATTTCGACCTCATTGTGGTCAAGCCCACCCATAGCCATTACCCTCTCTCGTCTATGGCGTTAAAAAGTTCATCTTTTTGCATCAATTCGGATACCCAATTGACCAAAGGGATTTTTCCCACCTTTATTGGCCGTTTTCCCCATATAACTTCAAGAATTAGAACACCAAAACAAAAAACATCCGTTTGTGTTGAGGCTCGCCCTGTTTTAATCACCTCGGGTGCTAGGTACCCTGCTGTTCCCACCACCCGAGTTGTGGTTGCCACTTGACCATGTTGGTGCATACGCGCTAACCCAAAATCACCCAACTTTCCATTCATTTCTTTGTCAAGTAACACATTGCTTGACTTGATATCTCTAGTAAAACCATAACTTCCCATCCTTCATGTAAATACAAAATCCCATTTGCAATGTCTTTCAAGATTTTCATTCTGTCATTGAAATTCAAGATTTTGGTATCATCTTTGCATTCAAACAACATTTTGTCCAAACTCCCATTTTCCATATAATCATAAACTAAGATCAAACTACCCTTATCTTTCTTGCACCATCCTCTTAATCCAACTAAGTTTTTATGTCTTAATCTTCCAAGACTTGAAACCTCGGCTAAGAACTCTTGAACACCATCATCGTTGTCATGATTGATTCGTTTTAACAGCAATCTCTGCACCTCCTAAAACCCCTTTATAAACCTTCCCATTACCTCCGATTCCAATCACATTTTCATCACTAAAACTCTTCGTCGCCAAATCAATATCTTGAAAAGCATCCTATGAGGCCAATACTCCAACTCCCAATCCTCTAAATCGCCTTTCTCCTTCGCTATCCTCCTCTTTCTCTTGACCCACATAACAACCAACAAATCCACAAGCCAATACAACAAACAAAACCCCTAATGTTCACACCAATCACAAACCCTTTAGACCGATGAAAACGCTCACCAGGAAGCACAACGACGAAGGCAGCCCTTCTGTAACCAAACCATCACTCAACGAAAAATTCGAGTTGCTAAAACTCCAACCAAGATCTTATGACTCTGAGTCAATGCTCCAGTAGAAGCAGTGAATCCCACATACATCTCATCCTCAAAAACCCCAGAAAGATTCAAGAACACACACATCAAACCCTGGTGGGCTTGCTCACACCCACAGGAGCCATAGTCACATTCACCATAAAATCTTGATAATCAATCCAAACCTGATAATTCCCATCATTAAGCTTCAATCTCCTAACCCCCCATCTTGATCATCAAAGTACCCCGCTTCAGACGAATTAACAGAGGTTAACGAGTTCACATCAAACCCAACATGATTATCGCTAATATCCCCAAATTCTCTTCATTCCTAAACACATCGAATTCGACTCCAAACACATGATTGCTCGAAAGCCCATCAACGTTTTCTGCTAAACAGCCCAAGATTCTGCGCTGCGCTTGTGTATCAATCCCAATAACAGGGGTGAAGATGAACACGAACCCATGGCCCGGAAGAACGTTTGTTGTGGGTTGCCATTGCGAAGATGAAAGAGGTGGAGAATGGGAGAATGGAGGATGATTTTTTGGTGGGATCTTTTGGGGGAAAGGGCTCGACCGATTTGGAGTTGGGTGGCGTTTGTGAGGGTGATGTGGATTCGACGGTGGCGTTACCGTAGAGGGAGATGGTGGGAGTTGAAGGAGTTGATGAGGAAGTCTACGGCGGAGGACGGTGGTGGAGGAGGAGGAGGAGGGGGAGGAGGGAGGAGGTGAGAGGTGGGTGGGTGGTGGTCATGGTGGAGAGATGGTGGAACCACGGTGGCCGGCGGTGGACATGTAGGTGGTGACGGTGGTCGAAGGTGGAAGATGTGGTGGGGATTACTTTGTTGATTGGGTTGTATCGTGTTTATAGAATTATAGTTGTAAACTTGAACATAAACTCGTGTTTAATTGTGTCTTTGTGCTTAAGATATTACTAACTAATATTTACAAATAGATAATTTGTTTAATATTATATAATTAAACACATATAACTATAAAGTGAAATTTGAATATTGGTTATATTTTGAATAGGTTTAAACTAAAGTTTTTTCGAAGATATTATATAATCTTTCATTTACAGTGAACAATCAGCCAAATATGATTTATATTTTTTTGTTTGATCCTCTTGTTTCATACTATAATTTGATTTCTGTTACATGTTATTATAATTTTTTTTATATAAACAATACTAGATTATAACCCCGTGTATCACATGGATTAAATAAGATAAATAGTAAACATTTATTAATTAAGAGTTAGTAACTGTAAAACATTAAATAAAAGTAATTTATTAGCTGATAAAACATTTTACTATTTTTAAAACTTTTGTTTTAGAAAAATTATTGCTTTGAAAATGCTCGTTTTTTTTTCAATATCTTATTGTTTAGAAACTTCGGGTTTGTTTTGTCAAAATCATTTTTGTATAAAACTTTTATATCTTAAAAATATTGATTTTAAAATATTTTATAATTTAAAAAGTTTTGTTGTTTTAGTATAGACAAATTTAATTTTGATAAAGTATTTTTTAATCAAAATACTTAGTTTTTATTTAATAAAAAATATATTTAAATCTTAATGGTTAAAAAATGACTTGGATTTATAATGAAGAGTGAAAGATAAAAATTTAAAAATTAGTTAATTGATTTTTTAAAATACAATAAATAGTTTGGGCGGAAAAACTAAGAGGTGACAGCATGTGGAAATGTCATGTGCTATCACATGTAAAAGATTATTAGGTTAAATTTAAAAGATTAAAATACGGTAAACTTTTTCTTTGCTTCGTGCTCCTTCCTCCTCTTTTTTTAGATATTATTGTCTTATTATTTATTCAAAAACTAAATATCATTTTATATTTTTTAAATATTCATCTCTGATTCTTATCTAACTTGTAGGGTTGTTCATCGAATCGAGTTGAATTCGAGTTAATCAAATCGAATAAGTTGAATTTTAAATTTTTCATACCGGATTTGAATTAGATTCAAATTTGAAAAAGATAAATCGAATTCGAATCGAATCGAATCGAATTCGAAACTTTCAAACAGGATTTGAATTCGATTCATATTCAAAAAAGTTCGAATTCGAATCGAATTTGAATTTATTTGGTTTGTATTTAATAAAAAAAATTAATCGAATAGCATTTTCAAAATTCATTCGAAAAATCAAATATCAAATGATCAAAATATATAAACAAGCGTAATATATGAAATATTACAAGTTTTAAATAAGTCAAAAGGTATTAATTAGGCTTTAATATTTTAGATTATATATTTTTTAAACTTTTAATTTTTAGTTTCTCATATGCATATTCCTAAATTAGTATACAAAATATATAAATATATGTGTGTTTGTTATTCGAATTTGAATCGAATCGAATCGAATCGAAAATCACAAAGTCACAATTTGATTCGAATTCGATAATTAGACATCGAATCGAATTCAAATTTGAAAATTCGAATGAAATTTTAAATCAGTGATTTTCGACTCGAGTCGAATTGAATTTCAAGATTTTCGAATCCGATTCGAATATTAAACACCCCTACTAACTTGTGCAATTTATTATGATACAAAGATTTCGAATAATAACTTATATAAATTGCTATATGCGTGAAAAATATATTATCAATAAGTTATGTTATAGTTATATTTTATATTTTCATAATATAATTATCTTATTTTATAAATGCTGTATAGAAATTATATAAAATTTCCTAGAAAGGTCAAATATTACCACACGTGATTCTTATGCTCAAGGATGTTCTCCACAATATTATATATCAAAAGGTAACTTTGACGAAGTAGGCAGACAGAGAGCAGCCATCAATAGGACTGTTTCCTTTCTACTCTAAAAACGACTATTAACTTAAAAAAATTAACCTCATTTAACATTTTAATAAAACAATCTCACATACATACTTATTATTTACGTAATACAAGATTACGTGTATTTTCACTACTACAAAAACATATGTTAAATGATACTCAAATCTGACTCGCATAACAAACTGGTAAAATTACTAACAAGTTGTATAAAGACAAAAAGACATTTATTCTAACCTCCAAAGATTGATCAACATATTCACATCCCAATTTATCGTACTGCGTCATATCTTTAAAATTTAAGAAAAAAAAATAAGGTTTTCGTCATAAAATACTGCATCTCATTCTTTAAACTCAAACTTAGTGAATTGATAAATATACCAATGCACTATTCAAACCTTAAATCGATTCTATAGAGGTAAATTTGATTTGTTTTTAGCATTTTTTTTTGTAGGATGAGATTTTTTTTTTTTTTTTTTTTTTTTTTTATAGTTAATGCTATTCTCTTAGAATGATTAAGTTGTAGTTTGAAATGCAATTATTGACCCGTCTAGTCTTAATCCAGATGATCATTTTTAGATAGGCTCTTTTTGACCTTAACTTATTTAATATAAAATACTGCATCTCAATCTAGTGTGAGTCATCACGACCCCTCTATTGCATACATCCTTTTTGGGTGAGAAAGCAAGCAAACAAAAAAATTTCTTTTTGTATTACTATTACATCACTTGTTCACTTTAGACCAAGCATATCATAAAAAGTCCTTACATATCGAACTGTTAGTAACGATCTATCAAGGCAATCTCGAGTGGTACTACTGGGTTTGAAAAACTCCAACCGCGTTAGTCGTACTAACACGGCTGGAGGTTGAACAGGTGTAATATTGACTTAACACTTTACCATCGTTTATGATAGACGTGGTGAAAGGAAAACAACATAACACAGTAGAGTTTTGATTTCAAAATGCTTAGTAACATGAACATAGGTCAGCTACCTATTGATATACTTTGTTTACATTATCTTATGAACATTTTAAATGTTTATTTGCTTCGAAACCTATGAACTCACCAACCATGTTATTGACATTTTAAGCATGTTTTCTCAAATCGCCAACACAACTAAGGTTAGGATTGCACCAGAGTTGCATCACTTCTATAAAAATGTTCAAACTATTCTATTTACATTGCTTACTTTGTTTGGGCGTCTTCTTTTATGCATTGCTTACATTTTGTTTTTACATTTATTTAAAATTAAACTTTAAAACTATACTTTCTCATGTTGAATAAGCAAATTTGGTATTTTAAATTCATATAATGGTCGTTCAACATGATCGATGACTACGATCCTAGTCTGTCACCCGTCTTGTGATAGAACCTCATAGATGGAATTTGAGGGTGTGACATGTCACACCCTTAAAACCCATCGATAGGGTTCTACTGCGAGGCGCATGACAAACCAGGATCTCAGACACCGTCATATCAAACGACACAATATGCGATTTAAAATACACGCTTGACCTTAAATCAGAGTAAAACGTAGTTTTTAATGTAATCAATGCGAAATCGTAAATGTTTGTAAAGCCAAGAGTTATAAATGTGCAAAACAAAGCAGCCAATGAAAAGTATTAAATGTAAATGAACTTGCTTTCGAATGATAAAGATGATGCATGAGCCTCAAATATGCAACCCTAGGCTTAGGCGTGCTAGCGACCTGAGAAGACATGTTTAAGTGTGTCAACACAAGATTGGTGAGTTCACAAGTGTAATTTGGTAAATATGTTTGAGCGTTTGCTTGGTAAAAGTAAACAAAGGTATACCATAGGTAGCTAGCCTATATATCGAGTTATTTAACGTTTCGAACCGAAGTTGACTACTTATGAGTTGTTTTGTCTTCCGCCATGTCTTATCACAGTACAATATCATGTGTCTAGGTCAATAAAACACCCATCGACCTCCGGTCGAGTTAGCACGACTAACGCGGGTGTGGTTTGTCAAAACTAGTAGTACTACTCAAAATTACCTCGCTAGTTCGATATTAATGGTTTGAGTGTGTAAGGATTTGCGTGATAGTGTTTGTACTACAGTAACAAACGATATACCAATAATACTAAATCAGATAAATAAAAATAGTTTGCATGCTTCTCCCCCAAAAAGGAAATTAAGTAAGAGTGGGGTCGTGAATACTCACCTTAGAATGCGTTGGAAAAACATAAGATGTAAAAGCTAAAAACTAATCGTTACCTAACAAATGTAGGTTTATGAGTATGTGTACATAATGGTCAAATGAACCCCGTTATATCCAAACAACATAATTGTTAGCGTATTTGAAAAATGTTTAACAAGTTTGACTTTTTTCCCAAAGTTGACTTTTGTTGGACCATAGTTGATCGGACGGACCGGCGGCCTGTTGGTGACTCAAATAAGTAAAAACATGTTTAGTCATGCTCAAATAATGATTTACATAAAGTTTCATATCGAAAATCTATTTTTGAAAAGTTTCTATTTTTGTAAAGTATGATATCATTACACATGTCCAATCCGTTTCAAGATTATGAATCATATCATAACAAACATCTTAATTATACATGTAACACATCCAAACATCATCCAAAACATGTTAACATAACCTAGAAACTTAATCATGCCCAAAGTTTTCTAATTTAAAACGTAAGAACATGAGTTGCACAAATTTCAAAAGTTTTCAAACCACCTAACATGTTCCTATGATCATTTCAACATCAATCATATCACCATAACATGTTCTACACATATCATACGGCACATCATAACACAAAAGTTTCCATAAATAGCAAGCATGTTCATACGAAGCGTTTTTCACAATTTGATTATTTCCAATCCATTCTTATGTTATAAACATCATATAACAATCATCACAACTAAACATGCATAAATCATTAACTATTAATCAACTTACCCAAAACATTTCCTTTAATGGAAGGTACAAGAAAACCAAGCCAAAATCAAAAGTTCAAAACATGAATTTTTATCCACTAGCGTGAACTAACATCCTATAACTATCAATTCATCCAATTTCATCAAAATCATACAATTTATATAAAAGCCCCAAATTAAAGTTTCCATTACAAATAAGTCTTGGTTTTTTCATCAAAACAACATAATTTTACAAAACCAATCTGTACAAACATCATTATATTACATACCAACCCATAATCAATCATCATTTTCAATCAACTTCAAGTTTTGATTTGTTTTTTTGGTTAACTAGGTTCATGTTCATCATGATAATCAAAAAGTATGAAATTAAACAAAATACTTACATGTGATAGCAAGGACTTGATGTCTAACACTCGTTTGATGCAAGCACTACTCGAATTCACCAACAATTTCTTGAAAGATAAAAGTGCGTGTGTGTATGTGTGTGTGTTCATAAATGGGAAGGGGAAAAGAGGAAGGGGGCGGCTGATTTAAGGTAAAGGGGTGGGGGTTTGGATTTTAATCTTTTTTTCTTTTACAAGAAAGACCCTGACCTTTTATAAAATCGTTTTATCGTTACGCGATTGAACTTTTTTTGCACCGAAACCATCAAATGCTCCATAATATCAAATAAAAATTAATAACATAAAATAATATTTGTTTTGCTAGTTTGAAGTCAATTTTATAATAACTAAGCTTTAAAAGCCAAAAATGCGTGAAAACACGTAAATGCTAGAAAATTTCTAATTTTCGCAACCAAGCTAAGCATATACTTACATAAACACATAACACACAATTTCACACCAATTATGATTTTTTTAAAACTATTTTGACAAATCACTAACGTTCGGGCACAGACGCGTGTCTGATCCGGCAATTCTCCGAATTACCGTTACATGAAAGGTTTGTGAATGTTTGTGCAATAAATGACGCATTTAAGTGAACAACATTAAATGCATGAATGTATTATCAGAAAACCATGTTCGTGTTGAACGAAAAGTGACCTGAAAATGACGGGTGTCACATGACATTGGTCATGATTCAACAACCTCAAATATTTATATGCCTTGATATTATAGAACTTGACAATTCTAACAATTTCTTCCTTGTTATGGAAAGAACCTTTTCCCAGCTTACGAGTGAAATCAAATTTACTTTTAGAATGTGTCGCTATCTAATTATCATCTACGTCAAATTAGTTTCCTCTATATTGATATAAGTTGAAGGTACTTGAATATTATTATGTGATGCATCATCTCTATCTGTTTGAGATTCATCTCTAAATTCATCTTCTTCTAACTCATCATTCACGTCAAATTCAACTTCATCACTAATTCCATCATCCAACATATCATTCACATCATCATTGTTTACAACATTTTAGAGATTGGGTTAAAATCCTCTTTTTGAATCATACATGATATTGCATTTAGGTGGTCCATTCTAATAAGAAAACTTTAAATCGATCATCATAATGAGAATGCTAAAAAAATTGATAAATAATATTTAAAATAAACAAATTAATATTGTTTCATGGCAAACAAAATTTTTTAATGAGGCAATAATATTCAAACCTATAATGCTATCTTAATAAACAAACTGATAATGTTGAAGCTATTATGCATGATGTACTCTTTTTTTAACTTAGTTTTGTCCCACTTAGTTTTCTTAGTAAGGTTTTAGTGAGACAGCCTAATTGATCTCGTTGTATGAGTTAATATCAGTCCTCAAGAACCAAACTATCGTTATCTAGAAGTATAATGTTAGATAGTGTATATTGTAAAATGTTTGAGGGGGAGGCCTAGTTCAATGTTTATGGTCTTTAAGGTTTGATGTTATATATATATATATATATATATATATATATATATATATATATATATATATATATGTGTGTGTGTGGTGTGTGTGTGTGTGTGTGTGTGTGTGGTGTGTGTGTGTGTGTGTATAATTATGGAATCCTAATGGAATGAATCAGTTTTTCCCTCTCCTATTTCTCTCTTGTTTATCTTCTTTTTACAATACATTATCAACACCTCTGCTCAACCCTAATACACATTTCTTTTCAATGGAGGTCTTAGCTCAAGAAGCCCTCATATCTTCCTGCTTCTAGAACTTTGCTACAAACCATTGTCCATTTTTTTGTTTGAACCGCTACAACAAGTACAACAAAGCTTCATTGAGATCCAACAAAATGGACTCGAATCAGAACTACATATATGATGTTGACGTATCCAGGTGGATCTCCATTAATTGTCCTAACCGACTTCACACTGCCCTAGTTGTTGAGACTGATTTAATTCAGCCAACGTTGCTGCATCACTCTCGTGATACGTAATTTTAGCGACCGAGACTATTGGATTTTTTAGTCTTCTTCGTTAAATGGCCTATACTACAATTTTTATTCATTTACAATCAAGTGGCTTTTTAAATCTCAAGGTTTGATATTAGTTTTAGGTGCTTTGTTTTTTTCTACAGTAAAATGTCTGCAGTCTGCGGACCACATCTGCAGACATCTACAGGAGAAGAGGTGGACTAAACGTTTGCAGTTTGCAAGAAGAAGACTGTCTGTTTTTTGACATCTGCAGCTGCAAAAATAGTCTATAATTAAAATAAACCTAATTTCTAAACTTTAAAAAGTACTTCAACATTAAAATTTAAATAAAAGCCATACAACACTGCAATAATATTCATAAAACCATAAAAACACATTTTATTTAAATTATTTATTTCATATTTTGCATTAACTGCTCAGTAAACAAATTACTAAACACTAGCATCATCAAACTGCTAGTTCAATAGTTTATCAATCACACTAACATCATCAAACAAATCAGCTCTCCAAAACATTCAATAACACCATCTGAACAGCAGATTGTAATACAAACTTAACATCTTTAAACACCAGCATCATCAAACAAAAACTTACCCTCAAGAAGGCGGCGGGCGGCAGAGATGAAGGGGAAGTCTACGGCGGAGGTCGGCGGAGGTCTGCGGCGGTAGTGGCAGACCTGTGCGAGGGAGGGAGGGAGGCGATGTCGTCGCGAGGAGGGTGACGGAGGGCGGCGGCGACGTTGGTGGTGGAGAGGAGTGGGTTGGTGGCGGAGAGGAGGTGAGAAATTGATCAAGGGTTTCCACTAAGGATTATAAACTGGTTAGGGTAGAATGAGAAGAGAGAAGAGGTTAGAAGTGGCTAGAAGTGACTGATCCACATCTGCACCAAGAAGACTCCGCGTAGACGTTTTTTAATGAAACGTCTTTGAAAAATCAAAAAGTCTGCATGCCTCAACGTTTGCGCGTGGTCTGCGCGACGCAGACAAAAAAAATCAGGAAGTGCTTCTCAGAAAAAACAAACACCCCCTTAGTCACATGAGAATAATATAGCTAGTGGTCCCTTGTTTAAATATATTAACATATTTATTCCCTTAGTCACATGGGAATAATATAGCTAGTGGTCCCTTGTTTAAATATATTAACATATTTATTCTTATCATAAACTTATGTATATCCCTGTAGATTGTGATATTGATTATAAACTGTAGTTGGATTATGATTTTTAAATTTGTAATTAATTGACTGAAATGATCTTAAATCCTAAAATTTATTTTGAAAGTTAACCAAGTAAATCATGGGTGAAACGATTGGATCAACCCAAATATTTATCGGCACCATTTACATGGAAACATTATCTAAAACTTTTTTACACTTTGTATTATATAATAAAGAATAAAAAGAATAATTAAACATTGTTTAATTAATTAGTTTCGGCACATTTAATGTCTTCTGATTTGTTGTAGTCCCTACTAAGTACTAACTACAATTATAGTCAACTTTCATTCAATTTTTTTCTATTTTATTAAGTTGAACCGTTGACTACAAACCCAAATTTTCACCTTAAATTCGACTTAATTCTTTTAAGAGTGGGAATATATTAGTCTTGTTGGTTGATGTATTCCTCAAAAAATATAGCTAGACGATAGTATAGTTACTAGACATTTATATTTGCACAAATAAATATGATGGAACATAGTTAGTGATAGCCTAAACAAGCACTCCTATGCTAGTTAGCTTAAACATTATAAGATAATTTTATGACCCTTAAGACCTATCATCATTAAAAATTCTTTTATTCAGACTTAGAAATTCAAACACCAATCAACATCTTCGGACACAATTACCTCTCAAACCTAGATGTCAAGAATCCACTTGATGACTAATAGTCTGAGAATGACAATCCTCGAAGGAAACAAGTTACCTCTAAGAGAATTCTAATGTCACAATCTATCCAAACAAATACTCAAGGAGATAAATCTTAAAAGATAGGTGTGGTCACTGAAAGTTTGCTATGAAGTTCTCCACCTATGATTAAAAGTAGATTTATAAATACAACTTCACATTTATCCACGTCACCACTAAATTGAAACTTTAAAGAGAGAACATAACGGCTATGATGATATATTTATTGAGTCTGAAAAGGATAGTCTATATTATCAACACAGTCAAAGTCAACAAATGTCAACGTCACTGTCAAAGTCATCGGAAAAGTCAAACAGACGCGTTCGAGATGAAGAACCGAGGCGAGACGTTGAAGATATAAATGACTAGGATTTTATTGTTAATAAATATATTTTGTGTCAACAAAATATATTATTTATGTTTAAGTCATTTTATGTTTTAATGATAGTCTAGGGGGCTAATTGTCATTAAGTCTAATTGTCATTAGACTATATATAGCTAGAGTCATTAGTGTGTTTAGGAAGCTTGAATGAGCTAGATTTGAGGGTTTCCATGTAAACAATATCTTATGCAAATCAATATATATCAAACAAGAGTTTTATTAAATGTTCTTGAGGTGTTCATCTTATTCATCCTTATTTTATAGTGTTTGATCTATTTTGTATACAAATATCATTGATATTTGTGTTATCAGTGTGATTTGTTTGTGTTCGTCAATCAAGTGCACTGTATCAACGATCTAAAGGACCAACAATATGATATCAGAGCCATTGTGCTCTTGATTATTTGAGTTTTGTTTGGTTTTCTAGTTCTAAGTCACTGTTCCATTCATTTTCGATCTGATCTGAGTGGTTTTGATATGGAAATTGATTGAGGATTGCTCGATTATGGTGTGGGAAGCTATAGGAATCATCAGATCTCAAATCCATTGAGATTTGGATGAGTTTGAGCTGATTTCGTACTGAAAAAGGCTGTCCAGATACATCAGGCGAATTTACAGATCGTCCAGCGAAACTACAGCATCATTCAGCGAAACTACACAGTTTCGCCGGGCGAAACTAGGGATCATTCAGCGAAATTACACAGTTCATGGTTCTGGATCTGATTTCTTTGTCCTAGCGAATGTACATGCGTTGAACGAAATTTCATAGTGTTGTGTGCCAATCCCAGCGAAATTGCTGCCAAGTTGTTAGTTTCGGGCGACACTATCCAGCGAAACTAGCATCTGTGTGCCATTGCTGGACGAAACTGCTGCTGAAATTACCAGCAAAATTAGGAGAGAAATTACCAACGAACTTGCCAGGGAAATTAGTGAAATTCAGCGAATTTGTCAGCGAATTTAGTGAAATTTCAGCGAAATTAGCCTCTGATGATCTAATATCGGCACAAAGTCGGTTTGATTCTTTTGCTGCCATGAAAGATGAAAAGATATCTGATTTTGTTGATCGATTTCTGATGGTGGCATGCAACCTTAAGAAGTATGATGACCAACTGGGGAATCATGAACAAGTCACAAAACTTCTGGACTCTCTTCCTCCATAGTGGAGTCCACAAGTTAGATTGTTAAAGCAGGAAATGAATTTTGCTGACTATAAACTCATGGAAGTTATCAACAGTTGAAGTCAATTAACTTGGATATGAAAAGAAAAGAGTACAGTCAATTCATGTATGGTGTGTATCTTCAAGTGTTAAGATCAAAGAAACTAAAGAAAAAGTCAACCATATATTGATGGCTGAGGTGGTAAACAGTGACGAGGATTCAATTAAGGATTTTGATCCTTTCAAAGAACTCAAGTGTGATACTCAAGGTGAGAGTTTTGGTGATGTTGGTGATTGTACAAGTCAGAGTAAAGTTCAGGATGAAGGAAAGCAAGAGGAAGGTGAAGCTGAAGAAGCTAAGAAGAGAGCTACTGAGGAGGAAGAATACAAAAAGAACACTCCGTATGTCAATGTGAAAAAGCCCTAGCTGCTGAAAAGATAGTTATGGGACTCCCCTATGAGATAGTTCAAGACATGTGTTCTCCTCCCTGCAAAATTCGTTTATTCGGGGTTTATAAAGCTAACAGATTATTGTTAGAAAACGAAAAAGAATTAAAACGAATAAACAATGAACTTAAAATCAATGAGTCCAAATATTTTATTAAACTAAGAGAAGATTTAAAAGAAAATAATCTTTTAAAAAGAAATCTTTTAGAAAAGAATGTCGAGATGAATGTTTTGAGCGAACGAGTCACTTTAGCAGAATTTGAGACTAGCAAGCTTAAAACTAAACTTGACAAATGGACGATATCTGGGATGAAACAGGAAGAACTATTCTGTAAGCAAAGGGCAGCTAGAATCAAAACGGGTGTGGGATGTGGTGAAACTTCATATGTTTATCCTCCTCCTAGCACTCATTGTTACTCTCCTATGCCTCAACCTCATTCATCTAATGATTTAATTGAAGCTGCAGATACTAATAGTTTACATGCAGGTTTGAGCAGCGTTAATCATAAAGAGGTTCGAGATGAATATGATTTTCCTACAGGTTTGGGGCTCATCAAGCAAGAATCTGATATGTAAAATGATAACTCCACCTCTGATGCTTCAAAACCAGTATCAGTTGTTTCTAGTAACTTCTTTAACAAATTCAAGACAGGCAACATCCCTTCTTTTGTTCCTGTCAAGCTTGTCAAAGAAGGAACAGTTGTGGAATCGTCAATCAATCAGAACACAACAACACAAACCGACACAACAAGAGTCATCAATCAAGATCCATTGGAAGCTGACTTATGTATACAGGACTGGACAAGTTCTGATAATGAACCAGAGATCATCAATTCACCTGAAGTTATCAAGTGTCAAAAGCTTCCAACAGTTGAATCAAGACCTATACGGATCTCATCTCTAACTGCTAAACAAATTAGCAGTTCCTCTAAAATTCAGTAGAAGCACTCACCATCTTCATCTGCTATCCATCATGATCTTTACAAATCTGCTTCCAAGTCTAACAAGTCACCAGTCATACAAAAAGGCTCTAAGAAGAATGTTCAGATCTCAGCTCCCGGAACATCACAAATCAAATCACAGCACAGTTGGAAATCCACATTGACAAAGCCTCAAAAGGTTCAATTTCCTGATATCCAAAAGAAGAAGCTTCAAGATTGTCAACAAGCCACAACAACCTCAAAGCAGGCTCCCCTCTCCTATTATCCACGGGACTACAAAGAACCAAAAGCCTTTCAAGGCTTGCTTTAGATGTGGAAAAGAAGGTCATGTGCTAAAGAAGTGCCCTCAGGTTCAAAGGCAAGCTTCGGGATGTAAAGATAACACAGGTTGCTTTTCGGGTTCAAAAGGTAAAAAGCACATATCTTTGAATGGTTGGATAAAGAACAATCTATCCAAACCTTCTCATGTGAAGCCGGTTTCACATGATTCAAAGATGAAAAAGACCAATGTTTCAAAATTAAAATCTCTTCCTTCGGGTCATAAACAGAAAATGATTTCCAAATTTAATTCTTTCAAATCAAAAGTAATTAAACAAAAAAAAATTTGGAAAGTAAAACAAAAAGAAAAGGATAAAGAAATAAATGATTTTTCAAAAGAGTGTGTGCTTAAACAGGTTACATACACCGATGAAAAAGGAACTCCTAGGACCACGATGGCCTGGTCCCCCTCTCTAAGTAATCTGTTTATGAGTGCAGGAACAATTCAAGAGGCCTATCAGTAATCCGGTTTACTGACTGGGATTGTTCTTAATTCAAATTTAAGGCGGAACAAATAGGTTATGGTATCTCATCCACATTTTGGATTCTTATCTACCATTCACAATCACTGTATTTTTCTTGTTACTTCATTTCTCATGTTTTTGCTAGTATAATTTGAAAGACTTTCTTTAGTAAAATTATTTTTTCAATTCCGTTTATTATATACTTAAAAAAAAGGAAATTTCAATTTTTTTGTTTCATGGCAGTTAAAAAGAAATTTCGAGGGAGAATAAAAAAATTTCATGGGAAATAAGAACTTGATTTGGGATGACTGAGAAATGATAGCATGTCTTCTTGGTATGCTTATTTGCATGACTTGTAATTTGTAAGAAATGATAGTAACTGATGTAGATGTCTGTATCACTTAATATTCTAAAATCTAAAAAAAGCAGTTTCATTATATGATATGCTTGGTAGGCTCAGCCTGAAAATGGAGTAAAACAGTGTTTCTGTAGCCTAACTAAAGCTTTAGAACTCGGTGATAAGGATCATTTCCAGGACATCTCGGCCTGCACAAAGTTACATGTCCTGTCAAAAATGGGTTGAGAGTTTAAAATCTCTGCTTTGACTTTTTCAAAATCTCCCTATCCCCAAGTCCTGAATGTAGCTTCTTGTTAGCTCTTCAGATGTATATTTCGTGCTTATCTCCTCTGCTATGCGAAAGCATTGACCTGGAGCGATGATCTTCTCTGTTATACGTAAGTATAGACCTGAAGCTCTCATCAACACGCTTAGATGATCATCTCCTCTGTTATACGTGAGTATAGACCTGGAGCTCTCATCATCTGTTCCCTAAAATAAAAGCACAGTGATTCTGAACTAAGATCATTGTTGAACCTCAAAAGGAAGTCAAGCAGAGTTAATCATATTACTCAATAAGCCCTGATGATAGGATAAGTTCTTTACCGGATGTCTATGGGAACCAAATCACCTGAGCTTCTCTAATTAAATCTAAAACATGATAAAATCAGTTGAAGATCACTTGCTGAAAAGGATAAGGCATGGGTTTAAATTGGACAAATATACCAACAATCATTTTGAACTGTTTTTGGCTTTCAAAAACTTAAAATTATGACCAGACTCTGTATCAGTGTGATCTCACTAACTTGTCGATGTTCGAATACATCTTTGTGCTTTCGTATATCTTGAGGATGTGATCTCATGATTAAATTAATTCTTGGTGTAATATGATAAAACAAAATAAAATAAAATATTCATTTCAAATCATTTTTCAAGTCTTCCATATTATGCTATTAAAATGTTATCATTTTCACATGCATTTCACGGGAAATTGCACATCAGATAAACACAGGTTTATTTGTATTGTTGAAATGATCTAACGAGAATTGTGTAGAATGTGTTTGTAAACGTGTTACAGATTCTTGCTGCAATTGATGGCCGATCATCAACTGAGCAAAGTACCATACTAGAGAACCTGTTCCTCAAGTTTGCAAAGGATACCGACCTAGGATTCCTTCTCCCACATCTTCTGAGGCACTCAAGAATAAAGAGTTGGAGATGCTGTTCCTGATCATTCTCATGATGCACACAAAATGAGGGAGCATTCAAAAAGGGGGAGCCTATAAGATGAAAGATTGTCGATACCAGATCATCAATCTAGGGGGAGATTGAAGATCATTATATAGTTGACTTATCGGTGCTGATCACAATAAAAGACGTTGATAATAATAGACTAAGGGGAAGTATTGTTGGGTCTGAAAAGGATAGTCTATATTATCAACACAGTCAAAGTCAACAAATGTCAACGTCACTGTTAAAGTCATCGGAAAAGTCAAACAGACGCGTTAGAGATGAAGAACCAAGACGAGACGTTGAAGATATAAATGACTAGGATTTTATTGTTAATAAATATATTTTTTGTCAACAAAATATATTTGTTTATGTTTAAGTCATTTTTATATTTTAAAGATAGTCTAGGGGGCTAATTGTCATTAAGTCTAATTGTCATTAGACTATAATAGCTAGAGTCATTAGTGTGTTTAGGAAGCTTGAATGAGCTAGATTTGAGGGTTCCATGTAAACAATATCTTATGCAAATCAATATAGATCAAACAAGAGTTTTATTGAATGTTCTTGAGGTGTTCATCTTATTCATCCTTATTTTATAGTGTTTGATCTATTTTGTACACAAATATCATTGATATTTGTGTTATCAGTGAGATTTGTTTGTGTTTGTCAATCAAGTGAACTGTATCAACGATCAGAAGGACCAACAATATTAGAAAGGAAGTTTTTTGCTTTCTATAGTTCTAGAATGCTATCGTCACACACTACTAAAGAAAATAAAAAGACACGGTTTCACTATATACTCAGAACTTATATCTTATTGTCATCGGGCAAAATAACAAGCTCCTAACATAAAAGTGATCGACCGGTGCTATGTCATTCCCTAAAGCGAATGTAGCTACAGTAAAATACATATGGACAAGATGAACATGGTTCGAACCCAACAGAGGTGGATGTTGACGAAACAACTTATAGAGGTGATGTTTTATAATTCAAAGCTCAACATCATTATTTTCAAGTAAACACAACAAGTGACAAGCACTGTGGGGGAGGTCTCAAGGTGGTAAGAAAACATATCTAACATATGTAGAATGACCAACAATTGGTATACTAAGGTATTAAATTCATAATATCTGTTTAAGAAGCTCCAACAAAGCTACAACAAATATGAAAGATGAATGTTCAAGTATGCAACAAAAAAACTAACACTATCACAAGAAATATTTCTATCTCTAGTAGCATAGACATTTATTGACACTATTTTACGTGCTAGTAGCTTATTGAATCTCATGGTATAGGATCATTATTTTCCTTACATTTACTGAGAATCAAAGATATCCAACTAAACATTTATCAGACTGAAATAGTAATGGAAAATCATACTACATATGTCACCCAAGTATCATCATGAGGAGGTGAATAGTTAAAAGTGTTAACATGATCTCCTCATAGAATCTAAAAGTTTTGCTTCCAAAATATGTATCACATGCACTGTGTTATCACAGCAATTCTACTAATCATTATGCCTTTAATAAAACTTATATGGAGAATTCTCTTTCATTTTTTGAAAGAAGCAAAAAGAAATTTTAATCTTCGTGTGAACCATTTTTAAATAATATGGTCTTAAAGATGTATCTTTATTTAGTCATATCTAAGTCTTTCTAGTTGTCAAAATGTAGCAATTGCTTGACAATATGCAACATTATTCATATTGAAATATACTAACATCTTTTAGATGTAGATTGATGAAGTATAATAAGAGACATATGTGATTGAGATGAGATATGTTTAGACGAATATTGAAAACTGCTCTTAATAAGATGCGGATTATCATCACCTACATGAAAGCAAGTCAATCAATATATTATAGCACTAATCAAATAAAATCCAACTACTGATAATAAATCCCCACCATAACTATTCTTCAGAAGATAACCAAATGGGTCCCACACAAAAATGTTTTATTGTGCGATCTATATATATCTCCACCTTTATGCACCAAAATAAATTCATATACGACACTAGAAATTTATATCGGTTTTAACTTCTGGTTACAAGATAGTCTGGAAAAATATTTATAGCACAACAACATGCTAAGTATTAGTGAAATGTGACATCATCCCAGTCTTAAGGGGATATAAAAATATAAAAAGCCTAGTAATACAAGAAATAACCTAAAGTACATCATAAATATCATATTTAGATCTCAAAATAGATCAATATGAATTAAAAGTCTAAATATGTCATATATTTGTAAAGAACAATAAATGAGTTACTAGATGCGTTCGCCAACACAAACAGAGTGACAATGTCATATATACTAGAATCAAATTTACCTACTTGAATTGTAATAATCATACAATCAAAACATGGAAATAGTTCAGTTCCAATGATAAACATATACAAAAGCACCAGAAGTGGTAGTGTCCCGAAAGGACTAATACATTTTCAGAAGAAATAATAATACGAAAAAGGTAATGTCCTAGAAGAGACTAACATAGTCTGAGAAGTGATTAGTGAAATATCAAAAGAGGATAATGGAGATCCATAACAAACTCCTGTATCAAATAAATTTGAGATTTTAATATATTATGTATGATGCAGCATAGTATGAAACCTAAATGAAACATTTATATGGAGATGTTATAGCACTACTTGTAATCGATGGGAAAGATTACTTATATATAGCTTTGTAAGAGTACATAAGAGATGATCATCTAAAATGACAAAACGACTGAAAGGCTAAATTAAATTTGCTTGACAAGTAAAATATTTTTGGACTAGCAATCCAAACACCCATAGAAGTCAAAACAGTAGGTTAAATATGAGTGTCTTTGAGATAAAAAGAAACATAAAGAAAGAGATTGTGTGATATAAGGCACGGATGCAATACAAGGGTTTTTTCTAAATCCAAGTGTTGGTTATGAGAAAACATAGTCCATAGTAGTGTATACGTTAGTGCTATTATAATCATCAACCTCACAATTTAATAAGGATTTCAGATGAATCTAGATGTCATCGGTGTAAAATTAGATGAGACGCTTGAAAGCGACATCTACATGAAAATACTTTAATGGCTGAGATAGCCGTAAGCATTAAAATTAATACATCGAGACATGAATGCTTGATATGTATATGATCTTAAATAAGTTGGTTGTGGTGATATAATCGACCTAATAAATAATTTGAGGTACAAGTTTGATGAATGATTGTTATTATGCTTTGCACAACTTAAGTATTCTTGATCCGTAGTTCAAGTATATGTGTTATGGATTAGTCTATCAATTTACACATAAAAAAGGTTAGCACATTTTATATGAATAGTGTTAATAAGTTAAGTACACCTATGGTTATCCGATCACTATACATACACAAGGATCCTTAGCGTCCTAATACAACGGGCGAAGATACTTGGTAAAGAAGAACCATACTTAAGCATGATCTGCACCAGTGTATCTTGTAAATATCATAAGACATGGTATTGTATTTATTAGTACATGTGCTAGTAAAATATAGTTCTAATCCAACATGTTGCACTCTTTTTCCCTTTACTAGGTTTTTGTCCCTTTGGGTTTTGTTAGAAAGCTTTTAATGTGTCAACGTAACTGATCTAGTTGAATCAGTTTATTTTATAGGTCTTGAAGTGCCGATTTAAAATTATCCCGAAGTATGTTGTTAATTATATATGATGTGCATTGCACTATTTTTCTTAGCTATGGTTTTGTCCTATTGGATTTTACTAGCAAGACTTTTAATGAGGCAGCTTCACAAGGTATCAAATAATTAGTTTACCTTTTACAGGACTCGGTACATACAGTTGTTCTATGAGGAAGAACACACAGTTTTGATTTGTTGGTTATATTAGTAATGCTCATGCAATATATCTAATGGACCCGGACAGAGTTCGGTTATAGAGACACGAGAAGTTCATGAAGATTAAAGAAAGTCCAACCACACTATATAAAAACAACACAACATGCTTCACACAAACTAAAGATAACTACATCAAATATCAAAGTAAACGGCATAGAAGGTCGAACTTCAAAGACTGAAATATACATATTAAATTGGGGAGTATTATGCACACAGTACTTTTTTTCCTTAACTAAGTTTTGTCTCACTGGTTTTCTTAGTAAGGTTTTAACGAGACAACCTAATTGATCTTGTTGTATCAGTTAATATTGATCCTGAAAAACCAAACCAACTTTTTCAAGATGTATAATATTAATAGTATATAATATAAAATATTTGAGGGGAAATGTTATAATATCCAGACTATTTTATAGAACCAACCTAATGTTTAAAAGCTTTAGGGTTTGATATTCTGTATGTATATACATATATATATATATATATATATATATATGTGTGTGTGTGTGTGTGTGTGTGTGTGTATGTGTGTATGTGTGTGTATGTATGTATATATATGTATATATATATATAATGTATGGAATCCTAATGGAATGAATTCTTCTCCTATTTCTCTATTTTTCTCTATTGTTTATCTTCTGTTTACAATAGAAACCTAATAATTTAAAAAGAAGTAATATTCAAACCTAAATTCTATCCACTACTTTTGTCGCTATCTCGAAGAAATGGTTCCAAACGCATATAGATGTGTCTGTTATCTCAAACAAAGATAGTTCAAAGTTTAATCCGATTACAGAAAAGCAACGGTGGCCTTAAATTGTGAAGAAGTGATTGTCACTTGAATTTAAATTTCAAAATTTAAAAGAAAGATATAATAATATATATATATATATATATATATATATATATATATATATATATATATATATATATATATATATATATATATATATATATATATATATATATATAAGTGAAACAACAATTCTTAAAAAGAGATGCACGCTCCGCCTCCTATCTCTTTTTGGTTGTTCATCTTGGTGGTGGCGGTGGGTGTTGTTGCCGCTCCGCCTCCTATCTACGATCAAGGTGGATTAGGCAGCGGTCTCCTACCATGGTCAGTGGTCACAGTGGTCGGCCGCCGTTTGGTGTTGTTCTTGTAAGTTGTAATATCTGCAGCCCTTACCCGTTTGGGTTTTTAGGGTGCATGGTTGTCGAGGCGGCCGGTGCCATTTCATACAAGTAAATATTGAATATATCTTTGGGTCAATGACGATGAGGGTTAACTAATCTGGGATTTGGTTGTCTGATCGGTTTTGTATATTGTATTTTGCTGATTATGTGTTTCAATGACGAATTATTGTTCATCTGAGACCTTTGGTTGTTGGTAATTCGAGGGATATGATTGTAGAGCAAAAATAGTGGGTTGTCATGGTTTGGCAACTGTTTATGGGTTGCAATCGCACCTGACAACCAGTTCTATGCCTTATATGGTACTACATTGTTGTTTCTTATAATGGGTGTGAATGTTTTTGTCTTTTGCGGGTTTTGCCCCTGTTGTGTAACAAGATGGACTGTACCAATATTATGTATTGTTATCAAATGTTGTTATAATTTGTTGTCGCCGATATTATATCTATAAGTTTGGCTATGATGATGCGTCTGATCCTTTGTTCGTCCCGTTCACATGCGCAACGCATCTGGGTGTTCATCACTAGTTATCTTTATGTTCATCGTAAAGTGATGCTTCACTTATCCCACACTTGGTGTATAAAACACTAAGTAGTGATGTTTCACTTATCCCACACTTAGTGTATAAAACACTAAGTATTTTATAAAGGTTCAGAAATATTTTACAAACATTTTTAAGATATGAACATCCTCAAATTATTTAATTTGATTAATCAAAAAGTCGTTTTTTTACGAAAACCCATGTAAATTTGTAAAATTTATTTTAAAACCACTGGCACTAAGACTCTTATTAGGGGATTATTTACAAATCTAGGTTATCAATATGTGAATAAATATATCTAACATAATTATCTCATGTTCATATATGTTTATGAATTCGTTTTATAATGTTTGAATATATGTGCTAACAATTCATAATATTTTTTATATTATAAGGACTACCCTCAACTAAAAAGAATAATTTAAAAATAAAATAACTCGTTATTTTAAAAATCACTTCATCAGTTAATGAAATGAAAATGTAACGATTGTAAGAGATAAATGGGAGATCAACATATCTTTCTCAATCATCGCTTTGCTAACGCATATTATTATAATACTCATGTACAACTCATGGATGTACCAAACTATCTATGTTTTCTCTTTTAAAATTTTTATCACTGTTTTAGGCTTGCATTATTAAAGTAAAAATGTCAGATTTTTTTAACGCGTTACCTTATTTTTTGGGCCTCTAAACTATTAATAATTAGGTTTGAATTTAAGTAGTCTACAAACAGTTTTTAACTTTTGATCACTAGGCTACCAACTCAAATGACTCTTATAGAGTTTCTTTGAAAACACCTTTGATCGGTTACTAGTATACTATGGTTAAAACTAAGCATTATAAGTAATATAAGTTAAATGGCTTCTAAGGTTTTGTTGTTAAATTTTTTTAACTGAGTTCGGTAACAATTATCCTATTACAAATACCATGGCCCTTGTCTTTCAGCTATCACTTACCTTAGCATGAGCAAGTGAACAATCAAAGGCAATGGCAAGGGAAGATTGTAACTACTATTTAAGGGATTTGGTTGAGATCATGGTTTAAACTATATTTCGCTTCAGGGTAAATTAAGTCCTCATCACTGAGAACGACTTAATGACTAAAGAATGTATGTGTGCATCGATGATTGCTATATGATCAAGTACACGATGTGCGTTTAGATATAATGTATAAAATATATTAGAGTAGTTGTTATTAGGGATATAAACAAACCGAATGAGCACGACCAAGGCTTTCTTCGTGTTCGTTCACTAAAGAAATACATACGTTTATAAACTGTTCACGAACTGAACAAGATTTGTTGTTTGTGTTCGTTCAGTAAGAAAATAAATATTTTCATGAATTATTCACGAACACTTACCAAATATAAATTAACACATGCGACATAAAATAATGTTCATGGATATAAACGAACACAAACTAACGTCCATGAACATAAATGAATACAAGCGATTAGATATTCTTGTTAGAACAAAATCAAAACCTACTAAAAATAAATGAATACTTAATATAATTATTCGGAGATACTTGACGCAATTATTATAAACATAACTAAAACAAAGAGTAAGAAGTTTGTTAGGTTTTAACATAAACTGAAGTCAATTGGGGGATTTTAAGAGAGTCAAATAGTATAACTGTGACTTAATATTTTCAAAGAATAAAAAAATATAAATATAAAAACCTTTAAATGAACAAATAAAAACAAACATAAATGAACATAATGTCAAAAGTTCACTAACATATACAAACACATTAGCGAACATTATGAATATAAACGAACGAACACAGTCTCTGTTCATATTCATTCATTTAATTGTTCGTGTTTGTTATCAAACAAACGAACATAAATGAACTCTACTGAACAATTCATATATTGTTCGCTGAACATCCGGTTCGTTTACAGCCCTAGTTGTTATTATAAACATTATGATCTTGACGATGACATGATATCCACAATGTGTTGGTTTTAGGACATGTTCCCTAAAACAAAAGTAGTATTAGTGATGAATAACCTTCTTTTTCTAAGATATGTCTTGCCAATGATAGAATAACCTTACACTTATATGATATGCCTTGCTAATAATGTATGAGGCTCGAGATGCCTTAGGAACACACTAAAATCCACCGGGGAGGAGTGTGTATAATCATTGAAAAAATTCAGATGTATACGTTAAAGAAATCTTAGATGGTAAGGATGTCATGGAAGATTTGAAACTGAGGTCTTTTTGGTCAATCAAGTCAAGAACCAGATAGAAGTGGAACTGTGTATGGAACCTAGTTGGATAGGGTAAATCTAAACCCATACCCATGTGTAATTACATGTTAAGGTTGGGTATTTACTAGGTAGGGTACAAAACCCGAGTAGAATTGGATAGGGCAAATTTTAGCATTTTTATTAAAAAATAATAAACAAGATGAATTTCATTTTTTATTTATGAGTTAATTGTCATTTTCGTCCCTGATGTTTGATTTTTTTTACCGTTTTCATCCAAAAACTTTATTTTTCCCTATGTGTCCCTAACATTCTAAAAATTTATCATTTTCATCCTGTTTCGTTTTCTCTGTTTGTTTTTTCTGATAAGTGGACATCAGCTTTGAATATTAAAAACAATCTAATAATGCTTGAATGTTCAGGGAAAATTAAACAATGTTTATTTAGGTTTTCTTTTTTCCTGGTGAGGTGCAAAAGTACCTTAATGCCCCTCATATGATGTGCACATAATGACTACCTAACAAGTAAATAAACGGGGTTAACGAAAATGAATGAAAATTGTAAGTTTTTTAGATGTCGGGGACGCACAGGAGAATAAAATTATTTTTGGATGGAAATGACAAATGCACCAAACCTTAGGGATGAAAATGTCAATTTACTCTTTATTTATTTTTAAAAGCTACAAACAAAAGAAAATAAATTTATTTAAAACACATAGCTTTATGAACTAATACATTTATATTTTTATTTATTAGCGTCTTAGTCGTCGCCTCGTTAGTTTTGGTTTATTCTTTGCTGGAACTACTATTTGCAATGCGAACTGACATATCATATAGCAAGTTCTTAGTTAGATAGGGGAGATGATATTTTGGTTTGCATTTCTTCGTCATGTATTTGTTCTTCGATTTGTACTTCGTCTTCAAGAGATGAAAATATTGTACATGTTCCGCCACATCCGATTGATCTATCAAATATATATACAACTCTATCACCATTGGAGGGAGTCGTGTTCTTCATATCTATAAGACCCTGTTACTAAGAGAAAAATAAGATTTTGAAGCTATCGTAGAAGCTTGAATTTACCGTGAAAGTTTGGATGGTTAGTAAAGCCCGAGCCTAATGAATTTTCCTTTCTAACAAGCCAACTAATCAAACTTAACAAACTCACTAGCCCATAGCGGATATAAAATCTTCCACTATACCTCTTGAGCTCGATAGTCGGGTAGTTACCCTATTGTCTTTTAGTAGTTTTTACCACGTGTACCTCAAAACCGTTTGGTGGCATCATCTTCTTACATCAAAGGGAGACAAGTAGAAGGAAATAGAGAGAAAGAAGGAAGAAGGGTTTCAAGATCAGAGGTTGAAGAAGATGGTGGTTCTGGTGGCATTCGAACCTAAGCGTTCTTCTCCGGTCATGTGTTCGCCTTGGCAACAACGAGTTCTCTTTAAAGTGAAAGATTTTACCGCTGCAAGAATCACCATCACCGCCTATGAAGACGATCTACTAAGTTTCTTTGCAACATAATATACTTCTTCATTTGGAGTGTGATGAAGAACATGAAGATGGTTTCACCTGCTAATCACCAGAAATGGACAACAGCCCTCAGAAACTTTCCCATCGCCTCACCCAAGTTGTGTAAAGGTACGTAACCCTAATTTCAATTAATGCAACTTCCCAAATACGTATACAAAAGGATAAAACGTATGTTGTGTACCTGCAATGTGTACCAGAAAGGGGGCAACAACCCTCACAAACCTTCCTAGCCCTAAGATGGTTTCATGTACATCGAAAGAGGTCAGAGAAACCCTATTTTGCACGATACCTGGACTTTGTTAAATTGTAAATATTTTTTTTTTATTTTCTAAATTTTTGTTTCCGGTATAGATGTGTCAAGCTTTTGAAATTGATTGTTATGTTTTGTTAAATGAAGTGGTAACTTATCAAACTTTGATTGTGAGTTCAAATTGTAATCAATACTTTAAATTACTGAGTATGCAAAGTAAGTTAGTGTAGTAGCATAAGAACAATGGGGGAGTTAAAAATAAATCAATGTTATAAAACAAGGATCTGTTAAGATAAACTTTGGTTTAATTTTTGTAGCCTCTGTCGGGTGTTGCTCTAATGTATGTTTTCGTACTATGCTTCTTACCATTACATGATCATATAAATCAGGTGTGTTTTGAAATCATTTATCTAAAAAAATTTAAAAATCATTAATAGACAAGATTTTAAAGTGTTAGCTTTTAAGATAGTTTTAGAAATTAGGCATATGTATGTGGATTGGTTAAACCTACACAACACACAAGCAAATGCACCTTCAGTTCCTTTCTAATTATATCAGTTGAGTTGCCTTTCGTGTTTGTGATTTTTTACTTCGACTTAGGATTGGTTTTGTGCTATATGATATGTTGGCTGAAAGAGAAGTTGGATATATGGTTAATATCAGACTTTATTTTTTGTTTGGAGACTATTTTTATAATGTTGTAAATAAGAAAACATTATCCTGTTAGACTGAAGTTGCATTGTTTCTATTAGTTCTGGCCTCTGTTTGCTTTGAGTGTGTTTTATTTAAGTTGATACATGATATGTTAAACTTGATGTTGTTTCTTGGTGTTTATCTTTTGGGTTGTCTTTGAGGAAATATGCAAAGGTGAGTGATGTGAATGTGCATAGGCTATTGACGTTCGTACATGCTTTTATTAGTGTTCTTTATGGCCTTAGAGTGACACAGTTCAACTGTATCGTTTTTAGTTTGCATGTACGTGTTGTATTGTTGAATGTCAAAAGTGCAGTTGATGGATTTGTTGTAAGATTTTTAGCTTTGTTTGGCTGTGGCTATTATATTCATATTTTTGGTATTAATTGTAATTTAATCTGTCTCTTATATTTATTATTTTGATTCTATTTGATCAGGGTTCGTTATGTTTTATAATTATGTCACATCATTTATCAAGTTTTGCTACCCATTTGTTGAAATATCTTCTTCTCGAGTAAGTTCGCTTATCAGCGGGTTGTTTTGTATCTAAGTAGGTATGACATTTAATATTACCTCCTACATCAATGTACAAGTACATAAGTTGCTTCTAATAAACCAAATGTTTTCTATATTGATTCAGGGAGACGTTATTCAAGCAAATGGGCATCATCTTGACAAGCAATACTTTGAAGAAAGAATCAGGCCGAATGTTTGTTATGAAGTTAATAATTATATCTACCGTCATGCGACAACGGAAATGGACGTGGCTTTTAAGTGACCATAGGTTTATCCACAGACCAACATCACCAACCCAAGAAAAGGCACAGGCAGCACAAGAAAACTAGCCAGCAACCCCACCTAAAAAGATTTTAAAGGCCAATAGACAACACTACAAGCAAGCAATGCAGAGGCTAATAGGGGCTCGGGGTGTCACACCCCGACCGATGGCGGAATTATCGGGGCGGACGGATGTGAATCGATTGCTCATAGCAATGTTAGTAAATACGTTGAAATAATATTAAATGTCATCTTCATTGAATGATACTAATCGAATGATACATTACAATTAAAAAATAATCTAAATAAATATAACAATTTTTTTTATTAAACTAGGTTCAAGTCCTAAATGATCATGAAGAATTCCACTAATCAGCATTTCTGAAATTATATGACAAAATAACGAGTTAGCTAACGAATTAGCTGGTGAGTAAAGATTGGTTTGCATACATATATAAATTGACTACAATGATTGAAAACAATTCAATTTACATGGCAACATCAAGCTTTATAAATACAATAGTGTAACATAAAAGACAAACTAACATAATCAAATGTAATGACTGAATTGACTCGGTGCGCAGAGGAAAACTTATATAATGATGATTCTAGTTCCAATCACTACGCAACTAAACAAATGGGATGGCTTTGTCAAACCAATAGATCTATCATTGTTACTGTGGTTGTATGAATTAATGATTGTGTTATCATTAAGTTTATCTAACTATAAACATATAATTGTAAATAATAACATAGCATGTCTTGAATTGAATTTTGAAATAAAATAACATTTGATTGATAAGTATCAAATGATTTTCTAGAATAATAAACATATAAAAATGGGCAACGAATACTCATTTGATAAATGTGACTGATTTGAATTTCTAGAATGCGAAAAAAGACACCAACGGTTTTTCTCACAGTTAACCTAAGAATGGTGTCTTAAATTAGAATAATAATATGATTTATAGACTAGATAAGAATTAGGGTTTCAATTTGAGATTTGGGTTCTAGAAATAGTTTGAAAAAAATAATGTAACCAACTTTATATCTTGATTAAATAAAAATGCAATAAATTGTTTAAATATTTAAGATTAAAAATATCAATAAGTGAAATTGAATCATTATTTAAAATATTTACTTTACAATAATTGATTAAGTTTGAGTGCTAAAGTAAAAATACTAATAATAAATAAATAATTAACTTAATAATTATTTATTTAATATATTGATCGAACTAATTAATTGAATAATTATCTACTTAATTGATTTGCGATGTTAGTCTAAAATAATTTATATTTGATTTAAAATAGTTTTTTATAAAAATTTAACCCTTATAAATGATCTTTATAATGTTGTATAGCATTTATAAAAATAAAAGTGTGAATTATAATTTACAAAATGTTCAAGAATTAATAAATAATTTCTGAGTTAATTTTATATAACTAAAATGTATATATATAATATAATAATATATTATACATACTGAATTTTAACTTTGATTAAAAAAATGATTTAAAATATATATGTGGATGCTCAGGGTCGAATCCGGGTCGCCCGTATATATGTTTAGTGTTCTAACTGTAGGAACCTCTGAAGTTAAGAGGCTGATTCAACCAAAGAATACCAAAACAAACAAGTCTTCCAACATGCACTTTGGATCAAAGAAGAACCAGCTTCTGAAGTTTTACACACTCAAGAGAAATGCTAAGTGTAAAATGTTCCGAAGCAAAAGTTCAGAAGAAACTGCTGCGGAAGCTTTACATTTAACTTAGAAAATACTCTAAGTGTAAAGTCTTCCAAAGCCAAAGACTCAACTCTTCCGAAGGTAAAAGATGAAGTCTTCCGAAGCTCTCAAGACAAAGTCTTCCAAAGCTGTTTAAAGACAAGACTGATTTTCTTCTGAATAGAGAGAAAATATACCTTTTCCATCAACTTTATCATAAAGCAACTTACTATCCGCTGCATGCTCTGGTGGTTCACCAACTATCATCATTTGGTGAAACTTCCATGCTTTATGATAAAGTAGATAAGGTCTTTGTCTGCAAGTTTCTGTTTTTGTTCCTTTTGGCTTTTTATTATATGAAAATCAGTGAGCTATGGCTTGTCATAGTAACTAGTCAAAAGACATTCTGCCTTTTGACTTTAGGCTGATCTTGTTGTCTAGATTAGTCACTTCCAAGTGTCTTTTTTCATATTGACGGTTGTAGGATGTAGTATAAATAGTCTCCGGTTCTTGTATTCAAAAATTACTTGTACAACACTTGTAATAAACTAGAGAAGCAATACACAACTTCCTTGAAAATTTTATCTTGTGTTCTTGTTCTTGTTTTTACTTGTGTTTGTCTTGTATCTTCAGTAAAAGTTCACAGTTCCCTATTTGAATTGTTAAGTGAACTTAAGATTCTCCAAAGTGTGTTAACTAAGTGCAAGCTTAAGTACCTTTTAATGGTCCTGCATTTGGTATCAGAGCATTCCAGGCTCTTGATTGTAAGATCTCACCATCTTCAAATCCTCTTAGCTACACACATCACTTAACTCTTCAAATGGCAGATATCTCCAAAGCTGATATGGATACTGGAACTATGACAAAGTCCCCACTGATCACTCCTGAGAATTTTGACACTTGGTGTCAAAGAATGGAAGGCTTTATCAAGTCTCAAGATTTCAGGATGTGAGAGTCTATTGTCAATGGACCTCATGTACCATGCACCTCTTCAGCTGCTGCTGGTGGTGGCATGATACCAAAGGAGAGGGCTGACTTTTCTGATGAAGACTGGAAAAGAATTGACATTGATCAGAAAGCCATGACAGCCCTCCAAACTGCTCTTCCAAACTCCATCTACAGAGTTTCAAGAAGTGCAAGACCGCTAAACAGCTATGGGATGCACTGAAACTGATGTATGAGGGTTCAAATGAAGCCAAGGAGAACAAGAAGGATCTCCTGAAGCAGCAGTTTGAAAACTTCACCTTCAAAACAGGTGAGACCATGACTCAATAATACTTTAGGTATGTTGAGATGGTGGATACTCTGGCTGATGTTGGGGTAACTATTGAGAACAGGGATATTGTAAGGAAGTTCATGTCCTTTCTTCCCAGACAATGGACACACTACTGTGTGGTCATTAAGAGGACTGAAAACCTCAAGACCCTTACTCTCACTGAGTTGTATGGGATACTCAGTGGATACCAGATGGAGATGAACATGCAAAATTCATCTGGTAACTCCAACACTCACCAGAGTTCAGCCCTTCATGTGGTTGAAAGGGATAGCAGAGAACCACAGCATCATCTCATCTGCTACCCTGAAAACTCACAAAAGGGTCCTTTCATCACCTTCCCAGAGACACCCAGAGAGAGCTACATCCAAGGAAGTCCCTTCCAAGAGATAAGTTCTTCTCAAGCTTTTGTCTCCACTGATGAAAGTTCAGGTAACTTTCTTTTCACTCTTGAAAACCTGGACTGTATCCATCCAGATGATCTGGAGTACATGGAGATAGTCCAGCAAATGGCTCTTCTCACTCACAGAGCCCAGAAGTTCTACAAGAGGACTGGGAGAAGGTTTCCTAGCAATGTTGCCAGTGGCAAGTTTGGGCTGGATAAGAGCAAAGTCAAGTGTTACAACTGTAACCAGATGGGACACTTTGCTAGAGAATGCAAGGCACCTAAGTCAAATGGTGGCCAAGCCTCATCCAGGCAAAACTACACTGAAGGAGGGCACCAGAATGAAAAGCCAAGACAGTAAGCAGCAGTTGCTATTGAAGAAGAAGGCTTTGACTGGATCTTTCAAGCTAAAGATGCATCTCCAAACCAAGCACTCATGGGTGATCATGATGAAGCCAAGGTACTTGACAATCTTTGCTCGCCTGAATGTATTGCTAAAGTGAATAGATACTGGTCCTACAACTTGGAAATGAGATCTGATATTGAGTCTTTAAATATTTTAAAAGCTGATTTTAAAAGAGCTGAAAATGACTATAAACTTAAGATAGAAGATCTAGGGAAAATAGTTTCAACTCTTAAACATGAGCAGACAACTACAGGACTCAAATTAAGGATCTCATTACCAAGTTAAATGAATGCCAGGCTGATCTTGTGATCAGCAAAGCCAGGGCAGAAAAATGTGTTCTTGAAGAAGAGACCTTCAAGAACATGATATCCTCATCTCTGCATGCAAAAGTATGTTATCAGAATAAGCAGGGACTGGGATCTAGTGAGATAGCTCCTCCACACACTCTACTATCAGTCAGATCTCCTAGGTGTGAAACCGGTCAAGATGAGCTGCCATCCATAGACCCCAGTGATGAAGAGGATGAAGAGGAGAAGGTGAGGGATGACTCAGAGGTGAGTGAAGAGAGTCAATCCAAAAAGGGTCACCATGCTCCTAAGGAGGAAAAAGAAGCTGGTTTGAGCAAAACCAAGAGAAAGAACTTGATTAGAAGAGCAAAAAGAAGATCCAGAAAAGCTCAAGAGATCAAGACCACTTTTGACCCCAAGCAGAAACAAGTATTTATCTCTGTAGGGTTTGAGGTGGTGAAAGTTAAAGATTCTGCTAAGAACTCTTGTTTCAAGAGTTCTGCTGCAACTTCAACTCACTCCAGCTACAACAAGAAGATTGATTAGTTGTGCTTCACTACTACACAGCCTGAACCATCCATTTCAAAGAGCAAGCTTCACCCTAAGAAGCCTGCTGCATCATCTGGAAAGGTGAAGAAGGAAAAGGAAAGTGTTCAAGCTCAGTCTTCTTTGGGAAAGAAGACTCTCAGAAGGAAAGATTTGGATTGTGTTATGTGTGGTAGTACTTCACATCTGGCTAAGGATTGTCAATACAATCCCAAGAGCACTATCCACATGATCAAGAAGAAAACTTCTGAGAAGAAGAAGAAACAAACAGCTTCGGAAGGAAAATCTGTTTCCTTCGGAAGCTCCAAAATGAAGAAGAAGGCAAGTAAGAAATTGCCTTCGGAAGAAAAGTTGATCTCGGAAGAAAGGAATGCTTCCGAAGTACTGAAGCTTGCTGCAGTGAAAGCAAGATCTTTCGAAGAATCTATCTCCAAAGCTTCCGAAGCTACAAAAGCTTCCGAAGTATTGAAGGCCAAGCCCAATCTTCCAAAGGTGGTGTGGAAGATGAAGGAAGACCTTGAGACTGAAAGCTCCTTTTCAGCAATAGCAAATGATCCTCAAAGCCTGAACATAGGATCACTTAATATTTTATTGCCTTCATCTGAATTTTATAAGCCCAAGACCAATGAGGCTTGGGTTTCCATATGTAACTAAATCATCTCTTTTGTGCAGGGACAGCCAAAGGCAAACAGAAATGTGTGGATCATTGATAGTGGCTGCTCCAGGCACATGACAGGCAATGAGTCCCTACTTCAAAACTTTGAAGAGTTTGATGGAGGTCCAGTTGCTTTTAGATGAGATGCAGGAGGTTACATCACTGGCAGGGGCATGGTCTCAAATGGTAAGCTCATCATTGAAAAGGTAAATTTTGTCAAGGAGCTTAGATACAATCTTTTAAGTATGTCCCAATTTTGTGACCAAAAACATCACATGCTCTTTACTGAGCATGAGTGCATTGTTCTCAAGCTCGGGGTTGACATTCCTCAAGAGCATATTTTGCTCAGAGCCCCCAGGAAAGGGAACATGTACAAGATGGAGTTGCAGGAAACATCTCCCTCTGGAGAGATTTCTTGCTTTCTATCTAAAGCAAATAGTGATGAGTCTTTCCTTTGGCATAAAAGAATGTGCCATGTAAACTTTAAGAACATGAATAAACTGATTAAGAATGATTTGGTAATTAGAATGCCAAAGAAAGAGTTTACAAGTGATGACCACTGTGTTGCATGCCTGAAGGGGAAGCAACACAAAGTGTCTCACAAGCCAAAGGAAATGAACTCTATCACTACTCCCCTACACTTGTTACATATGGATCTGTTTGGCCCCACCAGTGTAATGAGTTTAGGAAGGACCTCATATTGTTTGGTGATCACAAATGATTTCACAAGATTCACTTGGGTGTTTTTCCTTAGAACTAAGGATAAAACTCCTGAAATCTTAAAGAATTTCATTCTGAAAATTGAGAATCAATCTGATCACAAGGTTGAAATCATAAGATGTGATCAAAAAACCAATTCAAAAACCAAATCCTTGATACATTTTGTGATGAAAAGGGTACTTCAAGACAATACAGTGCTCCCAGGACTCCTCAACAAAATGGTGTTGCTAGAGGAGAAACAGGACACTATTGAAGCTGCAAGAACCATGTTTTCTGACTCTAAACTGCCCATCACCTTCTAGGCAGAGGTTGTCAACACAGCCTGCTATGTGCAGAACAGAGTTTTGGTAGTTAAGACACATGGTAAGACTCCTTATGAACTGTAGCACAAAGGAGACCATTCATTGGTTTTCTCAGAACATTTGGATGTCCTTGCACCATCTTGAATACCAAAGATCAAATAGCCAAGTTTGCTGAGAAATCAGATGATAGACACTTTGTTGGGTACTCTTCTCAAGCCAAGGCTTATAGAATATACAATCTCTGAACTAGAATCATTAAGGAGTCAGCCAATGTGACTTTCAATGAAACACACCCTGTGTAAAAGGTTCTAGTCCGGATTGGCTGTTTGATCTTGACTTAGTTACCAACTGTTTTAACAAATCTTGTGAGAATGTTTTAGGATCTATAGATAACAGGTCAACAGAAGATCCTGATCCAAGATTTGAGCTGAGAAGACCAAACAAGAAGACTACTTCAGCTCCAGTGGTGACTAACCCTGCAATTGAAGCTCCCATCAGCACTAGCATGACAATACTGCTGATTCAAATGAATTGCCTTCAAATTCCAGCTCAGAGGCTCAGAATTCAGGATAAGGAACTTCAACTGCAGGAGGAGGAATTGGAGGTGGTGACAGTGACCAAGAATTTCTTGATGCTGATAACCACTCCATTGAAGACAACATGAATGATGTAACACACTCATTGGATCAAGTTTCTTTTGATAAGTGTGCTGATGTGGTTGGGGACTCTTCTTTGCCAGATCAAAATTTCTCTAATTTAGATCTGTCCAACCAACTTGCTGTGATTCCTCAACTTAGGATCCACAAGTCTCATCCCACCACCAATATCATTGGAAATGTTGTCTTAGGGGTGAGAACAAGAGGACAAACTCATGATAGCCATGTTTGTCTACATTCTTGTTTCTTATCCCAATTTGAGCCCAAGAAAGTTGATGAGGCTTTGAAGGATGGAAGCTGGATTGAAGCAATGCAAGAAGAGTTTCTTCAAATCAAAAGACAGAAGGTTTGGAACTTATGCCCTCTTCCTCAAGGGAAGTCTGTCATAGGTACCAAATGGGTATTCAGGAACAAGAATGATGATAGAGGGATCATCATCAAGAACAAAGCTAGACTAGTTGTCCAAGGATACACACAAGAAGAAGGGATTGACTATACTGATGTCTTTGCTTCGGTAGCAAGACTTGAAGCTGTAAGGATATTCCTGGCTTATGCTGCATCCAAGGATTTCAAGGTCTACCAGCTTGATGTGAAGTATGCCTTTCTCTATGGGGTGATTGATGAAGAAGTTTATATTAAACAACCACTTAGCTTTGCAGACCCAGATCATCCTGATTATGTCTGCAAGCTTGATAAAGCCCTTTATAGTCTACATCAAGCTCCAAGAAAGTGGTATGAGACACTATCAACATACCTCTGTCAACATGGATACAAAAGAGATACTATTGATGGGACTCTCTTCATCAAAGAAACAGGAAATGACACATTGCTAGTTCAGATATATGTAGATGACATCATCTCTGGTTTAACTAATCCAAAGCTCTGCAAAGACTTTGAGATGCTGATGAAGAATAGATTTGAAATGAGTGCCATGGGGGAACTCAATTTCTTTTTAGGAATTCAAGTGAATCAGGTTGAAAATGGCATCTTTATAAGTCAGTCAAAGTATGTTTAGGACATACTTGCAAGATTCAAGATGACTGACTGTAAGGTTGCAAAGGCACCCTTAGCCAGAAACCATTCCCTTGGTCCTGATCTTGAGGGGGGTGTGTTGATGAACATCTCTAGAGGGCTATGATTGGGTATCTTATGTATCTTACCGCTAGCAGGCCTGATATTATGTTTGCCACATGCATATGTGCAAGATATCAAGCCAACGCCAAGATGTCACACCTAATCACCGTCAAAAGGATTCTTAGATATCTCAAAGGTGCTCCAAATCTAGGCCTTTGGTATCTAAAGAATTCAGACTTTAATCTGTATGCTTACACAGATAGTGACTATGGTGGCTGTAACATGATTGCAAAGTCCACATCTGGGGGATGTCAGTTCCTTGGTGGAAGGATAGTCTCTTGGCAATGCAAGAAGCAATCCTGTGTGTCTACATCAACTGTTGAAGCTGAATACATTGCTGCTGCCAGCTGCTGTGCTCAAGTGCTTTGGATTCAGAATCAGATGCTAGACTATAGGTTAAATTTCAAGGAGACTCCTATTCACATAGACAACAACAATGTCATCTCTATTACAGAGAATCCTGTGCCGCACTCAAGGACCAAACACATCAACATCAGCTATCATCTGATTAGGGATATTTTGAAAAGAGGTTGATAAAACTAATCAAAGTTAACACAAATGAACAATATGCTGATTTGTTCACAAAATCTTTTGATGAACAAAGATTTAAGTATCTTGTATCAGCTTTTAGGATGATTAACTTTCAATAGATTTTTTTTAATAACTTAATCAATTTTATTTCCTAAAACCATGTGTCCTAGGTTGTCTATTAGATCACTTCATAAGCCCAGTTCTCTTTGGAAGAAAAACGAACTTTTAAAATGATATCTCTTAGAATGATGAAAATTTACCTTCGGAAGAAGCAAAAGTTGCCTTCGAAAGAAAATTTATGTCTTTAAATCGTTTAAACAGCTTATCTGAGATTTACCTTCGAAAGAAATTCTTGAAGTATCTTCCGAAGCTTAAATTTTGGTATAAGTACTTAAATGCATTTTAGGAACAAATTTCTTCCGAAAGCAATTTAGTCTTGGAAGACTCATTTATTTCTTTCGAAGCCAAAATTTTCAAAACTCTTTGAAATATCTTCCGAAGCAAAATTGCCTTCGGAAGCTTTGATTGCAAAGCTTCGAAACCAAAATTGCCTTCGAAGCTTTTACTACTTCCAAGAAAACTAACTTTTTGGGCGCCTTTTTCAAAAATAGGACCCACTTGCGGATTTCAAAGTTTATCTTTTTGTCATAACTTTGTCTCAAATCCTGAGTGTATCTTTCCAAACGGTTCTATTTCATCTCTCTACTCTCATTGTTCCTTACCCTAAAATTACCCCAAATTTCATCGTCTTCTTCCTTCCTTCACTACAAAGCTTCTTCAAATGGCCAATCTTGATCGTCGTAACGACCCGGATTTCACCATGCACCTACACAGGCAACATAATCAAGTTGCCCTGTTAACCTCTGAGAAGGATCCAAGCTTCTCAGACGTTTGTAGGTATCTTTCTTTGTCTCACTACTTCACCTCCCTTACAATCGATCCTCCTCTCTATGAGGATCAGTTACTTGAGTTCTGGCGGACCTGTCAAGAGGACACCATGGACGGGGAGAAGGCACTGTCTGCCACAGTACAGGGGAGGACGGTTTTCATCACTCCATCCATTATAAACACCCACTTGCAACTGGATGATGAAGCAGGTGAGCTGTCCTTTCCAAAAGCTATTGTCAACCAATCCTTTGAGCAGATAAGATATGAAGGTGACTTTTCAGTCAAGACCTTCAGGAAGGGGAAGGTCTCATTCTAATGGAAATACCTCCTCCATGTCGTCATCCACAGCTTATCCAACAAATATGGAAGATGGGACCAGATTCCAGAAGACCTCTCCTTCATTGTCCATGGGATGGTTCAAGAGGTCAAATTCAGGTACTCTCAGTTTGTATTTACAAATTTACTAGCGAATTTGGATTCCTTAGAATATTACATGTTCCCCTAGTATATTCAACACATTCTCAACTGTGAATTGGGACCACAGTTGAGGGGAACATGTAATGTTCTTAAACTTGCACACATGAGCCCCGGCATTTTCAAGATATTGAAAAAGCCAACTGTTGGGTTCTCAGGGGTTGAAACAGCCCTTGTCCCAAAATGTTTGAGCTCATTGCTCAGGGTGACATCCTAGCAGCCCCATCTAGTGATGAACCAACACCCTCCACCTCTCAACCACTATCAAGGCCAACAATTACCCTCACCTACACTAGAAAATCCAAACGAACCCCTGCACTTGCTATTGAGCATGTGCAGGCCCCCATATCACAACCTACACAGGAGGAAGTTGACACTCGAGCTCCCACTTCTCCTAAGGAGCAAACCACTCCCTTTCTTCAAAAGATCAGTGATGAGGTTCCTCATGCTCAACCTGATGAGCTCACAACTCCACAAACAGCCTTAAGCCATCACTCTGAGTCTCAACACTCTAGTGATCAACCTTTAGAGGATAGCTACCATCCCCAGCCTCTTGATCTTAACCAACCCATTCCCATCTTTGACTTCTACTCTGATGAAGATTTGGGATTCAGTGAGTACCATGAATCTCTCCTCTCTACCCACACTCAAGGGGAGATGAGTACTCCTGCTTCACCCATGTCTAGCCCACATCAGACACCCCAAACTGAGGTGGATCTTCCTGTGATTTCCAGGAGACCCATATGGAAGAGGCTCTCACTATTGCCAGTGATTACATCTTTAAGACCTCAACCACGAAAACCCAGCCTCTTGACATTGTCATGGGGCAGGGGAAATCCAGCAGCCAAGAACCCCATGCTGGTGGTGAGGAAGCGGACCTCGGTTCACCTCCTTCATCCCCCAATGATTCTTCAACTGAAGATGAGGGGAGTCTGAAACTCAGGGTGCACCAACTCGAAGACATCTGCACCCAACTGGTTTCAAAGATAGCTCACCTTGAATCACAGGTGACTATCTTGCAAAGGAGGGTCCATGACCAGCAACTTGAGATCACCGATCTCAAGGGCCAGTTAACTGAGAGACCCATAGGACAAACTCATCCAGGACCACAAGAACCTGTGGATGTTATGGATCACTTCCCCAGCTCACCTATGCATGAGGGTGATGCTACCAAAATGGGGGAGAAAGTTCTGACAGCCACAGAACCTGGGAGTTCTTCCTCAAGTTTGGACATACAGGACTCACCATCCTATCTTGCAGTTGTCCATGCTCAGCAACCTCCTCAAGACAGAGATCTCGACTTGCAAATTCAACATCTGTTTGAGGAAGGGATACCAAGAGCAATGTCTGCCCCTTCTAAGAACCCAATCATGAGTTGGGGGTACGACATTGATAGGAAAGCTCTTGTACTCTCTAGAGCTCAGGGTCAACTAGAAATCTTAAACATTTCAAACCTGAGTTTCTATGAGGGTATAAATCCGGTAAATCTGGCACTTGTCAACCCAAGAAATAACAGACAAGCTGTCAGATTAGCCAATCAAATTCAAGACTGGGTGCTGGCAGAATTCAAAAGGAGAATAGTATCATATAGACAGAGGCTAGCAGATGAAGCCTTTGGTCAACTGGATGTTGAGGTAGACCCCAAGATTAGCTTCGAAGGGAAAGCCTTGAATGAAGGCCCAGAGGCTGAGACTGTGAACCTTGAGACAAGATCTCCTCCAGCACCCCATACCCTCAGTGAAGGCACCAGCTGGTGATGGTGCTTCACAACCTCTCTCTAGCCAGAGCTTGACTGTTGAATCAAGCAATGAAGGCCAAAGCTCTTCTCAGGCTGAGTCATCAAGATCTACAATTGACAAAGGCAAAAGGAAGATGACTCCTGAAGAGATTGAAGAAGAAAAGAGAGAGAGGAAGAGGAAGCTGAGGGGAGAGAGTTCAAGTGGTTCCCCAGGATTCATGCAAGCTGCGATTCTGGCAGCCCCTGTACCAACATTCAAGAAGATGAATTAAGGGTAGCCAGGCTTAACTATCTGAGGACCAGGAACTTCAACATAGATGAACTCATCTCTCTCCCCTTAGAGGAGTTAAATGAACTGGCCGACATTGAATTGTCAAAGGAGAGGAAGGAAGCAGAGGATGCAGCCTTTACCCTCAAACACAAGGAAGAAATAAGGAGAAAAAGGCTTTACAAGAACATTCCTGTCCTCTCCCTAGTTCAAGAAAGTCCTGAGTCAGAGACTGTGGCTGTTAAACAACCCAGGTAGTTGATGAAGAAGAAAGATTAAAAATGATCAACTACCTGAGTGCCATAGGTCTCTATCAGGCACCTGCACTCCTTCCCTTGCCTTATGATTGTATATTATTTGAATACAATAAGCAGCTGGAAGAGCAAGCCAAAAAAGAAAGGCAAGCTGCAAGGAAAAGGCAAAGGGAAGAAGCTGCAAAATCAAGAGCCATCATCCAGAAAAGTCAAAAAAAGTCTGCAGAGAGGCAGAGGATGATGAGCTTCTTGAAGCTGTATGGGTTCTCCGGAAGGAGGCTTGGTCCTATGTCTCTATCCACAATGGATGAGCACATAAGGGTGATCAAGCAGAAGATAAAAAGGGGAAAGCTTATGGACCTTCATTCATCATCAAGTCAAGCTCAACCTGAAGTTGAGGTAAAGGTTGAACCTACAGAGACAACACCACCTACACCTGAAGCTGCATAATAGCCAACTTTATCTTCTAACCCACAGTAGGGTTCTCCTCCCTCTCCTTCTAAAACTAGGAGAGAGGAGATCCCAACTGAGAGGGAATCCACTGAAGAACTTGGTACTGAAGACCAACCCTCTCAGTTAAAATCATCAGGGAGGAGAAAAAGGATGGCCAGAAGAAGATCATCAACTAAGAAGAAAAGAAGAAAGGCATCCACCTCCCAACCTCAGGATAAGTCAGAACATCCTGAGGAAGTACATGAAGAGGACTCTCAACCAACTCCTATCATAGTAGAGCCTCTCTTTGTTGGAAGACAAATTCTGTCCTGAACATTTGCTGAAGATCCAGACAGATGGTATGTCACTAGAGATCAGGGAGAACAACATGTCTACTTCACAAGTGACATGCTTGAACTCCCTCTGCATGATCTTTATAACATGAGAAGGTACTTCATGAGTTTGAAGAATCCAGATCTACTGATGAAGAAAGGAGTTCTGAAGATCCTCATATGGACTATCCCAGTCTGAAGAACCTCTCTGTTTTGGTAGTATCAGCCTAGGGGGAGTTTGTAGGAACCTCTAAAGTTAAGAGGCTGATGCAACCAAAGGATACCAAAACAACCAAGTCTTCCAACATGCACTTTGGAACAAATAAGAACCAGCTTCGAAAGTTTTACACACTCAAGAAAAATGCTAAGTGTAAAATCTTCCGAAGCCAAAGTTCAGAAGAAACTGCTACGGAAGCTTTACACTTAACTTAGAAAATACTCTAAGTGTAAAGTCTTCCGAAGCCAAAGACTCAACTCTTCCGAAGGTAAAAGATGAAGTCTTCCGAAGCTCTCAAGACAAAGTCTTCCGAAGCTGTTTAAATACAAGACTGATTTTCTTCTGAAGAGAGAGAAAATATACCTTTTCCATCAACTTTATCATAAAGCAACTTACTGTCCGCTGCATGCTCTGGTGGTTCACCAACTATCATCATTTGGTGCAACTTCCATGCTTTATGATAAAGTAGATAAGGTCTTTGTCTGCAAGTTTCTGTTTTTGTTCCTTTTTGGCTTTTTGTAATAGGAAAGTCAGTGAGCGGTCCTGCACTAACCAATTGGACCAAAGCCCGGGTCTGATTTAGTTTGATAAAAATAGTTTAAATAGCTTGTTAAAAGAATCCCCAAGTTGTATATAAACCCAAATTTAAAATCGAAGCAATTGGACATGAAATTGATGATGATACGTGAATTAACTATGGGGCTTTTGTTCCCCATATGAAATAGAGTATGTGTGTGTGCTAGACTTACCTAAATAAGATCACTTTGATGATGAACAGAAGAAAGATAGTAGCGACCGATTTGAATCTGATTCGAAATGCAATTGATGATGATAATCAAATTAATTTCATTTGAAGCTTCTTAAGGTGATTATGATTCAAAGTCCTTCATCAATTGCGTTTGAGGATGCTCAGAAGGTTAGTATTGATAGAGTTGCAGGTGGCGATGAGGGTGATTATTGAAATCGATTTGAATATGTATTGTTTCAGTAATTGATGAACCGAGAGGTTGAAGTGGTCGATTGGATTCCCCTTAGTTAAATAGGTTTGATTAGTACAATCAAGCTCGATGGGTTTAAGGTGTGATTTGGGGTGTTTCGAATCAAATTAAAAGTAATTACATCGTTTAGCTGTGATATAATCATGAGTTTGAATGCAAATTGATTCGGATTACGTTTCTAATCACCAAATTTGACTATTTGATTGATGATCGAATCAAAACAGATTAGGATTTTTATTGAACTTCGGTTTCAAGTTTGAACAAGGTTAAACGAATGTTTAATTTGAATTTATTTGTGTATGTGGTTCGAAACAGACTCGCGACATAGGGGTGCCGGTTTGATTGGGTCTGATTCGGTTATTTGAGTGGTTTGGTGGTCGTCGGAGGACCACCAGAGGTCGGCCGAAGAACAGGGGCGACGGGAAGGGGTAAGGGTTGGGTGGTTTGGTTTTTAAAATATTTACGCCTTGGCCCCTGAGTTTGATAAAGTTTATATTTTGTGTAATAAACTTTTTAAATCAAGTTTTAGAAAATACCATTTAGCCCTTTAACTCATTAAAAATGAAAAAACTAATTAATCAAGTTATTATTTAATAAACTTTATAAATTTTATAAATCCTTGTAAAACCTTATAATTTGATTATTTGTTTTAAGTAAACAAAAACTCAAAATTAATAAATAAATTCCGTATGTTTATAAAACTTTATAAACATTATATATTCTAAAACTTTGTAAATTAATTATCAACTTAATTTAATTATCAAAACAAATAATTATTAATGAAATCTTGTAAATTTATAAAAATTTATTTTATAAATTATAAAATTATCGTAAATTAAATAAATGTCATATTTATTGTGTTTAAGAAACTATAATAAATAAATTGGTTCAAATAATGTGTTTCGTTTTCATAATTGGCTCAACATGTTGGGGTTTACATTTTCAAAATGGGCAATTGCTACACGGGAGGCCACCGTCCCCCCTCTTTTTTCCGTCGGTAGTGTAAATTTTTAGACTAATAGTGTAAATGAAACGAATCAGGTTCTCAGATCAAATAGAGAATGAAACACATCTTAAGTAATCACAAATCTTTTGTTCACATCAATACAGGCATGTGCTTTGCAGAATATGCTACCCTATGGAATGTAAATACAAAAGCAAACATATACTATGTAAAATAGAATCACCCCTTGCTGTGGATGAATACATATATCTTTTGCATGGGCCCTTGAAAAAGAAAAACTAAGAAAACCCTCCCTGCAGTTTGTACGTTCTGAGCTGATGTACATTCGACATGCATTTTGTTTATTTTTATCCGATGATATAATTTAGAATTGAACTAGCTTTTGATGTAAATTTAGTTCGGAAACAAGTCGAGTTGATTGTGTTTTATACTTTATCAAGCTACGTATGTCGCCTTCATAACGCGCGGCGTGTAGAAACACTAGTTAGACTTTGTTTAGTAACTTTTCATAACATATTTATAAATGTGTTTTGATGTCTCCAACAACGAGTCCATTTTTCACAATTACATTAATAATATGTGAAACACGTCTTCAAACCAACTTACATTTTAATTTAAAGTTTTCAACGGTGATGGTATTGTTTGAAGCGTGTTAAAAGCCAAAAAAAATATTTTATTTTCTAATTTAAAATTTGTATTACATAATCTAATGTTTGAAATAAGTTTTCTCCCATGTACAGATATCCAAACAATTCGAGGGGAGTCATGCATTTCTTCACTTGTCACATATCAAATCTATCTAACAAGCTAACAAAAAGGTGCAATTCCAACAACAGTGTAATGCTAACCAAACTTCAGTGGTTAAAATTTTCAAAAATAAAATTTTTGTTTTGCTTCTTTCTTCCACGTTTTCAAACAATCATGTCTTAACATAATACGACTTGCATGATTGTAGTGAGGTATGTTGTAGAGTTTCTCGATCAACTTTGTCAAGCAAGGTAGTCAAAGTGGTCGAACGACACCACAGGAAAGTGGGCCTATAGCAACGAAAATTTGACACCTTATAGCGACGACATGTCGTCTCTATAGCTAAATTTGGTCTATAGCGACAACATGTCGTCGCTATAGAGTTAGTTCGCAAAAATTAGTTGTAATAGGCTGATATGCCGTCGGATAAAGGTCGTCGGCACAAGTTTTTCTATGGAACGACAAATCGTCCCTATAAGTGTCGTGGTTCTGATTTTATCGAATAGAAAAAAGGAAAAACATAATTTATAGCGACGACAAGTCGTCGGTATAGAGCAACCTGTACCAACGACAAATGTCGTCGCTATAGGTGTCGTCGGGACAGAGTTAAATTGTTGTAGTGTGATATACCTTCTTGAATCACAAACTTCGCAATTTGATCATGAACCGTATTCATGCCGTACATAAATATTTCACTGTCATCACCTATTTGTGTTTGATCGGATGCCGGATTTGATCTTGGCCTCGCAGTATTTATCAATATGCTTCCTCAAAGTTGAGTTCGAGTCTTTTCTCAACAAAATGCTATAAAATTTGCAATGAGCCTTTCAAGACTCTTCACTCATCTCACACAAATTCCAATTGCATCAAACTTTCAAGTTCATATTATTAGGTAGCATCCTAACAATAGTAAGCTCGCTAGTGAACTTTGACCAATGGATGATAGGAATTGAGCCATAACGAGGGAACTTTTTGTGTTTTCAAGTGATGTAATCAATCAATCCATCCAACACCTACTTATACTAACTTAAAGGGTAAATGGTTAAAAAAACAAAAAAGCACAATCACTAAAGCTTTACCCAACGAAACAACTCGTAAACTACAGGTAACGATATACCTGGTTAAGAACCAAATTTTTAAACCTCAGGCACCTGGTAAGGAGAGGAACCATGCCAGTAGGAACAAATTTGAGCTTGAGAAGGTATACCCCGTTAGGAACTAGGGGATTTTTTAGGGTAGGAACCGGGTAGGCCTAAAAGCGGGTAGGAACCGGGTAGGCCTAAAAGCAGGTAGGAACCAAAACTATTTCGAGCAGGGTATCAAGTTTTGGGCCAGAACCGATTTTTTGCCAACCTCTAGTCCTTTATGCGTGAAATAAATGATTATAGGATGGGCTATGTAGTAACAAACAACTGGATAACGATACTATGCATTAAGGTTCACAAAACAAGCCTTTGTACAAATGATAACGTGGGCTATCGCGGTAACAACACCTATAGAGACTTTAAGGTGGTTACGTTGTGGTAAGTGCTTGTAACAAACATCTTAGGTTTGAATCCAAGTTCTGCTAGTTTATTGTCTTTTATACTCTTGAAAGCGTCTTGTGCTACATGTGTTTTACCTTATTATGTTGTTTGGCAAAGTATTGTTGAGGTCTCATAAGCTTACAAATAATGTGTTCTCACGGTTCAAAAGAAAGAAAAAAGGTAAAAAGTCAAGCTTCTAGGCTAACTAACATGCATTGGCGTCGGTAGTGTAAATTTTTTGTCTGATAGTGTAAATTTTTCGTCCGGTAGTGTAAATTTATATATATATATATATATATATATATATATATATATATATATATATATATATATATATATATATATATATATATATATATATATATATATATATATATATATATATATATATATATATATATATATCGAGTTCGCCTCCCTAAAAAATTTAATTCCGCCCCACACCCCTCTATGGAAGTGTTCAAGCTCCGCCACTGCTAACATGCGCTTGTTCCATCTTACCAAGGTCATAGTACCGTGTAAAAAAAAGATATAAGAGCCTATATAAGCATAAGTTTTTTATTATTTGTGTATGATACCGTGCATGTTATTCCTTTGTGTTTAAATGAATCTTATTTGACATGATTTTCAAGAGGGATGTTACCTTTAACTCATGTGGTATCGTGTGTTAGCTTGTATTCGAAAATATTGTAAGGTTCTGAACAACAAAAGTAAGGATTATTCATGATTTAAAGGTTAATTTTTTTCTTTTCTCGTATTCTTAGATTTTTCTTTTTTTATAACTTCTTTTACTAACGAACTCACATATTTTTTACTTTATTACTGCTCTACTTCTAAGTTATCACACATGGATTGTATAGAATTTAGAATCACAATCTTTTAGTTATAAAATACATCACTTTACCATCACAATATCTTTTTATAAACATTTTCTCTTATAATTCGAGATCATTTTTTATATAAAAAATAAACCACATTTTAATAAATGTTTGCCCATTCATTACGTAACACGTAGATTCCAGCCATTAAGATGCAGTTGTATGAAAAGAATTATAACAAAAAATAAATATAATATATTAAATGAGTACTCATTGATGTAGATGCATGAATGAACTGGACATGAGAGGTACACAATGATAAATAACGAATTTTTGATGGAGAACATTTTAGAAATTAATAATTAAATATTCAATGATTAAATTGACTATTTAAGTTAAATAATTTGCGATATCAATTTATTCTTAAATTCCAAGTTTTTGGCCACTTATACTTCATGTATTTGGCACTCTTTCATTTCACGATTTAAATATTAAGTTTTAGTTCTAGAAGATTAGTCTAACAATTTATGTATCGGGTGGTGAAAGGATGAAACTGTAGTTATTTTCTGTGATAGACTTCTATAATAATATCAATGATATGTTATGCCTGTAGTTACGAGTTATGTAACACAATATTTGCGTATCCACTCTACCTCAAGCATCCCTTTTTATTCTATCAAACGCTAACAAAAATTATATCATACATCATAATCCGCTGTGACACCTTATCAACGTGTATCATTAATAAAAAAACATACATTAAACTAAAATAGTTTATTTTGCACATTTTACCTTCTCTTTATACAATCCATCTATGAGCATGCTTAGCATAACTAACCATTCTCATATCTTTGATATTGTATTTAACTTTTATGATCTTGATGATATTCCATATATGATAATTGAGCATATAATAGTGCATGATAATTTTTTTAAATTATCATTATTAAAATAAGAGGACTGTAATTATTTATAAGAATGATCATAATTCCATTAGTAGATAGTAATAAGTTAAATTTTAAAAAATTAAACTAATTAAATGATTAAATGGTCAGATAATATAATTTTGTTACTTTTATAAATAGCTATGGATGACAAGATTAAAAGTGTTGTTACTAAATAAGAAAAACATAACAATACAAATATGCCCAATTATATCTTCTTCATAAGGTAAGGTTTGATGAGAGTGAAATAAGAACTAATAGAAAAAAAAAAAGTTAGCTTCCAAATAAAACATCGACCAAAAAGGAAACTTGCATATATAAAAGAAAAACTAACATTATATATAAATTTATACAACTAAACGTGATTTAATAAATAAAGAAATATAAAACCCATATATTCGCGTAATCAATGGTACGATGAAGTGAGGTAAGAGTAGAAAGTACGATTTTAAAACACAATTAAAGCTACAGTGCATGATTCCTAAATGTAAAATTAAGGAGTCTAAACTGAAAACTGAGAAAATGAAAATAAAAAGAAAATTAATAACAAACTGAATGGTAACTAAAGTGCTCTAAGATCATATGACACATGCATCCATTGTTTACCTTTTACCATTCTGTGTCATTCAACATCATGTTACTATCCTCCTCCATCTTTCTCATTATCTTTTAACCATGGATCTATGCATAATTCACATTTCATCTATCAACCTTTTTTTAATTCTCCTAAACATTAAAGACAAAGAGAAGAGAGAAAGATAGAGAGAAGTCGGTTGTGTGGATAAGTCGTTGTGGCAGCATCACCCTAAACGAGGACACAACTAGCAAGGGCGCCAAGGGCGGGGTGATAATGCCCGCAAGGTTACTTGTTCAAATCAGATGGGAGGGGGGTACTAGACATGTATACTGCATGGCCTAATTTTCCCTCAAGCTATTAGGAGTGGAACAATGTGAAGCTTGGACTTTTAAATGAGGAGATTAAAATCCTTTGGTTGGATATAGCCAACTAGGTAGTATTAGGCACATAGGGAAGGGTTGTAATGAAAATCACATTATAATAAAAACCAAGAAAACAAATTTATAGCCCTTGATTTTTTGGATCTATGATTAAGATTGTTTGTGTGGCATGATTGTAATTAAATGGTGTTTAAAACATTTAATAAAAAAAGGTTGAAAGGGTATAATAGGCAAAACAAAAACAAATTATATGGAAACCCCTTATTAATTAATAAAATCACCCATTCTTTTTCCTCTCTCTCATTCGTAAAAAAAAAAAATTTCATTCTCTCTCACATTTTATTCAAATGAATTTTTTTAAACTTAAACACCAAATCATACTAAAATTTGGATATTAGATTAAGTAAATATAAATTAAGTAAGAACACAAACGCATATATGTAACTACGTTAAACAATAGTAACTTATTGAAATACTGTGTTATGTATATGTAATAATGGTCCATGAATATGAAAATTGTGTTATGAATGTATAACCTAATAAAACTTCAGTTCACCATCAATACAATCTTTAATCTTTTGACCATCTAAACCACATTCATTAATCTTAGTACATGTATACACTTGTTGTCATTTACGTATATGTATCAAGTACAAAACATTTTATTGAACTCAAAAATCTACAAATATATAGATGTGCTTACGTAAAAATAAACAAATACAAGTGAAATATGGTTATAATCAATACAAATACAAGTTATATATCACCACAACATAAGAAGATGATAAGTAAACAAAAATTGTTTAACTATACATAATAAGAATGTTACGTATATGTAACAATTGTGTTATGTATATGCACAGAGCGGCTTATGTATAATAGCAGTGTTACGTATATGTAACATCGATGTTACGTATACGTAACCGTAGTGTTCGTCATGTTCATTTTGTTCTTTGTGTTCAAAACTAGACATTTTGATAATTGCTCGACCCAACATCATCTTTTTGACCTGTCATGATCTTCCATGCATCATCTTTTTTGACCAATCATCAAACCTGATAACTATGTAAGTATGTAACTTGATAACTTAAAACTTGGAAAAAATACTACTAAGTTATATATATGTACCTTGGTAGGTTTTTAGATGTTCATCTTCTTTATCATGAATACCAAGAACACACACTAGTGTGTGTTTTCATAAATATAACAAATCCATGATTTCATTCGATTCTTGATGTGATTAATAACATGATGAAAACAAATTTAAAAATCACAAAAGTTATGATGTTGAAGTCGTGTATCATTAATTTGATCAAATTTTCTAAGATTACGATTATCTTCGATGCAACTTCTCAACAAAATCATACATCTTCATGGGTTATATATATGTATGCACGCTAGTGAGGTTCTCATCTTCATCATCGTACTTACATATGAACTCGTAGATACATATACGTAACCCAACAATATGTAGTCAATTTTTATCATCATCACCGAGTTCTTCAGAAGACGAATTTTGCTTATGTTACGTATACGTAACTTGCTAGGGTTTTCATCCATTCATCTTCTTCATCAAGAACACCAAGAACACACACTAGTGTGTGTTTTTATGAATACAAAAAGATCATGATTTTATCTATATCTTAATGTGATGAAAACAAATATGAAAATCACAAAACTCACGATACCTTGTCGAGTTTTTCAACAATGACAACATCTTCATCCTTTGATTCAGTTTGCTGTTGGAGATGAACACCAAAGCAAACTAGAGAAATGAAAAACGTTTGTTGTTGAGAAGGAGAAAATAATGGGATGAACTACACAATGAAGATGAAAAAGTGCAGACCTTGTTTTATATAAATGATTTCTAAAACCATATAATAAAGAGAAATAAGGAATTGAAATAAATTAGGATAATTTCCATATTTGAGAGGAGTGTAATTTACTCAAATACCCTTTTTAATGATGAAATAATAATAATAGAAGAAATTTTATGATTGGTTGAATAAGGTTTTCACAGTTTACAATTAAAAATGTGGTTTTCATTTGATCCTTTTACTAGGCACATAACAAACCATATCTCATATAAATGAACACCACTCTCTAGGTGTTTCATATGATGATGAAGCACTAAATTTATCACTAAGTGGTACCAACATCGTCATACATAAAGTGGGCGGACAAATAAGAGAACACATAACTCATGTGAAATCAATGTAATCCAACGAATCTCTACAACATTATTTATCCAAAGCACGATAATCAACATTTCTACTAGTTCACACAACAATATATTGTTTCTTTAAAATACAACTGATAAGATTGTGTTAAAGAAAAACACAATAACATATAGTTAGGTATGTAACTGGATTGAATTTTCACTAAACCATTCGATGAGAAATTCATTTATGCTCCTTCATATAAAAAATAAATGAATCATTAACATATTTAATTATTTAATATAATAAACGAACTTGAACACATGCTTTGTTCGTTCGTTTGTGTTCTTGAATGTCCATCCATGTTTATTCATTTACGTTTGTTCATTTACAATTGTTTATGTTTGTCCAATTACGTTCTTTTATTTAAATGTTAATTCAAATTTGTTTATTACTTGTTTAATTTAAAATCACTTTGATTCTTTAATTAAAACCCATTGTTTAACCTATTTGCAATAAATATCACTTTGCATTAATCAACAATATGGAATATTGATGATAATAAATTGAATCTTGTATTTGAATTTCCTTTTGAATTAACTAACCATATTTAGAATCTAATTAAAATATCTTTGTTTGCTTATGAAACACTGGATTTAAGAATGATAGTATTTTAGAGTTTAACTTGATTCATGTTTACTACTAATAGGTGTTTGTTTATGTTTATTTGTGTCTGTGCATGTTTAGTTGTAATTTACATTCATTTATATGTATTTGTTTAATATATTAACAAACTCAAACATTCTTATTTTTTATTGAACAAACATGGAGAAGAAAATCCATCTGTATAAGTGCCCGTGTGCATCCATTTGTTCGGTTAAAATAAAAACGTACGAACATGAACAAGCCTCGCTAGTGTTCATTTGGTTCTTTTGTAAGCCTACCTATATTAGACTGATAATCAATTCATCTAGCCTAATTGCCATCAGAATAAGTATGCATAGTAAAACCAGCTTATCTTCGAACAGTCAACCCATGAAAGATGGTATTGACGTACTATTAAGAATCATACTTCACATGATAATATTCAACATCCTTGACTTGCATTCATTTTCATAGTCTTTTCTTTTGGCACTTTAAGCATATCTCCTCTGATTTCTCTTCCTTTCTTAGAGATTCTTTAATCATTTAAGTCTTTGTTAGCTTTTGAGGAGTCTTTGAGGTTTCTTCGTTTCACGGGTCTAAAGAGGGAGTTAGTGCAAACCTTCTTTCAAACTTCTTGAACAAAAGAGCAATTCCCTGTTTATTTCCTTCTAAATCTAATTTAGGGATGCTAATCTTTGTTTCATTTGGCATGATGAGTGCTTTTTTGACTTTTTATGAGCTATTAGATTTTGGTTCAACTACTACACAAACCAAAGTAATCAATCCTTTGACTTATGATAAATTATCCAAATGTCTACTTCATATGAATGAAGAATGCAAAATAAACCATACATAGGCATTTCTTGAAGATCTAGTTAGCTTTTAGTGACATGACCTTCCACTCCTTGGGTAGGTTTCTTAGAAACTTTATATTCTTCTCTTCACAAAACTTAGGTATCTTGTGTTTCTTTAGGGAGTTGACAAGTACAGAGAATCTATAATAAACCATCAACATTGGTTCTAGGCTTGGCATAAAAGGTCTCATAGTCATTTAGAAATTTGGTTTGAAGATTCTTTTTTATTTTCAAACCAACTGATGAAAGCATTCCTAGCTCATCCTGAATCTTCTTTGTAGACTCGGATGAGTCTGCATCTTAAAATATATCAATGGGGATCGCCAAAATGAGCAGGGACAAAGCATTTTCAAATGTGCACACCAACTGCTCGAAAAACTTGCCTCGAGAGATTTTTTGTCTACCTTTATGGTTTTAAATGCATAGGCACTAATAGTGATGACTAAGATATGAATTCTCATATTTTGACTTTGTTAGTGATATCCTACGCAAATTCGAAGATGACACCAGGTGCAGTTCAAGTCTTTAATATCCTATGCATATTCAAGTCTTATGTTGAATTCCTTGGATAGAAAGAGCTTAAACCTTCTCAATCAATCGAAGGGATGAACAAGAATAAAAAAGGTTAGGACAAGGAGTAATGAACAATAAAAGAGGAGAAATTATACTATACCTTTTAATTTTAGGACAATTTCACATATGTTTTGTGTAAACTTGTAAAATCACATATCTTTAAAATCATGTTTAAAAAACATTATACATTAAAAAAATGCATTGACAACTTTAGAGAAATATGAAGGTTTATAAAAGGGATACATGTAACTCCTTTAATTTTATATATTTTGTCAACAAAAAGATAAAAGGCAAAAAATTGGAAATAGACTTAACGGGTGATTTTAACGCTCGTTTATTAAAAGAACGAACATATTGCAAAAATGAACATAAAGGATGTTTAGTGTAATTTTTAGTATTTACAAACAGCATAGTTTACTAATCTAATGATATAACTAAATCATTTATGCCTCTAAGCATATTCTGATAGTAAACGTGTACTTCTTAATAATAAAAAATCATAAGTTGTACTCCTACAAGATGTACCATGTGATGATTTTATCATACAAAATTCAACTTAAAAAACAAACTATTTATAATTGAACATCAGTTATGGTTCTAATATCATTTTAAAATAAGCTTTGTTTATCAAATCATCATCCTTTAAACCCTATTAATAGTTTTTTGAGTTAATTACATAAATGGTCCTTATGGTTTATTCAAAATAACAAGTTTGGGTACTAAGAGTTTTTTGTAAGTTTGGGGTTTGTATTTTTTATTTGTAACGAGTTAGAGTATTAACACTAACTGATGTTAATTTTTCTATTAAACCTAAAAGCATTTTAGTCTTTTCATCTTAAAGGGACTATTTATGTAATTTAACATATCTAAGGGACTGTTTGTGTTTTTGTGTTTACATACATATATATATATATATATATATATATATATATATATATATATATATATATATATATATATATATATATATATAACTCCCTATTTAGACTTTTGGGCCCTTCATCTTTCTGAATCGAGACCCGGCCCGGCTCGCGTCGTTCCAACAACCGGCGGAGAGCACCTCAGTATACGATCGCGTACAGTAACTGGGAGTCCTATTACACCTAAGGCCAACTTCAATTCACCAAAGCAAGGTTCATCTCGTGTAGTGATTGTGGACCCGTACAAGGATATTGAGTAGACGTTTGATGTATCAGACTCGACCCTATCTTTCGTAGCATGCATTCCCATCAGTGTCGCAACTGATTCGGTAAGCTACGTGTTATATATATATATATAAGTTGCAGAGTAGATATCACCACCACTAGTCCACCACCGCCGAACCCTACCACCACCGACCAAGGACGACCACCAGCCGCTACCACCATCACTGCCGCCTGATCATCATCTCACCACCACCACCGCTAACCCCCACCACCACCGGCGAACCCCACCACCACCGACCACCAGCCGCCACCCCCATCACGGTCGCCTGATCATCACCATCGCAACATCCACCATCGCACAGTGCACCAACAGAGGGGAAAAGTTGATTTATGGTGGTGCGGTGGTCACGCGTAGGTATTTGGTGATTCAGTGGTGTTTTAGATCTAGGTTTGGGTTCAGATCTTGTGACCATTGCTCAATTAGTGTTCAGATCTAGCTTTGGGTGCTTGTGGGTGTTGGGTGGTGGCTAGTAAGCAGGAGGGACAAGCTGCTTCTTATGACCATTGTGCACGTTGTGGGTAGATGGTGGTAATGGTGGTGTCCATGGGTGTTCGGTGGACGCTGGTAGGTAGGAGGGTTGGATGGTGACCGATGGGTAGGAGGGTTGGTGATTGAGGTGGGTAAAGGATGGTGATGGTGGCTGGTGGTGATATGGCTGACGGGGATATATGGTGGTGATGGTTGGTCGATGATGCTTATGGAGGAAGGACTATGTATTTTAGTATTATAGTAATTACACAAATGGTCCCTTGATAATAGAGAAATATAGAATTGTAGGAATAGTAAATCCAACGGTGCTTTAGTCATTTCATTTAAATTTAACGGAAAACTTAACGTCTGTTAGTCTTAATACATATTCTTGTTATAAAATTAAAAACATAATACTCTAACCCGTTACAAAAAACCTTTAGTACACAAACCTGTTACTTTGAATTAACCATAAGGACTATTTATGTAATTAACTCTAGTTTTTTTATGAATAAAATTTATTGATTTGTTTATGATTATGATTATGATTATGGTATATCATCGTTAAACTCTTAATGAACTCTTAATGTAAAACAAACCCAAATGTGAATCAAATTCAGTAATTAAATGATATGATGAAAAGGTATAAACATCTTGAAAAGGATCTTTTTACAACCGAAAATAACTGAGGAGCTTGAGCTGATAAATACTCTGCAAATCTTCAACTTATTCTCCTTCTTCACCGTTTCCCCAAAACAGAGCCCCACTGCTGATTCGACAACAAAACCCCAATTCAATTTCAGTTGCCTAACACATTATCAAATTCATTAAAGGGGTTTTTGTCATAATCAATCAAGAGTACAAGAAAACGATCCAGATCTGCAGGAACCAACAATAATTAAGGCTGCTAATGAGGTAAAGATTCCTGCTTTCTTACGTCTCTGTTGATTGAAGCAACAAGATTATAACATAATAATAATGGTGTCTGCAGATTTAATCGTTTGTTGGCATTGTGTGAATGAGATGAAAGAGGAAGCTGACGATATTGAAGAACGACAACAATGACTAGTGGGTCATTGGGTCAAAGATCATCAAGCTATGGATCTTTATTGCAACATCAACAACAGATTCAGAATGGTGGAGTGTTCTTGCAGCAAAAGCCCAATCAGTCAACACCACCGATTGCTTCAAGGAAAGCTTCCAAGATGTTTGTTAATAAGGAGAAGGAGAATATGTTTATGTGGATCTTTAAGTTTGTGCACAGGAAGAAAGTTGGAATGATGTTCTTGTGTCTTGTTTCAATTGCAGCTATGCTGTGGGTTCTTTACGTTGGCAAAGGTTTGGTTTGCATTCTCCTTAAATCGATTGATTTTTACTTCAATTTGTTTGATTTTAGCTCAATTTGATTCCATCTGTATTGATTATACTGATTTCATTCATCAATTTGCTGCATCTTGATTATTTTTGAGCTCAATATCATCTGTGGATCTTTGATTTGACTGCATTTTGTTCAATTTTACCTCCATTTGGTATCCTTTTCTTTAGCAGTTTATCAAATTTACTAATTTTTGATTGATTTCTAGCTCAATTTGGTTTGTGGGTCATTGTGTTTTGTGCTACGTTTTGTGCATTTTTAGCCCAATTAACGTTGTTGGTCGCTATCAACCCACCCACACTCCAATTTTAGCAATATTACTACATTGCGGTGGATCTTTAGCTTATCCTGATATTGGGTTTTTGTTATCTTAATGATTATTTGCTTCATTTTGTTAGATTGTAGTTGAATTTGATCAATTGAGAGTTCATGTTTGAGGGTATTTGCAGGTGAAGTTACACAAGAAGTTCACAATGTCCAAAGTTTGGATTTCAAGAACAACTCCATCACAACAATTTCGCCAACAAGCGTAGATGACGACACAGAAATAGCTACAAATTCTTCATTAGCGAATAATGAAATGAAGATCACTTTGAATGATGACAAAACAATGACAACCGTCCCACCGCCACCATCACCTGTTTATTTCACTGGATACACCCTTCCTCATGGTCATCCTTGTGAAACCTTCACATTGCCGCCACCACCTGCAGACAAAAAAAGAACAGGCCCACGTCGTAAGTTATAATAATTTCATACTGCAAGTACACTTTTGGTTTCTTTTTATTTTGAAAGTTCTAATATATTTTCTGCCTGTCAGCATGTCCGGTGTGTTACCTTCCTGTGGAAGAAGCTATTGCATTAATGCCCAAAGCCCCATCATTTTCTCCGGTCCTCAAAAATTTGACATACATTCATGAAGAAAATCTCACCAAAAGTGAGTTTGGAGGTTCAGAATTTGGTGGATATCCTTCTTTGAAGCAAAGACTTGAATCTTATGACATAAAAGAGTCAATGACTGTCCATTGCGGGTACGATTTCTCCAAAACTCTGTGATACCATTTTCTTTATAGCCTTATTGGTGGAATAATGGGCTGGTCACACTACCAGGTCAAAACAAGTAACTTGTTGAAATGGGCTGATTTGGGTTGACCAGTAACTCCTTTTGTCCAAATTGTATTATTTTATAGATAATTTATGTGTTAAATATGATTACATTGGCTTTATGATTTCAGTAATGATCTAATTGTTCTAGATAAAATACTTAAGAAGCTTTTACTTGCTAAATATACACTTTGGGCAACTATAGATCCATTTGACTGGTTTCTGTAACTCTGTTTTACTAATCATATTATTTTACCTGTTTGATGAGTTAGAGCTAAATGGGTTGATATTGCCACCTCTAGTTTTGTTGAAAGAGAGTTTGTTTATTTTCGTGAATTTTTCTTTTGTTGATGCATAACTATGCAACTAGATTTGTTAGAGGAGATAAGCCGGGGCGCAATACAAAATTTGATATTGATGATTCGGATCTTTTTGAGATGGATCAGTGTCGGGGAGTGGTGGTTGCATCAGCCATATTTGGTATCATATTAAAACACTCTGCTCAAGCTTTCCTTATTTTAAAACCTTGATTCAATTAAAATGCTGGTGTTTGGCAGGCTCTTATGATTTGATTCAACAGCCCAAAAACATCAGTGAAACCGCAAGGAAAAATGTTTGCTTTTTCATGTTTGTTGATGAAGAAACAGCTAGTTTTATAAGAAACTCAAGTGATCTTGATGATAGCAGAAGGATTGGATTATGGAGAATTGTTGTTGTCCACAACTTACCGTATACTGATCCAAGGCGCAATGGGAAGGTACAGTATTTGCATGTTTTAACCCTAACTCTTTTTGACCTGTTACCCAACCAGCCCTATCTTGGCACCTCTAGTTTTTCACAATATGGATAATGTTCCGGATGAATTTACATATTTGCAGGTTCCAAAGCTTCTTTTACATAGGCTTTTCCCAAACGCTCGTTATTCCCTATGGGTGGATGGGAAACTCGAGCTTGTTCTGGATCCTTACCAAATTCTTGAAAGGTATCATCTTTTGATGCAATATTAATATGTGCTCTGCTTATGTAAGATTTAGTTCCCGTTCAAATCTAATCTAAAAGTTTAAGCTATGCCTAGCAAAACAGTCAGGTCAGGTAATGGGTCAAACGGGTCGGGCAAAACAGACCGTTTTAGAAATGATATCAGTTTTTTTGGGTCAAAACGGATTCTGATAAGAATGGGCTTGCCTATGCTCCTTGCTCATACATCGAGAGTAACTTAGAGTTGCATTAGTATGAAAACCCGAGTAGATTTCTATTTTATGTACACGCATGCGTATCTATTACTGATGAAGTGCATTTTATAGCCTGCAAGACTTGCAACGTTTCCTTTTATGGAAGACCTTCAAAAGTACTGCAAATGTATTGCTTTCATTTAAATCACAAGATTTCTTTCTATATGAATCTGAATTGCACTTTCCAAGGGTGTTTTAGTCATTTAGCTACATTAAACTCATTTGGTTCATCTACGGGTGTGATCAAATACAAAATATGATCTCCAAACAGTAGAGGATCCATGAGTTCTTAAACCTTATATGGTGCTAAAAAAAGAAAGACGCTATTGTATAATTTCAGGTTCTTATGGAGGAAGAATGCTAGTTTTGCAATATCTAGACACTACAAGCGGTTTGATGTGTTTGTAGAAGCCGAAGCTAATAAAGCAGCTTCCAAGTATGACAATGCCTCCATCGACTTCCAGATCAACTTTTACAAAGCAGAGGGTTTAACCCCATATTCGGAGGCCAAACTTCCCATCAGAAGTGGTACATAAATACACCCTTCTATTATTTTTTCAAAAAACTTTACATTTTTACTACTTAGTTTTTATATTTACAGTTGTGATTACAACTTCAAAACAACATAAGCACATATAAACATTACATTCTACTGCTCTTTGACTACAACTAATTATTCGATTAACATTATCTAATATCATATAATCACTTTGCAAACACGCATTCAAATTTGCAGATGTTCCTGAAGGATGTGTGGTGATAAGAGAGCACATTCCTATCTCAAACCTTTTTACTTGTCTTTGGTTCAATGAAGTTGACCGGTTTACTTCAAGAGATCAGATTAGTTTCTCAACAGTGAGGGATAAGATCACAGCTAAGACGAATTGGACCATTCATATGTTTTGGGACTGCCAAAGGCGAAACTTTGTAGTTCAGGTAATAAAATTCTCTTCACCTGATACACTTTGACTTTCAGAGTCAAAATGATTTTTTCCTCAATGCGATTTTGACCTGAATTCAGTTTCAAACTTAGCATTAGATGGTTATATATTGTAGATCTTTCTCAGGATTTTATGTACTTCGAAATAATTTTGAATTTGAGGAGCACTTCTGTTGACCTCAAATGTCAACACTGTGCTAGCTGTATGATTCTCCCTTCAAAGTAATGCAACTTTCCTTCTGATAATGCTGATCCTGTTGGTTTCTCTCACTCTCTCTCAGGGATACCATCGAGATATCCTCGAGCATTGGCCGCCGCCACCACCACCAGCGTTGCCGCCACCATTGCTGCCCCTTCCCAACCCACCGGCTGTTTTTGTGCCGCCACCCTCCATTCCAATTGATGAAACACCAAACACTTCAGCTTTAGAAACATCAGTGGAACATGTTGTAAGTAATCCCACAAAGATCCCATCAGCAAGACGGCGCAGAAGATTCGGGTCAAGGCGGCACAGAAAAGTTGTCGGGACGAGCCGAAACTGAAAAGATTTGTAGATCAATGTGAAAGGCATTAGTTTTTTCATTCCCTGTTTAGAGAAATCATTTACTGGCTAGAAAAATTTATGCAAGATGAGTGTTGTTTAAACAATGGTCATGATAGTTGATCGAAGGCGTCGTATCGTCTAACTGCAGTCTTCCATGGGTCCTTGATTTGAGTGAGTCGCCTGGTTGAAGCTTTTGTTATCGAACTTCCGCTGACTTTGCTGCTGTTGTTGAGGTTGAGATTGGCTTGTTGTATATATACTTTTAACAAAGATAATGATGATAATGACAATGATTTTGATCCGGTGATTTTGGCACTTCAACATCTCATTAAGCGGGTAGTTATGACCCCTAAAATTTCTCACTAATATGGGTACTGATCATCTCCTTCAACTTCTCACTAAACGGATAGTGATCAACCCTACACCATTTCACTAAAACTGGTATTGCTCACATTTCAACTCTCTTGTAAATTCATCTCTTTAGTATGAGTGATTGTGTATGATGATACATTAAGTTCGGCAAACACTCTTCGTCATGATCTCTTGCTCTCTTACATCTTGATAATAAGATTGGATTGATATAACCACTCAATAATATGAAAAATATTACGGTTCTAAATGCATAACAAATACGTTAGAATCGTAGGGAGTGAGGTGTTTACATATCCTGAATGTGAGATACAATAAAAGTCTTCCAAGAGCCATAGCGTGTCATGGACCGTACTTTTGTTTTATTTTGTCTCTCAAAAATAGATCGGTTGAGAATGGTTTGAACCTAATTTATGGCTTTGTTATTAATCCATAATTATTGTGATGAGCAAAGCAAATCACGTGAGATTACTTTTTAACTATTGCAAAAGGTTGTGACATTTTCTTCATAACAAAATGTCTACATCAGATTTTCTTGGTTTATTGGTTATTATGGAGTGTTTGGAACGAAAAAGTGTTTAACAATATATCAAAATCTACAGCAACAGTAATGTAAGAATTAAGATAAACTTCTTTTATTTGTGTAGAAACATGACAAAACATCCTTCATTACAAAGGGGTCGGTGATGTAATTTTGATTTTCATTTGCTTTAAATCAATGCACTTGGCTTGTTATTATCGTCTTATACCAAAAAAAAAAAAAAAAAAAAGATTTTACTATTCCTACACCACTCTCAAAAGTCAAGCCCACCTTCAAACTCGACGAATCATTAAAAGGCTTTTTGAAAAGTAAGTTAGCTATGATACAAGCCTCCACTTTAGACGATGGTTTGATAAATCCTCAAAACCGTTTGAAAAATAGGGGCGTTGATGCAAACCCTAACCTTCAAACAACCATTTAAAGCGATCTCAAACAACTATTTTTGTGAACCATGTGAGATTAGATTAAGATTGTCAAAACAACATGAAAAAAGAAGAAAAATACATTTCATATATCCTTTTTTTATTTTTTATTTTTAAATACCAAGTAGAAAACCACTTATATGTAGTGAGGATTGAGTTTTATGATAAAATCATTTGAAGATAGAAAATAGAGCGATGAAGCTCTGTTTGAAGTTAAGGGATAGAGCCGCACCTGTATCGGATTGATATAAATCAATCGTAGCGTAGAATTAGAGTTAATTACAAGGGCGATCCCTGTGGTTTGTATGTATTTCAGATTTAGTGAAAAAAATTACAAAATAGGGCACGAACTATGCAAAGACGACACACTGATAGTTCTTGACGCTAACAAATATTAAGTTTCTATGTTAAGTTAATGTGAAATTACCAAAGCACCTCTAAACTTAAAAAATAATAAATATTGATTTTTAAATAAAAGCTAACTTACCCCCCCCCCTCCCCCCCACACACACCACATCTCCTTCCATCTTCATCTTTATCTTCTTCTTCCTCTTTACCACTCAGCTCCACCACCATGTAAGAAATTAAGCACCACCACCGATCATAACAACCACCATCGGTCGCTATCACCATCACTATCACAATCGTCACCTAAAACCCCGTTTTTTAGTGCCGGAAAAATGAGAACCACGATGACAATGGAACATTTTGGTTTCAGATCTGTCGATTTCATATCAAAACGACGAAATCTACATTGGTGGTGATGATGGTTTCAGATATAATCTGGTGGATTTAAGGGGGTTAAGCAAGGTTCCGGTTGGGGGGAAAAAGAGCTTAGGGTGCGATGGTGGTGATGATGGTGTGGAGAGATGAATATGATGGTGGTGTGATGGTGATGGCTGTGGCTACCGGAATGTCGTCGGAGGTGGTGGTGGTGCTACCAGAATAGACATCAGGGAGAAAGGGGTGGGTATTGTAAAATGATTTTCAAGTAATTTTATTTCTAAGATAATAGTAGACTTAACTGATCAAGTTAACCTCTATTAGTATTAGGGACTATGGATATCCAAAACACGTATATTTCAGGCTTGCATGTCTAATTTTTTTAATATGATAGACTAAACCCAAAATACTTGTACCACATAGACTTTCTATATGATCAACTCCGTAGAATTACAAATGTTAGATAAATTTGTAAGTTATAACTAATGTGGGGCTAACTCACTTGATAAAAGTTTTGCCTTTTAAAGAAGAGGTATTTAATTCAAACTCAAACAATAATATAATTTTGTGTAGTGTAGCAGTAGAGTAGATTTGTCTTTTAAAAAAAAAATTTGTAAGTTATAATTCTTAAAATAAAATCGTGCTTTTGTGACATCACGGTGGTCTTACTTCGTAAGCCTTCTGCAACAGTAAAAAAAACGTCACTCCCAACTCCCAAACCCTAGTTTTAAAATTCAATCACAGATTAATCATATGATCAACTCGCACTCTGAAATTAGCAAACGATCGTGAAAAATTGATCAAGATGCCGCAAGTGAGGATCATAGCGAAGAACTTCATGGATATGGTAGCATCATTACCTGCCATGAAGCTCGACAAGTTATACGAGAATGCCTTCATTTGCGAAGCCATTCTAAGGTCATCTCTCTAAATCATATTACCTCTGTATTGTTAATGTATTGTTGTTACTTGATCATTGCCACTGTATGTTCTGTTTTGAAGTCGAATTTCGTAATCTTGTGTGTTATGTGATCCATATTAGAGGTTCTATTGTGGATCATTCATTCATAATATCATAGACAGTACATAAATAAATTTGCAGTTGAATTGGTTAGCACTGAATAAGGCTGCATAAGTAAAGTCTGGTTATTTGCTTCTTTGGTTATTCAGATTTAATTTTTTGATAATTACCAGAGAAATTGAAAAAAAAGAAGCTAAAGTGCATCATGCTTTTAGGTTAGAGCATGTTGTAAATTTGATGAGACTTTGGATGTCATGGGTTTGTTTGTAATGATCATTGTTTGTTGCTCAGGTCTTTGCCACCATTGGCCAAGAAGTATGTTCTCCAGTTGTTGTATATAGATGTTCCTGTGACAGCCAGTTCATTGCAAGAGTGGGTTCTTGCTGATGGTGCTTCAAAGCATAGAGTTGCTATTGATAGACTCATTCAGTTGAGAGTATTTACGGAATTTGTCGATAGGTACATGTGTTTGCTTATTTTTCACTTTGACTTATTCGAAGCAGAGTTCCCTTCACATTTTTAGTTTATCTTTGATGGATAGATTAGATTCTTAGATACTCTTTGGCAGAAGCAGCATATAAGTGAAAAAAAAATGTAATAATCTAATGAATATTATATCTATGATGGGCATACCTTCTTTACTTGCAATCCCTTAAAGCTTGAAGCTTGGAAATGGTTAAACCCATTTTTGTATATTTAGACAATCCATACCTCTTATGCATTAAATCAGGCGTAATTAGCATAGCACAAAGCAGTTTTATAAGATCAACTATTCATGGAAACTTTCATCTGTATGTTCATGCATAACATTATCCGCGTGGATATTTTTGGGTTACATAATGGCATGTTTACTTACCATTTAACATCTGGTAACCTTTCAAAAGGATAAATTAAAAAGAAAGCATGTTTCACACTTTCACATGGCAAAACTAGAAAAAATAATGGGTTGAACCTTTAAGTAGCTTTCCTGTAAGTTCTTAGTGGATTTGAGTTGTTACACGATTATTAGAAAGTCTCTTCTCTATAAATTCAGTCTACTTTTTCTAATGGTCTGAATTTGGTCTGCAGGAAAAAAGAGACCACTTACTTGTTAAACCCAATGTTTCAGATGAACCTCCGGGAGCATATTATCAATGGGTAAGTTATAAATGCTCATTGATGGTTCTCATTTGCCTGTTGTGGCTTCTTGCTACTTGCTGATTCTCCATTTTTGTTACTTGTAACTGTTGATCTTGATTATGGTAATGTTGATTGTTTATGTTATTCTGAACCAAAAATTGTTGTTATGCTTACATGTAAAATCTCCAATCTTTTGTGACCTTTGAGCTGGCTTTTGTAGTGGTGTATTACCAAGAGAACCTATGGCTGCAAATGTGACAGTAAGACTCCCAAGCTTGGAGGATCTAGACATCTATGCAGCTCAACAATGGGAGGTATAAAACCTAGCCACAATTTCTTATATATCATGTTTATGTTACTTTCCTTAAGTTAAGTAGTTGATTCCTACTTCCTTAAACCTTTACCACCGAGTTTGTGAACAGTATATTCTGGTTTCTACCTTTAATCATTTTTGCAGCTCCGGTTTATTCTCATTCATGACTTGCTATTGTGGCAATCTAGTGTTTCTTGCTGCATCTTATAAACTCTGCGGAAGCTGAGGTTACAACAAAAAGCATTAGCCCTTCTATGATGAAAGTCTTCCAACGAGGCCTTTTAAGTCAAAGGTGTTTTTACAGTTTTTGCTATTCGGGAATATTGATTTTATCTTTGACACTATGGATTCTGACATATTAAGGTCGATCCACATTTCCACAGAGACAAAGAAGGTCCTAGGCTTACTGAAAGTGGTTTCCAGTTTCTGGTATGAATTAATATATAGCTGTAATGGTATATTCTCTGTATTTTAATAAATTTGATTATCATTTGTTTTCCTTACAGCTAATGGATACCAATGCACAACTCTGGTATATCATCAGAGAGTATATCAGTAATTCTGAGGTATTTATTCCTGAGACTTCCTATCATATCAGATAACTTGGTTGACCCAATTTCTCAAATAAATCAGTTGTCTTTTGGTGTTCTTCATGATTTTACCATATAATAGAAATATGTTGATGATCATCATCACTTGTCTGTTATTACCTCTCACCCATAGCTGCTCATCTCGTCATACGTGCTGCATTTCTCTGCATCAGTGGTTGTTTTTGGCGTCACAATTTTCTGTTATCTCTAAATACTACTCCCTTATAGTAGGAGTCTTTCTTGAACTTTTTATGAACAGGATAGAGGTGTGGATTCAGCAGATCTTATCTCATTTCTGCTTGAACTTAGCTTTCATGTTACAGGCGAGGTATCAGGTCTTCTACATATATAAAATATGAATTCTTTATGTTTCAACACTCTGATGAATGTTCCATATTTACTGATGAGTCCATATCTACAACTTGTGCATAGGCATATAATATGAACACTTTAGATGATATACAACGGACAACTGTTAAAGACCTTGCAGACTTAGGGCTAATTAAACTCCAGCAGGTATATGCTATGTTCTTTCTACCATATTTTGTACGCATTATGACTCCTCTTGAGTATCTTTATTCTTTTGTTTCTCTAGGGAAGGAAAGATAGTTGGTTCATTCCTACTAAACTGGCTACGAACCTCTCTATTAGCCTGTCAGATGCATCATCAAGGAAACAGGTAATTTACCCCAAAACTTATACAATCTGATAAACTCATTCTGAGAACTATTAAATACCTAGACCATACACACGTGAAGCAGTATCAATCTGTTTCTCAAAAGTCATAATAGGAGTCGTCTTTTTTTGTTTTTAGTCACTTTTCTAGCTGCAATTAGTGATAATTTTTGTGACTTAATGTAATGGGCTGAGGGGCTTATCTTGTAAGTGTTAGGTATCACAATCAGAGTAGGTTTCAGTGGAAGCAAACAAACACACACAATCACACAATAGAAAAAAAAATAGACACGAGAGAATTATAGTGGTTCGGTCTAGGTGACCTACGTCCACTCTGCAACTAGGGTTGATGTGTGTTTTGATATATATAAATATTTTAATAATGGATTTTACACAATTAAGCTTTATATTTATAAAAATGATTTTCACCTTATGACTAACTACACACACAATAGGCAAGTGTACCTATCTGATAATAGTATAGCTTTTGGTAAGAATCAAGTATCGATCCATGGACACGAGAGCTCCTGATACTAAGCCTTTGTCATTATCTAGCCGATAAAAGATGATTTGTGAATAATATGATTAACTAATTGAGCTAACAATTTAACTAATTTAAGAAAGTAGACGAAGGTGAAGATAATCAATTTAGAGAAAGATATCACTTAGACTTCGAATCCGCTTAGCAAAACAATGACAAAATACATGAACCTATGGTGAGATCATCCTCTACACATGAAACATGGATGTAAACTAGACTCCTGTCAAGGTTATCTAATTATATAACTCGTTGGAAAGCTAAAACGATAAAACATAATAGCCACCTAAAGTTATGCCATGAAGACCCAATGATATAATTAAGCCAAAGTTGAAGATGGTTAGGACTCCCGTCAAGGATACCAAACCCATAAATATTTGGAAAGTTAACACGATAAACACATGGTAACCACCTCAATTCGCATAATGTAACAATAGCTATGTAAATCTTTCAATTTATGAATGTCCTAACACGAATATATGAATCATAAATATACGCATTATATATGGTTACAAATACACAATGTTAGGAGATATCATAACAAACACAATGGTTTTCAGAAACATAAGTATTTGGATGCACACTTGTTCAACTTGACTAAATAATCAACCATCATTTACCATTCCTAGTCAAATGCCATAAACCACACACTAATGTATGCATTTCATGAATAGTTGTTCTAAAACACAAAGTTTTCCAACAATATGTGATTATAGCATCCACAAAATTCATCATTTCATTAATTTCAACAAGCATACACAATCATTGAAGAACATTCATAACCTTGTAATAAGCATTGACCTAATCATCACCAAAAGTTACATGTAAAATGTCAAAGTAAGCTAAGTTTCATCTAATCTAAGTGATAAAGAGTGTTCAGCCCATGAGGCTTACAAAAACCACAACCAAGCTCGTAACAATGGAAGAAAACATGATAGATCTAGAGAATTTCAAACCAAAGATGAGTAGAGGTGGGTTGTGTGGAGTTGAATCTTCCTTTGAAATGCTTGATCTTTAACCTAGCTTGAACTCTTGAAAGAACTCCTTCAAAGTTACCACAAGAATGGAGAAAAACTAGGGTTTCTACTCCAAAATTCGTCTCTCCCAAAATGAAGAAGAAGAAGGGCTTAAAAGGGGCATGATGCGTGTTATGGCCATGACAGAATCAGTCATGACCATAATGCGCAGGAAAAAGGAGCCTGATGCATGTTATGGTCCTGACACAATCAGTCATGACCATAACAGCCTTTAAACTTCCAAAATCTTCATGCATTTCTTGTCTTTTTCTTTTGAAATCATCAAGCAACCATCCAAAACTACAAAATCCAAATTAATCATAATTAAGTATAGATAAAGATGAATTTGTAACAAAAAAAACACTTAAGATGGGTAAAGATATGCATTATTAACATGTATATTTATTCACATATCAAGGGTTTATATTATTATTATGCTCAAAGAATACAATTACATAATGGGTCTATTTATAATGCTAGATTAGGGTTAGTAATTAAGGCAATAACTTAGGCTCCAAGATTTAACTAAATAACCCTAATTGCCTTAGGGCCGGCTGCCCTTGTTTCTGTCAGCAGCAAAACAGGCCCAAACCAAGCCCGGTTCAGCCCAAAGCCTTCACAACCTAACAATCTCCCACTTGAAGGCTTTGCAAAAGTCTACAAATGTCGTCCAAGTAACCCGGATCCAGTAACTCCAGTATTCTTCATGCCCAAAGTCTTACAAGCTTCAATACTCATCAGCTAAGACTTCATCATAACCCTTAGTTGCACCCCTTTCATCAAGTACATGAGGGAACAGTTGAAGCTCCCCCAAGCTCCAACCCATTCTTTATCTCAACTGGTATGCACGATCCACCAGCTCCAACACTCTCCTCATTCAGCAAGACATCCATAGGAGAGAATTTAACAATCGGAGTAGCGGTCTTCAAAACCCAACGTTGTTTTATGACTGTATCCGAAACACGCCTGTGCTCCCACTGTCACCAAACCCCTGACCTGGTTTAGACCTCCAATCCCACTCAGCTTGAATCACCTTGGCACCAGGCTTCAGTCTTGCAAATTGAACCCTCTTTTGCCCATTTGACTCAGCGAACCCAACTTTGCATTGAGGAACGCTCATATTTTCTCAGCAGGTACTTCCACCATGTATAATGATCCCCGTTTGTTTCCACAAGCAATAACTAGATTTCCTTTTGTTACTTTCCATTTACCTCCACCAAACTTTACTTCTTGTCCCTGTTCATCCAGTTGACTAACAGAGATAAGATTTCTCTTCAAAGCTGGAATCACCTTAACATTCTTCAAGTTCTAGTAGGTTCCCAATGGAGTTAACAGATTAATATCACCTATGCCTGTAACATCAAGAATATTACCATTTGCTATTCGTACCTTCCTAAAGTTGCCAACTTTTAGATTCACCAACGTCTCCCCGTTGTGCATGGCGTGAAACAAAGATCCATAATCCATAACCCAAGAGTCCACACTGTTTTCAGCCTCGAGTAGTAACGTGTCATCATTACATTCATTCTCAGCAGAAGTGTTTACCTCACCAGAGTTTCCCTGCTTACGCTTTGGACATTTACTCTTAACATGCCCAATCTCATCGCAACTCCAGCACTTCATAGTTTTTCGAGCTCTAGACGAACTCCTCCCTCGACTCCCCATGCTTATGTTATTTTCCCTTCCCATGCCAACATATAACAAACCAGAAGATGATCCACCTCTAGTGCTTTTCCGGCGAGTTTCCTCACCTAGCACAATGTTTCGGACCCCGTCAAATGTTAACCCATCAGTCCCCACAGAACTAGTAATAGCCGTTACAGTTCTAGACCAACTATCTGGCAAAGAAGATAGTAATACTACATCTTGAGTCTCATCATCAAACTTCATGCCCACAGAAGCTAATCTGGACATGATCGAGTTGAGATCATTAATATGCTCCAAAACTGAAGTTCCCTCGTTCATTCGGGTCCTGAATAACTCCCTCATCAAGAACACCATATTAGCAGCAGACGGCTTTTCATACATATTTGATAGAGCCGTCATTATACCACGAGCCGTGGTTTCGTGCATAACGTTAAATGCAACGCTCCTCGTCAAAGCCAATGTAATAGCCCCTCTAGCCTTCTTGTCCTTTGAGTTCCAAACTGCTTCTTCAGCTTTCTTCATTCTAGCCGGCTTTTCTTCCAATACTACTTCCAAGTCTTTTTCACCAAGCAATGCTTCTATTTGCATCTTCCACCAAGCAAAGTCTGTCCCGTTCCATTCGAACTCTCCCGTCTTCAGCCATTGCAAACGAGAAACGAATACAATCACGAAACAGAAATTGAAGTTGATGAACATTGTGAGAAAAGATTAACCTTTGAAGAAGAAAAAAAAAAACCAAAGAACCAAAGCAAACCGAAGCCAAGCACACCTCCAAGAAAACCCTAAAACCCGAAGATACCTGAACCGGCAACTTCACCCACAGAACCGAATGTAACCATCGATTTCAAGGAGTTCAAAACCGAAACCCTAAACGCAAAACACTCAAAAAAGACAAGTCGAAAAAACAGCCCTGTTATCTTCCTGGATGGCGGTGACCCTAGGGTTTGATCAAACCCTAATTGCGAACTCCAGAGAAACAGATCCGAACAACAGCCCCAGATTTCGAACCAGCAGCAAAAGATAAAACCACAGCCCTCTCGAACAGCCTTCTACAATTTCAGTGTGTAAACCCGGTGTGTTTCCGAACCTCGGCTCTGATACCATTTGTTAGGTATCACAATCGGTGCAGGTTCCAACGGAAGCAAACAAACACACACAATAAAAAAAAATAGACACGAGAGAATTATAGTGGTTCGGTCTAGGTGGCCTACGTCCACTCTGCAACTAGGGTTTATATTATTATTGTGCTCAAAGAATACAATTAAATCAATGGGTCTATATATAATGCTAGATTAGGGTTAGTAATTAAGGCAATAACTTAGGCTCCAAGATTTAACTAAATAACCCTAATTGCTTTAGGGCCGGCTGCCCTTGTTTCTGTCAGCAGCAAAACAGGCCCGAACCAAGCCCGGGTCGGCCCAAAGCCTTCACAACCCAACAGTAAGTTGCTGTGGGATTTGTTAATTGTTTTCCACATTAAGTTCTAGTATTTTCAGCTTTCACAATACCTCTTGAATAGTTTTGATTTTGTATGATTATCTATTCCCAAAGATATCTCATTCAACACTAACAATAAGTAAAATTTCATTTACGACTTGTTTTGGACAGAGTCTATTCCATGAAGACTTATTTATCCAGACAACACTTGTTTTGTAAAGTTTAACAAAGTTGAGGTAGTCTGATATAACACTCATTACTGCTTTTTAGAGAAGGGAAATCAAATGCAATCTGAAGATCTCTTTTTAGTCTTGAACAAAGAAATATCAAAGATTTAGCTCTTTTTTCATGTGATTTGAATATTTGATCTTGGTTTGTAGGCCTGCTAACTATTTCAGTTCATCTAATGTATTCAAGGAAAAACATGGAAAATTTACATGATGTCTTTCTTTTCAATCTTTTCATTTCATGTTACACACTTTGTCCAACCAGGCAACCATGTCATGAAGAAATCTTGAAGCTAATGAATAGACACTAACCTTTGTTACATCCTATTGAGAGTTATGGTGATTAAACAAAACATAACTGAAGTAAATCAGAAAAAATACAAAATTTGTATGGAAAATTTCTCAAATATGGATAAAAATATGATACCAGAGATGGTTAAAAATTGAACACAGACATGGCTGTTCACTAATGCCAATATACAATTACACTATGAATCCCTTTACAAAAAAAGGCTATTAAGCAACTTCTGAAAGGCCCTGAAACAGCCCAATGACAAGCTGCAGAAAAGGGTTAGGGCAGCCGGCCCTAACCTAATCTGCCTCAACTTATTTATGTTAAGTTTTTATTGTCTTTTATTATAAATACCCACATATGTACTTGTAATCTTTGAGTCTTGAAAGTAATAAAAAGAAACCTGGTTCGTAGCACGGGACGTAGGTCAATTCTTGACCGAACCACGTTAAATCGCTGTGTTCTTTACTGCTTTGATTATATATTCTGTGCTCTGTGTTTGTGTGTGTGTTCCTTTCTGCCGAGAAACAGCAACAACACTGCTGCTGTCTTTCTGCTGCTGCCGCCGCAAACCTGCAATCAGCAAGGCTGGATTGCCATCGACAACCACCAGCAGCCGCCATTACAGCCGCCGCCAAGAAGGTTTTGCTGCTGCCAAGAACAGGCTATTGCCCTGTTCTTTCTGTGCGCCACGTGCTGCTGTTGTTTGGGCCTGTTTCTGATCAAAGAACAGCCACAAAACAGATTTTGTTTTCTGGGTATTCTGTCAGTTTGATTAGTTCAAGTTATTGGTTGTTGGGTTCAATTATTTCCGCTTGTTAATTTCTGTTCATTATTGCTATCATTATCTCATCACTCGTTTTAGAAATCAAATAGAAATACGACAAGTTCTTAAGGCTAGAGCCGTAGTATTGTATTGATTTCCGTGCCCTATCCTAATCGGGGTCAGCCGCGTACACGTAATACCTAATCGACAACCACCAGCAGCCGCCATTACAGCCGCCGCAAAGAGGTTTTGCTGCTGCAAGAACAGGCTATTGCCCTGTTCTTTCTGTGCGCCACTGCTGCTGTTGTTTGGGCTCTGTTTCTGATCAAAGAATATCATTATCTCATCACTCGTTTAGAAATCAATTAGAAAATACCGACAAGTCTTAAGGCCCGAGCCGTAGTATTGTTTGAATTATTGACAATTAATCAATTATATAACATATATTCAGTTTTGAGCAATTCTGATAATTAATACAATCTTAATACTATCACCCAAGTTTTTGCAATATAATCGCCATTTGACATTTTGACCTGTTTGGGTAGCTCTGCTATCATTTTGTTTCTGTAAGTACATATTGTGATGTTTCCTAAATCATCACTACACATTGTTACTGCATCTAGGTGCTTCTAGGGTTGTACAATACTACAATGTCAAACCTGGTGTAATTACATATTACAGTTGGACAAATGTGACTAGCAATGAGCAACCATCGAGCATTTGTGGGCTGTGTTTTGAGTATGCATATTACTGGACAATAAGCTTAAATTATTTTTCAGATCACTAAACTAACATATCCCTGACATCAAGTATAAACTTTTTGAATGATTCATCATTCATCTTATAATGTTCTTTAAAGTATTAATGGGCAGTTAGCAGTAGTATCTAGTAGTCTTTCCTCTCTCTCTCTCTCTCTCTCTCTCTCTCTCTCTCTCTGTGTGTGCGAGCTCTAAGTTTCACTTTCATGCAGGGTAGAATATCAACTTCCTAACCTTATTGTTGGATCCATTACAAAAGAGAACCTGTACAAAGCCTTTTCAAATGGCATTACAGCAGAACAGGCAAGTATTATATATATAAATGCATGCATGCGTGTGTGCTTTTATATATCTTTTGCCCTTTCCTTTTTATATATTTCGCAGGATAATATATGGCACCAATAACACAAATATGATCTTCCTCTTTATTCTGCACAACTCTTGTTGCTTCTTTTATGCTTTACAATACTGTCAATTACTGAAAAAACAATCATGGGTCTTCGCATCAATGAACCACACGAATTACCTGCTTTGTATGCTAAACTGTATGATAAGATTTACATCATCTGTTTATGTTTCCATGTGGTTATTATCTAAACTACAATCGGAGCAAAAATTGCAAGATTTTTCCAAGCAGAAGATGACAACCCAAAAGAAGCAAACTTGCTTGAAAGAGTGATCTTTCTGTATGAGTAATCTTTCTTCATTACGGATATGCAGATAGTTTCATTTCTTCAGCAGAATGCTCATCCTCGTGTTGCAGAAAGAGTGCCATCTGTTCCAGAAAATGTCACGGATCAGGTCCCCCATCTCCTCTATTCTAATACTATAGGATGTTCCAAATTGGAAATTACTTTGTGGTTTTCTGTGTTACCTTTTTACTCATTTGTCGCAATTACAAGATGCTGACAACATTAATGTTTGTGGGTTCTAGTAGACAACACGTGTTCATCAAACTATAAGTCTATAATGCCTAACCACATTTGGACCAATATCTGGATGGAGTGCAAGTATCTAACCATTAACTAAAAGTCTAAATACCATTCATTAGTAACAGAATGCAAGATTCTGGTGAACCCAAGACCATACCATTGCTAATCAGTAACGATGACCGTTGGTTAAGTAGGAAACCTTTAATACTTCTGCTAAAATTGTAAGCAATGCAACTATATGAAACTTCCGAACTATTGTGGTACAAAAGGAATATTACTAATTTCCAATAATCCAAGCTTAAGCCCCTTTCCAGCTATAAACATCCTCCTCAAGTGCTATTGATTGATGTTTAGTCGTTTACTAATTGTAAATTTATTATTTATTACAGATTAGGCTGTGGGAATCTGATCTAAACAGGGTCGAGATGACACCTGCTCATTTCTTTGATGATTTCCCATCAAGGGTAAGAAATACTACTGGAAACTTGTATAATATGATATATACCCAACCAAAAAAAAAACTAATATCAAATATACCCATTTAAAAACCTTAAAATCTCATATTTACGTGTTTCATTGAACACAGTTTATGATATGATCATTATTCGTGCTCTTTCTTCACACACTCCGAACTTTAATATGATAATGCAATTTTTTAGAGAAGGAAATATACATGTCATAAATTTGAAAAGGGGTATATTTGATATTATAAAATTTTGTTCATATGATTATGTAAAGTTTTTAGACAGATATATGAACTTATCCCTAAAAAAAACACTAATATTTTTGTTAAATCCTTGGTTAATAATTCCCAATTTGCCTGAGTATTGTAGGACGTGTTTGAAGCAGCTTGCGATTTTGCAAGAGAGTACAGCAGTTTGCTGTGGGAAGACTCGACAAAGATGCGTCTTATAGTGAAATCTGAAATTTATGGACACATGAAAGATTTTCTCAGCCATCAAATAACTGCATTCAACCGTTGGTTTTTGGCGGTAACCACAGCGATCTTTGGAGTTTTAAATGACAAACTCAATTCATTGTTATCACTTGTAACTTTAATGAGATCCAGTTTTTTAAAACTAGTAAAATATAAATTGTTAATTCTTTTTAATTTGTCTCTTTTTAGTCATGCAACTACAAAGATTTTGAATACACTAACTGGTGGTTAAATTATAAAGTCATGATAGCTTCTGTAATGTTGTAAATAAAGGTGATAATTTTACTCTTATTTTCTAAAATCATGGTACCAACCTTGCAGCCCCAACTGTTTGGGAACCGGGTGAACTTCTACCCCCGAAAGGAGGCTGACATGGCGTACTGGCGGGTGAACTTCTACCAAAAGGAGGCCGACACGACCTACTCGTGGGTCAACCTGGGTCTCTTATGTATTGTTGAACGCATATTCAATTACTAATAACAATGAGTACCGGTTATAACCGGTTATGTTTTATCTTTAAAATGATTAAAGGGGTAAAATCAAAATATTAGTTCAATTTGTGTCGCGTCAAAAGTCAATCGAATTGTAGTTCCTGAACATACATTATAAGTACGCTTAAATTGTTTCTGTTAGGCTTAGATACAACTAAGCTCCTGAACTCACAATTGTTTATGTATAAGCCCCTCGACTTATCAATAACTAGCGTTACACTTAAATTGTTTCTGTTAGGCCAATTTCACCCCTTGTAATCTCATAACTTCCTATCAAAACTTGCTCATGATAACAAGTACGCTTAAATTGTTTCTGTTAGGCTTAGATACAACTAAGCTCCTAAACTCACAATGTGTTTATGTATAAGCCCCTCGACTTATCAATAACTAGCCGTTACGCTTAAATTGTTTCTGTTAGGCCAATTTCACCCCTTGTAATCTCATAACTTCCTATCAAAACTTGCTCATGATAACCGAATCACGATCAGATACTATAGTAACTGGATTACCATTCAAGATATAGTTGTGCTAGTGAAGCAGCTGTATAGGGATGGGCCAAGGGAATAAAATGCCCATACTTGCTGAGCCGATTAATTATCACCCAAACAATATCTTTGCCTTGTACCTTAGGTAAACCAGATATAAAATCCATTGAAGTATCAGTAAAGATGGATTTAGGAACTGAAATGGGAGTGAGTAAACCAGGATTTGCAATGGTCTCATATTTTGCTCTTTGACAAATAAAACATTCCTTGATGAACCGGTACGTCTAAACCCCATGCCCTCAACAAACTTGGGTCGGGTTCATCTAAACAACAATCAACAACAAACCATTACATTTCTAAAAACCTATACTGACTAGAAAAATCTCGAGTCTTCTTTATTTGACGAATAGGGTAGATATGTAAATTAGTAAGGTTGGAGGAGTTAATATGGTTACATCAAATGCAAATCATAGGTGTCAAAATTCGAGTCAGGAATAACAAGAGGCAGGTTGTTTGTATACATGAACAATCTCTTCAGATTCTCTCTTGTTATTGTTGCTTTCTTTATAGTTAACATATACCCATAGCTCACTCGAGTAAACTCTCTTTAGGCTGACTCAACAAAATGGGCATGATTGAGATCTTGTACGCCTGCCATAACGTAATTATGTCGCGTGAAGAAAAACTTATGTTTTCGTGATGATAATGAAAACTAACTTATTCAATGAAAATAGCACATGAACTCATGAAGGAATAAAGATTTAAGGTTACTTTGCCAGGAAAATCATAATGGAAGTTATTTATAAAATAACACAACAGTTATGCTCCTCTATATTGTTGTGGGTTCAATTGCACTCGACCTTTTTCAGCCTATACTAAAAAGTATTTGGGAGACCCGAACTTGCATTAACCAGTGTACAAAAATTCTTTAGTAGCCGGTTCGAGATGGTTAGTTTTCTAAAAAAATAGATAAAAGAACAAGAAGAAAATAACTCAGATTCTTGCTACAATTTTCTCATTAACTTTTTAAATGCAAGTACATAGTATAAATTAATGAAGAATGAAACAACTAATACCTACTATGCAGGGAACATGAAGCACTAACAATAAAAAACATGGACAAACTTTCTACCCATTATCCTAAATAAACAATAAATAAAACTTAAAAAGACAAATCTTATAAAAATTATAGAACATGGGTTGCAAGCACTCGTTTTTGGCCCTACGAATCGGTTCGGGTCGTATTAGAAATTATACTTCTTATAGATTATTGGCATGTTGAATATTGGCTTCAAGAACTTTGAGCGAATCCTTGAAAGATCTTCTAACTGATCCCACATACATCTCTATTTGTGTATGTATTTATTCACAAAACAAAGTTTACGCAAATTCACAAACCATCTACTGATTTGCAAATTCCTGATGACTTTCTCTTTTTAGAACGAGTGGGAGTAGGGTGGTATTAATAGTAACTTCTCTTCTTTGTGTTCTTAAGATGAGAGGACCGGAGAGGTGAGCCAATGTAAAGCTGACACGTGAACAAGAAGCCGGTGGAGTTTTGAAGCCTTTTAAAGATTTGTTTTTATTAAGAATGCCAATAAAATATTCACTTACATTTCATAGCATCATAATTTAGAAAAAAACAATTTCATTCCTTAAATATAGGAGTTCATCGTATATTTCTATTTTATTAAATATATTTATAAATGAACGTGAATAGAGTAAAAAAAAATAATATTAAAAAAAAGAATAAATAAATAAATATTAATTAATTGGAATAGGAATAAATATAAGATGAAGATGGAGAAATGAATAGTGAATCATCCCATCCCCTCGTCTTTAGCTTTCTTTGTACTTTAAAAAAAAAATATAATTTCAATGTATTTTTACAAAACCTATAAAGTATTACATATATCTAAACTAAATTTAAATTTTTATATATCCTTACCTAATATTATTTCACTAAATACTAACTTTACTCTCTAAAATATACCGTTTATCAGGTCTATGATAACATCTTCAATAATCATCACAAAAAGTTTGGAATTCTTTGATGCTCATAAAAGATCTTCATTCGGTGCTTAAGTATTCTCCCATCTCCTCTATTATTGTTGCTCCTTCGAAAACTACTACTCCAAACGCTTCAGTTCTTTATCCTTTTATGTGTGCTACTGTATTCTTCATGTGCTCATTAGGTCGATCTTCTTTATGTTTGTTACTTAAACTCAAGTTTAACAGTTCTCCATCAACTATTGATTTTAAATTTTCATGGAAAAAAGTATATCTTAACTGTTGATTACTTAAAAATATAGAAATAATTTTTCCGATGTACCTATTTTCAGGTTTTATTTCTCATGTTCAGTTATTAGTAGTTTATTGTAATGGGTTGACGTTTTTTCTTTCCGCTTAACTATCCATAAAATTGAGTATTACTTGCTTCGTTTTTTATTGTGAAAGTTCATACTTTTGATTCATTATTTATTATAAAGTAAACTTCACTTTTGCTCCTTGTGGTTTGGTCCAAATAACGTTTTCTTCCAAACGTTTCAAAATTACGATTTTACTTCTAGTGGTTTGCAATCCGTCTCGGTTAAACTCCAACCCATTAACACCGTTAATTTTTTCCATATTATAAGGGTATTTTTATCATTTTACTAATAAGGACTAAAAGTGTATTTTATTCATATTTAGTAAAATGACATGCACCGGCCACTGGCACCACCAACACCAGCACTGCCACCACAACACCACCAATCCCAACTGCCAACACCACCACTACCGCCATTGTCGCCATTACTGCCACAAACCACCGCCTCCAACACCACCACCACTGCCATGTTGATTACAACAGCATTGCCACCCAAAATCACAACCATTGCTAACAAAACCATCACCAATCGTCACCACCCAAAATCACAACCATCACCATCACACCGCCCAAATCATAACCAACAGCACCACCACCTTCATCATCGGTTACCACCACCATCATTAGTGTCATAGATCCAAATTGGTCTTCCTTCGATCTGCTCCCATAGATTTGAACTCTTCTAGGTTCGAGAACACCCCCAAACTATTCTTCCTTCGATCTGCTCCCATAGATCTGTAGAAGAGACGGTGTCGTGGTGATGATGTTGATTTAGGGTTCAATTGATAGTGGTGGTGCAGTGGTGGTGGTTTAGGGTTTGTCTTTAGGGCTGATTTACAGCTCAGGTGATGACGATGACGATGACGATGACGATGGCGACTGATGAATCCGGTGGTGGAACTTGCGGTGTTGCTGTGGGGTGGCGCCAGTGGTGGATGTTACGGTGGTATAGGTGGTGTCGTGTGGATCGAGGCACAAAGGCGAAGCGGGTTGGGTGGTAGTGGCGGTGGTGCAGGGATGAGGTCAGGGTGGTGGCTGTGTTGTGGTGGTGGTGGTGACTGACGGTAGTTCAAGGGGTGATGGTGGTGGTGGCTGTGTGGTGGTGGGTGGTTTCTAGTGTTTTTTTGGGAGAGAGAATCAGAGAGAGATTGTGTGATATATATATATATATATATATATATTATATATATATATATATATATATATATTATATATATATATTCAGCACCTGTTAGCAAAATGTTTAAAATACACTTATAATTAACAGATTTATTTAATAGTGTTAGTAAGTTGGAGTAAATTGAAACGAATTACAACTACTAGGAGTAAAATCGTAATTTGAAACGTTTGGAGGAAAACTATTATTTAAACCAAACCACTGGAGCAAAAGTAAAATTTACTTTTTATTATATGATTTATTATTAGATTACTTAGAAAACAACAACACAAGCATCTTAACAAATGTAAATAAAAGTAAAAAATAAGTAAAAGATAGGTAAAATGAAAGCTTAAAGTTTATAAAAAGTTTTAAGGGTAAAATGGTCATATTACGATTAAATATATAAAATGGATATATATATATTTTAACTATTTTAAAGGGAAATATAATAGTTAAAATATTATTTGGATATATATGATATTTATCAAGTTTGCGGGGATATATATAAATTCATCCTTAAAAAAGTATCTAATAATTCATTTTATCTCATCCCCATCTTATATTTTTAAAGAAATCAAACGCATCCCTCGTTCTTCCACTCATCTTTCATATCTATTGTTTGTATTTTACTGTAGGTGGTGAGAAAAAAAATAATAATTAATTGATAAAAGGATAAATAAGTATTATTTAATTAAATAGAGATAAATATGTGGAATAAGATTTGGAAGAGTTTTACAAAATGAGAGATAAATTTAAAAAATGGTGTTTTTTAGTTGAATTATATGGTTGAGGATGGATTATGAATGTTCTAAAGCAATAAGACTTATACATAGATGCAATCAACTGTTGCAAAACACTATACATCGACATGATCTTTAAATAGATTGATAATAACACTTTTGGTTTAATATCTTTAATTTGGCTTTTTTAATTATTACTTTCAGACTTTTATCAATTAAAACATAGAAATTACTCCTGTTAAAAATTTTCAGTTATATAAGAGGAAATTTGATCTTTTTGTCTGAGATACAGGTATTAATATAGATAGTACACATTTTAAAACATAATGTAATTAAAAAAAATTAAAAATTAAAATAATAACTATAAAAATTAAAGTAGTCCCGCACCCTTTAAATTAAAGAAAAAAGAAAGAAATTAGTGAAAAAAAAGAGAGAAAGAAAAAGATATAATATAATTTTGTGTGCTAAACTCCATAGAAAAAAAAATAATTAAATATTTTACGTGTATTCGAGTTGAAATGAAGAAAAAAGAAAGTTACAATTGTACTATTATACCCTTATGTATCGAAGATCATAGCTAAGTTTAAAAGATAAAATAGTATATGATACGTTAAGTGCCACTTCAATCACTTTCGGGTGAGGCAAGAGGCGATGGCTTTCGAACGTATTGTACACTAAGTGAACTTGTTCTTAATTCAGAGACCAAACTAACATTAAATCATTATTTGCTTACTTAACGGGGCAACTCATATCGATCAACAAGCCCACGTTCTACACTAGATAAGAGATGTTGATTGTACACTTTCTTACAATTTCACAATAGATAAGTTGGATTCTACTGTTTTTAGCTAGTTAGCTTAGTTTTAAACTTGAATTGACCATCAATCGATACTCAGCTTAACATTTATATCTAATGTTCTACTTTTTTTGTTTTTCTTGAATGTGTATTTTTCTACTATTTTATTCAATTTTAAACTAGCTTTATGAGTTTTTATTCATCAATTTTAGTGTATGTCTATGCCATCATCAAACTTAGCTAGAAAATATGACACGGTTGACCCAACAAACTAAACCTACTTTACTTGCAACTTTTGTGGAAAACAAAGTATGGCATGTAGTCTAAATCAACACTTAAGTAGAAGGTTTAAAATGTCCTAGCATGCCTTAAGTGTCTTGTGCATGCTCGTGAGGAGATAAAAGACTGTAGAAAATGAGAGGGTGGGGGAGGGGTGAATAGGTTTTCATAAACTTTTCTTTGATTAAAATCTTGTGTTTGAAATAAACTCTTGTTAATCAACCAACACAAACAACAATACAGTATATGGAATTTAGAGAATTTATGACAAGAAAACACAAAACCGATTTATAGATGTTTAAGTGGATGTTAACTAATCTACTTTACGTCCTCTCCTCGATCTTCAATCAAAAGTTTGCTCCACTAGAATGTCTCTTGAAACAAAAGAGATCACCGGTACACCAACATCTTACTTAAACAAAAATAGGATTGCTAATTGGATATGAATTAAAATTCTTTTAATTGTGTCAATTTGTGTTTACAATTCTTTAAGATTTAAGATGGTGCACATAACTTTTAATTCCATTTTTATGTTTTCATATGTTTTACAGTATCCAATGATATTAATTGACTGAATCTATATAAACATATTTATTGATGGTGGAATCACAAAACATATTTATCATTTTGGGACAAAGAAGATACAAAGATTCAAATTAGGATCCATTCATACAACTCACTTCCATCTTCCATCTTTTAGACCGTATCCCAGCTTTTATTACATCTAATAAACTGGATCAACAAAATGTGTAAATCATTTGAAAGTACAATAAACAAGAAAAACAAAAACTACAGGCAGTACAAAAACCACTTTATACTGCAGTCATAACTAATGCCAATTGTTATTGTACCTTTGTATTCTTCTCATTTGATGAACCAGCAACACTCCTAAACTGCCTCAAAATCTCTGTAAATGTCACTATCCCCACCAGACCATAATCCTCTTTAACGACCCACGCATAGCTAACGCGATGAGCAATCATCTGAACCATGACAGCCATCAATGTATTCCACGGGTTGCAGACAATAGCCTCTGACCGCCTCCCAGGATAACTCCGCCCCATGCCACCATTCTTCCCCGCCCCAAACTCCTCATCTGAGCTTGACGAAGACGAAGAAGCGTTATAATAATCACCCATCAACTCCAACATCCCACTCAAGTTTCTCTCTTGCAGCCTCATTTTAACCAAGTGGACTAAATCCTCAGGCGGCCCAATGTAGTCAAGATAGCCCATGAGCTCTCCGGCTGATAGGGTGGTGATTGCAGCAGTGATGGTTTCATCACAGCACGAGAGCGCAAAAGGGGAGATTTCACCTATCAAGGTGTCGTCTTGGTTAACAACTGCTACAGAGGTTTGGATTTGAATGTGAGCGAGTGATCAAGGGCAGTGCAGACGATGCAGGGTCGTCATAGTGGACTGTTAGTGTTTGTGTAGTGATTATGTTTAGTGATTGGATTGTGAGTGTGTGCGTCGGAGAGAAGACACCAATTGAGTTTAGGATGAAACGAATAACGTCCTCTCGAGTCAACCAACAGTATTCTTTTCCATTATGCAGTACAGTGGAAGAAGGATTGTTAATCAAGATTTGTTTCCTTTGATTACATGTTGTGGTGGTTTGTATTGGTATAACCAAGTTATGTGCCCCTTCAAGTATGCAATCTATCGCCTCTAACAAGCTGGTAAAAACACAGAAAAACGAAAAATCAATCACTCATGATATGCATAACACAAACACAAGAAGACGACGAACAGATTCATTTATGGTAAAACTTCCTAAATTTTAGCTATCCGTTTCATTCATTTCATCCATAGGATTCAATTTTATACGATACTTCGATTTCCGACAACATCTCTGCATCAAATTTCAATCAAAACAATCCAAATTACAAATCAATCAGATTCCGATGAAGCGGATTCGAATCAAAACCCTAATTAATCACATCAGAGACAAAATCAAACCTCGAATTGGCCTCCAGATGCTTAATTTGTCCTTTCACTTTGGGAATCAGATCTACAACACTCGTTTGAAGAGCTTCAAACGGACGAAACAGATTCTCCTCTCTACAAACATGAACAATCACATCAACCATACAGATCTTCCCAACGCACCGGCAAGGAACGACGTCGTCACCGGCGACCGTACGATCGGAATGGCGGCAGCTCCAGACGCTGACGTTGAGGTCGCCGGACTTCTTCAGCGCGGCGACGGCGTCGGTGACGGTGGCGGTGGCCGGCAGCGACGTGAGGGGCTGTTTTCCGACGCATAAATCTGAAACTTGTGTCGCAAGAAATTTACGTGCCATGCAAGTAACGGTAATGGTAACGTTAACTAGAGGGTGAAGGAGATGATAAAGGGGCGAGTTTTTATGTGGTGGAATTCAATGTGTGGTATTTATAGGTACGGGGTGGATTGAAGATATTGGGTTGTTTACAGAAACGGTCCTTCAAGTTTCTTGTATGGACTTTGTTTGATACTTCTCATATGTCATGTCGTAGTTAGCGCAAGTTGTACCCGTGGGTTTACCCGCATGTTTGCAGCTGTGATGTTAGAGAATGAAAGCTGATGTTTATAACAAATTACCATAGGTAATCATGTACATATAGTTAAAGGTAGAAGATGCTTTTATTATTGAGGTGTGATTATTGTTTAAATCCGAAGAAAATTAAAAAATAGTAATGATATCATAGGCATGGATACAAGTTAGGCATTCATGCATGAAAGCCTTAAATGAGGCTGGAGGTAATAATAATGATTAAAATAGTAACAAAGAATGATGTTATTAAGTCAAATTGAAGTTTAATTATTTAAACTGTTACGTATTGACTGATAATAATTCTTACTATTATCATTAAGGTGCGATTATCATTCAGATATAAAGAAAACTAAAAATAATAGTAATAAAAGGTGTGATTATTTATAATTTCTGCAAAAATCTGTAGTATGCAAAGTTTTATAAGTAATTGTTTTCAATATAATTCAAACATAAAGTTGATGGAGATGATTACTATGCAATATAATTTTATTTTATATGATTTGTTTTGTTAGTTCAAGCTCTAAAATTTCAAATTTGGTTTTATTAAGAAATGAATTACATCCTTTGAAGCTGTCAATATATATAGTTAATGCCATAATGGCTTGACACATAGTTACCGTATTATTAATAAACGCCTATAAAGTCTAGATTAGTATGTCTTTACGTCATGTTGATTGTACGTTCAAGTCTTTGTGTATATATTATGATATATTTATTAGTGTGACTTTTTTGTAAGAAAAAGATGTTTGGTTGGCATAGCATATTCATTGTGTTGTGAAATTTGATTTTGAATTTTGATATAATGAATTAAAACTTAAAGATTTTTGGAGATATAATATAACAATAAGGGGAGAACATGCCAAATCCTAAAAGTCTGATGGTCGTTCTGTAATATGACAATTTGTCTAAATGAAAGTTGAAAAGTCAAAAAGCATACGGGGTTTATTACTAATGATCACGCGGGTTTTGACCAATTTAACCAATTAATTAACTTTTTATTATTACTAATTCTTTTAACTTCTAACAACCCGAGCCGGGTACACGATGTTTTTGTAACAAAACTATGATTCACATTTTGAAACATTTCCAAAATAAACCAGACCACACTAGTTTAGTTTTTTAATCAATTTGTGAAACCGTCTTACGTAGAACCGAAGGTTACGTTACCTAAAAACCGACAAATATTTCAGAAACACTTACATTATTTATTTTGATTTTCGAGGTTTTCTATCTAGGAACTAGAGCTTTCAACAAAGTTCGTAATAAAATTAGGAATATTCATTTGTTTAGGATAACTAGGTTAGAATTAGGGTGTGATTATTTGTCATTTTAATTTGTTAGTTGATTATGCCAAGAAATGATGATTCTTTGATCACATATCATGTTGAATCATTCACTGAAAAATAACCCACTATTAAGCCACACGGTATAGTGTCCCAGGATTGTCCCCGGCCGTAGGTGGGAACACAACGTCCCTGGACCCGGGGAGAAAATATATCTCCTGACCCGGTGAATTTTCATTGGGTTTCACTGCCCGTTTTCTCTTATTTTTTGGGTTAGATAAGGGATCAGGAAAAAACTAGGACGACCATAACAAAACGAAAAAAAAAAACAGGGGAAAGAAAAACTGATATGACAACCCAGGGAACCGGAAAAGCTTCGGCGACTCCCACCCCTCTAAGGGCACATGGGGCCAATAATAATCATACTTAAGGAGTTAAGGACACTAGTTCGATTAGTTTTTTTTTTTTATCATTTACATTATTACTTGAAAACAAAGCAAAATGATGTTTTACTATATGAGTTCAATACAATTATCATGAAATTACAAAAATAACTGAGGGCTAAAGAATTTGATGTGACTTGGTTCGACTATCACCTTGCTCACACAGCTACATACAAAACATCATATAGATGTGATATTATTGATTATGATGCTTCTAGCAAGAAACCTCTTGATTTCCATTTTATGAAGGGTAATACATCGAGGCGTTTAGCTTGACGCATATTTAGACATGATGTATAACGCGGCTTATGATGTTTAGGCGTGCACTAAAACATTCAAACACGCTTTGCAACATTTGTGCATGCCTAGATGTCTAGACGCACTCCAAAACATCAAGACACTTGCCACATGTATGCATGCCATATGACGATCAAATACAGTCAACTGCATTTGTGTACGTCCAATGAACATATAATTATGTGTCAAGGTATGCCCCCAACAATTCCAATACGTTTGCTAATTAATGTATCAAAAATTAGCTCATAACATCGATCTTCTAACTAACCATACATTTAGGCACGTCCCATAAACCTTAGGCTGCATTCTAGGGTACCTCCGACGAACAACCTTCAAATGTGGCATAATATACTTAAAGATTCAGCACGCTTAATTTGTCATACACCCCTATTCCAAAGTCCAAACAAGCCATTATTTTGATATCTTGATAGTGTTGAATTTTAGTAGCAGAACTACAACATAGCCATTATTTTAATCTCTCGATGTCCTGACCGATGAATACAAGTTAAAAAAAAGGAAAAAAAAAAAAAAGGTCCTACCGGGAGTCGAACCCAGGTCGCTGGATTCAAAGTCCAGAGTGCTAACCACTACACCATAGAACCAACTTGTGATATTGCCTTGTTTTCTATCTAATAAAGATAACATTATAATAATAAACATGACAACGACACAACAAGCAAGAACGGAAGTAATTAAATAAAATAGAATTAATTTTATAAACAAACTAAAAATGCTTCTTTGTATAATACTATGTTTTTTCAATAATAATCAACTTTTTCTTCTGTAATATGCATACTGATTTCTTTGTATAATACTATGTTTGTTCAATAATAATCAACTTTTTCTTCTGTAATATGCATACTGATTTCTGAGTATTATTTCGACCTCGGCTGATCATAAACCTTTAATCTATATATGGTTTGGAAAAACAGTTTAACAGATTGGTTTATGGTTTGAAACTCGAAAAGGTCTATATAAATGTGTAAGTTGATTATACTTATTTAATTTTTTTTAAATTTATGCTAACCAAGCAATCTTAGACAAAAGTACAGGGAAGGTATATTACGAAAGTAGTCTAGTATCCCAAAAAGAAATAACTTAAACATATCAATATAACACTTAAGATAAGGGTCGTTTGATAACCCGCCAGCCAACTAAAATCTTCACTAAGAGGCGAGTAACTTCGTCGGTTTTTTCTTCTTCCTATGACCCTCTAAAAGTATAGTTGGTACTTGGTAGAGAAGATGAGTTAGAGGTTAGTTGGTAACCTTATGAAGTTGAGAGTTTCTTAAAAGACCACAAGACTCAACCAAAAAGTCAATAATGATCATAAATTAAATTATAGTTATTAATAGTTGATTTCGTATAAAAATGTTTAGTTTATTTTTATTATTTCAATTTTGTTATCCCTGTAACTAGTTAAGTGTTTGTTAATTTATTTTGTAGAACATGTTTAATTTTCTTTAAAAAGATTTCACAAAAAAGATTGTATGCTCTAGGGTGTTAGGATGGTCTTAGTGTGTTCATGGGTGTTTTTATGCCTTGGGATGAATATTTTCTTTTATATTATACTACAATAGGCTGCATTAAAATGCGTCAAAATCAATCTCAAGAAGTGCCCATTTTATATTTTGGAAGTAACAATTTTATATATATTCATATTGTTAATTGTATATTTGTAATTATAGAGAACTAATGAAAAAAACTAAAAAGTTTCAGTACTTGAACAAATCTTGTCAATGTCAATAATTTAAAACCTTTTGTTGTGTTCGAGTTTATGCATTTGACATAATTTTTTGTTCGTATCGGATTTGACCCCGTCAGCCCACGAGCATAACCCATTTAACAACCCTAAAGTTGGTTATCAGGATGGACACATATCTTTATTAGTCTTTCATAACCAATGCACTTATCAAACTTCTGATGCCCACTCATGACTAGGAAATACCTTAAGAAGTGGCCATTTTTACATAGTGTAATGACTTAAAAAAGTATCTATATTTAGCAACATCTATTAATGTTGTATCTATATATAGTCCAAAACACAACCAAAAGTCTTGAGACCATCCAATGATCCTATTTTTGTGTGTATTGTTTGAATATAAAACACACATTTGATTGATGTGAGTTGTCGTTTGATAACTAACAACACGAAAGAACGAAAGCAAGATGTTGGGAGTGTTCAAGAACGGAATCGTGAGGGCGCCAAAAGAGCTAAACAGCCCTAACCCGAACCAATCGAACAATCAAGCCCCACTTCAAGCCTTCTTCTCAGCTCATGAAAACAATGCTTCCTCAATCTCTTTGGGAAATGATGCTTCATTAGCCTTTGCTCATTCTTCTCAAACCCCTTTAGCCACACAAAGGTAATATATAGGATTCATCTCTATCTACATACACATAGACGCATGCATGCATACATATTATATATACGTAAAATTTATGGGTGCGAGCGAGAATTGAAGCTCCTTCATGATGACATAATTTTATTTGTAAAAGAGACCGACTTCTTGTTGATCGATTACCTCTTTAGCCTTATACAAAAGATTTGTAGCATGTTTTCAATCAATAAAGTTCTCTTTATTTTATTTTGTAGGTTGTTTTCTAGTGTGGATGACGTGTATTGCATATTCTTGGGTAGTTTGAACAATTTATACGCTCTTAACAAGCAGTATGGGTTAGCCAAAGGAACAAACGAGTCCATGTTTGTGATCCAAGCCTACAAGACCCTTCGAGACCGAGGCCCATACCCGGCCCATTCGGTCCTCAAGGACCTTGATGGTAGTTTTGGTTTTGTGGTGTTTGACTCCAAGGCCAAAACTGCCTTTATTTCACTTGTAAGTTCTTATTACTAGAAAATGAATATGTAAATCGTAAATCCAAAAGGATATTTTTGACATTTATTTTAACAGAGTAATGATGGAAGAGTAACACTTTTCTGGGGGATAGCTGCTGATGGCTCCGTTATACTTTCTGATAATTTGGAGGTTATAAAGTCTAGCTGCTCCAAGTCTTTTGCTCCCTTCCCAACCGGTACGTGAGGGCACTTTTTCTTCTCTTAGTTTATGAGTAAAACTTTTGTATTATGAGGGATCTCACAATTTATTATGGAAGAAATAGGATGATGATCATGTCGGGTTGACGGGTTAATTAAACACGTATATATGATTAGCCAACCCAAAAAACATGATTATTTCAGGGTAGTGCTTCAAGTCCTTGAAAAATTAGTGACATTAGCATGATAACATGATATTTTACTAACCATGAAAATGGATGGAATGTAGGTTGCTTGTACCATACAGGAGGAGAGTTGATCAACTTTGAGCATCCAAAGAACAAAATGAAAGCAATCACAAGGGTTGACAGTGAAGGTGCAATGTGTGGAGCCACCTTCAAAGTTGATCTCTTTGCAAAGACCAAAAGCATGCCAAGGGTTGGAAGTCATGCTAATTGGGCTTGGAGCCAAGAGGCTTGAACCAATTTTGACTTTTTCTTAAATCATAAGTCAATGATTTTCATTGACTTCAACTGCATTTGAAATGTCATCTTCTGCTATCATAATACATCATCAAGAGTTTGTCAGTTTATCACTACATTTTTCTCATTTGTTTTTGCTTTTCTTTATACTTCAATAATCTCTCCTTCTTTTGTATTGGTTGACTTTTTGGGACTTGCATATTTGACTTTGACCAGAGTCACTTGGATTGGATTGGAATGTTCAACCATCTATTGATGGCTAAATCAAAATTTATTGTTCTCTTACATAACCTGATTAAAGAAAGAATTCTTGTCAAATGGTTAGACGATGGAAAACATGATTAAACTCCACAAACAAGCAAATTTTGGCAGAATTGTATATCGATATTCATTATTCAAAATTTGTATACGCCGTACCTAGTGCTTAACTTAACTCCCGCTTTACGCATGTTCCGGAGAGCGCCAAGATCACTTCACCATCTGATGTATGCAGTCTTACACTACCATTTGTGCAGGAGGATGTTTCCTACGGCTTGAACTAATGACCTCAAGGTCACAAAACAACCACCGGTAATTTCTCCATGACTGATTAAAAACAACTATCTCATTGTTGGAATCCACGACACCAAAAAATGCATACTAAAACCATAAATCTTTTGAGGCTACCACCTCGAGCATTTTCGTAGGGTGTGGGTGATTACCTCTCATGAATTCACCACACCAACTCAATTGATAATTTCTCCGAGCCCAATATGTACAATCAATACTGCCGAGCATTCTCATAAATCTATACCTTGATTCATGTGTCAGCATAAAAAGTTTTAATGTCGTTGGCTGTCTATTTACACAAATATACACGCCTGTAATTTTCAATAACGTCGACACAAAATAGGGTTAAGAGATTCTCGTCAAACTCTTTCAGATGTCTTTAGATACTCGTCATACGAGCTAGGAATTGTTCCTAAAGCCAATTGGCGTATTGCCGATGTACACTTCTATAATGTGATGAAAGACAGATTACCGCTAGCATCACAAATTCACAAGATACCCTAAAATAAGAATATTGCCTTTCCATACCATCCATAATCCATAAAATAACTCTACACGTTCAATACCTTTCCGTGAACATAACATGACCAAAGACAACCTACGTTGAAATAATCATCCATAAGACATTTGTTTGCATGCACACAATCCCTATCTATATGTTCTCCTTTGTGAATGTTCCATAAAACCAACAGGTATGATTTACTATTTAAGCCATAATCCCTGCAGCGTTGTCTGTAACATCAAATGAGCTACTATCGTCTGAAACCCAGAGCCTATCATCTTACCACTCCACTTACCCTAAGCCTTCACATCCTTATGCAGTTGACATCCAATCTGAGCATGACCGCACGCCCCTGGTTCAACCATGACAGACAAGTTCAACCCCTAACGGTTCAACCAATGGACACCAAACCATTGAAGATACAGGTTCCTGGTTAACGGTTCAATTTTCAAAAACATGATTTTAACAGACCAGTTAAACAGTCCAACCGTTGCACACCAAACTAGTGGACTTCAAATTTCATCTTGTCATCTATACAATATATTTTTACCCACTTTTAGTGGTATAAATGAATGCCAATCTAATCATAAATTTATAACGGAACCACATATCAAAATAAATTATAATTATTTATATTAAGAACAAATATATCATAAACAAAATGAATAATAGAATCAACTCTCAGAACCATCGTTTTGAAAACAATACAATCAGTGTCCAGCAAACACAACTAAAACCATTTCTGTAAACAATCAAACACCACAAGAAAGGTATACAGTCATTCACACAACCAGGACACAAAATCTTATTCCATAAGAAATCAGGTGGCGGCAATGGCGGTGACAGGTTGGCCAGCTGGTGCAGTCAAAGCTTCAGTGGCGGCATCATCTTTAGAAGATGTGGTAGCTGTTGCTGCATCCTTTGTGTCTTTAGAAACCTTGGTGGGAGGTGGCGGTGGAGGAAGCATGTGTGCTGGCGGGGTTTGCTTCAGTTTCACCAGGATCTGTCGCAGCCTGGAGAGATCAGTTGGTTTTCCGGGCTTGGGTCCCTGAATGACTGCAATTGATGGTTTCTTGTCGTTATCCTTCTTGCCTCGTTTCTCGATGTTAGGGACCTCACGAGGAACCAGCTCAGCTATTGCTTTCCAGTACTGTATGTCTGCTTCTTTGTGGAACTTCTCTTGCTTCGCTACATACAACTGTTTCAAAACAAGAACATGATTTTGAAGCATAAATGATAGAGTAATTGAGAATTATATCACAAAGATGTGAGTTAAATGGTGCTAAATGGGTTGTATTTGCAGATTGGCAGATTGAACTCCACACAAACCCGAATACGAGTACACGACCCAAGCCCGAATGTCATGATAGGCACATCAGCCCAAAAATCATGATAGACACGTCAACAAGAAAATCATGTTAGACATCAACCCAAACACAACACAAGTATTCGCGGGTTGACACGAGCACAAACCCTTTAACCCGATGGAATGTTTACATTTCTTTTGCATATTAGACTCTTTAAATTACAAAGTTACAACCAATATATCAATGTGTATAAAACTATCACGTTTAACTATAAACCCTGAAGCTCATTTCTATTTTATCTTCTAAGGAAACGAATCATTGAGTGATTAGACCTTTCAAAGTTTTAGAATGATCTGAAAAAACATGAATATAGGTTTTGCTGAACTTTTTATCACACTAGTTGTTCACTTTTAGTTAAGAGTACACATGCATGGCAGCTCTTAGAGGTGTCGAATCCAACCCATTTAGCTAAATATGGGTCGTTTTGGGTTGTATTTTATAACCAGGGGTCAAATGGTTAAACTATGAAAACTTAGCTTATAGGAATGGGTTAAAACTCAAAAGTCGCCCCTTAATGGCTCTTGGGTGCTGCACTGCTGCCAACAGCAACTAGGGTTATTTCTATTTTGTAACACATAAAAACGAAAAAGTTTTGACACGTTGGCTTAATCTGACTTGCCCAGTTTGGAATTGAACCCTATTTGACATTTTATCACATCCTTTTATTCTGAATACCTTTTCTCCTTCTCTATTGGTGAGCTTGTTAGTATCAATGTTCTGGAGTCTTTTCTCATGGAAAGCTCGTTTGTACACTTCACCTTCTTCCATGATCTGATTTCGTAATTCCTTCTCCTTGTTTTCCTTCTCCTCCAAGCGGATTGCATTTTGCCTGAGCAAGAAAGACAAAATTACATTCTAAAATACTTTTCTTGCTTAGCAAGTTTTTGCAAACTTCTTGTGCCGAAGAAGTTCAAGAAAACCATTTACGGTATTCCTACAGTTCATAACAAACCTATCATTTCAAATTATATGATGTAGAAACAAGATGGGAACATGGGTTGCATTTACATGAATTTAAGAGAAATGAATATATAACCACCAGATTTGGAATGAAGAAAAAATGGCTTAAATAAGATAAATAAAAATCCAAGGACCTAACTTCTAAAACCCAAGCCACCTTATGACTATGGTACTACCTCTGCTAAGGCTAAAATTAGGGGTGACAACCATGTCGAGTTGGCGGGTTGAATCATTCAACCAGAACACAACCAATAATTTAATTCATGACAGACATCAACCCAAACCTGGACATGCTTATAAGCAGGCAACCCAAACAAGACCTCTTTAAGCCATTCATATAAAGCAGTCAAACAGGATGTTATCAAGTTGTAAACAGGTTGACGGCTCAATATGTTTAATTGATGGGTTAAATAAGTCAACCGCACACAAACTGATTATTCATCAAGTTAGATATGACACCCCAAAGGCAGATTATTTTTGTGTCATGCTAGAACTTGTCACCCCTAGTTAAACCAACTTCTGATTGACAGCAAAAGAATTGGAAGTGCCAAGTATTAGCAAAAGCCAGAAGGTAAACACCTGTTGGTTGAATTATCAAACTGGTCCATACATAGATACCATAAGGTAACATTTTTTAAGTCTTGAATGATACAATTACTAGCACATTTTTGTTAAGAGAAACATCAAGCCTAATGACCAGTAATTTGTCCTGCTAGTTGGCCTGCTTCACTGTTAGATATGACGGGTCAGATACCAAAGTATTAGTACATGCCTGATATATATGATCTTAACTCAAATTTTCTAGTGTTGTATACCAATTCGCAACTCTCTTTCTCATGATAAGTTTAGCGTAGTCCTAATTTGTGGATGTCAATTCAGCATTCCAATCATAAGATGATAAAGATCAAACGATATGTTAACCTCTATCCCAGCACACCTCTAAGTATTCAACAAACTAAAAAAACTAGAGTTTGCAACAATATTAAACGAATAAACATATGATAGCAACATCTAAAAGCTTTTTTAAAAAATCCACCAAAAAATTCCTTAATATGGTGGTTGAACATTAATATATCTATTAACTACTTAAATCACCAAACTTCTAGTGATCTAGTGCTATGAAATATCTAGATTAACAATACTTGGAGAGTTGGAGTGAAGATCATATGGATCTTGAATTCTTAAATAATAATTATCATCATCAACATCCTCACTATAGCAATATAACCCCCTAGGATTCTGATAAGAACCAAGAATCAACCAAGTAGTCGGATTGATTAAAACTGGAAAGATAGGCCCTATTCGAGATGGGCAAGTTCTCCAAATACAAAGTGAAACGATACTTCTGATAATCTAACTCTGATAATTAAAAAGACAGACAAACAATTAACCTAATTTGCTCTATTTAACACAAAGAAAAGAAGAAAACTGCTGGATAACTGCCCACTAAGGCACTACAAGCCTACTGCTTTTGACCAGGTGACTGCTGGGTAAATTCATTGGATCTGGATGGGCTGGATCCAACCCAAAACCACCGGGTTTGTATCAATACTTCCCACCCGGAAAAGTGACTTGTCCTCAAGTCGAAAAGAAAGAAATTGGCTGGCTAATCTTCTGCCGTTTTAGATCAGCTTGTACATCTTCATTCTTGGGCAACAACACTCTAATAACTCCATAAGCTTTTGCTTGTTCAGTCATCTTTATAGCTAGGTCCGAGAACTTCACTGGAGCCTCGGTACTAAGTGACTTGTAGTTGATGCTGTTTAATAAGTCTTCTGCCTGTTTAGCGTTGAACTCATGGATCCCAACATCATATCTAGCACAAACCTGTCATCTTCACATCTAAACAAGCTTTTTTCTTCTGTTCTGGTTGATTTTATGGAATGCCCTTCATTCCATAAAAAATCTACCAATGGAATCACGTTTTCATCACCGACTACTAGCCAATGATGTCCCTGATCTACAACTCCATCATCAAGCGAACATTGGGCGTCATCGTTAATGGAATCAACAGGTATGAAGGGCGTTTCTGGGTAGCACCTCTTCATTACTTCGTTGCCTTCCTTTTGTTCAATGCTCATATTGCTGGAAAGAACTAGTAGTTCTAAAGATGTGGTTGCGTTGTCCTTAACCGGAACTGTCAATGGACCTGGTGGTTCATCCCGTGTTTCCTTGATTACATTTGTTCGCTTTTCTTGCCAAGCCTCCTTGATCGCCGCAATATCCTTCTTCAGGGCTACCAGAGAGTCTAACCGGGCTGCAATTGCTACTAATTGAGCAACGATAGAACCTGAATAACCTGTCTCCCGGATCATTTGCTCTTCGTTTCCCGGCAATGGAACCAAATGATAAGAACCAGAATCAACCAAGTAGTCGGATTGATTAAAACTGGAAAGATAGGCCCTATTCGAGATGGGCAAGGTCTCCAAATACAAATTGAAACGATACTTCTGATAATCTAACTCTGATAATTAAAAAGACAGACAAACAATTAACCTAATCTGCTCTATTTAACACAAAGAAAAATAGAAAACTGCTGGATAACTGCCCACTAAGGCACTACAAGCCTACTGCTTTTGACCAGGTGACTGCTGGGTAAATTCATTGGATCTGGATGGGCTGGATCCGACCCAAAACCACCGGGTTTGTATCAGATTCCTTCAAAATCTCATCCCAATTCTTTAAACCAAATCAACAGATCGAATGAAGGTTAATGACTAAACATTAAAAGTTTAAAACACAAAAGCCACTCATTCTAAGAGCAAAAAACCTACAAATTGAAGATCCTCTCATACACTTGTCATGGAGAACTAGATACAAACAATCATCTATCAATCCATCTATTACAACGAAATCGACTATTCACATCAAACCACCATAAGATGATAGCTTATAATCGACAATCCAGAACAACACTCCATGGATCTACTCTTTCTTACAATTCACATCCCAAATCCAATCCTAACACCTCATGAAATAAACCAGTGTCAAACTGTCAATCAATCATTAAATTTCTCTTCTAGCATCTATACAAGAGCGCTGATCTACAAAATCGACAAGATCCATAAACAGCAATCTAAGATCAGTACGAAAATGCACAAGATCAAGCGCAGAGAGCCAGAGAGAACCTCACCGGCGCCATTCACGAAGAGCAAAGCCTTCATCTCGCATCATCTCACTGGGAGGCGGAAGCAGCGGTCCATCAGATGTAAACAAAACTCCATCATCATCATCTCCAACACCGTATCCATTGCCATTGCCGTTGAAGATCGGAACAGAGGAAACGTCGAAGGTGTTGGGATCGGGATCGGATGCGTGATGAGGAAGGTGTTGTTGGGCGGTGGCGTAGGAGTCGTTGCCGTCGAAGTCGAAGTCGAAGTCGCCGGAAGGTGGAATTGTGGAGTCGTTGCCGTTAACGGTGAATGAGTCGAACGACATTGTTGTCGATTGGATTGTGTGTGGGTATGATGATTGATGAGTGTTCGTTGTGGGAATTCGGGTTGTAACGGTGCTCTCCGTTTATATATTCATCTCTCTGTTCGTTCCTCTTGAGTTCGATGTAAATTATCATTTGTATTTCTAACGATTTTTCATTTAACCGTTGTATTTCTGTTGTTTTAAAATTATCATTTGTCCTCTAACCTTTTAATTTATCTCCATTTGAGTCTTCGTTATTTTATTTTTAGCTCCATTTAAGTTCAAATGACTAACACTATTAGTTTTTCTGTTAAAATATTACTAAAAATACTAAACTACCCCTAATAAATATAAAAAAAAAGTTGCACCAATCCAACAACATCATTTTTTTCATTCACCAACACACTCTCATTCTCTCTCCCCCTCTCCCTCTCCACCACCATCTGCACATCACCACAACCACAATCCATTAACATCTTCTTCATTCACCACCACCACCAGCCACCCTTCCTCCAGTTGCATCGCCACCACCGCCAGCCACCCCTCCTCCCGTCGCATCGCCACCACCGGCCACCCCTCCTCCAGTCACAACACCGCCACCTGCAACTCCTCCCCCCGTCGCATTGCCACCACCTGCAACCCCACCACCCGCTCCTCTGGCTTCTCCCTTTGTGCCTATGCCCGTGTCATCTCCAACTCCGGCAGCTGCACCTTCTCCTTTGACTTTAAGTCCGTCGGCGCCGCCCACCGGAGCTCCTACTCCGGTGGTCTCTACCGATCTTTCTCCGGCACCATCGGCTACAGATGTGGTACGTACACTCACTTATAGATATGGTTCGCCGAAGATGAGGTTTGGCCGGAATGTTCCCGGCGATACACATGTACGTTCTTTTCCAGCGACGACGTTTGCTCCGTGATGTGTGTGCGTTGGAATGAGATTTTAAGTGTTTAAACGTTAAATATTACGTATGATTATTCGTTTATATGCATGTGATTGAGTTGAATAGGTTGACTATGAGTTGGAAGTGATTTTGTAGGAAAAACAAAGAATTTGGAAGCTTACATGATAAAACAAGTCATTGGAGGGGTCAAGAAACGAAGTTTCAAAGTGCAGCAGAAAGGCTTCCACCGTAGCCTACTGTAGCCACCGTAGGCTACGCCAGCTCAAGTAAAAAATCAGCAGAATACACCCCACCGTAGGCTACGCTGGCTGGCGTAGCCTACGCCAGGACCCTTTTCAAAAAACCCTTAAATACGCGTTTTATTTAGGTTTTACCCACCACTTGATTCCATTCGACCTAGAACGTTTAGACGAATTTTTGGCGTTCTGAGATCAATTTTTCACCATTCCAACTCTCAAAAACAAGATTCAATCATCCAGAATGCAAATCAACAACGGTTTTGAAGATCATTCAAGAACGATGAGCGGCTAATCTTCTCGTGATCGACTTCGGGTATTAGGTTTTGTGTGATTAGGTTTTTGTTTTTGTTTAACTTTGTTGGATTAAACTTTAGAACCTGTTAAGTTCTTTTATGAGTTTAACTTGTGTTTTGATTATTTAAACAACGACGTTGGTAAACTTTTATTTGAATATCATTTAATCTTCCGGAAATTATATGATTGCAAGTTTTGGTTTCTAATTGAATTGGCATTGTGTATCAAGACCCATTAAGTCCTGATTATCGATATCACTTAAACATCGCACGTATAGAGTCCCTATTAAGGATTTTCCAGGAAGTTAAACTAAACAATTGCTGAAAACCAAACCTAGAACCGAAGTGGATTACTTTCTCTTATAATCGTTTTCTTAATCAAGTTTGATTCTTTCCAAGTTGTTTTCTTAGTTTATTTATTAATTATTCCAAAATCCAATTTTCACAGCCAGAGGTAATAGTTAAGTAAGTTGTTAATTTAATTAATCATTATTTGCTAAATCAAAGTACAATACACCGACCACTAATTCCACGATGATCGACAACCCTACTTACCCTAACTAGTTTAAGGTGAATAGGAACACATATTTAACATCTTATTTGATTGATACTTCGACATCGATCACTCCGCCGGAGAAGGATTATCAGGATCTTGTGTACGCTGCCGTAGGGGAAATCGCAAGGATGAAGATGAAGATGACGATGATGATGAAGATGAAGATGAACGACGCGACCCCCCTTCACCACCATCGCTCCCCCCATCACCACCACCGTGTACGTTCTTTTCCGGCGACGCCATTTGGGTTAATTTGATGGGTATGTAGGTGGATTTGGAGAGTTATGCAGTGGGTAATAAAGGTACTGATTTGGGGATTTCGGATGGGACGTGGAGATTGCAGTATACCTCTGCTTTTGATGTTCTTGTTCTTCTTGATTCGTCCTCCTAGCTTCCATTTTTTCAGGTGTTTGTTGTGTGAATGAGCTTAATTTCTTGATTATTGACTGTATTTAGTGAAGAGAGAGAGAGAGAAGATAGAAGGGTGGGATGGGATGAGGGTATTTTATTTAAGAGTAAATTACCAATTGCATCCCTGAAATTACAAGGGTATTTTTGTCATTTTATAAAAATTAACGGAAAAATCTAATGACTTTAGTGTGTTGGACTCAAATGGAAATAAAAATAAAACGTTAGGGGGCGGATGGCAATTTTGAAACTACAGGGATGCAAGTGATTAAAATGGGCCAATATCAGGGATGCAAATGGTAATTTACTCTTTGAAAAATGTTAAAATTAAAAAAAAAATTAGTTTTCTTTTGAACGGCAAATGTGCAACCATGTTTCGGAGAATAGATGTTATCTTAATAAAATAAATTAAATTTTAATAATTCAAACTATTGATTATTAGCTAGTATTAATTCCAACTAACAATTTAGTTAATATTAGTCTTAACTTTTGATTTTGGTACAAATACAGTCTCTGTCGAACTGTTTAGTTAACTCTATTTGTTTTTGGGACGTGACACGTGATGTAGCATATGACACAACATATTACATGATTAAAATAAAACATATAAATATATCACTCAATTATTATGTCTCTTTGTCTCCAAGTTACTCAATCAACGACAAAAGTGTTACGTTGAATAACTTCAGAAAATGTTCTTTTATAAAAAAGAATTTTGTAATATATTTATATTTTTAATTATAACTATATTATACGTCACGACACGAGTCACGTCATAAAAACTAATAGAGTTAACGAACTATTAGACTGTTGTTAGTATCAAAATCAAAAATTAAGATTGATACCTGTCAAATTGTTAGTTGAGATTAATAATAACCAATAGCAAATAATTTAAATTATTAAAATATAATTTCTAAAATATTGTGAAATTAGTAAAGCCAAAATAAACCAGTGGGTCCCCTACGTGCGTTGGGTCAAGGATCTATTTCATCGTTTGAGCATTATGCATTGATAAAATATTTCTTTAATGTGGCCTAACAGTTCTGCTTTGACATTGTTATGTTACAAAAGAAAATTATTATCGTAATCGTCTATTACAATATATGGAGCGCTTGGTCTTTTAAGATGGTTTAAAAACTATGTTACAAAAGGTTGTTATATGTAACAGATCTGTCTTTAAAAATTATTCTTGTTTTTTCTATCATGTTGTCAGTCTGGATATCTTACCTTATTTTTATCGCTCATCTCTTTATCTGCATAGTATTATTTTGATGAATAATATTGTTTATGTTGTATAGTAAGAGTGTGACACTTTTGATGTACCAGGCGACGGAGAGATAAGTCGTTTTGTTATGGAATTGCCTGCCATTGTTGTAGTTGGTGTCAGTGAGTTCAACATGAACCTGCAAGTCAAGCTCAACAAGTTTATTCGTTGTGCATTGAATTGTTGCCGAACATGTGTCCTTTTGGGTCAGGATGTAAAACTTCTTTGTCTCCTCTGATGGTGTAATACATATCGCAGGCAGCAACCCTGGTAGCTGGATTCAGGGGGTAGCTGCTCCTAGTGGGGTCCAAGGAATAAAGCCTTTAGCTAGGATTGAGTTACAAGTCAAAAACTCAAATATCATAAGAATCAAATAGAGATTTGTTAAATGAGGTGGTGGCGGACCGTCACATAAGGCCATGCATAATCTAGGGGTGTTCAAAATCGGATATCTGAATTTCAGATTGTGAATTTCAATATCCGAATCTGAAGTTTCGGATATCCGAAATTTCAAGTTCGGATTCGGATATCTGAATTATTAAAAACTATGTATTGTTTGGCAATTTTTATAAAAAAGAATTTAATAACTATTATTAAAAAAATTCGGATATCCGAATTTCTTATTAGAATATCCAACATATCCAAAAATTCTAATTAATATTTATTATAAATATTTATTCTCAAAAACATTATCCAAATCCGAAAATTTCGGATATCCAGATTTTCGAATATTTGGGTTTTGGATTCGGATAATTTTGCACATCCTAATGCGTATTGAGACAAGATTGGTAGAAGACCGCTACCAATCTCCATGACCGTTCACAATGGACCTAGCTAAGCAACTTCTGGTATTGACACATGTCCTATGACGAATCGTCGAGTTTCGACACATGTTTGGTGACTCAACATCATAACGGACAACCATTCACCCTATAACGGCCTGCTAGCTGCTGATTTGAATATAGGTCAACTGAAGGTTGACGCATGAGTGCTAAGTCATGAACCTAGGGTTGGTAGAGGATCCTTACTGATTCCTATAATGATCGGTTAAGGGCACAGTCTCACCCAATAAATAGATATCCATGCGACGATCGAGGGATGTGGTCCATTGGGGTGGTTATAAAAGATCCATGGAAGACACAAAGTATTTTGTAAGGCCCTGTTTCCAAGCAACCTCAAAGTTGACATCACACAAATAACCATAATTTTAAAACTGAAAATTTCATATGATTCAGCAGCGGAAAATTCAGTTAATAAACAAGACATGCCCAACTAAACTATTAAATCACATGGGGTCATTGTTCAAACATTGATAACATAAATAAATTTTGAAATAGAATGCCAGTCTATAATCTAGAAGCTTCTTCATGCCCATTCATCATCTAATCAACTACATTTCGATTTACCTGACATACATATTAAAAGTCAGCGTTGCTGAGTGGATTCTAGTTTTAATTTTGAACATTAGGTCATTAGTACTTTGAAATCCTTTGATGAGTGACCATAATGAAACATATCATATAATTGCATAAATTCCTATTAAAATATTAATGACTTTGAAAACATTTCCTACCTACCTAGTGAATACCTTCTTGGGTAGAATAAAATAATCATGCCTTTCAGCAAGGCAAGCTAATACAAGCACACAACAAACTAACACAACCATGCGATGCACCAAGCAAAGCAAGCTGATACATGTATAGAGCAAGCTAACATAACCATGAAATGCACTAAGCAAGGCAAGTTGATTCAAGCACAAAGCAAGCTAATATAACCATGAAGTGCACCAAGCAAGGCAAGCTGATACAAGCACAGAGCAAGTTAATATTACATGCAATGCACTAAGCAAGAGCAAGCTAATATAACCATGAAGTGCACTAAGCAAAGCATGCTAATAATGGCACCAGGAAAGCTAAGAAAAAAGGGTAAAGCATATAAAAATCCTTTTCAGTCCTTTGACTTTGATTAATAGCAATAGACATAACTAAGCATGAATTATTTAAGCTTGGACAGTAGGTAAGCATAGGAAAATATTCAAAGTAAGGTGAGTGCGGGTGTAAGTTATCCAATGCTGATAACTACTGATGAATGAGGATGACTCTTAACCAATGTGGGTGTGCAATGGCCTATGTCAACTAAGTATGCATCCATACAATGGGTTATATCAATGCAGATGAAGTGGCTTAATGCGGATGGGTGGCATCAAATGCAGATGGTTACACTAATGTGGATGGTTTGGCTTGATGTGGGTGAACTTTAAGTTGGCCAAGTGTTAGGTTAATACGAATAATAGTGAATACGACTGACCGAAACCAATACACGTAACAATTGGGTAATGCGACCAAGTAAAACAATGCGGGTAACAGTTGGGTAATGCGGCTGAGTAAACAAATGCGGGTAACAATTCACTCTTCCGCGTTGGTCATACTTACACTAACTAAGACGCCAATGCTGATGAAGGAGTGAACATGGATAAAAGTGAATGCGGTTGAAACTTTACTTCTTCCGCATTGACTACACTTGGACTATAAAATAGTCAATGCGGCTGGAAAGACAATGTGGGTAACAGTAGTGGTAGCAGTAGCTGAGGATTTTCTATTACGGTTAAGGTGGAAATCATGCAAGAATATACCATTACTTTCTTTGAAAACCAATAGAACACGAACATGTAATCTAGGGTTCTTGCATAGACTTTGAGTATTATCATAAAATTTGTATAATATGAACCTTAGAAATAAAGGTGGTAACTTTATTAATTTAAACATTAGATCTATATATAAAACATGTTTAAGCATGCACACCATCCCCAAAATCAGTGAAAAACTTAAAAGTGAGGATCTATTATTCACTTTTCACGTAGAACTCGAGAGAAACCCTAACCCAATGAGTATGAACTGAGTTCTACATATTTACACGTAAAGATGTCAACTATATTTATCTAGAAGGTGTATAAACACTCAGCAAGCATAGATCTAACCTAGATCTATCATATAATATTTAAAAGTTGGTACCTTGCGAGATTTATGATAGACTATGCATTACTAGATCTAGCTTAGGTATTTAAGCACGATACGTAATTTGCTAAAACCTCGGGCTCTTATACAAACTATAACTAGTGGAGATATAAGAGCTAGGATCAGGCAAAAGGTATGGAACTTGTGTCCATTGCTACCTGGCCAAGTCCCCATTGGCACCGTGGGTATTCAGAAATAAGAGAGATGGTAGAGGTTTGATCATCAAGAACAAGGCAAGACTTGTTGTTCAAGGATACACACAGGAGGAAGGAATAGATTACACTGATGTCTTGGCACCTGTTGCAAAACTTGAGGCTGTGAGAATCTTTCTTGCTTTTGTAGCATCCAAGAACTTCACTGTCTATCAACTTGATGTCAAGTGTGCATTTTTATATGGGGATATTGATAGAGAAGTCTATACGTGTCAGCCACCTAGATTTGAAGACCCACAGCACCCCAACTATGTGTGCAAACTGGATAAAGCTCTCTATGGGTTGCATCAAGCACCTAGGCTGTGATATGAGACCCTATCTTAGTTTCTTGTTAGGAATGTCTACACCAGAGGCACCATAGACAAGACATTGTTCATAAATAGTTCGAGAAGGACATGCTGCTTGTTCAAGTCTATGTTGATGATATCATATTTGGTTCCACGAATGACCAAATATGCAAAGACTTTGAAAGCAACATGTGGAAGAAGTTTGAGATGAGTTCAATAGAAAATATGGATTTCTTTTTTGGAATTCAAGTGAAGCAGATGAAAGAAGGGTTCTTCATCAATCAATCTAAGTATGTCAAGGACATCTTAGAGAGATTTGAGATGAAAGATTGTAAGCTAGCCAAGACACCTATACCCAGGAATCATAACCTTTGTCCTGATTCTAAGGGGAGAATACTGATCAGCATTAGTACAGGGTGATTATTGGATCTCTGATATATCTCACTACAAATAGATTTGATATCATGTGTGCAACCTACATCTATGCAAGATATCAGGCTGCTCCCAAAGTGTCTTACTTAATACCTTGCTAAGATATTATGTTACTAAAATATTAATTTTAGAAAATTATGACCATTAAGGGTAAAGGAAAAACCTCTCTAATTAAATTTCAAAAAAAATATTATTTTTAAAATTAGACTCATTCTGAAGCCGTAAAGACGAGACACCTACAAATGACAATAGACATTTTTACGATCATTGTTCATCTAGATCCCAACAAGACCCAAACCTTCCTCACCAGTATGTTTTCCTAATTCTCGTACCCTCACGATCGTCACATTTCCCATCATTACACATCCTCCTACAATTACCTATATCCACCTCATAGACATCTTCTAAACATACCACACACACGACCATCCGTGTATTCAATTTTTTAGATTTTTTAACGACTAGAAGCCCTTGGGCGATAATACTGCAAAAAGAAAAAAAGAAAAATAGGGCTTGTTCTTCCTTGATCGATGTCGGATGCATACGAGAGAGTGAAAGGGGGCAGACTAACCTTCAAAGGAGGAGCCCTAGCATCACGAAGCAAATCAATTGACAAAAAGAAGAAGAAAAAGCACAAGAAATCATCCGATGTAAACCCTGATTTCACCGAAGAAATCCTCACAGGAGACGCCGCCGCCGCCGCCGCCGCCGAGAGGGCGGTGCTTCCTCCGCCGCCGTCGGGGGAGATGACGGTATCTACACGATTGATGCGGCGAAGAAAATGAAGTATGATGACTTGTTTCCTGTGGAGGCTAAGAAGTTCGGGTATGATCCGAAAGCGAAGGTGAAGTCGGTTGAGGATGCACTTGATGATAGAGTCAAGAAGAAGGCTGATCGCTATTGCAAATAGAGTTGTTGATTTTCTTAACTGAAGGTACTTGACTACTTGTATTCGTTTGATTGATGTTGGAAATCAGATGGATTTTGTATTGATTTGTTATGAGTTGATTATGTTTTCTGTTTCTAGGTCAAATTGCGAGTTCAGTTGCATTCATATAGACTTGTTACATAACCTAAGATCATGCTTTAGATCGATTGCTGCCTGAGTCTAAGCATCGAAACTAGCGTTCCTTATTGCGTTTGTTATGGTTTGTGCCAAATATCTTGAATTATTATCGGAGGAACAGCTTAAGATTGGAAAATAGTTGATTCATCAAACTGTGTTACATTTTTCTACTGAGTCTTTACACCATTACACCACCATCGGATGCAGTATACCTAGTTGTCACAAGCAGGATTGGGTTGGTCTGTTGACAAACCGAACCTGCTTGATTGGGTGGGTCTGTTGGAGTGACCAGTTTAGGTGTTGGACGGTTCAGTTTTGTCCGTATAAACTGATTTTTTTTTCATTTTCATCCCAAAGACCCAAAGTCGTTTGTTTGTACTAAATTTTTGACAGAGATGGTTCATGAATACAATACATCTTTGTAATTGCTTGTTTCAAAAATGAAATAATAAATAAATAAAAAAGGTTAAACGGCTGTTCAATTTACATGACAGTTCCAAGTTCCAAACGGTCGTCTGGATAGTTAAACCGCCAAAGCCGTAAATCTTAAACCGGCCAACTTGCTTTAGTTTGGGCGGCTTGGACAGTTTCAACAGTTTATGTGCAATCCTACTTAGAATTTGTCCAGGATTATGGTCCTGTTACTCTGTTGCTAAGAGTTGATAAGTTTCTGCACATCTATAGCTTTATCGTAGTTTGTTAATGTTTTGTTGTCTGTTTTTCTGCAATCTGGTATTGTCGGAAATGATTTTGGAAGTATAAAACTATAGTCACTAAATCTGTGCTATAAATAAACCAAAAAGAAGCAAAACCTATGTCATGGTTTGAACTTTGAACTTATCTTGTTTGTTATTTTCAGTTCATGGATCTTACAAACTATGATTTTTGGTTTCTTGACCGCGTATATCATAAACATACTTGACCTACAAGCAAGAAGCTGCATCTTCATGTCACCGAGCTACTTCTAGTCTGCCAAAATGGGTGTGTTCTACTCTTGGTTCAATTTAAAATGCAGTTAGGCTGAAGTTTGTATTAAGGAGTTTACATATTTAAATGTTATTTATGAACTAAGATCCTCTTAATTAGTCTGTAGACCTATACAGAGTATGCATCATTCTGGGTAACAGGTATGCCTTTTACACCCTTATATGATACATTTCTTAATCAAAGGCTCATTGTGTCGGACCTTGGTGGGCGGTCACAGTTTGCAGGAGTCCATCCAATGGTTTGTTTTTCGTTGTCATATATCACCATTTTATCTTGCATCGATATATCTGCAGAATGCAAACCTAAATGTAAAACATTTGTTTATATTGCCATTTTAACTTGTGACCACACTTGACCCGCCCATTTTAAAACATTTATGTTAATTAGTTATATGAGATGAAAAACTGAGAAATTATACCTCCAATTATGTTGAAATTCTGAAGTCCGACCTCAGTACCGTTAAGAACTCCCAAGCATACGCTCCCTTTCGACTGCACATAAAACACCCCGAATCTTAGAACTTTTGTTATTTAGTTGAAAATGTATCGGTTGTGGAAACCGAGGTTAAGAAAGACAAGTTACCGAGATTAGAAGATATCCTTCTAGGGGAATTTCAAACTGAGTTTTAGATCTCCAGCCACTAGAAAACCTCAATGCCAAAGGCTTGAAGTACTTGCTTACATCCCTTATGCTTCTAAATGGTTTTTTTCCTTTCCAGCAAAACGGCAGCGTTTTGTCATCTACTGCCTCTCTCACAGGCTTCCCACTCAATTCTTTTGTTATCTGCACAATGATAATAACAATGATCATCATATAATTACACTAGGATGGTTATTCATGTCATGACTGAAAATAAGACACAAAAATAATCAGGTATTGGCATGTTATATTTGACCTGAAAATAACAGGTGGTATTGGTTTATCATATAAATAAATAGAGGTTAACATGTTCTATATGTTTAATTAAAGGGGTCATGCTTAGGCTGATTTGTGTAGCCCGTTTAATTAAACATGTCGACTCTTTTTCAAGTTAGAACTATTTTAAGGTTGGCTTACGACCCGGTTATCCCATTCATTACAACCCGCATCAACTTGTTTAACGCTTTCCATTTACAACTTGCTTACAGCCCGCTAACTCATTTAATAAACGGGTTTAATGGTTATGTTGGGTTATACACAATTTTAAATGGTGAAGTTAGGGTTGATGTATTTGATATGATTAGTATATGGGTTGAGTTTGTCTTCAGCCTGTTAACGAAACATGTGTAGGAATAATAATATGTTCTTATTATATTTATCGAAACTTACCAAATAAAGTAAGCCTTCATAAGCCTGGGAACTAAGGTATGTATATGAACTTCCACTGTCAAATATTACAAGTAGATTCTTCAGTCCAGTTGGTTTTCCACTATAAATGACTTCTCCATACCCAGGTGAGTAGTGCTTTCTGAAACCAAAATGCATCAGATTTTCCATAAAAAGAACTACTAACATTCTACCAAAGTTTGCATACGGGTGCTTCAAACCTATAGTCGCGAGACATCGGGGTTGATACGACACGCGAAGGATCATACACGTCGTCTCCAAAGAAGAGATATCCTCCTCCACGACTGCTAAAACAATGGCCAACAACGTTCTGGATGAGACCCTGACTGTGAAGCTGTGAAACAATTCCGGTTTTACCCCTCCCGAGCCCAAGAACACCGTCGAGAGGTTGGTAAGATGGACCAGGGATCTGATCATATCCGCACCTGTCAACAACACGAGAGAGTATTGACAAACCAAATGTTTCTTTAAGTAAATTTCTTAGCAGGCACAGAGGGTATAAGATGTTAAATAAGTGTTTGTTGGTTGGTGGCATAGAACCTAACCTAGAAAATCATGTGAGATGTGTGAATCTAGACACGATACAATTATTCAGGTTGACACCTGACTGACCTTAATTTTTTATTTTATTTTTTACATATTATTTCTCTATAGTTACAAAATTTTAATAATCTTTTGCCAATTTATCTTTTATACATGAGACTTTAATGTAAAATACAAGTTATGCCATTAATCACATTTTTAAAAAGTATAAAAATAAACATCAATCTACAAAACTATAAAACTGACTGAACCTAAATATGATTGTTAGCTAAATGTGTTTTGGGTTCGACTCAAAACTAAGCTCAACCTGCGAATTTTATATTGATTTAAAAAAAATACACTCTAAGGAAAAAAAAAATACTAGAAATTGTATAAACAGTAACTCTCTATTTCATGTTTACCAAAATATAACTACTAAAAGACTTTAACGCAATGGTTACGGCATTGCATGTTTAAGCGATTATTTCAGGTTTCTCGTGCTGTTAATTTTTCTTTATTGAATGTGTCTTACATTAATGGAATTATTATTTACATCCTTTAACGTTTAATATATTTCATCATGAGAAGTAGAAAACACCAATTGAACCATTTGTTCTTTTTCCTCATCTCGTTTTATATTCTCTATTCATATACGTCTTTTTTTTTTTTTTTTCCTTTTTCGTTTGTTTTTTCTTATATATTTGAATTTTTTCCTTTTACATTTTCCCCTTGGAATGTCTTTTTTATTCTCTATTTAGTCTTTTTTTTTAATATTTGAATTTTTTTCTTCAAGTTATATCATTATTAGCAAATTTATTATTGTTATTATTCTCATACGAAATCATTCAATTTTATATTGATTTAAAAAAAATACACTCTAAGGAACAAAAAAAATACTAGAAATTGTATAAACAGTAACTCTCTATTTCATGTTTACCAAAATATAACTACTAAAAGACTTTAACGCAATGGTTACGGCATTGCATTTTTAAGCGATTATTCAAGGTTTCTCGTGCTGTTAATTTTTCTTTATTAAATATGTCTTACATTAATGGAATTATTATATTTCATCATGAGAAGTACAAAACACCAATTGAACCATTTGTTCTTTTTCCTCATCTCGTTTTATATTCTCTATTCATATACGTCTTTTTTTATTTTTTTCCTTTTTCGTTTGTTTTTTCTTATATATTTGAATTTTTTTCTTTTACATTTTCCCCTTGGAATGTCTTTTTTATTCTCTATTTAGTCTTTTTTTTAATATTTGAATTTTTTTTCTTCAAGTTATATCATTATTAGCAAATTTATTATTGTTATTATTCTCATACGAAATCATTCAATTTTATTATTTTATCATTAACAAACTGAAGTTTCACAATGGCAATATAGTTAAACGATTATGTTACGATCTTTTCTTTTGTCTAAACGGTGACATTTTTTATTTAAGGATATAAAACCGATGTAAAGAATTTCTTTTTTATTTCATAATATGCATATTTTCTCCCACATCACGCGTGATAAATTTGCTAATTTCAATTATAAATCAAAAGGATAGATCAATAGTTCATTTCAGCTGAAAATTTATGAAGGAAAACGATATTACATACCCAATGGTTAGACGAGGAGTGACTTGAACTCCTGTAGTAAGATTGACAAGGGAGACGTCGTTAAGAAGGACGCCTAAAGATGAACCACCGTCGGCATACTTAACCTCATAATCACATTGACCCGGGTCATCACATCTATGATCTCCAGGGTGCAATGATGCACAAAGTGGATCTTTACAAGGAACCAGGTCGTTGTTTGGTCTGTAATAAGGATGAGGTGCCTAAAAAGCACACAACACCAAAACATCATATTAGTAAAACAAAATCAAATGTTCTGAAAAAACCAATTATAAGTTTATAACAAGAATAACAACCCGAGTGCATTGTACACATGGCGCGTCACACTGAAGCCACGTCAAATCACTGCCCGTATCAGGATCCACAAAATAAGGCCTTGGAGGATGCCCTATGTTTATCTGAGCGTAATAAAACCTGTGTTTTTTTAACCATAAATAGAAACATTACACGGCAAAATATTCATACACCTAAGAACTCCAAAATCTAAGAGCAAATCATCATGATTCCTTAAAAGAAGCCATAATCTAGGGTCATCGTTGAGAGTGTGTGATGACATAAAACCTCAATTTACCAAGGAAAAAAAATGTAGTGATGTCATGCAACTTGCTTTACTTTGAATGGTTCATTTGACTTTAACGGTTTATAATAAAATATCCAACAAAAAACGATATTTTAATTAATGTCATGAATTTCAAACAGACTAAATCAGTCAACTTGCTTTGTTTTGACCCGGCTTAGTTGACTTCTAAGGTGGAGAAAAGATATTACGAGGACATGAGTCCTGATTCACCCGAATTTGCAGTTCAGTCGGTTTTAACGGTTTAAAATTCAAAGCGTTTACCCTTGAGGATAAACGTTGCCGTATAGGGGAAGTACGACGGATGAACATATTGAATTTCCGGCCTGCGAAGACGAGGGCCATTTCCACCATTTTTGCCGGCGATCATCGGAAGCCCACGACGGAGATACGTTAATTACCAAGATCAGAAGACCCAATACCACGATTACCCCTGCCTTCATTGTGAGTTGACTTTGATTGAGAGGAAAGAAAGGGTTATAATGGCAATTGGATATATTTAACTTTTGGAGTTGTTTGTAAAAGAATGTTTTGGTGTTTTAAGGGACTATATATAGAGGAAGCAACATGTGATACCTTGATTGATGTGTATGCTACATATATAAACAAAAAGTAATATTATTAATATTTTATATATGTTGTTATAAATGTAAAAAAGAAAATAGTTACCAAAAGGTGTATTTATGTTCTTATATATAATATTTCTTATTTTCACCAGAAATTATCAAATTTCAAGGGTTTGTAGTATAGTGAAGCCATATAACGGATTAAAGTGATTTTTTTATATTATTAAGTGTGATTATGCTTGAGTAAAATGATATAATTGAGATGATTATTAAATATAAAAACTATTTGTTCGATTAGCATATATGAATAATTATAGAATTAAAATTCATAAATTTAGACCCATATTTTAATTTTGTAAAAAAATTATTTATTATGGCTTGATGTTGATGCCTCGAAGGAATTTCTTGTAAACGAAGGCATAACAATGGCATCGCTTCATGCATTTGTCTTCTTCTTCTTTTTCTTATTCTTTATTATTTGATTTCGTTCATTTTATTTTATAATCTCTATTTAAATAAGTTTTTTTTTAAAACATCATTTAAATAAGTAATATGTATTGTAAACAAGAGAAAGAGGAAATGAGAAATTGATTTTTATTAATCAACGTTAATATAGACAATGCATATAGTATATATTTATGCATAATTATCAAACCCTAAAGTATATAAACATTAGATTGAGCTTGAAATAGTTTGCATTTATAGCATTTACCCTCAAATATATTATATACTATCAATATTATACTACCAGATAATATTGGTTCAGTTATTCATAACTAATATTAGCTGATACAACATGCTCAATTAAGTTACTTTATTAAAACCTTACTAAAAAAACCTAGTGACACAAAACTTAGTTAAGGAAAAAAAAATACAACGTGTATAATACTCTCCAATTAAATACGCATCTTCAAGTATTTGAAGTTCAATCTTAAATGACAATGACTTGTTTTATCTTTTGATGCGATCTTCTTTCGTTTGTGAAGCATGTTGTGTTGTTTTCATATAGTGTGTTTGGACTTTCTTTGATTGTGATGAACTTCTCGTGTCTTTATGATAGAACTCTATTTGGGTCCATTAAATGTAGTGCATGAGCCTAACCAACTAGCAGAGAGTCTGAGACTCCATGTTTTTGTCGTAAACAACCGCATGTCTTGAGTCTTGTAAAAAGTCAACTTATTCTCTGATATGCTTTTGAAGCTTCCTCGTTAAAAACCTTGCTAGAATACCCAACGACATAAAAACCATAGCTAAGGAAAAGAGTGTGGTGCGCTTCATACATAATTAACTCAAATGATGTCAAATCAACACCTCAAGACCCATACAAATAAACTGATTCTACTAGATTAGTTATATCGCCTCCTAAAAACCATTTTAAGAAGACCCAAAAGGACAAATTTAGTGTAGGGAAAAAGAATGTAACATGATATTCATACACTGGTGCACTGATCACGCTTAAGTATGGTACTTCCGGATCAAGTACTTCTTCGCCCTCTGCGTGAGGACGATAAAGATCCTTGTGTATGTATAGTGATCGGAAAACCATAGATGTGCTTAACATATTAACAATATTCATATAAAATGTGCTAACATCTTCTAAGTGTAAATTAATAGACTGATCCATTACACATACACTTGAACTATAGATCGAGAAATAAGTAAGTTGTGCAAAACACGTTAACTGATTCAATCAAACTGGTACCTCAAATTATTTATTGAGCTGATCGTAACACATATGACCAATTTTTTTAAGACCATGTATATATCAAGTATTCATATCTGGAGGTACTAATTCTTAATGCTTCAGGCAATTCTGAACCTTTAAAAGGATTTCATATATATGTTACTTTCAAGTATCCCATATAAGTTAGCAGTGATAACATCTAGGTTTCATCTGAAGTCCTTATTAGATTGTAAGGTTGATGATCATCGTAGCGCTATCGCATCCATTAAAGTAGACCACATTTTCTCATAATAAACATTAAGACTTGGGAAAAACCATTGTATTACAATTCATGTCTTATATCATGCAATATCTTTCTTTACGTTTACTTTTATTTCAAAGACACCTATTTTAAACCTATTAGATATATTGACTTCTATATGTGTTTAGACTTCTGGTTCGAAAACATTTTGCTTCTCAAGCAAATTTATAGCCATTCAGGCGTTTTGCCATTTTAGGCGATCATCTCTATGTATGTACTCTTATATATTTTTAGATAAATAATCTTTCTCATCAATTACATTTGTTGCTATAATATATACAAGTATGTGTTTCATATTAGTTCTATATTGTACTGTTTAGTATATAATATATTGAGATCTCATATTGTATGGTACCAGAGTTTGTTCTAGGATTTCACTAATCTCTTTTAGTATTATGTTAGTCTCTTTTAGGACATTTATCTTTTTTAGGTATTATTATTTTCTTCTGAAAATGGTTTATTCTCTTTTAGGTCATTCATCTCTTCCGGAGTGTTGTATATAACCTCTTATAGGGTTAAACTAACTGCATTACTCTGCTCTTTTATTATTAGAACTGATTTATTTTCCAGGTTTTGATTATATGATTATTTCAATTTGAGTAGGTGCATTTGATGTTGGTATATGTAATATTATCACTCTTGTAAATGCATCTAGTATTTCATTTGTTACCCTTACAAATGTATGATTTATTGGACTTCATATTCATATCGATTTCTTTAGGGATCTAAATATGATATTTATGATGCATTTCGTATTATTTCTTATATTAACAGGCTTTTCATATTCTTATTTCTGTGACATCCGGTACTTTTCCGTTACCAAACTCCGTTAGTTCCGTTTGGTCTTGCATACACGTATCATGAGCACACACTAGTTGTCGTTGAACGTTGGTGACTTAATAATAATTAACAATGATTAAACAGATAATAACTTAACTAATAATGTAATTATTAAGTTGTGCTTATGTGCTTACGCGATTTAAATATTAAGTGTGAATTTTATCGGGTAATGTGACAACGTGTTATATTTAATTCGTGTGTTTTGTGATTAATGGAAATTATGCATGATTATTATTGTTAGTTTATTATGTTTGTGTTTTATAGTTAAAACTATTTAAAAAGTGTTTAAAAGATTAGTTTTTATAAAATACAAACAATAAGGGTTAAAAGGTAATTATTCTAAACATAATATTACCAAAAATCCAACCCTAATCCCCCCTAACCCTTGTTCGGCCGCAAACACCCATCCACACACACACACACCTTGCGAAATTCGACCAAGAACAAGCTATAACCATCGATTTTGATTAAGTTCCAAGCAATACAACACGTTAGAAGCTTCAATTCTCACCCATTACGCGATTAAAGGTTAGATTTTTATGAGTTTTTTATGGTTTTTGATGTTGGGCCGAAACCCTAGTCGAATGGGTGCTTGAATGTTGAATTCTTGATTGTTTGATGATTGTGTAATGTTAGTTAGATTGTATTGATGATAGTTTACGTGGATTGTGCAAGAAATTCGCGGTTTGGATGCGTAGTTCATAGCTTACTATTAATAATAACTTTATTGCATGAACTTGGTGATTTGATGATGAATTGATGATATTATGATGATAATGATGTTGTATGAATGTTGGATAGTGATTGTTATGCAAGAAAATCCATGAATTGATCGTGTAGTTCATATCTTGCTAAAAGTAGAAACTTTTGGATATGAGATTGATGAATTAGGATGATTTGATGATGTTGAACATGTTTAAATGATAGTCATGAGCTTGAATAGGTATTGTGTTGGCGAATTCATGACTGGATTGAGTGGTAGATTGATTTTGGGATGTTACTTTCCCAAAAGGGAAACTTTATTCAAGAAGAAATCTAGATATGGTGATTTGAGCATGATTGTGATGTTAGGGCTGTAGTAGAATGATTATTGATGATGTTTTATGTGGTGGAATGTGTTAAATTAGATATATGGATGCTTGGTTGGTCATGTGGGAATTTGGTCTCTTAGTGGTGAAATATATATATTGATGGTTCACGTAGGGAGATTATAGGATAATGTTGGAATTGTTATAGATCATTGTTGGGTATGTTGATTGGCATGAATCTTGTTGAATAATGTGATGATGATCGTCATACACGCGTGCGAATCTGAGGCCCCTGCTTAGTAGGATTGGCAGGGTTTAGGGTGTGAAGTCGTGAGTGGCTTCACATGGCATGTTGTGCATGATTAGGCTTTATGTATGATGTGTTGCTATGTTTGATTTTAAGGGATTTCAACAATAATGTCACCAACGGGTCAAACGGGTCAACTGGGTCAATGTGTCTTGTTTTTCCACAACCTTAAGTCCATGTGTTAATAGAGCACTTAGGGTTAATGATGATTCTGTGTACACGTACTCATGTACTTGCATGTTCTAGGTAACCTCTGAAGGTTGTCTTTCCTCTCTCTTTCAAGTTAAGCTTTTATATCGTTCGTGTACACCAGGTGAGTTCATGCCCCACTCTTTTATACACTCTCTTTTGGGGGAGATAGCATACTCGTTACAAAAGCTTTATTGATTATAAGTTGTGTATAGTGTAATATAGTGATATACCATGAAAGTCCTTACACTTTCGGATCATTAATAATGGTAACTAGCGGGAAATCTTGGGTAGTACTACTGGGTATGACGAGCCCCACCTGTGCGACTCGAGGTCAAACGGGTGCAATTTTGTCCTAACATAAACATTGTCACGACCTGGTAAGTCGTGACGGGAGGCAACAAACGAAATACAGTCAGCTTCGATCGCGAAATCACTATGATTATTACTTATGAATGTAGACTAGCTATCTAATTCAATGCACTCTTATATTTTATACTGTTACAGTTATGTTTTACGCAAACTCTTGAACTCACCAACCATTGTGTTGACTCTTTTAGTATGCTATTCTCAGGTTGAAGTTACCATTTCCTAGGAGCACATTCACGAGTCAGCATTGTAGATGTCAACATTGTTGGAACCCTTTGTTGGTTTTTGGTTATTAAAACAATTATGTACTTGTTTTGCACAACAGTGGCGCGTGTTTTTGCATTATTATACCGTGTTACATTATTTTTGTTTTTTCATGTTTACTAAACGCTTCCGCATCATTTTAAAGTTAAACTCTGATTTTGGTTTGTTTGTTCATATAGAGTCATTCTGAGTAACTAATGACTGAGATCCTGGTATGTCACACGTCTCGCGGTAAAACCCCGCACGCGGATTTTGAGGGTGTGACAATTTCCTCCTAAGACTGGAAATATTAACACATTTTACTGATAGTTAGCATGTTAAGGTGCTATAAATGTTTTTTCAATTTATCTTGTAACTATAAGTTAAAACCAATATAAATATTCAGTTTCATTTATGATTTTATTTTGGTGCATTATGGTGGCAATATATACATATAGATCGTACAATCAAATATTTTTATGTGGAATATGCTTGATTTTCTTTTGGAGATTAGTTATGGAGGGGAGAATTAATTATCAGTAGTTGGATTTTATTTGATTAATGTTGCAGCATTTAGATTTGTTTGCACTTGTGTAGGAGATGGTAATTCGCATCTTATCAAGAGCGGTTTTCAACATCACATATCTCATCTCAACTCATGCACCTCTCAATAAACTTTATATTGTGCCCAACCATAGTCCTTATAACTAGTTGTTTAAATACTCGTATTTATTTCATATCAAAGAACAATGTTCTATATTGTCGACAACTGCTACATACTAGTAGCTAGAAAAACTCACATGTGACGATATAGATATGCATCACATAAGATAATAAGTCATTGAAGTGTTTATATGAAGATTGATATTTCTCACATATCCTTTTGAAAATTTTAAATACAAATAAGGATTATTTGTAGATGTTTGATTTTGAAGGGCATAAAGATTAATTTGACACAAGAGCACACTACACATGATATGTATTTGGTAGCAAAACAATTTAATTTATTTTAGGGATGTCTGTCAAGAATTTTAACTATTTAGTATTTGGTCACTTCGTATGATGGAACTATTTCGGTTAGTGGTTTTTAGTTACATATCATATTGGTTTCAATGAGATTTGTGTTCGTATAATATGTATTCAGGTTATTAATCCTTATGTTTCTTTAACGTGGCCTTTTAGCCATATATATTAAATGTAATTTTTATACACATAATATCATTTTCGGTCGTAGTTTCAATGTGATAATCGTTTTCCCATATATGTATTTTAAAACTTAGTAGTTTTTTTTTAAGATGTTACTAGAATATAAAACAAGATTGTGGTACACGTAGGTAACATGACACATGCTCTTCTGGATCTTTCGATAAAGTTATCAACAACTAAGATAGTACTAATAACTGTCTTTCTTCACATGAAGAATTGATTAAGAATGGTGTCTTATGTTTTATATAATATTAGTTGTGTGATTATTTGTCTCCTATTTTTTTGTTGATAACCCAGTTAGAGATTTAAAATCTTTACTATTGTTTTGGTTATTTTGTATTTGTAATATGTGTTTTCTTTTAACTTGAAAGACCTCAACCTTGATGCTTATCAAGAGATGTTGCACCCACTTGACCTAGTGTCGTACGGGTAGGGTTTGTTAAGCCCAGTAGTATTACCCGATATTTCCCGAAAATTAATCTTAATTAACAATCCAAAAGAGTAAGGAATTATAATGGTAAAACTATACTATGTACCATGCAATACACTACTTATAAAGTAAAGTGTTTAAGTATGCTTTCTTCCTGAAAAGGAGTAAATAAAAGTGAGGCAGTGAACTCACCTTATGTGTATGCTGGAACAATTAAAATAAATGCTAAACCGCGAGACAACCCATCACAAGTTACCTAAAACATACAGAAATGTACAAGCTGGTTATTATTATGAATCATAAAAAAATACCTGAAAAATACCTGTTAATATAAAGTAAAGCGTTTAAGTATGCTTTCTTCCTAAAAAGAAGTAAATAAAAGTGGGGCAGTGAACTAAGCTTACACTACTAAAATTTAGCAGTTTTTGTGATAAGCATTTTTTTCGCAATCTTGTCGCAAAAATCCTATACAGACAAATTTGCGACAAAAATAGCTTTGTAGGAAACAACCTCCTGACAAAATATTTTTCCATAACTTTGCGACAAAGCTTACCACATATTTGCGACAAACATATTTTGTCGCTACCGACAAACATTTTGCGACAAATTTACTACAAAATTCGGTCAAAAATTGGTTTTAAATATTATCTTTTTTTAAAACAAAATTAATATTTAAAAAAATATTTGCGACAAACTACCGACTAACTACCGACCAAAAATGTCATTTATTTTAATTCTTTTGTGACAAACTACCGACCTAAATGTTGCGACAAACTTGCGACAAACATAAAAAAAATAATATACTTATATTTTGCGACAAAATGCCGACTAAATATGTCTTTTATTTTAATTCATTTTGCGACAAACTTGCGACAATTATAAAAAAATAATAAAATCTAGAAAAAATTTTAAAAATTACAAATTTTCTGCATAAAATTACAATACATTTATAAGTAATCTAGAAAACCGAGACGAAATTAATAGCTAATCCGAACATATCCATTCAAAAATATCAAAGTTTAAATAACTTCGAGTGAGCTTTTCTCGCAAAATACAAAACAAACAATAATTATTTATCAAGTAATCTTTTTATAATTTCTTCCATTTGTTTTTGTAATTTCTCGCTTTCAACACGCTCTTGTTCTCGTTCAACGTGCTCGTGTTCCCTCTCATGTTCTCGGTCCTTTTCAATTTGTGCCAAGTGGTTTTCCAAGTTTTCTCGAGCCTCTCGTTCTTTTTCTAATTCCGTTCGGATATTTTGGACCTATAAATTGTTAAAACATTTATAATTATTATAATTAAGACAAGTCCGTGGAAAAATATGAAATTATAAGCCAAAATAATGTAAAAGTTAACAACAAAGTTAAAATGATCCAAATACAAGTTAGTGTAAAAATGATCCGAACCTACTTTATTAAACTAAACTATATGTTAATATAAGCAAGTCAAAATGACCCAAACCCATGTAAAAAACTAAAACTATATGCTTTTAATAAAACAGGTCAAATTGACCCAAACTAACGTGGTGTAACTAAAATATCTACTCTCAATTTAAACGGGTCAAAATCACCCCGAACACAATTTAAGCAAGTCAAAAGACCCAAACCCGCTTTGTATAACTGTCACAAATAGAACTGGCGCTCCCCAGGGCGACGAACTCGGTCGGATAAACCCTTTATCCAACAACTCTTGTAGTTGGGCAGATAATTCCTGCAGTTCGTTCGGAGCTAACCGGTACGGTGCTCTCGCAATTGGAGCGGCTCCTGGAGTCAACTCAATCTGGAATTCAACTTGACGATGAGGCGGTAATCCAGGAAGGTCTTCCGGAAACACCTCAGGAAACTCACGAACTACGGGGATATCCTCTATCTTCTTTTCCTCGATCTGTTTATCTGTGACGAGTGCTAATATGGCTAGTCGACCCTTTCGTAACAACTTCTGTGCTTTCATAAACGAGATAATGCCTATCACCGCACCACTCCTATCACCTCTGACCGTAAGGACTTCTTCACCAATGGGAATCCGTATGATCTTCTCGTGGCATATGACTTCTGCTTGTTTATCGGAAAGCCAATCCATGCCTACTACCACATCAAAACTTCCTAGTGTAACAGGCATGAGATCTATGGTGAATGTATGACCAGCAAGCTCTATCTTGCAGTCTCTAAGAATATGCGTTACGTGAATCTGTGTGCCGTTAGCTAACTCCACGATGTATTTAGAGTCTAAGGCTGAGGGCATATCACTTAAAAGACTACAGAACCTAGTGGACACGAAACTTCTATCGGCTCCGGTATCGAATAATACGGTAGCAAAACAACCATTAACCGAAAATTTACCAGTTACTGTTGTAGGGTCGTTTAGAGCCTCACCTGAGCCAATGACGAAGGCTCTTCCTTTGGCTCCATTGTTGTTTCCACCATTGTTGTTGCCATTACCATTGTTGTTGTTATTGTTGTTGCCATTGTTATTATTGCTGTTGTTCCCATTGTTGTTGTTGCCATTACCATTCCTCTTAAGCTGGGGACAGTTGCGTTTGTAATGGCCTTCTTTTCCGCACTCAAAACAACCTTTCGGAGTGTCTTGTGATTGTTGAGGCTTCTTCATCAGTTCACCCCGACAGTCTTTGGCTGCATGACCAATCTTCCCACAACGTTGGCACTTGAAGTTATCACATCGACCCACATGGTGGTAGTTACACCGGTTGCACTTCGGCAGTCTTCCACCATACCCACCGGGTCCTTGATTTGAGTGAGTCGCCTGGTTGAAGCTTCGGTTGTTATCGAACTTCCGTTGCTGTTGCTGACTTTGCTGCTGTTGTTGAGATTGAGATTGGCTGCTGGATGACGATCCCTTGTTGCTTGAACCATCCCACTTGCGTTTCTGGTCGGGCACGCTTGCCACCGCACCTCGTTTAGGTAACCGTCCTTGCTCAACTGCCTGGTCAGTCAGCCTGTGGGCTGTTCGGATAGCTTGTTGTATGGTAGTGGGGTTAGAAGCAGTTACCATACTTTGAATTTCGGGCACCAATCCCGTATATAATGCTCCACCCTCTTGTGCATTTCATTCACCATCCCTGGGCATAAAGTGGCTAACTCATGAGTTCGAGTTGTGTAGGCTTCAATTTCCGAGCCTTGCATTTTGAGTTGCCAGAACTCAATTTCCAGTTTCTGCACTTCATTTCGGGGGCAGTATTCTTCAGTCATGATTTCTTTGAATTCATCCCAAGGTAGTTCATTGGCCATGGCTTGACCCAGCATTTGTACCTGAGCATTCCACCAGGAAAGTGTTGCGCCTTCCAATGTCCAGGTGGCATACTTCACCTGATCAGCAGGCGGGCAGTTGCATTTCGCGAAGACAGACTCTGTCTTCTCAAACCACCTTACAAGCCCTACAGCTCCTTCCGTCCCGCTGTAGGTATGGGGTTTACAGTCCATGAAGGACTTGTAGGTACATGGTGGTGGTCCTGTTTTGACAACCCAAACATTAGTCAGATATCCTAGACAAATAACTAGGATAATCAGTTTAACCTCGTGTTATCATTTACCTGCTGGTTGTCCCGGTTGGGCAGCAGCCACTGCTGCCTGAACATGTTCGTTAATTAATGCCGCCAATTCCGCAGGCGTCATGTTTATGGCTCCGGCTCCACGGCCTCCGGCGCCACGTCCACGACCACGCCCACGCCCTCTTCCACGTGCGTCCATATTTCACTTTAAAATTCACAATTACAATAATGAGTAACATCCAACACATTAATCTCATCAAGGTACAGTAAACAATAAGAAATAGTGCATTCACCACAACCACAACATTTATAACATAAATAATAATCAAAGATAAATAAATTGCAATTGAGTCACAAAATATTCCATCAATGTCAAAATTTAAGTTTGTCAGTTGGGTGGGAAACAACCCTTCCCACATAGGTTTCAAAGAAAAGAAACACTACATAGTCTAAGTCATTTAAAAGTGGAATCAGTCCAATACATCAGATCCATCACTGTCCTCATCCATCTCTACTGGTTCTTCTTCGGGGGCTTCCTCGGGTTCTTCTTCTGGGTCTTCCTCATCAGGGTCCACCAAAGGTGCAGGGGCTTCAGCAATCTGAAGTGCTGCTAGCTGTGCCTCTAACTCAGCAAACCTATCATCGATCTCCATATTATGGTGATCCTGTGCGTCCATGCGCTCACTAAGTGCTACCACGTTGCCTGCCAGCGTATGATGTCTACCAATGGCCATCGAAAGTCGCTCCTAAAGCGTATCTACCTGGTAACGTAGCTGACGCATCTCAGATCGTAATGCAGAGTTCTCATCAGTGAGTTCTCTAATCCGCTGTCGCTCTGTGTCCAGTGTGGCTACCAAATCTGCAAATGCCTGCTCCAGGGGGATGCTCAAGGTAGGAAGTGTAGGCAAAGTAGAGGCGGTTGATGACCTAGTCCTAGGTCGTGTAGGTGCTACAGGTGGTACGCGTTCTCTATAAGCCATACGGTTTATGTAAGTGGGGTAGAAATCCCAGTTACGCGGAGGATCGAGCTCAGGAGGTATGAAAGGCTGATCCCAGTCTATCTCGCTAGGAGGATAAGGATGTCGTGGCCAGTTAAATCCCCTATCCGGTACGGGAGAAGTAGGAGGTGACTCAGATCGTGCAGGTCTCTTGCCTAAATTCCTGGACGATGATGCCATGCTGCGAAGTACGTGTTGCGTATGCCAATGAGTATACAGTAAGGAGAGTAAACGATAAGTAACTAACAACTGTGCGGTTATAGTCTAGTGTGTGTATGCAACCTAGTTCCCTATAACCAATGGCTCTGATACCAATCTGTCACACCCTCAAAATCCGCAAGCGGGGTTTTACCGCGAGGCGCGTGACATACCAGGATCTCAGTCATTAGTTACCAAGAACGACTCTATATGATTAATAAACAAAACCAGAGTTAACGTTTAAAATACTGAGGAAGCGTTTTTAAAATAGAAAACCCAAAACAAGTAGTATGTAAAGAGAATGCGCAAAACATACACGCCCCAAACACAAATGTTTAATATGAAAAAATATCCCAAATTTGTAAACAAACAAATGTAGACAACTCAACGATGCTGGTGTGCGTGCTCCTAGGCAACTGGCAACCTTAACCTGAGAATAGCATACTAAACAAGTCAACACATGGTTGGTGAGTTCAAGAGTTTGCGTTAAAATATAAACCAATCAACAGTTTCCAGAGCATAAGTAGTGTATTGCAATAGATAGCTAGTCTATTAACATAAAAATATTAATCATAGTGATTTCGCGATCGAGGCTGACTGTGTTACGTTTGTTGCCTCCCGTCACGACTTACCAGGTCGTGACGAATATGTGTTAGGACAAAATTGCACCCGTTTGACCTCGAGTCGCACAGGTGGGGCTCGTCAGACCCAGTAGTACTACCCAAAATTTCCCCGCTAGTCAATATTAACAATCCAAAGTGTGAGGACTTTCCATGGTAAACAACACTATATCAATTTTATACACCTCATATATAAAAGCGTTTATGATCAACAGTATGCTATCTCCCCAAAAGAGATTATGTAAAATGAGTGGGGCAAGAACTCACCTGGTACGCGCAAGAATTAACTTAGAGCTTAACTTGAAAGAAAGAGGGAAAGACAACATTCAAAGGTCACCTAGAATACAAGAGTACATAAGCACGTGTACACAAAATCAACATGAAACCCTAAGTGCTCTACAAACCAAAGAACTCAAGGTTTAAGAAAGACAAGACACATTTGACCCAGTTGACCCGTTTGACCCGTTGGTGACATTATAGGTGATAACTCGTTAATACTAACACAACAGCATACCATACATGTTCACATACAACTTGATTACATATATCACTTCATTAACCACATGTACTACCTAGATCGTCATACAACTAGATATCACACAAGTCATGCGAATCACAACAGGCCAAAACAGGTAACAACCCAAATCAACATTCATACAACATAAACAACACATTTAGTCACCCTAGAAACCATCCATGAACACACTAGCATGATCCTAATATCCCAAACATGCTCAAATCATCCAATTCAAGGATTTGCACAATTAAAGTTTCCCTTTTGGGAAAGTTCATCCCAAATTCATCAAACTCACACTACATTCATGAATTCATCAATTATATACCAACTCAAGTCCATGACAACATCTAAACATGATCAACAACACCTAATCATCATGATTCATCAACTTTCATACCCAAAAGTTACTATCTTTAGCAATGTATGAACTATAAGACATCTTCTTGTTTTTAATTGTTCATATCATCAACTTAGCATCTAATCATCATCACAAACACATCCATAACATTCATACATCATCCAATCATCAATTCATGCAAAATAAAGTTACTATTATTAGTAACCTATGAACAACGTATCAAAATCATAGCTTTCTTGCATAATCGACGTTAACTAGCATATATACAATCCAACTAACATAATAACACCAACCAACATCAATAAATCGACCTCCAATTGCAAGTTTCGAATTAGGGTTTCGGCCCTAATGTAATTCCATAAAAACTTGTAAAAATCCAACCTTTATTGCATACTTGACGTTAATTAACATGTAATCTATCTAGTAAACACATTAACATCAACAATTAGGTATCAATCAACCACCAATTGCAGTTTTCGCATGAAACATTCGGCCAACATGAAGAATCATCAAAAACATACAAAAATCTAACCTTTAAACGTGTAATGGACAAGTTTTGATGTTTCTAACTTGTTGTATGCCTTGTAATCGATCAAATTCGAAGCTTTCTTGCTTGTTCTTGCTTGAAATCGCAGGTTTGTGTGTGTGTTTGAAGGTGTCGCGGCCGAGAGGGGGTGTGGGGGCTAGGGTTGGGATTTTGTTTTATTAATTTATGGTAATTACCCCTTAAACCCTTGTAATTTACTTTTTATAAAAATTAAGCTTTTAAACTCTTTTTAAAAGGTTTTTAACTACAACCACAAACATATAAACTAACAATGACAATAATATATTTCACCTTAATTAGATACAAAACATACAGGTTAAATACACGCGTTTCCACGTTACGCGATAAAATTACAGTTAACATTTAAATCACATAAGCATAACTTAATAATCACATTGTTAACTTAATTATCATCAATTTAACATTACTGATTATTGTTAAGTCACCAACGTTCAGCGACAACTAGTGTGTGTGCACGACACGTGTATGCAAGACTTAACGGAACAAACGGAGTTTGGTAACGGAAAATTACCGGATGTCACAATAACTAATTTAATTACTCTCAAATTAAACGGGTCGAAATCACCCTATACACACTTATGAAACTGACTATCAACCTTCAATCTAAATGGGTCTAAATGATCCAAATCTATTTTATGAAACTAAACTATATGCATTCAATATAAACGGGTCAAAATGATACAAACTCACTTTGTGAGACTAAACTATCTAATTTCAATTCAAACGGGTCAAAATCACCCAAACACGCTTTATGAAACTATAACCATCACCTTTTAATTTAAAGATGTCTAAATGAACCAAACCCATATTATGAAATTAAAACTATATGCTTTCAATTAAATAAGTCAAAATGACCCAAACTCACTTTGTGTAACTAGTTTAATTACTCTCAATTTAAACGGGTCAAAATCACCCTATACACACTTATGAAACTAACTATCAACCTTCAATCTAAATGGGTTTAAGTGATCCAAACCTACTTTATGAAACTAAACTATATGCATTCAGCAAAAACATATCAATATGATACAAACTCACTTTGTGAGATTAAACTATCTATTTAAACAAGTCTAAATGAACCAAACCCATATTATGAAATTAAAACTATATGCTTTCAATTAAATGGGTTAAATTGACCCAAACTCACTTTGTGTAACTAAAATATCTACTCTCAAGATATAATATAAAATATCAAGATATAATATAACAAGATATAATATAAAATAATGTGTGACTTTATTAATAACAACTATACCTCTTGCGACCGTTGGGCATCACCATATGAATTAGGACCATAAAATGATGAGTGTGACCCGGTCACCACAAAATGTGGATCGGAAGATCCTATCCCGAACATGTGGCCACGAGTGTTAGGATGTAGACGCTCTCACACAGCAAAGTCATCGCGATTCGGATTCTGATCGTTGTCTGGCCCATACTCCTTTTCAAGTTCCTTTTGAAATGATATCTATATTTTCATAATAAAAGGGAACCAAATTATAATCAAAGTTAATACATTAAACTCCACATATAATGATAACTTACGAATGATTCCTCTGATCGTTGTGTAACAAACTATAACTCATCCAAGTCTTTAACACTAATGTCCCCATCTCACAGTCTCTTTTTACTCTTTTTGGTTGCATGCGTATCAATGAAGACTAAATCGTAACCAACCTTTCCACCTTTTTGTTGTTCCAACACAAAATGTTGGTAAGTTTAAATATACAAATAGTTACTATAACTTATATAATATATATATATATATATATATATATATATATATATCTTACCAGACGGATACGATGTTCGTCAAAGCCCATAGACCCACTGGTATGACGGGATAGGTCATTTTTACGATTCTTTCTCCCAACTTTTGATTTTTTAACCATTCTTCGGTATTCCAAATCTACAAAAGATAAAAATATGTGTAATTTATAAATAATGATAAATTAAACAAATATAACATATTAACATCCTTACCTCGCACATTTATTTCCATCTCTTAAGAGGTACTGTATAAGGCGGATAATTAGAAGTTATTTCAAATTTATCTTCGTCGTCGTCAATAACATGTCCGTCCAGTCTAGCTTTGTTTTTAGATTCTTTCCTTAAACGACTCATCATATCTGGATATCGACCCCCTACCACATTAACAAATCCATCATAAATGTATTGGTCGTCTCGTGCATCCCATCTCCACTTGGTCTGTTAAAAAATAAAGGTAGAAATATAAATAATATACAAATAATTATAGCATAAATAAATAATATATTGATATATTACCCGGAAGATATTAAACATCTCCTTCAATTTATTATGTGGGACCTTTGAAAAAATGATCTAAACTTCATTAGATTTTGGTCTATTATATCTCTAGCACTTCTATGAACACACCCACTTCCAAACCTATAATATTTAAATAATTAAAATGTTTAGTTATAACATGAACAAGCAACATAAATTAGTTTGCTAAATTAGAAACATACTTTTTTCTCACATGTTTAATCCATGGTCTGTCACCACCATCATCCTTATTCCCACTATCCTTACCACCGGTATCCCCAAAACTACTAACATTAACACCATGAGCATTATCACCATGAGCATTCTCACCACCATCCTGATGACTATCATCATCCTTATTCCCACCCAAACCGGTTTGGGCCCGAACCGGTTTTCAAACCGGCCCGGACCGGTTCGATAGGTTTGAATATCCTAGCTCTGAAACTGATTTAGGAACCGAACAGGTTTGGGGTTCAAACCAGTTGAAAATAAACCGGTTCAAACCGAACTAGTTTTGCCCCAAAAACCGGTTTGTACACCTCTACTCACACATACATGCATACATACTATACACATACTTTGTTACCGATATAGATACTATAACACATACACATATGTATGTACGTTTGTACAAACATACATACACGCTTTACATACTCCCGTGCATGCATATCTACATATATACGTACCTGAATAGACACACATACACACGCACATACTCGTATACAAACACACACACTTATACACAACACGCACACACTAACACGTTCACCTACTATATTTGTTAGGGATAGAACTTATGTATAGGTTTAGATGATGAATCAATATTGTAATCACGTTGTAATCATGATTTTTGATGAGATAATATGAATGACTTTGATTATATTTGTGCTTATTGATTGATTAATATTTGTATTGCATTTCAAAATATATGTTATATATATATATATATGATATGAGGTACTGACTAATATATGTATGAATATGCAGTAAACATCAGACTAATGAATTGATAAAATCACTAAGTGTTGGAACAACTGAAGAATGTACATCCGTAGATCTTCTGCGGAAGAACAAACAGCTGAACAAGAAAAGAAGTGAAGCTACTGGAGGGATTACTGCGGAAGACAAGAACTCCTGCGGAAGTACAAGAACAAGTACAGTACAATGGTTGCTGCGAAAGACAGACTACCTGCGGAAGACCAATTAACTCAGAAGTCAACATCAAGTCAACAAGTCAACGTGGCAGAACAACAACAACAACAACAACATTAATGACGATGGAAGACTTATAATTCAAGCAAATATACCACGTCACATCAACAAACTTTATTCATATTAGATTCGTAAGCCGATAAACATGGCGAGGATTTGGATAAGTTTGATTAGCTTAATTATAGCAACAAAATAGCTAGCTAATAAAACAAAATTAGATCTCTATATATATGAGATAAACAACATAGATCAAAAACAGAATACATAACAATAATTGAGAATCATTAGAATCATTAGTGATCATTATCTGAATTATTGTATTCAAGATCAACAATCTCAATAGCAACAAGAAAGCATTCAATCAACGTTCTTGAGTTCTCTCGATTTGATTATTCTTATTTTATTTGTTTGATTGATTGATTTTATTATTACTAATAGATTAAACACCAAGTATTGATAATTTCGCGATCAATACTTGTTCAAATCAATTCTGATAATTCCTGAACGATCCTAGGATTCACAGGTGGTATCAGAGTTTGGTGCTCATTGATTTATATCAATTGATCTATCAGCTTTGATTAAGTTTAATCGAATTCTGTTCTAAAACAAAATCTTTGTTTTTATTAAAATTAACTATCATGAGTAACTCATTTGTTGGTGCTTATCAACCTCCTAAACTGGAAAACAAATCTGATTTTAAAACCTGGAAAATCCGGTTCAGGAATCATGTTAACTATACAGATTCTGACTTATGGGCTTCGATTACCGAAGGACCTTATATTCCACCTGCCTTAGGAGCGGATTATAAGGATAATAATCAATCCATTAGTTTAAAGAATCTATCACCTGATGATGCCAAGAGAGTCAAGATTGACATCAAAGCCTATAGTATGCTTACTATGGCTTTGCCTGAAGAACTCTTGATCAGGTGTGAATCATACAAAACTGCTAACTCGTTATGGAAAATCCTGCACACTCTGTGTGAAGGCAGTGACGAGATTAGAAGTATCAAAAAGGATACTCTCCGTGCACAATATGAAACCTTCCATCATATTTCGGGAGAGTCAGTCCCTCAACAATTGCATAGATTTATGCAACTTGTTATAGAAATGAATATTCTTGAACTTAAGTACAGCAATGAGGAACTAAATAAAAAGATGCTTCATTCATTACCAGAAAACTAGACACAGACTATGTCCATGTTTAAAAATACTATTTATCTAAAAGCAATAGGACTAGATACACTAGTAGCTAAGGTAGAAGCGTTGGATCTAGATGAAAAGACGAGAAAAAAAAGTGTGAAAACACCTATAGCTCTTTATCAATTCAAAGAGCTGAAGAATACTGGGAGTGCATTCATCTGCAATGAAGGTGAAGGCAACTCAAGTGATGAAAGTGAACCAGAAGAAGAAACAAGTTTCTATGCAGCAAAGCCTTCAAAATCAAGATCTCAAAGCAAGGAAAACAAAAAGGAAAAAGGCAAGGCTGAAGAATCCAAAAGCAAGAAGATCATCAATCAAGAAAAACCAATTACGGTGGTTCTAGAATCTGAAGAACAGAAAGCTGCCTTTGCAGCTTTCAGTTCAAGTTTTCAGGTATATCTAGGAAGCACCTTGACTCCTGCTCATTTTTGTCAACAAGATCTAGAAGAACTTCATCCTGATGAAGTAGAAGAGATGGATGTGCAATGGCAAATGGCAATGATTGCCTATAGAGCCAAGATGTATATGAAAAGAAACAAAGGACTATCTGTTGGAAGCAGAACAACAAAACTTGGGTAGATAAGTCCAAAGAAAGATGCTTTAAATGCAATTTGTTTGGACACTTTTCAAGGGAGTGCAATAACAACCAACAGCAAACAACAGACTCAAGACAGCCCGGTCAAAGGAGTTTCACACACCCACAACTAACCAATGCATCCCCACCAAACAATACAACAGGTACCTCTAACACTAAAGAAACTGGTTTGATTATTTTACAGGATGGTACTTGTGATTGGAGCATGTATGAGAAGGAAGTGCTTGCTGAAAATCAAGCTTTAATGGCCAACATGGAAAACAAAGTGCCTCCAATGGCCACTGAGGTAGACAAAGGTTGTGCTCTCCCGCTTGCATAGATGAAGTAGAAAGATATAGATCTCATGCTCAACAATTGGCTGATAAAGTAAAAGAAACCTTACTTCTAAATGAATCAGATTGGTTTTGGACGAAAACAATTCATGGGAAGAAATCATAACTGAAATGCACATTGGACATTCGATCACAAAATCTAAAGAAAACATTAAACTGTGTCAATTTGGAAAAATTGACTAAGTGTTGGAACAACTGCGGATGAAGAAAAATGTTCTTCCGTAGATGTTCTCGAGAACATAACTGAAGAGTGTACATCCATAGATCTTCTGCGAAAGAACAACTTCAGCTGAACAAGAAAAGAACAAGTGAAGCTACTGAAGGAAGGATTGCTGCGGAAGCACAAGAACAACAGTTGCTACAGAAGACTGACTACCTGCGGAAGAGTAAATTCCTGCGGAAGGCCAATTAACTCAGAAATCAACATCAAGTCAACAAGTCAACATGGCAGAACATCAACAACATTAATGACGATTGAAGACGTTTTATTCAAGCGGATATTCCACGTCAGATCAACAAATTTTATCATCAGTAGAATCATTGTAAATCCCAAATTCCTAAGCCGATAAACATGGAAAGGATTTGGATAAGTTTAATTAGCTTAATTATAGCAACAAAATAACTAGCGATAGAACAGAATTAGATCTCTATATATATGAGATCAACAATATAGATCAAAAACAGAATACATAACAATAATTGAGAATCATTAGAATCATTAGTGATCATTATCTGAATCATTATATTCAAGATCAGCAATCTCAATAGCAACAAGAAAGCATTCAACCAACGTTCTTGAGTTCTCTCGGTTTGATTATTCTTATTTTATTTGTTTGATTGATTATTTTATTATTATTAATAGATTAAACACCAAGTATTGATAATTCCGCGATCAATACTTATTCAAATCAATTCTGATAATTCCTGAACGATCCTATTTAAAAGCACAAGTTGAGCATCTGACTACATCTTTAACCAAATCTATGTCAGAGCATGCGTCTACTGAGGTGAAACTGCAGAAATTCCAATTGTCATCAGAACAATATGAGAAATTGTTAAACTCTCATATTGAGTCTAAGAACAAACTAGGATTGGGATTTCATGCAGTTGCACCACCAGTTAACAACAATTACATTCCTTTACCAGAGTCAATGATCAACAGTTTAACTAATCACTTTGTATCTAGTAACAAACCTGAGACATCAGATAAACATGATTTGTCTGAGTCATCTGAATCAGAATCAGAATTGTCCGAATTTGATTATGACAACTGTGATGACTTAGATGAAAAGGAAGAGACTAATAATGCTGAGTTGGGTAAAGGTAAAATTGTGTCAAATGAATACTCAATACCAAAGGTCTTAAATGAACTTAAACTACCCTATCCACCAAAACAAAGAAACCTTCTCAAGACAATCCACACAAGGATTGAGCAATTAAATAAAGGATTACATGCATTCAACAAACTAAATGTAGAAAAGTCAGCAAAAAGAGAATCAGGAGAAAAGATCAAAACTTCCGCAGATCATCTGCGGAAGAAATCAGAACATACAAAGAAAAAGGTCACAAAAGATACAACACAAGAACCTTTTGATATCATGTCCGGAAGAGGAAAAGACTCATCAGTAGATAAAATTGATAAGGAATTAAAGAAGCAAAAACTGATGAGCAAGAAGAAGGCAAAGAAAAGGAATGAATCTGAAAGTGAAGATGAAGTTTACTGTAAATGGTGTGACATGCACAACCACAACACAGAAGAATGCTACTTCAGCAGTTATTGCTCAATATGCAACATGAGCAATCACATGACTTCAGATTGTTACTTCAACAAATATTGTGCAATATGCAACAAAAACAACCATACTACAAAGGAATGCTACTTCAACAAGAAGAACAAAACCAAGATCACCAAGACAAAGAAAGTAGATACCTCTGAGTCACACTCACAATCCTATGAAGATGATAGAGATTCAAACCAAAAGAAACAACAACAAAAACAGAAAGTTACTAAGAAAAACAACAAAGCTGCTAAGGTGAAATTAAAGAATAAGAAGGAGAAATCACAAGTGCAAAAGAATGCACCACATAAAAAGGTAGCACTTGAGGAAGAAAACAACTTCTTTGATCACTTTGACAAAGGCAATGATGTGCCTAAGTCCAAAGCAAAGGATGTAGAAACATTTTCTGGCAATTCCTCAACATCCACATCAAAGAAGAAGTCTCAAACAAAATTGACTAACCAAGTTAGTATGAATTAAGAAGACATCACCTCAACCTCATCAACCATTACATCCTCACCCCAAACTAAACATAATGAATTAACTGACTGTACAGCTAATCTAGAAACTTCAAGTCTTATTTATAAGAAAGTTGATACATTAGATAACAATGTCAAGCCCAAGACTAGCAAGGCTTAGGCTCCTAAGTCTAACTAAATTCATTTTTGTTTACAGAAACATCCAAGGAGGGCTGACAACAAGTGGTATATTGACAGTGGTTGTTCCAGACATATGACAGGAGACTGCACCCTTCTGCAGGACTTCAAACATAAGAATGCTTCATATGTAGCATTTGGTGGGGATAAGAAAGGAGGTAAAATTACTGGTGAATGAATGGTAACAAATGGAGTTTTAAAGTTTGAAAAAGTTAACTTTTGTGAAAACTTACAGTTTAACTTACTAAGTGTATCACAAATATGTGACCAATACTATACTACTTTCTTTGATAACTCTGATTGCTACATTCTTAAGCCAGGTTTCAAAATTCTAGAAGACTGGATCCTTCTAAAAGCACCAAGAAAAGGTAACACCTATGTGTTGGATATGAACAACACTGCACTAACAAGCAAAGAAACATGCCTGTTCTCTAAATCATCAGAAGATGAAGCACAACTCTGGTACAGAAGGATGGCTCATTCCAACATGAAGAACATGAATAAATTAGTGAAAAATAACTTAGTCATTGGTGTTTCAAAGAAAGAATTTTACTAAACAACATAAAGTATCACATAAGTCCAAAACAATTAACACAAACACAACACCACTAAAGTTACTACACATGGATCTTTTTGGTCCCACCAATGTGTTAAGCATTGGCAAAAGGTAGTACTGTTTGGTGATTGTTGATGATTTCACTAGATTTACTTGGGTATTTTTCTTAAAACATAAAAGTGAAACATCAGAAATTTTAATGGAGTTCATCACTAAGATAGAAAATCAACTTGATCTAAGAATCAAGATACTGAGAAGTGATAATGGAACTGAATTTGTTAATTATGTCTTAGACTTATTTTGCAGGGATAAAGGCATAGCTAGGCAATTTAGTGTTCCAAGAACTCCTCAATAGAATGGAGTTGCTGAAAGAATAAATAAAACTCTAATTGAAACAGCAAGAACAATGCTAGCTGACTCACATCTGCCAATAAAATTTTAGGCAGAAGTTGTGAACACAGCTTGCACTGTTCAAAACAAAACTTTGATTATCAAAGAACATAACAAAACACCCTATGAACTTCTGTTTAAAAGAAAACCTTTTATAGGATATCTTAAAGCTTTTGGGTGTCATGTATCTGTATTAAACATAAAAGAACAGTTAGGAAAATTTGCTGAAAAAGCCTAAGATGGTTTTTTTGTTGGTTACTCATCAACATCTAAATCATATAGAGTCTACATTCCATATGATAACATAGTAGAAGAAACTCCTAATGTATCCTTATTCCCACAGTCTGTGAAAGGATCATCTTGGTTATTTGATATAGATGCATTAACTAACTCATTTAACTCTGGTTATCTTAATGTGACAGGTGCTGCGGATACATGTTATCCCTATGTTCCTCCAAATATGGGTGTACCATTGACAGCTGATCCACTAAGAGTCATTACTCCAGAAAACCAAAGTGATAATGATCCTAGTACATCAGCACAAAAACACAAAGATGGTTCAGATGTTTTTACTCCATGCACATCAACAGCAATACCCTCTACTTCCATAGATGTCTCTACTTTCGTAGATATCCCTACTGCAGATGTTGAATGGAGACTCCCCAAAAATCAAACCATATCAGAAAATCATCCCACACCATTGTCACACACAAATATGCCTTGGACAGAGACCATAGCTGATCAAGTACCTGCTATGGAAGACATGTCCACTACCCCGGATGATATACATGTTCCTGCGGAAGCTCAGTCAGCTGCACTAGAAAATGAGATGAACTATTTTGTTGACTCCCCATCATAACTACCCTCATCTCCAACAACCAACATCATAAACCTGGATTCATCCATCCATGTTAATGATGTACCAACAGTTAGAACACATAAGTATCACCCAATTGATAACATGATAGGTGACCTCAACAGCAGAACTACCAGAAGACAAGGGGAGCTGCAAACACTTGTCTATTCTCCTGTTTTCTATCTCAAGTAGTTCCACCCAACATCACAGAAGCCTTAAAAGATAACAGCTGGATTGAAGCAATGCAAGAAGAACTGTAGCAGTTCAGGAAACAGAAGGTGTGGAACCTAGTTGATCTCCCTGAAGGCCAATATCCTATTGGCACAAGGTGGTTATTCAAAAACAAGCTAGATGATAGGGGAATAATAATCAGAAACAAAGCAAGACTAATTGCGCAAGGCTACACACAAGAGGAATGCATAGCCTATGATGAAGTCTTTGCACCAGTTGCAAGAATTGAGGCAATTAGAGTGTTCTTGGCATATGCATCATATAAGAAGTTCACAGTTTATCAAATGGATGTAAAGTGTGCCTTCTTATATGGTAAGATTGATGAAGAGGTCTATGTATCTCAACCACCAGGCTTTGAAGATCCTGATTACCCTCATAGGGTATACAAACTTGACAAAGCTTTATATGGACTTCATCAAGCACCAAGAAAATGGTATGAAACACTATCCAAGTTTCTTCTAAAACATGGATACAAGAGAGGAACAATTGACCAGACACTCTTCCTCAAACATGAACACCAAGACCTCTTAGTTGTTCAAATATATGTTGATGACATCATATTTGGATCAACAAACAAGAGACTTTGTGAAGAGTTTGAAGCCTTAATGCAATCTGAGTTTCAGATGAGTTCAATGGGAGAATTAACTTTCTTCTTAGGATTACAAGTTCATCAGAAAACAGATGGCATCTTCATCAATTAAGAAAAGTATATCCTTCAAACATTAAAGAAATATAACCTTGCAGACTGTACATCATGCAAAACACCAGCATCTACTATAGATAAAATTGTACCAGATCCAAAGGGAAGTCTATTAATCAAAGATTATATAGATCTATGATAGGATCCTTAATCTACTTAACTGCTAGTAGACCTGACATAATGTTTGTTGTGTGTGTGTGTGATAGGTATCAAGAAGATCCAAAAGAGTCTCATTTGAATGCAGTAAAGAGAATATTGAGATACCTCAAAAGGAAACCATCACTTGGACTATGGTATCCCAAAGAAGGAGACTTCAAGCTTTACTCCTATTCAGACAGTGACTACAGAGGATGCAACAACAACAGAAAATCAACAACTGGAGGATGTCAATTCATAAGCCCAAGACTTGTGTCTTGGCAATGCAAAAAGCAGACAAATGTTTCAGTATCCACAGCTGAGGCTGAATACATAGCTGCTTCAGCAGGCTGCTCCCAGGTTCTATGGTTATAAAATCAATTACTTGATTATGGTTACAACTTTCTCCAGACACCAATATATATAGACAATTCAGTTGTTATATATTACTGCTAATCCAGTCCAACATAGTAAAACTAAGCATATAGAAATCAGATACCATTTTCTAAGAGACTGCTCAGAAAAGGGACTAATTAAGTTGATCAAAGTGGACACAACAAATCAGCTTGCTGATTTATTCACTAAGGCCTTTGACTCAGTAAGATTTAAGTACTTAATTGAATCATTAGGCATGATCAACTTAGAATAAGTTCAAAACATTAACAAACAGGTATATAGGCTCATTAACTGTGCTCATATGAGGATACAACATAAACTTATGTGTAAGGCTTTTGATAACCTACGGATACGATAGTATGCTATAAACATGACATATATCCTGCCCACACCCAACCAACTATCTACTGATCTGATGTGTTAAATATGTGAATAGGTTCATCCTGAGTGACAAATAAGCTATTTCATGCTCAACATAAAGCCAAGATGACTTAGTATGGATAAGTCATTGTGAGGAGTTAACAAGTAAGTCTCATCAAAAAGTCCACAACTCATCACTTATGCACACTTACTATGTTGTAACACCTTATAACCTCTATCTTTGCGCATCATGACCCTCTGTTTTGCGTAAGCAAAGACCTGGGTCAAAGGACACCTCTGTTTTACGTAAGTAAAGACCTGGTGACCTGATGCTAATCATTAAAAGTTCCCAAAAAAAGGAACTGCTCCCAAAAGAATCCTAAAGGATCAAATACATAGTATTCAAAGAGCATTCATAAAAGGCATTAATAAGATTTCAAAGAAATCTTAAGATAGAGCTTATAATCTACGAAACATGGTATGTGTGATAAAGTGATGAATTAATCACAATTTGGGAGACAGACTTTCATACACCTTGCATGATGCATTCATCCTTGTTTATCATTAATTCTTACCAAAACATGATAACTAGCCGGACATGCCCAACATACACTCTAGGTTGAACTTCTGCGGATCACCATATTTGCAATTTGTACTAGATCTAGTAGGCTTTTCTCAACCAAACTAAGCAGGAATGTGTCTGATTTATAGTATGATCCTTAGATTCTCAACAAATTGCCTGCCACAGAACACTAACTCATGTGATTTTCAGTTGCACACTCACGAATAATGCGATCTTCGTATAAATTTTTGATAAACTCATCAAAAAAATGTTTAATCACAAATTTAGGGGGAGTAAGTATAACTGATCAATTAATTCCCTTAATCTGAGCAGTATAACTAATCAATTAATTCCCTTTGGAACCGAAGGTGTACTACAGAAGACATGAGCTATCTTCCATAGATACAGTGAAATCTGTTCATCCGCAGATGTTTCTACGGAAGATAGAATGGGTCCTCTTCCGTAGATAAAGTATGGAAGAAAAAAAAACTTTGTGGATATTATACTTTGCTTAATTATATGATCAATAATTGCTATTAATGATTTATTAGGCATAGTTAATACCCGCGGAGGGGTAAAAACAAAATGTAAATGGGTCCCACATGTTAGACAGCCTGTCTGAAAAGGTATAAAAAGGTACTCCGACCATTGGCTTCTCTATTCACCCAAAATTACCCTTAACCTAGAAATTCTGAGCCAAAAACCCCTTTTCAGCTGCATAGAAGTCAATCGTTCAAACTCAAACCTCACAGACATCATGGCAAACAGATTTGTAAGAGATCACAATATCTATGCGTTCTTAAACCTAGACGTGGATGATGAGTGCAGAGACATTATACGATACCTGAGGAGAACACAACTCTTCTATGCACTAACGGCAGACCCACTCATCTATCTATCGCATATGACAGACTTTTGGAGCTCAGCAAGAGTAGAAGATGAAGGTGAAGGATCTGTTATCACTGCCACCATTAGAAATCTACCACTGTGGGTAGATGAAGGCACAATACGAAGTGCATTAGAGTTGGGAGATGAAGAAGAAGGACATCCTGATGTATTCGACCATGAATACATTCAGAGGGTGTTTGGTCTGATGGGGTATGATGGAGATTACAGGAATGGGGAGATAAAGAAAGGGAGACTATGCAAGCCATATCGCTTCCTGTGCCACACTTATCTTAAGTGCATCTCCAACCGAAAGTCTGGGTTAGACAGATTTTCAAGGCACATCTCTCTGGTATTATCAGGATATTCGAAGGGAGAAAGTACAACTATGCCAGATACATCATGAATTGCCTCTGTGATCATATAAGGGTGGAGAAAGAGAACAAGATGTTCATGTTTCCAAGGTTCCTACATCTGATAATAAATGAACAATTGCCCGAGGTAGAGAAAGAAGGTGACATTTGTGTGCAAACACACCTTGGAAGATCCCTCCTTAATAAACTTAAAGGGCAGTATGAGGGAGGAGGTGTGGATATGTTTGCCCATGTCCTGGATGAGTCTGAGGACATACCACAAGAACTCATATGGAGTGAAGATCCTCACCACTAGAACACACCAGTTGAATCCCCTGCACACACTCAACCACAATCACCACCTGTTCACTTGATATCTCCCTCAAGTGAACACACACAACCCATCTCTCCTGACCACTCATAAACCACTATCAATACTGCATCAACTAAAGTATTTGATGAGGAGGTGACTCAGCCAACAACCACACATCTCAGCCAAACTGAACCAATCTCATCCCCAACACCTACTGAGCCAATCTCTTCACCAACATCTTTAGAACCAACCACTTCCCCCACACCCACTGAAACAATTGACAGCCCAGCACCAACAGAAGAACTTAATCTTGAAGAGGATGGTGATGAAGTTGTTAATGATGGAGATACTGAAGAAGTTTGTCTGGAAGTTGAAGGACAGACTAATAAGATGGTAGAGTAGGAGGAGGGTGATTATGTTGAAATAACTGCTTACAAAGAGGATGATCTGAAGGAGGAGGAGATCAATGTAAGCAAATGCTACTTGGTGGCTCAGTACAACAATCTTGTACTAAAGGGAAACAAGAAAATGGAAAAGCTGAGAAGGCTGAGAAAGGAGCTGAATGAGAAAGATGAGACCATTAGTAGTCTGGAAAGAAGATTGACAAGATTAAGAGAAGATGCTATGATGAACAATGAAGTAATTGATGCTCTTCATGAGCTTGTGGCTGAACAAGTAGAACTTCTAAAACAGAAAGATCATGAGATTGAGAAGTTGAAGAGGAAATTGAGTGAAGCTGAAAAGAACAAAAGTGATTCAGAGATGATCACTTACACCAGAAAGAGAAAATATCTTGGAAAAGCAACTGGTGTTGCTGGTGAATCGTCAAAAAGAGCAAAAACAGGTTCACCAGAGCAGTCAGTACCTAAGGAAGAAACTGTTAAGAAAAAGAAGGAAGAGAAAAGTGAAGAACTGCTGACAGCCAAAGACATTCTTGAAGAAAGACCCGAATCTACCATGTTCATGGAGCTAATCAACAGAGGATTCCCTTTTGACTTGGTAGAAAGGATGAACTTGTTAGAGCTGATTCAGACAGTAAAAGAATTTGATGCAGTGAGAATGATGATCCCAATGTGCAATTATGAATCATTCTCAAAGTTCAAGTCAACGGAGAGAATAAGGAACGAGTTAGGTCATTGTGACACCTCCGGGCTTACAAAGTACAACATGGTTTGCTGGATGCAAAGTCACAACCATGACCAACATGAACTCAAAGGAAGAACCATTGGTGAATTAAGGGCGATGATGGAATATGTTATGAAGGTAGAGCTGGATACAGGAGTAAAGTTCAGATCCGGAGCCCCCAATCCTGCTTATCAACAACAATAATCACAAACCCCTGCTAAGCCTACTGTGGTTCAAGCAAAAGACATGCATGAAGGAAAAGAACAATTGATCAGAGAGCCAAGATATATAATTCCCAACAAGATATGGCCTCTTGGAACAACTATGAGGGAGATCACCCAAGAACGACTAAGTCTGATTCAACTTTTTGATCAGATGACAACTCCAAGATCAGCTGAAGACAATCAGATTATTTCATGGAAGTATGATGGTGATTGGGATTGTGCAATGATCAAGAGGGCATCTGGCATGGTGCAATATTTTCAAAGACTAGAGAGCTTACTGTCACTGCCAGATGTAGACCTTCATACATTACAACGCCTTCCCATCATTAATTATCCCATAAGTCCAAGGGGAAGAAACTTCTCTGGGATTATGAACAGTCTGAAGAACAAGTTTAAGGGGATATGATCAAGGAAGCTATGATGGATGATGCTGTGCATTTTAGAAGAAAGTCAAAGTCTCAGTCCAAGTCCAAACTGGTTGATGATGAGTTCTTGAAAAGGATTGGAGCTAAAGATAGATTTGCTGCATCAATCAAAACAATAGATGGCAATCAATTCACATGCCCCATTACTGACTAGGGGTATGTTGAAAGGAATCAAGAACTGGTGTTGCTAAGGAATGATCCTGCTAAGAAGTCAACAAGCATAAGACTTTTTGACCCTGTAGAACTGAAGTTGCTGCACCCAAGCTATACCTCTTATCTTCATGATAAACACTTTCCAAGGCTACAAGATTCAACTGCTCAAAATGACTTGTGCTTCTATGTACACCATATTCAAGTCATTAACAAATTGCATGCCAAGGTGCACAAGAGGAGGAAGTTTGAAGTTGGGCAGCTGATTGGGTCAGAGATAAAGCCTATAACAAAATTAAGAATTTCAGAACAGGACGAATTAGAGGTGGTGTCAAATAATAGTGTTGTTGCAACACTTACCACTGAAGAGGATGTCCTGGGTATGAAATACAAAACACTGAAGAAGATGAACATAAGACAGATAAAGTATCAGTATGAAGATCAGAAGACGACTGTAGATTACTTTAAGTCTAAGATTTTGGCTAGAGTACAAGAACTCAGAGTCTTAAACCCATGATTACTAGAGTCTAAACCTAAGGGGGAGTATTGTTAGGGATAGAACTCATGTATAGGTTTAGATGATGAATCAATATTGTAATCACGTTGTTCATGATTTTTGATGAGATAATATGAATGACTTTGATTATATTTGTGTTTATTGATTGATTAATATTTGTATTGCATTTCATAATATATGTTATATATATATATATATATATATATATATATATATATATATATATATATATATATATATATATATATATATATATATATATGATATGAGGTACTGAATAATATATGTATGAATATGCAGTAAACATCAGACTTGTGAATTGATAAAATCACTAAGTGTTGGAACAACTAAAGAATGTACATCCGTAGATCTTCTGCGGAAGAACAACCAGCTGAACAAGAAAAGAAGTGAAGCTGCTGGAGGGATTGCTGCAGGAAGACAAGAACTCCTGCGGAAGCACAAGAACAAGTATAGTACAACTTTTGCTGCTTAAGACAGACTACCTGCGGAAGAGTAAATTCCTGCGGAAGACCAATTAACTTAGAAGTCAACATCAAGTCAACAAGTCAACGTGGTAGAACAACAACAACATTAATGACGATGGAAGACTTATAATTCAAGCAGATATTCCACGTCACATCAACAAACTTTATTCATATTAGATTCGTAAGACGATAAACATGGCGGGGATTTAGATAGGTTTGAGTAGCTTAATTATAGCAACAAAATAGCTAGCGATAGAACAAAATTAGATCTCTATATATATATGAGATCAACAACATAGATCAAAAACAGAATACATAACAATAATTGAGAATCATTAGAATAATTAGTGATCATTATCTGAATCATTGTATTCAAGATCAGCAATCTCAATAGCAACAAGAAGCATTCAATCAACGTTCTTGAGTTCTCTCGGTTTGATTATTCTTATTTTATTTGTTTGATTGATTGATTTTATTATTATTAATAGATTAAACATCAAGTATTGATAATTCCGCGATCAATACTTGTTCAAATCAATTCTGATAATTCCTGAACGATCCTAGGATTCACAATATTACACGCATACAATCATACGTACATTTAAAAGCTTGATTATTAATATTACACAAATACTCATACGCATACATACACACATACATACATACATATGTAAAGTAACACTTAATGCAAATACACATAAACATACATATAAACATATAATCATACATATAGTTAAAAACTTTACTGTAGTATTTCACACATTCATACATACATATACACATATGGATACACATACGCATGCATATACATACTCACACACCAAAAAATGTACATTCACACACAAACAATATAAAATAATTTACATAATAACTAATAATTATAACAACATAATAACAATTGATTAAAAAAATTTACTAAGGTTTCTATAAATAATAAAAGTAACTTAGCTTTTTAACTAAAAATAAAAAGTGAATTATTTAAAAATTACCAAGATGTGATTAGTAGCATAAAATAGGAGTTTGTCGTAAATCTGTTGCAATTTATGTAACGTTTGCGACAAATTTGCCACAACGAATATGGTTTTGTCGTAAATCTGTCAGAACATAGGCAAGCACAACAATATATTTTTGTTTTATTTAATTCATAAAAAAATTATATTTGTCGCAAAAGTGTCGCAATTTAATTTATAATGTAATATTTATGACAACTTTTCCACAACAATATATTTTTAACTTATTTAATTTGAAATAAATGAAATATTAGATTACAAAATATGATTTTGTCGTAAATCTGTCACAACATAGGGAAGCATTGTGACAAATTTGCCACAACAATATATTTGTATTGTTTAATTCATAAAAAAACATATTTGTCGCAAAAGGATCGCAAATTTTGCCAGATTTGTGATAAAAATATTTAAAAAGTATATCGTTGTCATAAATCTGTCGCAAATTATTCAAAATTTAACATATCATTGAAAATATTGCAATGTTGTTGATAGCTTGTCGAAAAGCATTAAATTTTTGCGACAATGTTGCGATAACTCTTTTTTATATAGCTATTTTGTCGGAATGTTGTGTGAAATTTTAGGATTAAAACTTCTGTTGGAATTCCGTCGTAATTTTGTAACAAATATAGTGTGCTCGCAATCTTGTCGCAAATGTTCGTAGCAAAAACATCCATTTTTTAGTAGTGTTATGTGTATGCTTGAACAATTAAAATAAATGCTAAACCGTGAGACAACAGGTCACAAGTTACCTAAAACATATGAGTATATAAGTACGTGTAGGAGGTGTTGGTTCGTAAAACCCTAAATGTCCAATTAATCCCATTGATTTATGCCTTATAGAAATGTTGACCAAGTTTGATTCCGTTGACCTGTTTGACCCGTTGGTGACATGTTAAGTGAAATCATGTTTGTTTATAGTTAGCAAATCTGACATTCATGAGTTTAATCCAATACATTCACGTATCACGCATAATGAGTTCTAAACTCTAACAAGTTTTCCATATTAGTAAAACCTACCATACAACACATACAAATCCATAATAATAACCAGCTTGTACATTTAAATCATAAATTAGCTAATTAATTAAGATTTTCCATGTGGTAACTACCTATGTTACTATCATTCAACCTAGGTACACATAGGATTTAGACGACTCAAAACATACCATGTGAAGTAAACTTGCTACCTCACATAGTAAACCTACCAATCCTACGAAGTAGGGGTCTTAGATCCCTCATGTGTGTATGGTATTAACCATCACATCATGCGTTCAAAGTATAACTATAACATAAACTAAATAAGTTTTCTAGTTTTGCCATATTAATCAAACACACTCATATCCACAACAAGGTTCTATCATGTAAACCTAGTTGGCTAGTTACCAACACATCATCTAGCATACATGTACTCCCAGTCATCCAATTTTCCTAATTTCATCAAATTCAAGTTTTAACAACATGATCTAACTTATGCATTAAACATATTTAGAATAGCAAAACATATATCATCATTCCTAATAACCATTCTAACATGATCCTATCATTCAATGCATGCTCAAACTATTGAACTTTAATAATCATATTTACAGAGTTCCCTCATTAGGTGGATGTGATCTAAACAACCCATATTTCGTCAAACTAACCAATAGTTCATTAATTATATGATTATCATCATAACACAAACATCACTAGATATCAAAATATAAAGTTCTTGGAAACTAAAGTTTCTCTTTAGGTAAGTTATGAACAACGTTCAAATCATAATTTTCTTGCATAATTCATGTAAACTATCAATAATAGAATCAATCCAACCCAACTACAGTATTTAGTTTCATCAATAATAAATTTTGGATTGAGTAGATGAGCTAAGGTTTGTTCATGATCAAAATTCATGAAAAAGATGAAAGATTGATGATGATTCTTACCTAAATCACGTAGTTGATCAAAAATTAGACTTCCTAATGTGTTGTGTGGATTGAATTAAGCAAAAATCGATGGTGGTTTGAGTGTGTGGGTGGCCGATCGTGCAAGGGAGGGGGGGGGGGGGAATGGGGGATTAGCGTTTTGTTTTGGTTTATTTTTTTTTCTTCTATAGAAACCTCCAAATTTTATAATTTATAAAAACCTATGAATGTTTATAAATTATTTTTCTCAAAACTTTAAGTTTCACAAACTATTAAATAGAATATTAATCATTCCATATAATCTTTAATAATATATAATCCTCATAACAATACGCTAACACATGAATTATAAAAAATAACATGTAAGACGTTGATTTCACATATCTATATAATTATTAATTAAGTTAATATTGTTTAAATCAACATTAATCATTTGTTAGGTCACCAAAGTTCAAGTACAACTTGTGTGTGAATACGCGACGTGTATAAAAGACTCGACAGAGAGAAAGGAGTTTTGTTAACAAAATTACCTGAAAAATACCAGATGTCACATCGTTGACTTCGGTGTTCGGAAATTGAGCTTATGAAAATGTGGTGTAGTGCCTAGATTCTTTTGTTTTTTGCTCTTTTACTCTGTTATCTTCACTATCCAATGTCAGAATGTTGGCTTATGCGGGATGAGAATGAACGACCATCCACGCCTTCATATGCGGAATACCTCTTTTCTTGCAAACCTCTTTGTATTCAAAATTGGCTTTCCGAATCATGTTTTCTTCACTCTCGCTGCTACGTTGCAAAGCATCAGCTCTTTTTTGGTAAAAAGCACTTCATTTCTTCATTCCATGGTTTAAATCTCTCCATTTCAAATAGAGTTGATCTAAACTTCATTCATCACATTTCATTTGATTGTGAAAACATGCGGTAATGAAAAAAGTTGAATTAAACCAAATAATAAAAAATAAATTTAAACTATAAATTTTAATGGTCTAGAATTTAACATTTTTTTCGATTTTGTTCGTTACTGATAACCAGATCTTTCGAACAATATATACATGCCTTCGCTAACTTGACTTCTTCAACATCAGTTTATCGTTTTGATTTTGCTTTTCCTTTTGCTCTACTTTTTCACGCCGATAATCTTGAAAATTGTTTGAATACATTTGTGACATCGAAAATTATAAATCAAAAAGAGTGTGTATTGAGTGTAGTAGGGTGAGAGGTGGAATTGAAGGTAATATACCCGAGTATTAAACAAATAAGTTTATTGAGAAGGTGGTTGTTAGGTTAGTTTTTTTTTTTTAATGAATCTTTCGGGATTGTTGCGTGCTTTTTTACCCGAACAGGATGATGAATCCTTGTGATTTATTGAGTGGCTCATTCGGTAAATCTTGATGAATATTTACCTGGTCGGAGAGCTAGTGAACCGGGGGCACTGTATTCCCAACCGGCGTTAGTTTCCCCCGGTCACTCCCCGCTTATTCTCGAGTCTACTCCGTGTACTCTTAAAATGCTTACGGTTAACATGTCCCGGTTGTATCAATATACTAGGCCTTAAATAAGATTCAAGTGCTAGTCTTATTTTTGTTTTCAACACTATAAATTGAAACCTTTATTCCTTCACATCCCTCATCACTGTCAATCTTCTTTGACATTCCATGCAAATCATCATCTCTCTAAAACATCAAACCAGAGTTTCCCGCCATTGCCATTAAAGCACCACCACAATGCTCAACATCCACACATGACAATGGAACCCACCACCATGAACAAGAACAGATCCCTCTTCGCCTTCATCTCCCTCCTTTTCATCTTCTTGATGTCCTTCGATGGCGTCTCAATCTTCTCCCTCAACATCCCTTCACTCACCCCCACCACAACTTCAAGAAACTTGATCTCTGTATCGTCTTCTTCATCCCCATCTGAAATTTCAACACCCCAGTTGAAATCACACCCCCACTTCGCCGGAGATCCTTTCTTTACGAACGAATTGCAATACCCATATCCCCATTTGCGTAAATCGCTCAGTTTCGAGATTGAATCGGAGAATTTATCGGCGAACAGAACAAGAAGCTTCTGAAGATGTTAGCGGCGTTGGGGTCTTCTCGCCGGAGCCGCCGTGGGGAAGATTTTCCGGCGAGAGTGAACGAATTCTTCTTCAAGAAGAACGAAACCACCTGCAAGATTCGATTCTTTATGACATGGATATCATCATCAAACTCATTCAACCAACGAGCGATTCATTCAATCGAATCAGTATTCAAATTACACCCAAATGGGTGTCTTCTAATCGTCTCAAACTCACTCGATTCGTTCAAAGGACGACAGATTCTCAAACCCTTTACCGAAAAAGGGTTTCGAGTAACATCAATTTCCCCCGATTTCACCTTCTTGTTCAAGAACACAACGGCAGAATCATGGTTTCTGAGGCTAATCAGAGGTCAAATTCGCATGGGTCAAATCTCATTGGGTCAGAACATATCGAATCTTCTTCGACTCTGTTTGTTGTACAAATACGGTGGAGTTTACATCGATGCTGATGTTATCGTGTTGAAGAGCTTCATCAAACTGAAGAACTCCATTGGAGCTCAATCGATGTCTCCGAATTCGAAGAATTGGAGCAGATTGAACAATGCAGTCATGGTGTTCGACAAAATGCATCCTCTGTTATACAAGTTTATTGAAGAGTTTTCGTTAACATTCAATGGCAACAAATGGGGTCACAACGGTCCGTACATGGTTTCAAGGGTGGTTTCGAGGCTGCAAGGGCGGCCCGGGTATAAATTTACGGTTTTGCCCCCGGTAGCATTCTATCCCGTGAGTTGGGACAAGATTCGGGTGTTGTTTCGTGGGGGTATAAATGAGACCGATTCGCGATGGTTAAGAGGGGTGTTGGACCAAATTAGGAACGAGAGTTATACACTTCATCTTTGGAATAAGCAAAGTAGAGGGTATCGTATTGAAGAGGGGAGTGTTGTTAAGAGGATTTTGTTGGATCATTGTGTTTTATGTAATACATCGGGTACTAACTATACGTTTTTGGATTAGTTGATTCGATGTTGATCGTTCGTTGTACATATTGTTGTTGATAGATAAGTCGATTCATTCGACATTTGGATGTGGTATAAGAAGATCAAGGTTTGGTGTAAATGGTAGTAATTCGATTCTTGGTTCTTGAATGATAGTATACGTACTTCATTGAGTTTGATTTGTGTTAGGTTAGGCTTTAGTTGCTTGTACTTTGCACAGTAAAAGTTGTACAATGGTATTGCTTATATTTCAGGATAAAATCTTGAGTCTGTTGGATTTTGCAATTTTTCAATTTCAATGACATCCTTTAAAACTAGAATTATCATTTTTGGAAGTTTTTCAATAAATGGTGTTTTTTTTAATGTTTGATGATTTCTGGTGGTTAAAATAATGGTTGTTTATGAAGAGTTTATTATCTGTACAAACGGATTTAATAAAGGTGATGTAATTGGATCATAGCCTGCTCCTTTTACTAGTAAACTCAAATGAATCTGTTTTATTGACTAGCGGACTCAATATGGACACCACATCACCACCTTCATCTAGTTACCATGCCACCCCACACTTTCGTCTCGTCATCAAGAAACCTGCTTTGGCACAAGAGTGAACTTTAGGATTTGCTTGCCACATGAACGGATTCGTTGTCAAAATTTTTAGAGTCCATTTGTACGTGTAACGAACTCCCGATAAACAATTATAATTTCATTTACATATTAGAAATCACTAAACAATAAAAAACAACACTAGTTATTTTTTTAAAAACAAATTAATATTTGAGTTAAAGCTTGAATGAAGTATAAACAACATCGGATCTATTAGCATGTAACATCCTAATTCTCGTCTTATTTGTGTTCGTATGGTACGTTTCTTATTATCGACGGTGAAAATGAGACTGAGATTTGATAAGATTAGGTGTTATTATGCATGAGAGTCAAGGTGTCGTGTGGTTCATATTATAAAAAAAATAGACCAAGTTTTTTTTTAATTTCATACTATAAATACATAATCAATTTCGTTATTTCTCCACTCCAATTCACACTAGAGATTGACGACTAATGACTTAAATATACAGATGAGTTAGGGTTAATGTTCTCCTTTTGAAAATTCATAGTGGCAAACTCATGGTGAAGAAATAGTTGAAAGGCATTAGACAACGACGTTCATACAATTTAAACAGATTGATCGGTGGACGAAATCATTTTTAGCAAACAAATATTGTGAATTCCGAAACACAATCGGTCTGTTTAAACAAATTAAACTTAATTTTTATATACTAGACACTACTTGAAATTCAATCAATTTTTAAAGTTCAATCAAAGTTTGGTGTTATTAGTGTCTATGATAGAACTCTTGCTCAAAAACACAAAAGCTTTTTAGGAAAACAAATAAATTTTTAGTTAGAGTATGAACTAAAACTGCATTTCCTGAGATCATGTGTTATTGGGGCGTACGAAGAGAGCATGAGTACATGCTAAGCTCGTTATAGTGAAACAGTGCTACCCTGATGTGCGAGAGGTTTCACCGTGAGCACACTCACAATCATGAGAAGAATCCAAATCTTGAATGGACCATCAAAGGAGGACATATTTCCACCTTTTTTTCTGATTTTTATTACTATATAATTTAGGACTTATTGGTTTTTTCTTAATTAACCTCTGTTTGTTAATATAATAAAATAAACAAATACTGTCTTTTTTTTTTTCTATACATGTTGGTATAATTTTAAATGAAACAGAGTTGGTTTAGAAAATATTTTTGGTCTCATAAGGTGTTTTGACACCTGTTTGTATCAATATTTCAGATGATATATAATTATTTTAAAAAATAATTAAAACTAATTGTTTGAAAAATAGATTTATGTCACACACACACATATGTGTGTGTGTTTATATATATAATTAGTAACAACGATTAACTAATAATTTTAAAAGTAGTCATACTCACTAAATCAATACACATGTTTAGTGAGTGTGAGTATCGTCACACGCATTGCCTAGGTGACGCCTACGTTATAACACTTTTTGTTTATATTTAGACTAACGTATAACGCATAGCATATGTGCGAAAGACGTAGTATTGGCAAGGGAGAGATACTTAAGTGACAAAGAGATTGTGGAGTCGGGATAGAAGACGGCATCATCATGCTTAATTGGAGAAGAAACAAAGAAGATAAATGGTAGAGCGGCAAGAAAGGCGACATGACATGAAGGTAGGAGTGCGAATACCTAGTGGCGGAGCTTGAACCACGATTTAGGGGGGCGGGGGCGAGAGTAAACTATTTTAAGGGGGGGGGGAACAATTTATTATTAAAAAATTTCACTACCGGACCGAAAATTTACACTGCCGAGCCGAAAATTAACACTACTGACGGAAAAAAGATGGGAGCGGACGGCCCCGGCCCCTATGAAGCTTCGCCGTCCGCGTAATATGAGATTGAATATTATTTGATTTCCGAACTACGTGATGACATTTGCGAGACACGCTTTACACTCGTGAAAGAAGCGTGTTGTTGTATGACAAGGATCATGGGGACGACTTTTTCTAGTTAATCATAATTAATTGCAAAGGAATTGCTTAATATCATTTTATCCCCTCTGATTACCTTTAACTTTTTGAATTAGTCCCTGAGGTTTTCAGATTTCATAATGTTTTCATTCATCATCGGTACTGTTGTACGTTGCTTTTCTTAGTTTTATTTTATGAACTTAAAAACAACTTAACATTACTATAATTAGTTTATAGTTTATGTAAGCATGTTAATTATATGATTTTGTTCAATTTTAGTTAAGGAAACAAATAATACGTACTATGGATGGTTAGGGTGTGAACAAAAGGTGCGTGTGTTGAAATGTGTATCTCTTAATAGATTAGAGGTTCTAATCACATAATAAATAAAATGTGTAAGTTTAAATGTAAGATTAAAAGGTTCACAAAAATTATTAGGGTGTGACCTGGTTCCAAGATTAATATAAATTTACAAAGTGGACATTTAAACCGTTATTAATGATTTAGTTGTAATTAAGTTCTAAATGAAGTTCATACGTATTTTTCTTATAAAAGAAAAAGAATATTACGTATATATGTGTGGAGTATTGATGGTAGATAAATTTGAAACCGATGAGAAAACATAGAACTGCATAGCGAACAACATGCATGTTCGAGGTTGATTATAAAATTTTCATAGGTTTGATACGAGATCAGGTAGATCTGTATGCTCATCTAAAAATCATCACATACCCATTTACATTCATTAAAATCAAATATATTAATTTAACATGTTAATTTAAAATAGAACATGATTTTACGGTTGTATGATTTCTTTATCTTATGAAAAAAGACAACTGCGTTTCATTTTTATGAAAACACATAGTTTTTACTCTACATTAACTATACTTCTAAACTAACCACACTTATATTCTGTAGTATCTAAACCAATCAACTTTTAGTTGGGGTACATCTTTTTATCATAGAATATATGTCTTAGGACGAAAAGGACAACCGTGCAAACAGGATGTAAACTAGTCAACCTCAGTCAAGTCAAGTAGGCTTTGGCTCGATTTGTTTAAAAAACCAAGAAGCCTATTCATTTTTTTAATGAGCTTAAATTGTGTGCCTAGTCAAGTCAAGTCGAGCCTACAAGTGGTATTTCATATCAGGACAAAGATATAATTTTTCATACATATATTATTTTAACTCGTTGAAATAATTATACTAGAATGATATTTTATAAACTGTAAACATCTTTTGTATTCTTATACGTATGATATTTTCAATGAATGATATATATGCATTGTTTTTAAGTAGTATGTTATAATTTTGGTTTATAATTTCTGTAAATTATAATTTGAATAAGTCAACGAGTAAACTAACAAGCAAACCATAAGCATAATTGGTTTTACCTCGAGCTCAATTTATTTACAAATAAGAGTAAGATCTGTTTGATAATTTCTGAATGATTAAGTGCTGAACCAATAAAATGTCTGAACCATTAAGTGCTAAACCATTAACAGGTCTGAACCATTAATAGATAGTGTATCGCTTGACTATTTAAAAGCAAATGTCGGACCAATTTAGATAAAAGCTCTTAACCATTCAGCATTAGTATAATACTTAACAATTCAGAAGTAAATGTATGAGCCATTTAGAGATTTGCTCGCGAAACAGCCAGAGTGAACCATTAAAAAACTGAAATAAATAGCCCCTAAGTCGGTTTTAAGCTAACTGTTTCAAAGAGTTGGTTAACTTTTAATAAGCGTTGTGGAGGGGAGCGAAGTATCAACTTAGTTACCTAGAGTCCTCAAACCGACAAGTTGATATAAATAAACAAGACTAAAGGCTAAAGCTACCGCTAAACGTTTCTCGATAATCTTATTTAAATACCGTCTCTATCTCCTCTAACAATGAAGATGTCTGTACTGTAGAAACAAACCTCAGAGGTTCAACAATGGCGTTCATCTCCTTCATTGGTCGTCTTCTCTTCATATCCGTATTCCTTCTCTCCGCTTTGCAGGAGTAAGTTTCTCATCAACCTCAGATCTGATTCGATTGATAACGTTTAGAATTTTATGTACGCATGTACTGGTTCCTTGTTTATTGTTACTGGTTTTTGATTTCAAAATTGTTAACGCCTTAGGGTTATTAGGTTAATTTTTGAGTATTAAATGAAGATGAATTGCATGATGATGAACTCACATGCTGAAGGTTGTGCATTAACGAATGTTCTTCAAGTAACTTAATCGTAGTTCATCCCGATGTAATTGTGATCGGTGGAATCATCCGTTTGAGTTGATACTGATACTCCGGTGACGGTGAATTAAGGAAATATTTGTACTGAAATTTTATTTTTAGGGTCCGGGCTGCCTTTCTTTTTGAACTTTCTCGTTTTAGGTCATTTTTCAATTTCAAAATTTAAAAGCTAAAAAGCTAAAAGCTTCTAATAAAACATCTTCGTTGTGCTTAGAGGTGTTATGGTCTGTTCGCCAGGTTTGAGTTTGACGGAAATTCTGGACCCGAGCACCCCCCCTAAGCACATAAAGATTAATGTACATTAGGCCAACCGGAGTGCCCCTAGGTACTTGATCGATTACTTCAGGCACACCTGCCCGTGTATCTCGGCCGGTAGCCCTATAGGTGTTGTGAGTTGTGACCAGCTCAATGGCTCATGAACATGAGGATTACCCCGCTTCAAACTAGCCGAGTAGCCGCTCAATGGCAATATAACGTTGGGGGCTTTAGGGTACTTTAGTTAAAAATGGGGAGTGCCCCCCCCCCCCCCCCCCCCCCCCCCCCCCCCCCCTCTTTAGGTACTTATGGGTAAAAATGAGGGGTCGGATTGTGATTGGGCGAACTTCAGGGTAGTTTTCGGGCATTCCTAGGGGCCTTATACGCCGGCATAATTCTCAAAACCTTTTTCTAGGCTAAGGCCATAGTGGACATAGTATATGCGGCATTCCATGGTGTATGTATATATAAATGGACAAAACAAAAACAATCGGACCTAATGAATACACGCGTGACATGTATATGTGTTTGTTCGTTAATTTAAATGTATAAAATTTGTTGTAAATGTTCATTTATTTATTAAATAAACGAACATAAATGAACTTCGAGCAACATGGTTCACGAACAGTGCATAGTACGTTTTGTTTGTTGACAACCTACCTTTGATCTCATTTGAAATCCTTCTATACTGTGCTTTATAGAACTTGAAAAACCCTAGGGTACTTAACCTCTTCTTGGTTGCTCTCTATTTGCTAGCTTTCCCATTTTGACCTTGTGTTGCTTGTAGGTTCAATGAATTTGGCATTGATGGTGGCTCTGCTGCAAAAACCCTTGCTCGTAAGCTCCTGTCTTCTCGAAGCATTTCACAACCCATACTGGCTTCCAAATACCAGAAATTGAGGTAAAAACCGCTGCTTAAGTTTCATCAAGATCAGCTGCGTGTTTATTTACGACAGACTCATCTATTTTTAACTGTTTTTGATATAGATCCAAACTCTGGTTGCTGGAGCTATAGCCTTGAAGGGTATTGGAAGCCTACTTTTCATCTTTGACAACACGATTGGTGCTTTTTCCTGGTAACTAACTCCTGATGATTATAAACATCATATTCTTGATCATCTGCTAACAAGTAATCAAAAACTTATCTTTTTTTATCTTCAGATTCTGCACCAGCTGATTGCTACTCCAATCTTGTATGATTTCTACAACTATGACATGGAGAAGAAGGAATTCTCTCAGCTTTTTACCTTATTTACAGAGGTTAGAATGACACATCTTGTCTCTACTCTCTTTTCCGTAGATTATGTTTAGAGCTAGGTCGTCAAAGGAGCAAAGGGTCACAACGTAAAAAAAGCACAATAATAAAAAAGTTGTATTAAATTTAAAATAGACAGAATTCAGAAAATTTTCAACTTAATACTATTCTACAAATACGATACAAAAAAAAAAAAAAACCCTACTATAATTTCCTTTTAAATAAGTGTAAAATATAGAAGTTGTTTCTTTTAATGTGGTTAGCTGTTCTTCATCCCTCATTGGTTTGGTTCATATAAAATATTTTAGCAAGGGAGATTGCTATAAAGGGAAGTGAAGTCGAAACAATTGCTACTGATGCAGTCTGGTTCAGGTCTCTTTCAGTCGGGTTTAGTATAGTTTTGTCTGGTTCAGCCCTTGTTTGCAGTGGCGGATCCAAGAATTTGTTTCTATGGAGTCACTGATTTTATATACTCCAATTTTATAAAAGCGGATATAAAATATTTCCAGATCAGATCGGGTCAGGTCAATAAATAAAAAAAGTCAAAAGCTAAATTACTTAGAGGTAAATGCCAATTATAATTTTTTTATCTTCTTCAAATAAATTTGTGATATCACTATTCCAATCTTTTGTGATAAACAATTCTTTTACTTCAACTTTAGTTCATCTTTTTCATCAAAATCAAAATCAAATGGAGTCACCGTCCAAAAAACATTGTTGTCACTTGAAAAATCCATACATACATCTCTATATACTTGTGAAAATTCACTGTATCCCTGTGACTCCGATATCATCAACATAAGTCCGCCCCTGCTTGTTTGGCTCATTACTGGCCAAAGGTGCTCGCCTCCCTCACCCAGACCAGTTCAGGCTGTTTTGGCATAAGTTTAGGGTAAATCTATTGTTACCCTCATTTTTGGTATTATATTTATATAATCGTCTAATATGTAGAATCTGGCGCTACTCGGGGGACTGTTGTTCTTCATTGGGATGAAGACCGCTCCAAGGAGATCAAGGAAGAAGCAGGCGGCTTCCAAGTCGAAGAAGGTTTGAGAGGGGATTACATTTGTTCAGGACATGGTTTTGTATCAATTTGGTGCTGTTGCGACCTTCTGTAATGTTGCAAATACTTGATGAGTTTTTTTTTATAGATGCATATGATCTTCTTTTAGTTAATGTTGCAAATACATGATGAGTTATCATATAGATGAATATGATTTTCTTTTTGTTAAGTTCACCGAGTTGACAATGATACTATGATGTTTACTCTCTCATGACAATTGCTTCTTCCTGACTATCGCTGGAAGTTACACCTGGCAAAATGGGCTGGGCGGGTCGGGTCGGGTCAAGATGGGTTTGGGTCAACACGGGTTCGGGTCGGAACGGGTTTAGGTCAAAAACGGGTCAGAATGGGTTCGGGTCAAGATAGGTCGTGTCAATTTAAAAAATTACAAAGTTCTCAATTTTCCAACAAAAACCATAAAAAACATATACACTACAAATAAAAGTTGTTTCAAATATTAATTAAAAGTTTATAAACCCCATATAAACTAGTAAATTTAAAGTGTTTTAGCAATAATAAGATGCATGTCTTCATCATTTAAGCTTCTATAAAAAAATGATGGTTTAAATAAAAATTAAAATGACGTTACCTATCACAACACTTCAAATCACATTTAAATTATCATAGAAAAAGATCAATCGAGATAGAGGATTTGGTGGTGTTTAGGATTCAACTCACTTGCATCAACAACTCCCCAATTCTTCAAATCTCAAGCAACAATTTAATCTTTCAACCAATTGATCAAAGAAACCAATACATCCGACTCCAAAACCCCTGAGATTTCATCAAACTCGAACGAAAATTGCCCATTAAAATAAGTAATCTGAAGCGTTGATTTAAAAATCAATACAAACCTCTAATCAATCGGATGGAATGAAGTACGAACCTCTAATCAATCTCTCCAAAGCATCTTCTAACCGCCGTTTTTGCTTCCACCTGTTCAAGTTTCGATTTGCTTCACGGTTTGATATTCCGATTAGTAATCCGATCGGATGGAACGAAGTATGTTTAATGATTCGATGTTCCGATTGGTAATCCGCTTGATATTGCAAATGGTAATCCGATTGATAATCGGCGATTAGTAATGATTTGTTGAAGTTCTTAGTTCTGCTACTCTGAAAGTAGCGGCTACAGACTATGAAATATGAATGTATGATCCTTCGCGAATTGAGGGTAACCCGTTTTTTTAACATAGCCCATCCTGACCCGCATAATCTATAGATATAACATTTACAGCTCATTCTGACCCTTTAATAATATTTTAGGCCCAACATCATCCTGTTTCTTTGGTTCACCCAAGCTACTGGTCATATTGCAGATTTGTGTCAGCTAACAAACGGGCTTCTGCCAAAAGTCTTAGAGACAGTAATCACTATTTACAAGATACTTAGTAAGTATTACTTACCGCGAATGCCTGATTGTGCCCACGAAACAAGAAAATGAGAAACTTTTAAATCTTGCAGGTGGGATGTGCTAGGCAAATGAGTCGTGTTAGGATAATGAATTAATGATGATCAAACCATTTCAATAACGGATAAAACTAAACCAGCAAGATAAATTACTTTCTACTTATTTAAGAGCAGACATTTGAATGTGAGTAGTAAATAGTTTTATATAAAATAGAAATTGTACAGTATTTTAAAATTTTAGAGGTGCAAGTTTGTAGTTTTCTTTTTAACCGGTTCCGGGTATGGAAGTGGTATTCTCAATTTGGGTAGGATAAGAACTGGGTAGGAGGAGGTTCAGGTTCCGGGTCAGGTAGGGCACAAACTAAAACCATACCGATGTCTAACTGGTTAGGGTAAAATAGTGTATGGATACAATAGAAGAACCAGTGTATATTGTCTTAGGGTATGTTAGCTTGGATCTATTCTATTTTATTGTATGCTTTACTTGTGTATGCTATCCTATTATACGATATGTCTTATTATCTATTGAAAACGTTTAAAGTTGGGGGTCTCATTGGAAGCGGTCTCTTTGTCTCTCAGGACAGAAGAAAGACTTGTCACCATCCTATCCCTACCAGACTTTACTTATAGTTTACTATGGTTGGACATACTGGATATGTTTGTTTGTTTGTTAGAAAAAACCAGATAGAAGAGAGTAGGACATTTTCTTTTTTCTAAAATATATATATAGCAAACATAAAACTCAATATTTATTTATTTAAAAAAAAAAATAAATTCATTTCGAAAAACGCAATTTAAAAAATAATACAATTTCTCGTTATTAATAAAGTAGTAAACCAATGCATCATAACCAATGAGGCTCGTTAGATATTTAGAAAAATCTTTTTACAAACCAATACATATGGATGTTGTTTGTAAAGCAAGTAAATGACGAAAAATGATAAAGTTTTTAACGACAAATCAACCTCTGCTTATTTGTTTCCGTCTCCGCTGATATTGTTTCCGTTAACTTCTCCTTCTCCAAATCGCCGCATCCTCTCACCAAACCCTACACTTGCTCCATGACTCCTTAGTCCTTTCCGCCGTTTTCAGGAGTATCAGAATCAGAAAACCCTAATAAATATAAAAACTTCCTACTCTCTCCGTCAATCTCTTCAACACCACCAGGTAATCCTTTACTTTTTCTCTTTATTCGATCCGTAGTTGTTAATGAGTGATCAAGTGTTAATCGTTATATCTAGTTGCTAAAGGAGACAATATCAATCAATTACGACAATTGGGCAATGTAATTAAATAGGTGTCACTAACTTATAACTAGGTGCTCTAGCCTTTTGTTATGGTGGAAAGAGGCGAGTCTACTCTTGTATCATGATCACGTCTTACCCACAATATCCTCATTCAATTGATATTTCAATTTGAAATTGAAGCACTAAGAGATGACTTGAGTTATATCCTAAAAAGATGTTAATAATATACCCAACTCCCAACCTTTTTATACATAATGTAACAGATTCTACATTCTAGTTAATACATTTAAATTAATTCCTAAAAACATTTTGAATTCTAGTTGAATTAGAAATGAAAACACTTCTTTTTCCCGGGCCTCGGTTTGCTTGGCTTCGATGCTTTTGCTTACGTTCACTTTTGATTTATGGCCTAGTTGCACACTCGCACGCCCCGAATTGTGCCAAATTACACTCAACTCAGGTTACTTTTTCAGGGATTTATTAGCTGGTAAATGGAATCATCTATTGGCTGCTCTCTTGCGTATTCAGACCACTTGAACCTCTTTGTTGTCTGTCCATTCATTGCCTTGCCTTGTCATTTGTACTTTCATTTCTTGTTCTTGGTTGGTGTTTGGCTTGGAAGCTTTTACTGGTTCACGTCCCTTTGGTCCAGGAGATATTTGGCCTAAAAAAGAAACATCATCTTCCTAAACCCTTAACTCGCCACCGTTTCTCACGTTTTTACAACACCCTTAGTCAGAATAATAACATTAGTTCCAACGTCCCTGCACCTTAGTAGCTGGTAAATTTCTTATTTGTGTTCACCATTTAAATTTCATCTTTTCTTTATGTAGTTTACTTATTGTCAGTTTTCCCTAGTAATCTGGTAATCATCATGAGTCTTTGTGCATATGATTTTATTTGTTTGCTTGGTAGTAGTTTCTAGGGGATCTTTGCTAGTTTGCATATGGTCTTGTCTAGGACATGGTAATTTATTATATGGTCATGCAACATGGACAGGATGATTTCTTATTATTGTATTGGATTAAAAAATTTTCTTTTTCTTCGTTGTTTGAAAATATAAAAATGTTTTAGGTTTTACATATAGTTAGATTTTGGTGACTCTTGTGCCCATGAAAGGAAGCTGGTTGTGAAATCTTTAAACTTGGTTGTGGCTTTTTCTCTGGTACGGAAATGATAAATTAGATTGTTTTTTTACGTAATCAAAATAAATTATCTTGGTTCTTAAGTGTAGAGACAGGCATGTGTCTTCCTCTCAAAAGCAGGCTAGATTTTGTGTTCTTTAGTTGTAGGTTTCTTTGTATTCGAAGAAGGAATTCCTTGTTTTCTATCGTTTAGTTGCTAGTTTTGTTAGCACATATAATGGATCCAGTTACTTCTAAGCAGCTAAGAATTCTTCATATATGTTATCTTCATTATAGCCGGAGGTGCTGCAATTTGTCACTGTTAAAGATAAATGCACGTGAGTAAAAAGCGCACAAATCTTGTATAGATATAAAGCACTATGTTTGTCATCAGTGTATCAGTAAAATTGGGTAGCGGGATTATTTTTGGATATTTAAAAATATATTTGTAATTGAAAACCATTTTCATAAAGATGCATCTGGTATTTGTGTACTCATCCAAGCAACACTACATTTGTTTTAATTGTGACTAAATGTCTAAATTGACAACTATATAGTTTATTATGTTACAAGAAATTTGGTAATACCACAGATAATGTGTCATCTAGTGGTTCTGGATATCAATGCAAGTTTAAAGATATAACGTAAAAATTAAGAACTTAAAATAAGTAGAATGCAAAAGGATGATGATGACAACATGACATTGAATTTAGTGTGTATGCATCCATGTATATATGTTTGTGTGTGTGTGCATGCTTTTTAGTGTATCTTTTTAGATATCAGAAATTGGTTTGAGCTCCAGAAATCCTGGGACAATGGGTAGTTTTTAAAATGAAATCATGTCTATGTTTTTCTCTTATAGGTATGCTGCTTATTTGTGTTGCAGGCTACAGTTCTTAAACATGTGTTTTATTGTTGGATTCAGGTTGTGGAAGTTCGTGATTAACATCGTAGAATCATTTATTAGTAGACCACCTGATTGTTGTGTGGAAGGCCTTTGATTAAAGCAATGGCGTTGAGGCGTATGCTTGGTTTTTCTGATGGTGAGCTAATGAGATCTGATGCAAAACCTTGTTCGAGGTTGATGAGGCATACTGCTGGTATTTTCAGTGTTGGTGGAGCCTTAGGATTTTGGATTCTCTGTCGATTGCACTATGGTCTGTTCTCTTCATTCAACTTCTATTCTACTGTCCTTTGTATGCTGAAATAGTATGTTGCTTTTCTTGCATATGAAGTAGTACCTCCTGAGTTCCTCTATCTGTATTCTGCTACTCATAGGTAGACATGAAATATCAATTTCCACATCTTCATATGATGATGTAGCCTTGGATGTTGTACTTGCATCATCTATTTAGGTTCATGTTTCTATATTATGAAAAGACTATAGGCATCTGAATTCTGATTCTATATATATTTATAACATACTGAACAGTGTTGTCAAAATGTTGGGTTAAGTGGTTGTTGGGGTGGTTAAACACTCTGACTCTTTATAAACAGTTAATTAGAAAATAGTGTTTGGTTCTTATAAACAAGTGTAAGACATTGCGCAGGGACTTAACAATGCTACCCCTTAAATAACATGCTCCATCTAGGCTAAATATGAGGGTGGGGGTGTTGGCAAAAATATTCGGACCAATATGGTAAACAATGAAAGTGTACGGGTCAGTTTCAGAAGGATTACTAGTGGCATGCCTAGTTTAGGGCATATTTATGTTCCAGAGTTTAGTTGAATTTGGAAGATCCCATGACCACGGGCTCAATGATATTAATTTACTCTGTAACATATTCTTTTGAAACCCATTTATCTTATCTACTCGTGTACTTATGTTCGTTTTATATACTTGAGTGCGCTTTGTTATGTTGCAGGCCCTAGAGTGAATGTTCCTCGCAGTCTGAGGTGGGCTGGTACCGGTGCCATCACTGTAAGTGCAAGCACAGCTTTACTGGTCCGTCTTTTTAGTCCAGAATGTGAGCCCCAGAACATAGAAGCCTATGACAAGAAAAAGTAATCATCTACTTGCTTTTTAATTTACTTTCTTGGTCTTAATTTGGGAACTCTTCCAAACAGTCTCATTTGGATTGATGACTAAAAGGTTCATGTTTGTGTGTTATGTTGACTACGTTTATGCATCAAGTGCCTCCCTCTGGTATGTTATTCTTAGACGTGCCATGCGAGACGTAAAATGCCTCTTATGCTTTCTTTGACCAGTGCTACTTTTGCTTCAAGCTTCCAATATAATGTGTTGAACCCACCCAGCCCGAACTTGACATATCGGGGCATCGGTTTTAAGTGGTATTATGTCATTGTAGTCCGAGTTCAATGCACTAATTAGGTATTGAACTTCTATGTTCAAAGATAAAGTTAAACGTCATTTTCGAGTCTAAGACATGTATTAAGCTGATGGGTCGCTAAAAAAGTGATGATTCGATGGTACATGCTGTACATCTTTTAAAAAGGTGATGACCAAAGGATGAGACTTGAGTGTTGTGCCAATGATGGTGATCAGAAAGTAGTATCATATGCTAGTAATTAAAGGATGTATGCCATTTCTCACAAAAAGGGTGACCTAACAAACGTTATCGGATAAAGTGATGGCACTTTTTGACCTAGTGGTGTTTGTTGGGATGAATCCGATTGAGATTGGAATTGAACGAAACAGAATTTTCTAGAAAACTAAACCTGAGGATGGGACCTAGAGGTGAAAATTTGGTTTTGAACATGAAGCAGAATCGATTTGAAATTGGTTTGGCAAGAACCAATTACTGAATTGTAGGTTTAAAATCGGTTTGTAATCCTATGTGTTAATCCGTTTTAATCCTATGGGTTAAAGCTTGTTTGAGCCTGGTTAAACCTGAACCCAACCGACCAAGACCTAGTCAAACCTCCTCTCAAGAACCAGTCTCAAACTCAAACTGGTTTAATCAAAAACCGGTTTTGACTTTTGTTACTCAACCCAAACTTGTTTCAACCCAAGCCAGTTTGGGCCTTCAACCTGATTTGCGCACATCTGATTAGAGCATTTAAGAGCGGCCGGTGTTGTTGGGTTGGGACTTGGGATGATCCAGGACGATAGTGGGCGTACCGGTGTGTGCAGGTACAACTAAACTAATCCGTATGACATGGGGCTGAATTCAAGAATACAGACACACATGCTACATTCATTGTTAGAGGGGTACAAAATGAGTTGAAACTAGGTTGGAAACTGGTTCGGCTTGGATTAACAAAAGTAAAAAAAAACATCAAGAAAACACCACAGTTGATCATAATTATTATTTTTTTGGATGGCTATTATCTGAATTCGTTTGATACAAAGCCTCATATTCTTCGAAGGATAATTGTACATCATTTTTGACATGGTTAACCATGTTATCTACCATCTTATTCACTTCTTCCTCTATTGTACCTTCCTTTTTGTTCAACATACACATTCTCTTATAACTATACTGATAATCTTAAACTTCATAAGCGAATACAATAGTGAAATGAAACACCATATTCTTTTTATTTGTATCTACCAATATTTTTCAAACATATTTCTCATCATACTTGTCACCGTGATAATTGATAAAGTATAAGCCCTAATCCGAATAAATTATAATCAATTGAAGTGTGGAATTGTTCAATTGACTAAGGTCTCAACACTGAATCAATAGTGAAATCGAATCAAACAGATCAACATAAAGCTTTGATTCAGTTCACTAGTTAATCACGATTACATAGCAATTACAAATTTTATATAACAATGTGAAAGAACAACATACTTAAAAGCTCTAATTACAACACTAAAAACAAGCTCTAAGTACAGATCCGCAAAACTAAGATATAAGAGCATTCGTAAGCAACTAAACCTTTCGTACAAACCTAAAGTTTCATCTTGAAAATCTCTAAATCTTGTGCTTTGTAGTTTTGTATATTCATCAGCTTAAAATAGACCTAGTCAATTTCAAAACCCGATCCCACCCGGTATACAAAGTATTACAAACCGGTTTCTACACGCCCGATCCAGATTCGGACCCAACCGCTTGTTTGGTACCGGTTTGGCATTCCGAGAGCGCCCCCCTAGCAGATCCAAACCTGTTCGAGAACCCACCCGTTTGAGCTAGATCTAGCCATTATTGTTTTTGGAAAAAAAAAACTAGCACATAACTAGCCATTTTTTACTCTTTTGTCCTGTCTATATATAATACTAAAAGAGTAATTTAGGGAGACACTTGATATATTTCTAGGCCCCCTAGATTTATTTTTCCCGTCTCTCTCCCCTCTTAATAATTACCTAAATTAAGAAATATTAAATAATTTTACTTCTTTTTTAGATTAATTTTTTTAATAAATTAAGAAAGATGTCTTTTTATTAATGTTATTTTTAGAAAACAATTTTTTATACAATTAATTTTTTTTTCTAAAACATCTAACTTTTTAAAAAATATAAAATATTTTAAAATTGGTATTTTTAAAAAGTAATTTTTTATAAACTAAAAACAATTAAAATTAGGAGTTATAATAAAAAAAAGTAAAAAGTAACATTTTAATATGGTTTGTTTTGTAAAAAAATGTTTAATATTTTTGGGAAAGAAAGTTTAAATACAAAAATTTTAAAATTGATATTGTTATTTTATTACTGATAGTTATTACTATATGTAATTTTAATAATATCTTATTTTAGGTTATCATTTTATCCTTCATAAAATTTTATTATATTTAGTTTATTTTTTCAACCCGTATAATACACAGGTTTACTAAAGTTAGTATTAAATAAATAATAATCAACAACTAATCAGAGATATTATAAATATTTATAGCCCGATCCAACCCGATTCAATACTATATCTCTATATTTGATTACAGGGTCAAAATAATTCGAAATTGATTTAATTATTACACATAACTTTTCAGTGCATATTATTCAAATTTAATTTCTTCATACTAATATCCTCACACCTACTCAATATCTAGCTCAAGATTTGACCCGTCAAAAGTATTCTTTTTAAATCTAAAAGAAGACAGTTTTATTTGACTGTATATTTCGCTATGATAATAAACAAAAGTTTAGGTCAATCTTTGTCAAGTGTCGATTTATACTTGAAAGAGTTTATTTTTACGCATGATCAGTTTTATGTCATCTTATCACAAGTTAAGAGTAAAGATGGATTGAAACTTTTAGCTTGATAATGAGTGTAAACCTACTAATGTTACTACAAATGTAGTTTACAAGGATGTTTTTGCTCATTTGTAACCTTATAATCAAAAATTATTATGTCTTATTTAGTATATAACACACTTGATTTTATTTTTATTTTTATGTTATTTAATAATTAAGTCTTCACACTTTCGTGTAATACACGGGTAACTAAAGCTAGTGTGGGTATAAATAGGTAGCGGATATGTTGGTTGCATCAGAACACTCATACACTATAAAACGATAAAAAAAAAACCATTGTTTTGGTTCAAAAATGGCTTTGTGAATATTCATGATCTTCCATTGGTTTTGGTCCCTCCGCTAGTTTCATGATTGTGAAGGTTATTCCAACTACAAGGAACCAAGCTATGTGGCAACATTTTGATTTGTAAAAAATGTCAAGCGGACCGAACAGTGCGCGTTGCAAGAAATTTCATCACTTCTTATAAAAAGATGCTATCACAACTTTAAAAAATCATATAGTTAAAAAAAATATATTGCAAGGCATTGGAAATTGAATCGGCATGAGATCAAGCAACTATGACAAATGAAAGAAATTATTTTATTGCAACGCTGATGTGACAGAAAAGCTTGTCATTCATCTACTTCAACAATGAGCATTTGACTTGGCTCATTCAAAAGAGGCTACAACTGAGCCACATTCGACACAACGAATTAATTCTAGGATTTGAAAGGTTAGAAATTGATGTTAACTTAACTTGTGATGTTTAGACATGGCGATAAACATACAAGACATATCTCACTTGAGGGCGGAAATATTGTAAACGACGAGATATATGAGGACGAAGTAAACATAGGATTGACAACCCTACTTACTAATTATGAAATTGTTTACAATAAATACCTATGCAACAGCTCGGGTTTTAGCGACAACTTTTAGAAAATTAACGCTCGAAGACGATGCCTATCATTCAAAAATAAAAACAATAATACGTTGAATTTAGTTTGTTTAATTTTCATTTCATGTTATGTTTTGATTTTGTCAATATTTAATAACTCCTTAAAAAGTTGAATTACTAATCTATTTAATGCATGTGATGGGATGAATAGTATTTTACCATAAATTAAAGCAACAACGTACAAGTTTATTTTGTGTAGGTTATGTTTATCACACGTTACCACTGTATCTTTTGGATCCTAGCGTTGCTTGCCACGAGAAACCTTCCGATTTATTTTACGATTCATTTTATCCTCACATTTATTTTACGATTCATTTTATCCTCACATTTTTCTTTTTGTAAATAGTAAGAAAAGGAATCTGGTGGCTCTCTTCTGATGAATCCGTGATTGGTGCTAAATCCCGATCGATGCAACAATCTTGTAGACCCAAGATTTCCTAGTGTTTCGAATCGAGATGAGAGATGAAGTGGCCGAGAAGTTCAACATAAATGTGACATCCGATTCATGTTTTATTGTATTTAGGTTTTCGTTACTGTGGTTGCCATTCTTTGTTTAGGTGTGACTATGAATTTGAGTTTCTATTGCCGTATTTGGGTTATCGTTATTGTATTTGGGTTTGTTTGTGCATCTACATTTAGTAAGCTACTATATTCTTTATCTGTAAGACTATTGATTGTTGTTTTGTTAGTTTCAACTTGGAATTAGATGTAATAATTTTAATTTGTAATTTGAACTATCGATTGTTGTTTCATTGCCGGTAGCTTCAAAGATGAATAAGAAAAAAATTTGGTTTCATTATGTTTGATGTTAGATTTCTGATGACAGGAAGAGGATGCAGGAATCTCCATCTATAGGGCTTTCTTACACGACAAAGTAGATCTAGATTCATAAAACTTCAGGGTTGTTTAAAGCAGGTGGTACCTACTTTTTAGTTTATTTAATTTGAATTTTAATTTATAACATAGAGTTTTAAATAAAATTACCAGTTTGGACTCCACCCGGTTTGTACAGAGTTCAGTTTGGCATCCAATAATCTGGCTTGAACCGGAACCAGTTTCACCACTAGACCGGTTTTGATCACATTTGACTAAACCAAACCGAGTTACAACCCAGACTAGTTTCACAAAATAACTCAGTTTGTCCATGTCTGCTTTAAGATGTCCCTTAAGTTGGCAAACTTTCTTGTTGAACTCGATCAATATAACCTGAAATGTCATCTAATAATTCTTTTTTGTAATTCAGAGTTTTCCTTTCAAATAACTTAAGATTTTTTTTTCTTCCAAATGTTATAACTCTTTCTAACATATTGTACGTAGAATTCTATCATGTGACGCTATCAAAACATAATAAAGCTTTTAACTCTATGTTTTTCTTGATAACAATATAGAACACCATTATATAGACACTAGACAATAAGAATGCAGATAAAATTTGGAACAAACATAAGAACATGACAACCAAATCAAATATAATTTTAACACTATAATGCAATGTAGCAAACATATCTCTAAGTTCCAGTTGGGGTTGCTTCATACCAAGATACAAAGATATCAACAATTTGAGTTGTTTAGTTAACTTTCTTAGTTTTAACTTTACCAACTTGTATTTTTTTCATGAATAATATACAAGTCAATGTCAAGAAGTTTCATCCGGTCATGAAACACCAGATCAACAGAAATTGATAAACAATATAGCAGGATTGTCACAACTTACTGGTAAATTTATATTAACTTTAAGATGCCATATAACTACGCATATAACATTACAAAGAGCTCTATATTCAGAACCTATAGTTGAACTTATATTAACTTTAAGATGCCATATAACTACGCATATAACATTACAAAGAGCTCTATATTCAGAACCTATAGTTGAACGGGACACTAAACTATTTTTTCACTTTTCTAGAAGATTAGATTACGACCCCAAGATATAAAAAAACCAAAAACATACATCTGATTTAACTTACACCCAATTAGAATCCACATAACAATGTTGATCAGAGATATTACCTTTTGTAAATGACAAGCTCTTACCAAAAGAATGTTTAAGATATCTAAAAACATGAAAGACAAGTTGCAACATGATTTTAAAGGACAATGCATATACTAACTCAATAAATGAACAACATATGACACATCATGTAATGTAAATAAACTTTCCAACCAACTTTTAATACTGTAACACCCGGCCCCTCATAACACCAATATTATCCGCTTTGCCCACGAGGAGCTCACGGATTTGCTTTTGGTTGCTCGGGTGAAAACTTCCCAGGGAGGTCACCCATCCCTGGATTGCTGTCACCTGAGCACGCTTAACTGTGGAGTTCTCCTCTCATCCACAGCCACAGCCAATACGCCCAAAACGCGTTGGTGATATTAGAGACCAGACATTCCTTATGAACCAGGAATCTCTCCTGTCCACGGCCGATGTGGGATTTATGTAGGGTGTCACAATCACCCCCCTTTGGACTCATCGTCCTCGATGAGCCCGAGAAGTCACCATCCTTGGTGAGGTATGTCCCACATCCCGAATGGCACAGGAGTGGCTCTGATACCATTCTGTAACACCCGGCCCCTCATACCACCAATATTGTCCTCTTTTCCCACGAGGAGCTCACGGATTTGCTTTTGGTTGCTCGGGTGAAAACTTCCCAGGGAGGTCACCAGCCCTGGATTGCTGTCACCTGAGCACGCTTAACTGTGGAGTTCTCCTCTCATCCACAGCCAATACGCCCAAAACGCGTTGGTGATATTAGAGACCAGACATTCCTTATGAACCAGGAATCTCTCCTGTCCACGGCCGATGTGGGATTTATGTAGGGTGTCACAATCACCCCCCTTTGGACTCATCGTCCTCGATGAGCCCGAGAAGTCACCATCCATGGTGAGGTATGTCCCACATCCCGAATGGCACAGGAGTAGCTCTGATACCATTCTGTAACACCCGGCCCCTCATACCACCAATATTGTCCTCTTTTCTCACGAGGAGCTCACGGATTTGCTTTTGGTTGCTCGGGTGAAAACTTCCCAGGGAGGTCACCCAGCCCTGGATTGCTGTCACCTGAGCACGTTTAACTGTGGAGTTCTCCTCTCATCCACAGTCAATACGCCCAAAATGCGTTGGTGATATTAGAGACCAGACATTCCTTATGAACCAGGAATCTCTCCTGTCCACGGCCGATGTGGGATTTATGTAGGGTGTCACAATCACCCCCCTTTGGACTCATCGTCCTCGATGAGCCCGAGAAGTCACCATCCTTGGTGAGGTATGTCCCACATCCCGAATGGTACAGGAGTGGCTCTGATACCATTCTGTAACACCCGGCCCCTCATACCACTAATATTGTCCTCTTTTCCCACGAGGAGCTCACGGATTTGCTTTTGGTTGCTCGGGTGAAAACTTCCCAGGGAGGTCACCCATCCCTGGATTGCTGTCACCTGAGCACGCTTAACTGTGGACCCTCAAAATCCCGCTTGCGGGGTTTTACCGCGAGACGCGTGACATACCAGGATCTCAGTCATTAGTTACACAGAACGACTGTATATGAACTAACATTCAAAATCAGAGTTTAACTTTAAAACATGCGGAAGCGTTAAATAAACGAGTAAACCCAAAACAATGTAACATGATTTAAAATGCGCAAACATACGCGCCCAAGTGTTATGCAAAACCAAAACACGATGTTTAAACAATCATAATCCAAAACAATGTTTCATAACGTGCTGACAAACACCATGATGCTGACCCGTGTGACATGCTCCTAGGCAATAACAACCTTAACCTGAGAATAGCATACTAAAAGAGTCAACACAACGGTTGGTGAGTTCAAGAGTTTGCGTTTAAACATAAACCAATAACAGTTGCAAAATATAAGATGTGTATTGTAATAGATAGCTAGTCTATAAACAAATAGTAATAATCATAGTGATTTCGCGATTGAAGCTGACTGTGTTACGTTTTTTGCCTCCTGCCACGACTTACCAGGTCGTGACAAATAGTCGTTAGGACAATATTGGTGGTGTGAGGGGCCGGGTGTTACAGAATGGTATCAGAGCCACTCCTGTGCCGTTCGGGATGTGGGACATACCTCACCGAGGATGGTGACTTCTCGGGCTCATCGAGGACGATGAGTCCAAAGAGGGGGTGATCGTGACACCCTATATAAATCCCATATTGGCTGTGGACAGGAGAGATTCCTGGTTCATAAGGAATGTCTGGTCTCTAATATCACCAACGCGTTTTGGGTGTATTGGCTGTGGATGAGAGGAGAACTCCATAGTTAAGCGTGCTCAGGTGGCAGCAATCCAGGGATGGGTGACCTCCCTGGAAAGTTTTCACCCGGGCAACCAAAAGCAAATCCGTGAGCTTCTCGTGGGCAAAGCGGACAATATTGGTGGTGTGAGGGGCCGGATGTTACAAATACTCACTTATATTTTCTAACACTTCAAATCCAGGTAAAACATTATCCTTTTTATAAACTACAATATTTGTTCACAAGAAGTAGCAAATTGGTTTTAATCATAACATTCCAAATTCAACAACAGTCAAAACAGTACTTTCTTTATGACAAAAGTAAGCATGAGTGATCTTATAGCACCTCAACAACCAAGAAAAAAATTCGTAATTGAAGTTTTCTTTCCCGCGCTACACAGCGAGAATCCGATCATTTTTCCTACACGCAACGCTGTGAACTTTGATCGTCGGGCCGGCTCGTCGGAAACTATAAAATTGAAGTTTTGTGGTGAAAGTGTAAAATAATAAACTTTAGTAGTCAAAAATGAAAAATACATAACATGAGGCCAGTGGCTTTTCCCACACACAACACCACATATTTTGGAAGTTATCCCCATGGCTCGTCAAAAACAATAAAAGTAAAGTTTGGTAGCAAAACTCTAAAATACAAAATTTTAGTGGCCAAATTCAAAACAATAAAGTTCACTATAAATATTTTGGTAACCGAACTCTAAATTCCTAAACTTTAGCGGTCAAGGTCCAAAAAACAAACCGGTGCCCAAACTGTAAAATACTAACATTTAATGGGAAAACTCGGCCAAATAAAATACAATTATAAATAGTTGAGCGGCCAAATTTTAACATCTAAAACTTTAGTGTGGTTTGGGTAATGTTGGAGTTCGTGTAATTTTCAGGTTTGTGTCAGGTTGGGCTTGCCAACCGGCAAACACGAACATAGAGAGTGCTTAACATGGGTGTGTATCTAATATTACTTAAGATGATGGTAGAACTTCACATGAGACTATCTATGTGAAGAATAGAGAAAAACAACAAGAAACAGCCTGAGATAGAGTGTCATCAAGCCTTTATCACCAAAATATCTTTAATGAAAAAATATTCATTACCTGTCTTTATAAACATATTGGATAATATTTCATACTTAAAAGACGAAATTTCAATATGTTCCATCAACTATTTGCCTTGTTCGTGACGAAATAAACACTTTTTACCGTAACAAAATAAACATTATCTTTTATCATAATTGTGTCTTAACATATATATATGTTTTGATTCCATAACTTATCTAACCTTAATAAAAATTAAACCCTTGATTTTTATTTACAAAATTTTTGTTGCTTCAATATTAAAACTAGTGGGTTATGCTGATGTGTTGCTGCTCCTAGGCTTATATTTGGAATTTAATAAACATCTCTGTCACACCCTCAAATCCGCGAGCGGGGTTTTACCGCGAGGCGCGTGACATACCAGGATCTCAGTCATTAGTTACCAAGAACGACTCTATATGATTAATAAACAAAACCGGAGTTAACGTTTAAAATACTGCGGAAGCGTTTAAAATACTGCGGAAGCGTTTTTAAAACAGAAAAACCCAAAACAAGTAATATGTAAAGAGAATGCGCAAAACATACGCGCCCCAAACACAAATGTATAAAATGAAAATAATCCCAATTTGTAAACAATGCAAATGTAGACAACTCAACAATGCTGACGTGCGTGCTCCTAGGCAACTGGCAACCTTAACCTGAGAATAGCATACTAAACAAGTCAACACATGGTTGGTGAGTTCAAGAGTTTGCGTTAAAATATAAACCAATCAATAGTTTTCAGAGCATAAGTAGTGTATTGCAATAGATAGCTAGTCTATTAACATAAAAATATTAATCATAGTGATCTCGCGATTGAAGCTGACTGTGATACGTTTGTTGCCTCCCGTCACGACTTACCAGGTCGTGACGAATATGTGATAGGACAAAATTGCACCCGTTTGACCTCGAGTCGCACAGGTGGGGCTCGTCAGACCCAGTAGTACTACCCAAAATTTCCCCGCTAGTCAATATTAACAATCCGAAAGTGTGAGGACTTTCCATGGTAAACAACACTATATCAATATTATACACACTCATAAATAAAAGCGTTTGTAAACAGTATGCCATCTCCCCCAAAAGAGATTTATGTAAAAAGAGTGGGGCAAGAACTCACCTGGTATGCGCAAGAATTAACTTAGAGTTTAACTTGAAAGAAAGAAGGAAAGACAACCTTCAAAGGTCACCTAGAATACAAGAGTACATAAGTACATGTGCACAAAACAACACGAAACCCTAAGTGCTCTACAAACCAAGGAACTCAAGGTTTAAGAATACAAGACACATTTGACCCAGTTGACCCGTTTGACCCGTTGGTGACATTATAGGTGATAATTCGTTAATACTAACACAACAGTATGTCATACATGATCAACATACAACTTGATTACATATAGCACATCACCACCACATGTACTACCTAGATCATCATATAACTAGATATCATACAAATCATGCAAATCACAACAGGCCAAAACAGATAACAACCCAAATCAACATTCATACAACATAAACAACACATTTAGTCACCTTAGAACCCATCCATGAACACACTAGCATGATCCTAATATCCCAAACATGCTCAAATCATCCAATTCAAGGATTTGCACAATTAAAGTTTCCCTTTTGGGAAAGTTCATCCCAAATTCATCAAACTCACACTACATTCATGAATTCATCAATTATATACCAATTCAAGACTATGACAACATCTAAACATGATCAACAACACCTAATCATCATGATTCATCAACTTTCATACCCAAAAGTTACTATCTTTAGTAAGGTATGAACTACAACATGCATTCTTGAATTCCTAACATTCATATCAACAATCTAGCATCTAATCATCATCACAAACACATCCATAACATTCATACATCAACCAATCATCAATTCATGCAAAATAAAGTTACTATTATTAGTAACCTATGAACAATGTACCAAAATCATAGCTTTCTTGCATAATCGACGTTAACTAGCATCAATCTAACCTAACTAACATAATAACATCAACAAACAACCAAAAATCGACTTTCAATTGCAATATTCGAACTAGGGTTTCGGCCTTAATGTAAATCCCATAAAACTTGTAAAAATCCAACCTTTATTGCATACTTGACGTTAATTAACATGTAATCTATCTAACAAACACATTAACATCAACCATTAGGCATCATTCGACCATCAATTGAAGATTTCGATCCCCAAACCCTCGGCTAACTACAAACATCCAAAGAAACACGAAATTACCCTTAGATTCGAAGAAAGAATGGAACTTTGATGCTTCTAACTTGATGTATTGCTTGAATCCGAACCCAAATCGTGGTATTTGCTTGTTCTTGGTCGATGATCGAAGTGTGTGTGTGTTTGAAGGTGAAGTCGCGGCCGAAGAGGGTACTTAGGGTTTGGTTTTTGATTTTTATTTTATTAAATAATCCATAATTACCCTTTAACCCTTATAATTTGTATTTTATAAAAATTAAGCTTTTTGAATAGATTTTAAATAGTTTTTAACTACTAAACACAATTATTATTAATCACAAATAACAATCATGCATAATTCCCATTTATCACAAAACACACGAACAAATATGCACGTTTTCACGTTACGCGATAACATTACAGTTAACATTCAAATCACATAAGCATAACTTAATAATCACATTGTTAACTTAATTATCATCAATTTAACATTACTGATTATTGTTAAGTCACCAACGTTCAACGACAACCAGTGTGTGCTCCCGACACGTGTATGCAAGACTTAACGGAAACTAACGGAGTTTGGTAACGGAAAATTACCGGATGTCACATTATCCCCATGTTGAAAGAATTTTCGTCCCGAAAATTGCGTTACATGGTGAGTGTTCCATCACTGGTCTACTGCATTGGCACAAGGAAATCGAAATCGTGTGAGTTTTGGATGAGTTGTCACATCATCCCCATGTTGAAAGAAATTTCGTCCCGAAATTTAATCAATACCTTCGCCGGCTGGCATCGTCTCTTCGAATAGCTGAGGATACTTAAGCTTCATTTGGTCTTCACGTTCCCACGTGAATTCTGGTCCACGTCTCGAGTTCCAACGAACTTTGACGATGGGTATCTTGCTTTGCTTAAGCGTTTTCACCTCACGATCCATCACTTCGACAGGTTCCTCAATGAAACGTAATTGTTCATCTACTTGAACTTCTTCCAGTGGTACGACCATCGTTTCATCCGTTAAACATTTCTTTAGGTTTGAAACATGGAATACATCATGGATTCCACTCAATGAATCAGGTAAGGCTAGTCGATAAGCCACTGGACCAATTCTTTCCACTATCTCAAATGGTCCAACGTATCTCGGATTTAGCTTTCCTCGCTTACCAAACCGAACTACGCCTTTCCATGGTGAGACTTTTAATAAAACTTTGTCACCTGTCTGAAATTCCAAAGGTTTTCGTCGTTTGTCAGCATAGCTTTTCTGTCTGTCTCGCGCTGCGGCCATGCGGTTTCTTATCTGAACAATCTTCTCAGTTGTCTCGTGTACTAACTCAGGACCCGTTAATTGACTATCACCAATTTCAGCCCAGCAAACTGGTGATCTACACTTTCTCCCATATAAAGCTTCAAAAGGTGCTGCCTTTATGCTAGTGTGATAACTGTTGTTGTAAGAAAATTCCACCAATGGTAGGTGAACTTCCCAGTTATTCCCGAAGTCAATCACACAAGCACGTAACATGTCCTCCAAAGTCTGTATAGTACGCTCGCTTTGACCATCAGTCTGTGGATGATAAGCAGTACTCATATCCAATCGTGTACCTAAAGCTTTCTGCAACGACTGCCAGAAGTGTGATGTGAAACGAGAATCACGATCAGAAATAATTGAGATTGGTACTCCATGCCTCGAAACGATCTCCTTCAGATAAAGTCGGGTTAACTTCTCCATCTTATCTGTTTCCTTTATCGCTAGGAAATGAGCAGATTTTGTCAATCGATCCACGATAACCCATATTGTATCGCAACCCGTAGAAGTACGAGGTAACTTAGTAATAAAATCCATTGATATTTGATCCCACTTCCACATAGGGATCTCGGGTTGTTGTAATAATCCAGATGGTTTCTGATACTCCACTTTTACCTTTGAGCAGGTCAGACACTTGCTCACATAAGTAGCTACATCTGCTTTCATGTTAGGCCACCAATAGTGCGCCTTCAAATCGTGGTACATCTTGTCAGATCCAGGATGTATAGAATACTTGGACTTGTGAGCCTCACTCATCACCAAGTCTCTCAGGTCTCCGTGGAGAGGTACCCATAGTCTATCCATGAAATAACGAATCCCATCCGCTTTACTTCTAATTGCTTTTCCATTCCTCGTAACCCTTCTAAACTCATATTTTCTACTTTCAGAGCTTCAGTTTGAGCATCACGGATTTGTTCGGGTAATTGCGTACTAATCGTTAGTTGCAGAGCTCGCACTCGTCGAGGCTTAGCAGTCTCTTTTCTACTCAGCGCATCAGCAACTACATTTGCCTTCCCCGGGTGGTATTTAATAGCACAATCATAGTCGTTTAACAATTCCACCCAGCGTCTTTGCCTCATATTCAACTCCTTTTGCTCAAAGATATGCTGAAGACTCTTGTGATCGGTGTAAATGGTGCATTTGGTACCGTACAAGTAATGTCTCCAGATCTTCAAGGCAAACACTACCGCACCCAGTTCCAAATCATGGGTGGTATAGTTCTTCTCATGAATCTTCAACTGTCTAGAGGCGTATGCTATCACTTTATCCCGCTGCATCAGGACGCATCCAAGTCCTTGAATAGAAGCGTCACAATAGACTACGAAATCATCACTACCATCCGGTAACGCTAATATTGGTGCGCTACACAATTTATGTTTCAGCAACTGAAAAGCAGATTTCTGACTCTCACCCCATTTGTACGTCGTTCCTTTGTGAGTCAAAGCTGTGAGAGGTTGTGCAATCTTAGAGAATCCTTCAATGAATCGTCGATAATATCCCGCTAATCCAAGGAATTGTCGTATCTCACTCGGTGTCTTAGGAACAGACCAATTCTTTATCGCTTCAATCTTAGCAGGATCAACATGTATTCCCTTCTCGTTGACAATATGACCCAAGAATTGTACCTCACGTATCCAGAAATCACACTTAGAAAACTTTGCGTACAGTTGTTCCTTTCTAAGTAATTCCAAGATTAAACGTAAGTGCTCTCCATGTTCTTCCTCGGTCCTTGAGTATATCAGTATGTCATCAATAAAGACGATAACAAACTGATCAAGATAGGGTTTGCACACGCGATTCATGAGGTCCATGAATACTGCTGGTGCATTCGTCAACCCAAATGGCATGACCAAAAATTCATAGTGACCATATCGTGTACGGAAAGCAGTCTTCGAGATGTCCTCTTCTCGAACTCTCAGCTGATGATACCCAGACCTCAGATCAATCTTGGAGTAATAGCTTGATCCTTGCAGTTGATCAAACAAATCATCGATACGAGGTAAGGGATATCTATTCTTGATAGTAACCTTGTTCAGTTCCCTATAGTCGATACACATTCTAAATGTACCATCCTTCTTCTTCACAAATAGAACTGGCGCTCCCCAGGGTGACGAACTCGGTCGGATGAACCCTTTATCCAACAACTCTTGTAGTTGAGCGGATAATTCCTGCAGTTCGTTCGGAGCTAACCGGTATGGTGCTCTCGCAATTGGAGCGGCTCCTGGAGTCAACTCAATCTGGAATTCAACTTGACGATGAGGCGGTAATCCAGGAAGGTCTTCCGGAAACACCTCGAGAAACTCACGAACTACGGGATATCCTCTATCTTCTTTTCCTCGATCTGTTTATCTGTGACGAGTGCTAATATGGCCAGTCGACCCTTTCGTAACAACTTTTGTGCTTTCATAAACGAGATGATGCCTATCACCGCACCACTCCTATCACCTCTGACCGTAAGGACTTCTTCACCAAGGGGAATCCGTATGATCTTCTCGTGGCATATGACTTCTGCTTGTTTATCGGAAAGCCAATCCATGCCTACTACCACATCGAAACTTCCTAGTGTAACAGGCATGAGATCTATGGTGAATGTATGACCAGCAAGCTCTATCTTGCAGTCTCTAAGAATATGCGTTACGTGAATCTGTGTGCCGTTAGCTAACTCTACGGTGTATTTAGATTCTAAGGCTGAGGGCATATCACTTAAAAGACTACAGAACCTAGTGGACACGAAACTTCTATCGGCTCCGGTATCGAATAATACAGTAGCAAAACAACCATTAACCGAAAATTTACCAGTTACTGTTGTAGGATCGTTTAGAGCCTCACCTGAGCCAATGACGAAGGCTCTTCCTTTGGCTCCATTGTTATTATTGCCTCCATTGTTGTTGCCATTACCATTGTTGTTGTTATTGTTGTTGCCATTGTTATTATTGTTGTTGTTCCCATTGTTGTTGTTACCATTACCATTCCTCTTAAGCTGGGGACAGTTGCGTTTGTAATGGCCTTCTTTCCCGCATTCAAAACAACCTTTCGGAGTTTCTTGTGATTGTTGTGGCTTTCTCATCAGTTCACCCCGACAGTCTTTGGCTGCATGACCAATCTTCCCACAACGTTGACACTTGAAGTTATCACACCGACCCACATGGTGGTAGTTACACCGGTTGCACTTCGGCAGTCTTCCACCATACCCGCCGGGTCCTTGATTTGAGTGCGCCTGGTTGAAGCTTCGGTTGTTATCAAACTTCCGTTGCTGTTGCTGACTTGGCTGCTGTTGTTGAGGTTGAGATTGGCTACTGGATGACGATCCCTTGTTGCTTGAACCATCCCACTTGCGTTTCTGGTCGGGCACGCTTGCCACCGCACCCCGTTTAGGTAACCGACCTTGCTCAACTGCCTGGTCAGTCAGCCTGTGGGCTGTTCGGATAGCTTGTTGTATGGTAGTGGGGTTAGAAGCAGTTACCATACTTTGAATTTCAGGCACCAATCCCCGTATATAATGCTCCACCCTCTTGTGCATTTCATTCACCATCCCTGGACATAAAGTGGCTAACTCATGAGTACGAGTTGTGTAGGCTTCAATTTCTGAGCCTTGCATTTTGAGTTGCCAGAACTCAATCTCCAGTTTCTGCACTTCATTCCGGGGGCAATATTCTTCAGTCATGATTTCTTTGAATTCATCCCAAGGTAGTTCATTGGCCATGGCTTGACCCAACATTTGTACCTGGGCATTCCACCAAGAGAGTGCTGCGCCTTCCAACGTCCCTGTGGCATACTTCACCTGATCAGCAGGCGGGCAGTTGCATTTCGCAAAAACCGACTCTGTCTTCTCAAACCACCTTACAAGCCCTACAGCCCCTTCCGTCCCGCTGTAGGTATGAGGTTTACAGTCCATGAAGGACTTGTAGGTACATGGTGGTGGTCCTGTTTTGACAATCCCAACATTAGTCAGATATCCTAGACAAATAACTAGGATAATCAGTTTAACCTCTTGCTATCATTTACCTGCTGGTTGTCCAGGTTGGGCAGCAGCCACTGCCGCCTGAACGTGTTCATTAATCAATGCTGCCAATTCCGCAGGCGTCATGTTTATGGCTCCGGCTCCACGGCCTCCGGCGCCACGTCCACGACCACGCCCACGTCCTCTTCCACGTGCGTCCATATTTCACTTTAAAATTCACAATTACAATAATGAGTAACATCCAACACATTAATCTCATCAAAGTACAGTAAACAATAAGAAATAACGAATTTACCACAACCACAACGTTTATAACAGAAATAATAATCAAAGATAAATAAATTGTAATTGAGTCACAAAATATTCCATCAATGTCAAAATTTAAGTTTGTCAGTTGGGTGGGAAACAACCCTTCCCACATAGGTTTCAAAGAAAAGAAACACTACATAGTCTAAGTCATTTAAAAGTAGGATCAGTCCAGTATATCAGATCCATCACTGTCCTCATCCATCTCTACTGGTTCTTCTTCGGGGGCTTCCTCGGGTTCTTCTTCTGGGTCTTCCTCATCAGGGTCCACCAAAGGTGCAGGAGCTTCAGCAATCTGAAGTGCTGCTAGCTGTGCCTCTAAACCAACGAACCTATTATCAATCTCCATGTTATGGTGATCCTGTGCATCCATGCGCTCACCAAGTGCTACCACGTTACCTGCCAGAGTATGATGTCCACCAATGGCCATCGAAAGTCGCTCCTGAAGCGTATCTACCTGGTAACGCAGCTGACGCATCTCAGATCGTATCGCAGAGTTCTCGTCAGTGAGTCCTCTAATCCGCTGTCGCTCTGTGTCCAGTGTGGCTACTAGGGCTGCAAATGCCTGCTCCAGAGGGATGCTCAAGGTAGGAAGTGTAGGCAAAGTAGAGGCGGTTGATGACCTAGTCCTAGGTCGTGTAGGTGCTACTGGTGGTACGCGTTCTCTATAAGCCATACGGTTAATGTAAGTGGGGTAGAAATCCCAGTTACGTGGAGGATCGAGCTCAGGAGGTACGAAAGGCTGATCCCAGTCTATCTCGCCGCGAGGATAAGGATGTCGTGGCCAGTTAGATCCCCTATCAGGTACGGGAGATGTAGGAGGTGATTCAGATCGTGCAGGTCTCTTGCCTAAATTCCTGGACGACGATGCCATGCTGCGAGGTACGTGTTGCGTATGCCAATGAGTATACAGTAAGGAGAGTAAACAATAAGTAACTAACAACTGTGCGGTTATAGTCTAGTGTGTGTATGCAACCTAGTTCCCTATAACCTGGCTCTGATACCAATCTGTCACACCCTCAAGATCCGCGAGCGGGGTTTTACCGCGAGGCGCGTGACATACCAGGATCTCAGTCATTAGTTACCAAGAACGACTCTATATGATTAATAAACAAAACCGAGTTAACGTTTAAAATACTGCGGAAGCGTTTAAAATACTGCGGAAGCGTTTTTAAAACAGAAAAACCCAAAACAAGTAATATGTAAAGAGAATGCGCAAAACATACGCGCCCCAAACACAAATGTATAAAATGAAAATAATCCCAATTTGTAAACAATGCAAATGTAGACAACTCAACAATGCTGACGTGCGTGCTCCTAGGCAACTGGCAACCTTAACCTGAGAATAGCATACTAAACAAGTCAACACATGGTTGGTGAGTTCAAGAGTTTGCGTTAAAATATAAACCAATCAATAGTTTTCAGAGCATAAGTAGTGTATTGCAATAGATAGCTAGTCTATTAACATAAAAATTAATCATAGTGATCTCGCGATTGAAGCTGACTGTGATACGTTTGTTGCCTCCCGTCACGACTTACCAGGTCGTGACGAATATGTGATAGGACAAAATTGCACCCGTTTGACCTCGAGTCGCACAGGTGGGGCTCGTCAGACCCAGTAGTACTACCCAAAATTTCCCCGCTAGTCAATATTAACAATCCGAAAGTGTGAGGACTTTCCATGGTAAACAACACTATATCAATATTATACACACTCATAAATAAAGCGTTTGTAAACAGTATGCCATCTCCCCCAAAAGAGATTTATGTAAAAAGAGTGGGGCAAGAACTCACCTGGTATGCGCAAGAATTAACTTAGAGTTTAACTTGAAAGAAAGAAGGAAAGACAACCTTCAAAGGTCACCTAGAATACAAGAGTACATAAGTACATGTGCACAAAACAACACGAAACCCTAAGTGCTCTACAAACCAAGGAACTCAAGGTTTAAGAATACAAGACACATTTGACCCAGTTGACCCGTTTGACCCGTTGGTGACATTATAGGTGATAATTCGTTAATACTAACACAACAGTATGTCATACATGATCAACATACAACTTGATTACATATAGCACATCACCACCACATGTACTACCTAGATCATCATATAACTAGATATCATACAAATCATGCAAATCACAACAGGCCAAAACAGATAACAACCCAAATCAACATTCATACAACATAAACAACACATTTAGTCACCTTAGAACCCATCCATGAACACACTAGCATGATCCTAATATCCCAAACATGCTTAAATCATCCAATTCAAGGATTTGCACAATTAAAGTTTCCCTTTTGGGAAAGTTCATCCCAAATTCATCAAACTCACACTACATTCATGAATTCATCAATTATATACCAATTCAAGACTATGACAACATCTAAACATGATCAACAACACCTAATCATCATGATTCATCAACTTTCATACCCAAAAGTTACTATCTTTAGTAAGGTATGAACTACAACATGCATTCTTGAATTCCTAACATTCATATCAACAATCTAGCATCTAATCATCATCACAAACACATCCATAACATTCATACATCAACCAATCATCAATTCATGCAAAATAAAGTTACTATTATTAGTAACCTATGAACAATGTACCAAAATCATAGCTTTCTTGCATAATCGACGTTAACTAGCATCAATCTAACCTAACTAACATAATAACATCAACAAACAACCAAAATCGACTTTCAATTGCAATATTCGAACTAGGGTTTCGGCCTTAATGTAAATCCCATAAAACTTGTAAAAATCCAACCTTTATTGCATACTTGACGTTAATTAACATGTAATCTATCTAACAAACACATTAACATCAACCATTAGGCATCATTCGACCATCAATTGAAGATTTCGATCCCCAAACCCTCGGCTAACTACAAACATCCAAAGAAACACGAAATTACCCTTAGATTCGAAGAAAGAATGGAACTTTGATGCTTCTAACTTGATGTATTGCTTGAATCCGAACCCAAATCGTGGTATTTGCTTGTTCTTGGTCGATGATCGAAGTGTGTGTGTGTTTGAAGGTGAAGTCGCGGCCGAAGAGGGTACTTAGGGTTTGGTTTTTGATTTTTATTTTATTAAATAATCCATAATTACCCTTTTAACCCTTATAATTTGTATTTTATAAAAATTAAGCTTTTTGAATAGATTTTAAATAGTTTTTAACTACTAAACACAATTATTATTAATCACAAATAACAATCATGCATAATTCCCATTTATCACAAAACACACGAACAAATATGCACGTTTTCACGTTACGCGATAACATTACAGTTAACATTCAAATCACATAAGCATAACTTAATAATCACATTGTTAACTTAATTATCATCAATTTAACATTACTGATTATTGTTAAGTCACCAACGTTCAACGACAACCAGTGTGTGCTCCCGACACGTGTATGCAAGACTTAACGGAAACTAACGGAGTTTGGTAACGGAAAATTACCGGATGTCACAATCTCATTGTTGTGAAAATAAACCTTGAGAGAACCTAGATTTAAATGAATACAACACAATGATATATTTGTTATAATTTAACTATAATTATAATAAAATTATTGAAATAACTAAAGGAGTTTAAAGAAAATTGTCGAGAGAGATAAGAAGAAATGTATAACTCTTGAGTTTATTTAAGATAGTGCATTTTTCTCATTACCAAGATAATATTTTGTTTTCCCAAGGTCTTTTAATGTAAATTCATTCCGTAAAAGAATAATCATTTCATGAATTTCCTTTTGCGTTTCAATTATATTTAGGTTATCAACATATACAACTATGATCACATATCCTAATATTGTCTTCTTAATAAAGAGCATGGACAAATTATGTTATTTGTGTATCCTACTTGTCAATAATCACTCAAACGATTGTACCACATCCTTCCAGATTGTTTCAACCCATATAAGGACCTTCTTAATTTGATTGAATACAATTCCTTAGGTTTTGAACATGCTTCATGGATTTTAAATCCTTCAGGAATTTCATATAAATGTCATTATTAAGTGATCCATACAAGTAAGCTGTAACAACATTCATAAGACGCATATCTAAATTTTTAGATACTGCTATGCTGATTAAATATCTAAAGGTTATTACATCCATAATAGGAGAATACGTTCCTTCATAGTCAATTCCCGGCCTTTGAGAAAAACCTTGAGCTACTAGTCTAGCTTTATATCTTGTAACTTCATTTTTTTTATTTTGTTTTTGCACAAAAACTCATTTGTACCCAACGGGTTTACATTCGTAGGTGTTATAACAACGGGTCCAAAAACCTTTCATTTGTTAAGTGAATTTAGTTTAGCTTGCATGACATCTATCCATTTATCCCAGGCATGTCGATTTTGACAATCATTAACAGATTTTAGTTCAGGAGCATCATCTCTGCTCATAATATCACTCACTACAGAATAAAAGAATATCTCATCAATATTTTCCATTTCATCTTGGTTCTATAATGTATGTATATGACCATAGTTGATTGACATCTCTTCGTTCACTTCTTTCTAAGAGAAAGTTTGGACACTTAGTGTTTTATTAGTATTATTTTCTTTAAGGTCAATTTCCTTTTCAGGTATTTTTCTTTTTCGAGGATTCTTATCTTTTGATCTAATTGGCATCCCTTGTTTTAAATGTTTCTGGGATTCACAAGTCATATTTTTATCTATTTTCTTATTTGGAATTTCAACTCGAGCCGAAGCATTTGCATATGTTATATAAGATTTAGAAACTCCTTTCGTATCAGTAAATGCATCAGGTAATTGATTTGTAATTTCTTGCAGATGTATTATCTTTTAAACTTCTGTCTCACATTATTTTGTCCTTAGATCAAAATGTATAAAGAAGGCTCACACCATGAGATATCATTTTGTTCTTTTTTCTTTTGTCCCTCTAATGCTCGGAAAATTGCCTCATTAAATGGCAATCAACAAAACGTGTCGTAAAGACATCACCCATTAAAGGTTCAAGATATCTTATAATGGAAGTTGTTTCATATCCAACATATATTCTCAACCTTCTTTGAGGAACCATTTTTGTGCGTTGCGGTGGTGCAATAGGAATATACACCGCACATCCAAAAATTCTAAGGTGGGAAATGTTTCGCTCATGGCCAGAAACAAGTTGTAAAGGAGAGTACGTATGATTTACACTTGGTCTCATACGAATTAATGACCCCAAATAGACGCAATAAGTCTTGTTCTCACAGTTAATAGTCTAGCAATTAATTGTAGACATTTGATTAACGACTCAACTAAACAATTTTGTGTATGTACATGAGCAACAGGGTTTCAACAGCAATTCTTACAGACATGCAATAATTATTAAAAGCATTTGATGTAATTTCACCTGTATTATCAAGTTTCACTCTTTTAATTGTATAATCAGGATAATGTGCTCGTAACTTAATAATTTAAGCAAGAAATTTAGAAAATACTACATTACAAGTTGATAATAAAGTAATATGAAACCATCTGCTTGATGCATCTATTAAAACCATAGAGTATCTAAATGGTTCACATGGTGGATGAATTGGACCACATATATCATCTTGAATTCTTTCAAGAAACATTGGTAATTCATTTTCAACTTTTAATAGTAAAGGTCTAGTAATTAGCTTTCTAAGAGAGCAAGATGTACACAAAGGTATTTTATTTGATTGTGAAATCTATTGATCTTTCAATGGATGTCCATGTGTATTTTCAGTTATCCTTTCCATCATTGTAGTCCCGGATGGGCTAATCTATCATGCCATAACTTGAATATCTCAAGATCACAAAAGTTTTCTTTAACTGCCATATGTGCTTGTGGCACATTAATATGTGTGTAATTCAAATCGGAATGGAGCATTGATAGTTTTTCTAATATGTGACTTTTGCTTATGATATGCAAATATTTTTCATTTTCAACGATCATTGACCGAGTATCATATCCATTATGATATAAATTTTTGAAACTTAATAAGTTTCTCGTTTATCTTGGGGAAAATAGACATTTTCTACTAAAAGCTTGGTACCATTTGGTAATATTAATTTAGCCTTTCCAACTCCTTTTAATAAGTTTGTTGGATTTGATATTGTATCAATGGTTCCTTTTGTTGGTTTCATTTCATAAAAATATTTATTGGATCTAAGTATAGTGTGTAGCTCCACTATCTGCTATACATATATTGCCTACATTTGTTTGGTCTTGTGCTCCAATGAGGGTTATTTTTTATATCTTCAAATATAAGGAAAAATAATAAGTGGATAATGAGTTTTTCAACAAAAAGTTCATTCTTCTAGTTAACACAATACATGAAAAAAAAATAATTAAACATAATTAAAAGCACTTAAAATAAGAGAATTATATAATTACTACATACAATTATTATAATCTAGCACATATCTTTCAGAGTTCCAAGTCGCCAATAAAATCTGAGGTATTTAGCTCAACGTTGATGTCATCAAAGTTATCCACATGGTTCACTTCTTTCTCTTTCTCTTTAATGGATGCTTGGTATAGTTCACATAGATGTGGAGTAGTACGACAAGCTTTTGACCAGTGGTTTGTGCTTTCATATCTAAAACATGAACTGACATAATTTTGAGAAGTACCAGCTTCATTTTTGAATTTGTTATGGTGACTGAATTTGGTAGTTCGTTGTCCATGACCACGACCACAACCACGACCAGGAGAATTACCTTGGTAATTATTGTTCTATTTTAAATGATGATTACGACCATTAAAATGGACTTTATCATAATGGCCACGACCACAGCCTCGCCCACGACCTTGTTCCCATTTACGTCCAGATTTTTTGTTATCATTACTATTAATAGTATTGACTTCTAGAACTGCTAGTGAACCTGTGGGACGAGCTTAATGATTTTTCATTCATAGCTCATTGTTTTTCTCCGCTACAAGGAGATATAAGTTAGTTCAGAAAATTTCATAAAGTTTAATATTCTGTATTGGTTTTGTAAACATATTTATGATGCATGCAATATGGACAGAGTTTTTCCAATATATCTTACTCAGTAATTAAATGTCCACAAAATCGAATCGTTGAGCATATTTTGAATATAGCAAAAACGTACTCATTTACTTTTTCAAAATCTTAAAACCTTAGTTTGTTCTAATCATCTCTAGCAATAGAAAGTAAAACTTACTTTTGATAATCAAATCTGCTTTGTAAGTCTTTCTATAGATTATATGGATCGTCACAATTTGAGTATTTAAAACTGCAATATTTCATCAATATGTTTGTGCAAAAAGACATCAGCTTTCGCTTTGTCTTGTTCCGAGCAAGCATTCCTCTCTTGTACAGTTTCTAAGACACCCATGGATTTAAGATGTCTTTTTACATTAGCCGTCCACGACATATAGTTTTCTCCACTGATATTAAGAGCCCGAACTCAATTTCGCAATGTTCGACATTTTTGTTTGCTAAACAAGAATTAAGAAAATAATAAGATAATTATTAGAATTCTGATCGAGTGGTGAAAGTTCAATGTTTAATAACTTTATTTTCATGTTTTATATGTAATTTATGAGAAACAAAGTTACTTTTGGGATTATCTTGTATTTGTAGGTCAAACGTGAAGAATACGAAGAAGTTGGAAGAAACAGGACGAGAATTGGAGCTCGAGAAGTAAAGATATGATCAACCGAAGTTGCACGATAACGGTATCTTAAAACGGGCATAACTTGAGCTAGGAAAGGAGTTACGGGACCCACGACCTATCAACGGAAAGATCTCGAAACATTGCACATGAAAATCTAGGTTGTATAGGGGGTGGCGCCACCGACACTTCCATAGGCGCCATTGACGCCGAGGTCCGGGTTTTTGTTGATATTTGACCTAATTTGAAGGGATTAAAAGGGAAAAACCTAATATGAATTTTAATTTTTAGAACATCAATATTGGACGAAAATTAACAATCTAGGATCATTCTCAAGCACTTCCAACATCAAGATCATCAAATCTACAAGATTCATTCAATTGGCTTTGAAGATTCAATGATGAGGCAAGGCTAATTCGTTTGTGATTCACTTCGGGGGATGGGTTTGTGCAAGTTCGTATTTTTCTTAGTTGTAACCTAGATTTGAGATTGGATCTTGAACCTTTTAAGTTCGTTTGGATTCAGTTTATGATTTGATTATTTAAACGGTTTGATTATGCTTAAACCTAATTTTGATATTCTATAACTTTGATTGTCTTTAATTATTGTGTGATTGATTATTAGAATTAGGGTTTCATTATTCAAATTGGTAATTGTGTGAATAAGGTCTTTTAAGCTTTAATCCATGATTATCACTTAAATCCTATCATGTGTAAGTCACCATTAATGACTTCTCACTAGGTTTCATTTAAGAAAAATTGTAACTTTGCCAAATTTGAATCCTGAAGTGGGTTGCTTTTTCATCAAGATTGTTAAAAATCTAAACTTTTATTTTGTTAATTTGACTCTTTTTCAATTCAATTCATCAAGCAATTTCCTTTTTAATGTTTAGTCTTTTTATAATAATCGTTGCTAGCATTTTCCTGTGATTCCCTGTGGATTCGACACCTGCTTACCCTTTACTATTAAGGGTGATTAGGTACTCTTAATATATATTTTTTACCGACCTCACGAAATCGATCAAATCCCTATATATCAATAAACATTGAGATACAATAGAGCGGTAGAGCTATAAACATATGCAAAAATAAGAAAAGTTTAAATTCTTCAGGTGGGAGTTCAATATTAAGGATAATAATAAAATGATCATTACCAAAACCGGGTGGATCATCTTTAGAAAATTGCCTCTGATAAACTTGAGAAAAGAGGTAATCTGTTTATTGTAACGAAAATAAATTGATGGTGGTCAATTTATAGTTTAACTTGTAACTGTTTGCAACGGCTATTTAATCGTTTACAACGGTTATATAATCGTTTATAACGGCTATATAACCGTTGTATGTGTGTGTATATATCGAGAGTAATTTTAAATAAAATGGATAATTTTAAGGTCATGTTATACAATATGAATTTAGTTTATAAAAGCAAGAGAGAATAAGAATAAAAAGTTAAGATAAGAATAAAATGTTAGTATGAATAAACGTTAATAAACATAATTAAAATATTAGTCGCATAAAAGTTAGTTGACATAAATAAAAATGTTAATTGTATAGTTAAAGATTAAATAAGTGTTAGTTGCATAAATAAAAGTTAGATGTATAAATAATAAGTTAAATGTATAAGTAAAAGTTAGTAGACATAAAAGAAAATGTTAGTTGCGTAATCAAAAGTTAGATGCTTAAATACAAGTTAGTTTGTTAGTAGTCTCATGGTTATCAAGATTTTCATAATAAGATCTTCTTTTTATTTATTTTATTTATTTTAGTTATCTTTTCAATATATTATATTATAGATTATTACTAATGAAGTACTTACCTTACTAAGATCTCTTTGGTAGGTAATTATTTATGAACCAACTAGGTAAATAATTTTACTCTTTAAGCTTTGAAAAATATCATCTAATAATTTATGATATTTCATAATAATATTCAAAATCTAAGAAAATATTACATTGTTGTTTAAACGATGTAAGAAAAATATAACGAAATGTAAATAAAAAATTAAAAAATCACAGTGGCACTACAATAAGAAAACATTATTTCAAAAGTTATATAAGAAAAAATAAAACATACTCAAAACTAATTATTGTATTAAAATAATCACAAATAAATTTAAGAAAAAAAAATAAAAAATCCTACCAAAGAAGTTTTAGGGCAAGCAGACACGTACTTTTAATGACATTGAGACTATTTATAATTTGATAATTGAATTATATTATTATAAAACTTTAAATATTGAAGTAACGGTTAAGTAGCATTATTTTCTTATAAAGTTGTGTGTTTGATTGGTAGTATATCTATAGGAGTCTATACATATAATAGAGATGAAAGTGCGTAGTACACTTATTTACTTTAAGTTGAAACAAGACAAACCGGCCACTCTCTATTCTTTCATTTTCATATCCACATCTCCTACTTTCTTAATGTTATTATTGTTATTACTTTGTCTTTATGTTTTTTAAATTTATTATTAGAAAAAAAAATAATGTACACAGATATTACTTATATATTTTTGTATATTCATATTTTCTAACGAGGGTCAATAAAATATCTTTTTTTACGCTCTTAAGTATGAATTTGAATTCGTCTATATCAAATTCGGCTACAAAAATCCCTTTTAAAAGTTTCAAAAAGACATGTATATAGTATCGGTTTATATAAAAACTATGATGCGAATGTAAAAGAAAACTAATATTGTATCGTGTCATTTTACATCAATCCCGATGGAAAACAAGGAACAACACATAAACACATTTACACACGCAAACATTCTGTTATTCCACATATACAAATGCCGATGTTAACGAGTATTTATACCCTTACAATTTACGGTTAAATAACTAATATAACGTACTTAGATCCCGCTAATTACAAGGTTTGACTTTTCTGATTTAGACTGTTAATTTGATTAATTTCTTGATTATTTCTAATTTTAACACTATTCATGTTTTTGCTTCTCTCCTAATTCTCTAGTTGCTCATTGCCTCCTGAATCTCGTCAGTCACTACTCCTTACCCTTGCTAGTTGCCACTCTTTGATTGCCGCTATGCCATCTACCGCCTCCTAGCCTTGTGTAGCTCGAACAACTATACACAAATCAAGATTTGTCTTTTTAGCTGTTTTTTATGTCTTACATTGGATTTTATAAAATATTATATTTATTTAGTTACAAGCGGAATTTTTTTCATTTGTTTTTATTTTATTTATATTATGAATTTCTGTGACACTATCCAAACATCAAATGTATGTAAATAGATGATAAGACTCCGAAATAAATAATATTATGACACTGTATGATATTTGTTCAACATAATGTTGGCTTGTTAATATGTGTTAGAATATGAGTGGTTCCTTATTTACTCTCTGTAATTAATTATTGTATTTATTTTTTATCCTTCATATTTCTTTGTATTAATGTATCAGATTATTATATATAGTTCATATCCCTATTTGTTTGGGATATATAAAGTTCATCCATTCATGGTATCACCTTTCAATATGTTTTCTAGAAAAAAGAATCATGGTATCTTCATAATAATTTTACTGTTAATGTATAAGGATATAGACGAATCAAGATAAATAAGATATTCCAAACATGCATTCATAACCCTTAGCATTATTATGTAATTATATAGGGGTAGAATGGGAATGAGGTTTTTTAGGTCATACCTTAAGAAGTCAGATGACACATAAAGCACTACCAGTGGTCTCAGTTCTCCCATTCCCATTTACCAACTTTGATAATGTTTGTATCGTTTTTAACTTTCTAAACATCCTTTTAGCATATATAGGATAGAAGTATATACTTTTGTAAGAGGTATTGCCATTTAATCTTTTTCCAAGTATTTCTTTATAAAATTTAGGAACAAATTTTAATTACATATAACTTTATTAAGAATACTTAGGGGGTGTTTGTTTTTCTAAGAAGCACTTTCTGATCTCTTTTGTCTGCGCCGTGCAGACCACGCGCAGACATTGATGTCTGCAGATTGTTTGTTTTTTGAAAGAATTTTCATTAAAAAAAGGTCTTCCAAGGTCTTCCTGAGGTCTGCGTGAAGAAGACATAACCTATTCACTTCTAACATCTTCTACCCTCTTCTACCCCCTCACCATATTCCAGCAGCCACACACCCACCCGCCACCGCCACCACCGGCCCACCCGCCACCCCTCACCCCGCCGACAACACCCATCGACCAGATGTCGGAAACCCCCAATCGCACCACCCACCACCGCCGCGCCCAATCGGGAGACCCTCTTCCGCTTCAAATCACCCCTCAATCACAAACATCATTACAACACAAGAAAAGCAATGACAAAGTTGCAGTAGTAGTCGGTTTAAATTCCATCAACCTCCTAATCCGATTTGTGGCATCAAAGATTCAATCAAACCCACTGATCGACGATCGTTTGTCGATTCTTGAACCTTCAAGAACATTAATCAAAGATGGAGGATGGTGGGTTGTTGTCGGAATCAGAGAAGCAAACAATGGTGTCGACTTTTGTAGAGATTACTTTTGGACAGACCCCTGATACCGCTAAGCAGTTCTTGCAGGTAGTGATTTGTATTTGTTGTTTAATTGGGTGTTTTGATTGAGTGATTGAGGGGTGATTTGAGTATGGTAGTGGTGGTGGTGGTGGTGGAGAGGAGGAGGAGGGAGATAATGATGGTGGATGAATTTTTTATTTTTAGTTACATATTAATTTTTTAGTCTGCAAATGTTAAAAAACAAACGGTTTTTTTCTTGCAGACGTTTGATCCACCTCTTCTCCTGCAGCTGTCTGCAGATGTGGTCCGCAGACTGCAAACATTTTTCTGCAGAAAAACAAACAACACCTTATACTACTAACTACTTTTTAGCCGTGTTAAATTTGATGGATAGGTTGGTTGAGCTCTTGAGTTACTGTTAGTTAAAATAAATAGAAAATAGTATTAAGCCCTTCGTGTTGCAGCGGGGGCGTTAAAAAATGATAAGTAACACCAATGACACACCATCGTCGTTGATCACCAACACCGAAAAAACTCATATAAAAAAATAAAAAACAAAACATTAAAATAAAACTAAATGAAAATTAGACGTAAAAACATTGAACCATGCAGACGAAATGTAAAACATCTAAAACAATAAATAAGTCGATCTAGTACCGGCGCCTTGGGACAGAGCAATTAAACGGGGAAAAATAACGTAAAAATATTGAACCACATACGCACGTGCGGCGTTTTAACTTGCAAAATTTAAACCTAAACGTAAAATGAAAATCTTTTTTAAAATATCAAAAGTAGGGGATCAAAGTTGAAAGTAAAAATATTAAAGCTAAATTGTAAAATATGTAAATGTATAGGGTTAAAATTAAAAAGTCAAAGAACAAGAAAAGAGATAAAAGGTGGGTACAACCCACCAAACACATTATACAACATATGATGCATAACCAAGTTGAAAGTTAGTATATATATAATTTGATGAAAGAAGACTTTCAATTTTTGCAGACTTATATAGGGAGTTTTAGATACACCCGACACAACATCCAGACACCCTATATACAACTTGTATAGAGGGATACGTGTCGTTTAGCTTTTAGTCAAATAAAAAAAGCTGTAACATATATTACTATATAAAACATAACTTTGGGACACAATTATAGTTTTACAAAAAATTATTACACCTAATATAACATTTTAAGCATCAGGCACAACTATCTACGCAATCATTCCAATTTTTTGCCTCGTTGAATGACCGTGTCTTATTAATACATTAATTAGTACATATTATTAATACATTATATAATAATATAAGATTTTTAATTCACTAGATTATCTTATATCTTATATTATTTATAATATATTTACCACCAACACTTTTTTGAACAAAAAAAAACTCTTTTTATATATATTATTTATAATATTATAAATTAACATTTAAATTTATTAATAAGTATTATCTTATTTGAATACTTAACTATATAATTATTATATACTTTATAATAATAATATAAATAATAATAATAATAATAATAATAATAATAATAATAATAATAATAATTCAATATATAAATAAGTATTATCTTATTTGAATACTTAACTATATAACTACTAAATACTTTAATAATAATGATGATAATAATAATCTATATCTATATTTGTAACACCCGGCCTCTTACACCACCAATATTGTCCGCTTTGCCCACGAGGAGCTCACGGATTTGCTTTTGGTTGCCCGGGTGAAAACTTCCCAGGGAGGTCACCCATCCCTGGATTACTGCCACCTGAGCACGTTTAACTGTGGAGTTCTCCTCTCATCCACAGCCAATACGCCCAAACGCGTTGGTGATATTAGAGACCACATTTCTTATGAACCAGAAATCTCTTCTGTCCACGGCTAATATGGGATTTATGTAGGGTGTCACATATATTATAAAAAACATTTTATGAGTATACACTTATAATTTTACTCAAAATTTACAACACATAATATAACTTTTTAAAATAAGATACAAGTGCTATGTACAATAGTTTTTAATTTGCCCATATTTAATAAATTTCTCGCAATTAATACATTGTTTAATATAACATAT
>CM046434.1:11835597-11919443 GCA_025506505.1 Flaveria sonorensis
GGAAGGAAGCGAAGCTGTTTAAGTAAGAGTTAGCGCCTATGGAAAAGAGATACGACCTTTTCTGGTGTTGGTGGTCGCTAGCAACAGTGTGACATAATGTTACTTGGAATGGTTTTACGTCATCACCGTAACGCGTGGGCTTGAATACTAGTTTCTACTAATGGACACTCATTTCAGAGGTGGGGCAAATTACCTATCTATATAATAACAAAGTTATAGTTACATGGACTTTTTAATTTTGTGTTTTGGCCACAAAAGTTTTTTGGTTTGGTATTTTGCACTTTTTGATTTGTCAAGTTATATTAGTAATTAAAATTATTCTCATACCTATTTTTATGTGAAAACTTGCATTAACTCAACACGTTTGTTAAATTTATTCTGTTATGTTGACGTTATTTTTTTATTTGCTTGATGTCTTCTCTTCAAGTTTGAAGTCGAAAGTAATAACCATTAGTATATTATTTGAATTTGGGTTTTCGTATTCAAGTTCGTGGTGCAATTACCGCACAACGGCACGAGAGAGCATTTCTAGTATTACAAGAAAACGACAAGATGGATATCCATTTGACTCGAAACACCCACTGCAGTTAATTGTGTAATACTAACTTTAACTTTTGTAGCATGTCTTGCATAGTTTTAGATACAGGCACCAGGTTCTAACCAATTCCCAAAGGTTTCAAACCATTTGAGATTGGTTACTAAAAGCAGTTTGAGCTCGAACCTAAATCGAATCTCATTCAACAAACGAACTCGAGTTCAACATTCATATATCAAGTTTTACCATATATCAAGTTTTACTAGACTCGTGATACTATTATTTATATCAAAGAAACATTTTGTTAAATCAAAAATTTCAGATTCGTTGAGCTTGGATCTTAGGATTCATCATTTTCAGATCTGAGAAATCAAAATTAAAGATGGGGGAAGTGTGGAATCGAAGAACAAGGAGTGTGTGTAATGTATAATGTTATGATTTCATTGATATGAATAATAAATTACAAGAAGAAAACATATACAAAGATGGATGAACATCAAACCCACCCAAAGGAGAGAAATTCTCCTTGGGTGGTGATTTACACCATGAAATACACACACTTAAGAACTACTAGCCACTCACATACTTTGCAATAACCACACACACAAAGTAGCACTAGTGGTTCTATTTATAATGTTTTTACATCATGACCTAATTTTGACTTTTCTTGTGGTCTTGATGTTGACTTTGTCTTGTTGACTTTGTCTTGTGTTTGTTTTGTCTGTTTATCAACTTGGTCTGTGAACTTGTACAATGAGATCTTCAGTTGGCTTTGATTGTGTTTTGGAAAGCTTCTGTTTATCTATTGTTGAACCCAACAATACTCCCCCTAAATTGATGCTTGCCAAACTTGACTTGAAGATCTTCTCTGTCACATGTCTTCTTGATCAACTGATGTTCTAACACAGTTCACTGTAGTTCTCCCCCTCAGATTAAGCTTCTCCTAATGTATTTCTGATAAAGGATAGAATCTCTTTAAGAATACTTACGTATTGGATATGAGGTGTATCACTTTGGATTACTGTTTGTTCATATCACACTCAAATGGTTAGAATGTATTAGGCATATGATGAGGCTTTGAACTTCAATAAACACATCAGGAACTAAGTCAGTCTTGAAGACACTTCAACTCTTTAAATCTCTGAATTAACTTGATAATGGATGGTTCCAAGTACTTCAAAAAGAGTTTCTAACAGTTGTACAAATCCTTGATTGGATCATGATTATGTGACCAAGGTTGATTTCTTCATTTCTATTGAATGTGAAAATGGACGTGCCTGTTGGTTGCAATCATCTGTATTCATCATGTGTCTTGCTTTTTTTGTTTGTTGTAGTCATCTATTCATCATCTTTCTTGTATTTCTTGTTTGTTATTGTCAACTGTTCATCATCTGTTCATTGATTGTGTGTTGTTGATGGTTGTTGTTGATGTTGATGTTGTTGATGTTGTTGTTGTTGATGTTGTTGTTGATGTTGATGTTGTTGATGTTGATGTTGTTGTTGTTGATGGATGTGCATTTTGTTGATAGCATCAGCATTGTTTAAAACAAAGGCTGAAATTTGGATATAACATCCGCTTAAAATGAATCAGTCATAAGCATTAGATGCCTTGACATCCGCATTTGTTGAATCAACATAAGCATTAGCTGCTTTAACATCCGTATTTGTTGAATCAAACAGCCGCATTAGTTTTACATCTTCACATCCACATTTGTTTCAAACATGCTCATTTCTGGACAACATCCGTATTGGATAACTCAACATCCGCATTGGATGACTCAACATCCGCATTGGATGACTTAATATCCGCATTAGTTAAGTTGATCAGCAGCATTGGTTTTGTTGCACATACGCATTAGATGTTTACATCAGCATTTGTTTTGCACATCCGTATTAGATGAACATCAGCATTGTGATGTTACACAACCGCATTAGTTGTGTCAACACTGGAACTCATCCGCATTGATGTAACAAACAACCGCATTCGTTTAGTTCTCACAAGCCGCATTTGTATGCCCTTTATCAGCATTAGTTCTGTTTGAACATCCGCATTTGATTGCCTTAGTGACAAATGCGGATGGCTTCAGTAGGAAATACAGATGCAAGTGAGAAATGTGGATGGCTTGTGTTTCATCCGTATTTGTCTTTCCTGTTCATCATCGATTTGAGAATATTGAATTCAGTCTTCAATCCGAATCATTTCTGTTTGAGATCTTTGTGGTTAGCCTAGAAGTCATGTAATCATCTCGAATTGCAACCTGTTCGATGTAATTTTCTTCTTGGGTCGGATTTGTATTTGGATCTGATTTAAAAAAAACCCATCGATTACCATCTGTTCGAAGCAATTTCTTCTTGGATCTGAGCTGTGGTCGAATTTGATTCAACAATCTCATCGAATTACACCTGTTCGAGGCACTTTTCTTCTTTGGGACGGATTTAATTTACTTGTTTGAAGGGTTGAACCGAATGTCTTCTGTTAAATGCTTTATCATCTTCAATTCGAACCCATTTTGAACATATTTGTTGATGTTCTGTGTATTTTGTTGATGAACAGATGATGGTTTGAGGAACGGATGCTTGTTCTTCAATTTTCTGTGATTTTATTCTTTTGTAAAACATCTTTAAAGATGAAAACAGATCTGAAACATACATAAACCCAGCAACCAACAGCTCTAATACCATTTTGCTAAATCAAAAATTTCAGAAACGTTGAGCTTGGATATTAGGATTCATCATTTTTAGATCTGAGAATTCAAAATTAAAGATGGGTGGAAGTGTGTGAATCGAAGAACAAGGATGTGTGTGTAATGTATAATGTTATGATTTCATTGATATTGAATAACAAATTACAATGAAGAAACATATACAAAGATGGATGAACATCAAACCCACCCAAAGGAGAGAAATTCTCTTTGGTGGTGATTTACACCATGAAATACACACACTTAAGAACTACTAGCCACTCACACACTTTGCAATAACTACCCACACAAAGTAGCACTAGTGGTTCTATTTATAAATTTTTTACATCATGACCTAATTTTGACTTTTCTTGTGGTCTTGATGTTGACTTTGTCCTGTTGACTTTGTCTTGTGTTTGTTTTGTTCTGTTTATCAACTTGGTCTCTGAACTTGTACAATGAGATCTTCAGTTGGTTTGATTGTGTTTTGAAAACTTCAGTTTATCTATTATTGAACCCAACACATTTTTCGTTTAATATAATAAGTATGTAATTAAACAGTAAGTATTATTATAATAATTATTAAAAAAATGACTAAATTATATATGCATGTATTTATATTATGTTATGTATAAATTATAAATGTAAATATATAAAAATATTATACTGTTTGTGGTATATCATGTAATATGCAAAAACAATTGTAGTATAATCTACAAACACTACAAAATTTTCGACCATTAGCTGCGACACGTGTAGCCGCTATTACTTGGGAAAATCACCGCTAATACCTTTAGGGCGACATGTCGTTGCTAACAAGTCGCCGATAATAATTTGACGCTAATGACTAATAATTCGCCGCTAATAATTCGCCGCTATTTGTTTACGTTTAAAATTTCTTGTTGACTATTAGCGGCGAAAAATTCTCAAAATCATCAAGGACACCGCTACTCTCTTCCATAACGTCTTCGATGACGTGAACCATATCGTTTGTTGGATCAACGTCATCTACAACTTCAGGAATTAAACTTTCACCATAATAGATCCAATCCTTGTACGTTTGGCACATGCCCCATATTTCTAAATGATATTTCATTTTAACACATCCTAATAATACGGTATTCTTACATTTCATACACGGACATCGAGTCTGGCCATAACTATCGGTAAGTTTTTCGCACATATCTATTAAAGAGTTGAGTCCTTGTTGATATTCAGGTGATCTACGGTTCGGATTAAAAAGCCAACTTTTATCGACGGATATGATTATGGAACTGCAATATAATTTAGGATTTAAGTGGATGAAAAACTATCCACAAAACATGAAAAAAAGTAGGCCAACAGATTAAGAATTCAAAAATATAGGCTGCTATACCCACTTTTTGAATACCTTATCTCATATATGAACGTGCATTACATAATTGTTTGTTTATGAAAAATTTAGCAGCATTTTCTCTTAGCTCCCAAGTATATACATATAAAAATATATACTCGAGGAGCAAAGAGAAAATGACAACCAAATTTTTCTTAAACAAACAATCATGTAATACACATTCATATCCTAAATGAGATAAAATATTCAAAAAGCAGTCCCAAAACGGGGGCAACCTAAAATTAGTTACTATATCAATTTCAGACGGGTATTTTTAAACTCGTGATAATTAGAATGAAGTAACGAAACCTAAAAACTCATAATACACAACAATAAGGAATTACTATAAAAATCAAATGAAATGTGACATCGTTTGAACAAACTGAAATATTATTACAATTGGTTCAAATAATGTCACATTTTGTTTGATTTTATAATTAATTTCTTATTGTTGATCATATGGCTAAACAATAAAAGAAATTTTAATTTATGATAATTTTATTCTATCAAATATATTATCATATTTTAAATGACTAATATAACAAACACATAATGACACAACTAATTTAAAAGATGCAAACAACTAACCTAATACTTAATAAAATAATCACACAATTAACTAGCATATTACTACAAAACCAAACTAACATCTAATGATACAACTAGTTCAAAAAATTCACATAATTAACATGATAATTCATACAACTAGTTCAAATAATTTACTAGCATAAATTCTAAATAGTCTATCACAATACATAATAAAACTAAAAATAAAAAATAAAAAAATACCTCAACAGCAGTAGCGGCGACTTTCCGGTGACTGGTCGAGCTAGTGAAACATAATACACATAGATTGGAAAGAATCGTCAACAAACCATAAATAGTTATAGCTAATAATATATAACGATGGTTATTCGAATCTTACATGTGAGATATGAAGAAGAAAGTCTTCCAACAGAGGCGAACTTCTGGCTGTAGGGAGGCTGGTGCGCTGCTGTGGAGGCGGTGTGCGGTGTGGAGGCGGTGCCGGTGGGGAGGTACGGTGGCGGTGGGGATGGTGCGAAGGTAGGGAGGGTGGCGGTGGGGAGGTGCTGTAGTGGTGGCAGTGGCGGTGGGGAGGTGCGGTGGTAGTGGTAGTGGTGGTGGGGAGGCGCGAAGGTGGGGAGGGTGGCGGGGCGGTGGCGGTGTCAAGTGCGGTGGCGGTGGGGATGGTGCGAAGGTGGGGAGGGTGGCGGTGGGGAGGTGCGGTGGCGGTGGCAGTGGCGGTGGGGAGGCCCGGTCGCGGTCGCGGTGGTGTTGAAGAGGTGCGGTCGCGGTGGTGTAGGTGGATTAGGGCGCGAATGTTTGGGGAAGAAGCATAAGGCCTAGGTAAATGTCTCAACCAATAGCAGCGACATGTCGCCGCTATTGGTGTTTGTACGACCTAACCCCCGCCGTTAGATAAGGAGACTGATCAACGACCAGAACTAACTCGAAAGGCGTGGAACGGATCGCTGATCAATAGCGACGACTTGTCGCCGCTAAAAGCCTGTGTCGCCGCTAAATGTATCGCCGCTATTGAGAACAATTCTTGTAGTGGAAGGTTGCAAACCATGTATAATTCACGGTAAAAAAACTATTAGGATAGTAGCAAAGGTGTATGTCCCTCATTCTTGAGGTGATGGGTTCAAACCTCACTTGGAGAATGTATAATATATTTAAATTGGACTATGACAGGAGTAGAATTTAGAGTCGTTAAAAAATGTATAATTCATGATTTAATGTAGCCTATGTAAATCCGGGAACGATTATAAACTTTGCATTGATTGCATAGTATTAATCATGGGGGATCATAGTTTAATTAATAAATGTTTTCACAACGTGATAATAATTCAAAAACGAAGTTAAGTGATCTTAGAATATCCACAACACAAACGCTCATTTATTTAAGAAACAGGTCGATCTAGTTAACTATCACATCAGTTTTTTTATCAATTCTTCTCACAAACTCATTTATCTTCAGCAATACAACATTCTACATTCATAAGTTGTTCAAATTATCAATCTTTGTACAAGTAGTATATGCTAGTTTAATTTTAAAAAAAAGTTTAACATGCATTGTTTGTGGGCCGAGGCCTATGGCTGTTTGTAGGAGGCGCATAGAGAAAAGTTGTGTTCATTAGGTGCGTATTGAATTGAGCAAAAAAAATATTCTTAGCGCTCTCGATAGGTTGTGTATATATGATATTTTAAAAGTGTGTAATAATATATATGAACTTTTCTTTCTATAAAATTTGGCATTTGTGTAAACATAACTGAAAGAGAACTTTCCATCAATTTCATAAGTTGATTCGTGATTTTGCCCCCAACTACTCTCCCTTCATTAATGAATATTCTTCAAGAATATGATAGTAACTAAAAGTGATGATCCAAAAAAATATAAAGAAACTATTCGTAATGCGTGGAACAGTAGCTTGAAGTTCACATGCATGGATCTAAATTTCAAGATTAGTGATAATCCAAAAATAAATCAGTGTAAAATTTCTTTTGAATAAAACAGTGGAAAATTATATTCGTTACATATACACTTAATTTTATTTATATATTTTATGAGTACATGATTAATCAATAAAATAAGATATCAAATATAAAAACCTTAACACAAAAGAACATAAACGAACACATTATTGAACATTCACAAACATAAATAAATGAATACGGCTTGCGTTCATGTTTATTCGTTTAACTAAACGAACAGATTTTTCTTGCTCGTATTCATTCATTTATTAAAACAAAGAGCATAAACGAACTTCCTATCAAACGGTTTAGGATAGTTTGCTAAATGTTAGGTTTGTTTGCAGCCCATAGGATATCTTTACAATCACTACATGCTGATTAGTTTCAACATATATAAAAATTAATAACATAAGTAGTAAGATTCGATTATGTTCTTTATCAATATCATAATAGAGATTCTTAATATCCAATAATAAATTTAAAAGCTTGTATAATATAGGTGTTAGATCTTATAAATGTTTTAAATTAGTCATGAGAATCGAAAAACTTTTGTAATATACATAATGTTTCACAAGATCTCTTAAGTTAGGAATGCTTTTCTCAACATGGTGCATCAAGTGAAAATATATGCTACTTGCTTTAGTTAAAAAATCAAGAATTGTGCGCAACAGCTATTAACTAGAAATTAGTCACGAGCGTTGTGAACTCGTCACGCGCATTGCGTCTGAATCATCATGTTACATGGTTAAATATATAAAAATGTCTGAAAGATGTTCACTAACAAAGTTATTAGCGAAAATCAAATTAGTATTTAATGCTAGTTGAATTTATGGACACCAAGCATTAACCCTAAAACTTGATGCATAATTGCTTGTGGTTTGATTATATAAAGAAACACTAATAATTCAGACAAACCAACATTCCTTTCTCATATAAATATATAATGGCCAGTTTCTTGGAGAGCAAGAAACACAAGATACGACTAATGTTTGGAAGCAAAAAGCTGCAAGAAGCATGAAAACAACATTAAGAATCATCAACCAAAAAAGAGAATCCACTGTCAAAGCTTTTCTTGAAACTTGCATTAATATTCAAGAATTGTTTGTAAACAAATAACTAGGGTGGAGATTACAAATTTCACTCTATACCCACTTGCTTATCGAGATAGCAAAGCTCTAGGAGGGTAGGTTTTTCTACTAGTTCTATCAATGGCATATAGTATGTGCAGTAGGTGCTCATTAAATCCATAAGAACACTCAACTATAGGTTTGTATCTACTGGATAGCAGCCAAGAACACGAAGAAAACAAGAAAATTCCTGCAAAAATGTATACAAGAAAATGTTAGCATCATATTATAAAATATATACCCCGTAGGCTGCCATTTGTTTAAGGTGAGACACTGAGTACTAAGCTAAATTACTAATGATATCACTTCTTGTACAAAATAAATGCTTGCTTTTGACTTTCGAGAGTCAAACATACTACTTCTTGGACAGAAATTTGACTTATATTTTTGTCGTTTTTGCTTTTATTTTAATAATTTATATATGGTTATGTAGTCCTGGGAAAAAGTATCAGAAAAATGATATGGATCTTACTGATTTAACTGTTAAACAGTGACTCATTTGACACCTAAGATGTCAAACATAGACTATATTAAAGACAAGTAACTTCAAAGATGGTCTTCTTTTCATATTTAGCCATTCAAACCTAATCCTTGATATTTCAAATTTGAGGTGGAAATATTTAGCTTGTTTTGTTTTTTATAGTTTCTAGTTGAAAATAATCACTTGACTGTAAAAAGACCGCTCCTAAATTGCTATACATTGCAGTCTGTACTAACAAAGCACCCCCGTTCTCATTTTCTTAAAACAAATATCAGATAAAAAGACATGATATGAAGTATGAAATACGAAAACAAACCTGTAGATGACCAAGAGCACATTGGGCACGAGGCTCTGCCATTGAAGCTTCAAAATCAATGTAGAAGAAATAGTCAAAGTACCTGTGGCGATTAAGTCAAAACTTTAAGAATTAGTTTGCATGACTCTTGTCAATAGGAGAAAGTTCACAAGAAGATAGTCAACAGTAAACTAGAATTAGTAAACTCACTTGGCACTCCCCTTGTTACTGTCATCAACGATTCTAAGTGGGCGATTTCTTTGTGGCCGGCTCTCAATCTATAAATCAATTTATGAATTAGAAAATAGTCAAATTTTGACCTTTTAATCAAAGAAATTTGTAAAAAGATGCTACCTTGGATAAACTGATGCCTCTGAAAGCAAAAACAGCTAAAGCTTTAAACAATACTCCCGGGCCTTCTTCTAATGTAAAGACGATGCTTGTCTTCAATATAGAAAATAAAAAAGTAATCATTAATACACTTAAAGAATGCAACCGAATCCAGCCAACTGTAAGCAGGGTATTGGTGGGTTCCGATGGTCATCAAGAAAAAGAATGCAACTGGGAGGATAAATAAAAGATGTGCGATTCTTTACCTTATGGGGTTTGTCGGTTCCTGGGATTACAGGTTCCCTAGCTAGAATTAGAAAGCGAGTGACATTATCTGAATTGTCCTGAGAAAGCAATAAATGCATGATCAGATGGAACAAGTAACAAACTTGAAACCGGCTAACGAGATCGCAAAGAAATAAATGAGATACCTGAATTTTCTTTGAGAGAACATGGAGTCCGTATATTTCTGCAGCCCGAGAACTCGCAATAGCTCCAGTGTCTCGTACGCCTTTAGAGGCTACAGTCTGATGCAAATCCTAAAGTGAATTTACAAAGTAGATGGAAGAAAAGGAAAAAAAATATGATAATCTATATAATACATTGCACAGATTTTCAAAGTTACCTTAGCTGCACCAGCAGTATCTTCGGTATTAACTCTAACAACATTCAACTCATCCAGAATCATCTTACACTGATCAAGGGCCTGTATTATCAACTGAACATATAACTAACTTCACTCGAATTTACCATAACAAGTCAAAATTAAAGAATTACAACATTACCCTCTAGTATATATCGATCGAATTTATTTATTTTTTGTAACGTGTCATTTATGAAATAATTTCTTAAAAATGTGGAATTTATCTAACACTCAAACATCTAATTATATGATTTACACAAACGGATCTTCAATTATTAAAGTTGATTATCTGATTCTGATTATTAAATACTATCATAATCCATGAGCCACACGAACCTGAGGATGGCTTAAAACACACTTTAGATCCTCCTTTTCTACGCCGGGTAATCCCAAAAGGCAATGATCAACAATGAGTTTCACTTCTCCGACGATATGCAGCCTATGACGAAGAAATAAATCATAGTTTCTGTGAACACTTCCGGCTACAGAGTTCTCAATTTGGAGTATGGCTTTGTCCACTAACCATAACTCAACAGCCTGCAAATCAGAACCATACTAAGCAATGCAAACTAAAATGTAAAAATACCGTAACAAGTAATAAATGTAAGAATTGTGTCTTTTGTGATAGTAGCTGGTTAAAATAGAATGTTGCATGTGGGAAAAAACAGAAAATTATAGATATAAAGGATACCTTAAATACAGATTCAAATTCTCCGCAGGGAACCGTCTCACATTTTGGATATGCTTTAAGAGCAGCAGCCTCACTATATGCTCCGGGTGCACCCTATATAATTCAAAAGATATATTCAATAAGAATCATAACCACCATGGATTTGCAGATTATTAAACCGCAATAAAAATTTATAAAATCATGGAAGTAGCCATTTTCAGTGTGTTATACCTTTTTGGTCATGTCAAAAGAATTTCACCATGAGATACACAAAGCTTTGGTTGTGTATCCACTCTTACTCGCCTAAACCCTAAATATTTTCATTATCATATATAAAAATCTAATACATACACAAATCTATACACACAATACATACACGAATCCAAGTCGTGTATTTCATGGCAAACTTACAGATATGGTGTGGTGTATCACATTAATTAAGTCATTATTAATGGGGAAAAGTCTGATACGTGATTAAAAGTAAATACAAGACTCCAAATTGCGTATCGCATGGCTAACTTACTGAAATGTTTGGGACATGACAATCACTAAAAAATTTAGTTTTTTTCGTGACTTTCTCTAAATATAATGTCCAAGTTTAATGTTTTAATAGAATTACCTTATAAGCGACCCGGACTTTTGAACCATCACTATTAGAAGATACAAGATTTTTTGAAGATAGAGGTTCTGCAATAAACAAAACATGCATAGTTAGATTGCAAGCAAATATGTTATAAGGTTTCTTAATATGCTATTTATAACTAATTGCATGTTGGATAAAATCTTGTCATCATGTGTTATAAGTTAGTCTGGTCAAAACATGTAATTGTATGTATGGATCGAACATAAGTCAAGTGGGTTGAATAAGTTAGTTAAAGACAGTTATTGTCGCCAAATTTTAACCTCCAAAATAACTGCTCACAGCTGTAAGATAGGCAGGGTATAAATACCCTTTGTCTGTCATTTTATATAAATATATGCATGTTCCTTTTGTGTGGCTTTCTCTGCAAACATAGTGTGTGATTTGTGTTCAAGAATCAATTAAGAGATCCGCGAGAGATCCCTCATTGCATGTATTATAAACAAATATTTTGGACAAAAGTTTCAAAAATCTATATAAACAAAAATATTGAAATGTACTAGTAATGTCTTTCCAGCATTCAAAAGTAACATTAACAATTATAAAAACCCAAAATGCAGAATCCATGAATTTGTACCAAATTTGACACAAAAAGGTTTCTAAAATTCTTCATACAGTAGTAGTTATGAAGGTATAGTTAAATCTAAAAAAATTAGAAAAATTTACATGCATAGAATCTGAAGCCAGCATTAGCCTGGAGCTCTAGATGACAAAAAGTCAATTATTATTATTTTTCTATTTTGCTAAAAAACAACTGCATTATAAAAACTATAAAATGCAAGAACATCATCCAAAATCATATGGATTTGTTCCAAATTTGAGACAAAGAAAATTCTAGTTTCTATGTACAGTGCTAGTTATGAAGGTCAAATAGTTATATCTTAATAAAATAAAAATAAATACACAGGCATAGAGTTCTGAAGCCAACATTGGCCTGGATGACAAAAAACAAACTTTTTTATACGTTGCTCAAGAATGATTGCATTTTTGGTTTTCCTCTTTGATGCCAAACCTAGTACATCCCAAAAGCAAAAGCAAAAGCAAAAGTGACAAACATGTAAAGCAATTTAGCAACAATTACTTGTCTTGGCTGATTGTAGTTATCAGATTTTCTTTAAAAAGTTTTAATCCAAGTCAATCTTGAAATTCTAAACACCCTTTTGACATTTTAAGCAAACAGTGCAAGTTTTCCTGTGATATGAATGGATTGACAAGTAAACCCTTAAAAGAACCAATCATCTATCTTTTTACAAGGAAGCAAATGCAATTAATACGATCCTAAATGTATCTGTTTGTGGGTCAAGTAAAGCTTCAAACTTTTTGAGGCACAATTCAAGAAAATAATAATAATAAAACCCAATCAAAGAAAAACCCTAGAAGAGTCAACTCACTTGGTAAAGAACTAGAATCTTTATGAAACTTGGTGATCTGGGTATCACCAATTCTTCCATCCCCTGAATTTGAACCCAAATCAGAAGCTTTCAAAGGCTTTTCATCTTCCAAATGGGGCTTACTTTGACCAAACTTTGCACTCAAACAACCCCATTTCCTCAATGCAGCAGCATTAACCCTAAAATCACCATTAAACCAAGAAATCTTGTTCTTGTTATGAAGATGAGAGATACACCATTTAGAACGATGATGATTTGCAGACAAACACACTGGTACAACGTTGGAAGACATGTCTTTTGGTACCAAATTAGAAAAATGTTATATGATTGAGGTTTCATTTGCAGAGATTGTCTGCTTATATAGAAGCGTGGGTTTAAGCAACATTGTCACCTTCGTGTATGAACATATCTTCAGTGAAGCTGTGTGAACTGCAACCTACTAGCTAGTTCATAACCGTAATCATTTTCTTCCTGTTATTATTATTATTATTATTTTTTATTTCTTTTTTTGACAGGTGTTTGACCGTATCTTTTGATATTAATTACTTGATATAATATTTTAGATTGATGATAATAAGAACATAAAAAGTGATAGAAGAGCAATAAATTCTCCCTAGGGGTGGTGGGATTGGCTTACAACATCTTTTAATTTTCCGTAAACTACAGAAATCATTCTCTAAATTCGTTGAATTGGTGCATAGCTATGATTTCAAGACATTTGATTTCGGTAATTTTAATCCATCGATTTATGAAAATGGTATTTCCAATTGGGAAATAATCATTTTGCTTCTGACTTTTAATCCATCAAACACAATCCATGCAAACTTAAAAGGAACATAGACGTTAGGGGTGGAGTTTAAGATTATATTAAATTAACTAAAATTCAAAGCATAGTTGTTAGAATTAAGTAATAATATCTTTTAATTTATTTATTTTCTCAAAATTCCAATTAATGATTTACTTAGAATGTTACAAACTTATCTAATGCATCTTTATTTTATCTTCTCTATATTCAAATTAATGATTTACTTAGAACGTTACAAACTTTATTCAGTGCATTCCAACATAAATATGAAGATATTTAGATATTGATGTTTTAACATTTCTTTTTTGAAATATGACAATACTAGTATTAATTTTGTTTTTTTAATCATCAATTTAAAGTTTAACTTATGGTTATTTTATATTATTTATTGGAAATTGAGAAGACTATAACTGATTTTAAAAAATCTATGAGATGACATAGTCTTTTTGTTAATATATGAAAAGAAATGAAAAATCACTGGAGGAAGCAACTAATCACATCTTTAATGTAATTTTTGTAAAAACTCTTTAAGAATATAACAAATGCAATAATAAACATTATTCATATACTTATCACCCATTCTATTACTCAAATTCGTCTTCATATGATTCATTAAAGAAAATCATTTCTTAACACTTGTGGGTGCAACCATTAAAACTAAAATTAACTATAATAAACGATAAACCATCGAATGTCCAATATGGTTATTTGTAAGTAGTAGAACTAATTAATAATTGGGTAATAGAAAATGAAAATTGACTATGGACTTTGGGTTTTTAATTCTAGTATTCTATAATTAATGAAAGTAACATAGCAATATTTTTATTATTTTTTTTTAACTTAAAAACTTGTATACATTTTTTTTTAAAAACATTGGGCAATGGGGAAATATATTTATTTGGATAAAAGGATTGATGTCATTTGAAATTCGCATACTATAACTTTTTTTTAATTAAAAAAAACAATGGTATCAGTTGACCCCATTCTTCTTAAGGTAATTGTGCCCCTGTGCAAAATGTTGTTAAAAGATATGCAAGATCTTTGAAGGTTAAAATATTAAACGATCTTATCCTAACAACTTTAAAATCAAACTAAAATACGTAAGAGACCTCTCAGTCACAAACGATGTGTCTTCTTTTAACATCAAGCAACATTGAAACCATCGTAAAACACAAATATTAAATCTGCATCACATCTACGGATTCCATGAAAATACTCAAACGAAGATTATAAGCAGATCGTCTACTGTAGCTTATTAGAGTCACCCGCCCGCTCAACTTTGCTCCCCAAATGTAGGAATGTTCATCATTTTGTTCGGTTCGATTTATTTAGTTTTGAAGGTTTTTTAGGCATAACCGAAAATCTAACCGAACCCAATTGTGAATATACCTAAGCGGTCTAAATTCAACTGAATTCAATTAAGTTCAGTTTCAGTTAAAAGTTAAATCCCGAAAAAACCTCAACGAATAACATTATTACCAAATTATGGTTGCTCGTAAGCATTCCTGACAACAAAAGTAACTTCAAACAACATAATTCCAAATTAAAACCCTCAACACCTGAAAACACTATAATAAAGCGGGGAAATAGTGCTAAACATAAATACAAAAGTTCAAACTTCAAACAAGAGTCCAAATGGGAAATTTTCAAAAGAGTCTTTACTAATGCCATCATGAATATAGAAACTTAGGTTTTTCCTACTAGTATTTCACCTGACCGGTACCTTTCTTATCTCTACGAGAAACAAGAACAAATAAATAAAGGATCAGACATTAATTTTCAATGTATGTATATACAAGTTTGGTCCTTAATCTTAAAATTAGATCAAACATCATCTATCTTCAATGTTTATAAGATCCATCTTACCTCTTTTAATAACCCTATATACATAAACGTGATCATCAATCTTTCTTGTTCTCGTTTTCAAAATTGAACGTGATTATCCATCATTCACTGTTTACTAAACTTGATCCTACTAAAATCAAAGTGAAGCATGATCGGATTTCATATATGCGCATCAACACATGAGTTGACTATCATGAGTTATATAGTATGTATCCAATCGATTTTTGGGTTGATTTTCTATTTACTTGTCGTGAGGATATTGACTATCAGGAGTAAAAGTTTTGAAGAAGTCCAGACTATGTTGTCAACACTCTCACTAATTACTATAGCCCGAATACAAGTCTCGACTTCAAGGCGAAAACTACAACTAGTTCATATAGTGAAAAACCCTGATGTTGAGTACATAAACAAACTATACAAATCTATAAAATCCATAACTTTATCATAAAAGACTACCTTTTGTATATAATTATAGATTTGGCAAATATATCATTATATCATTTAAGTATGTGTATTAGTCCCAAAAGCATCGAAAAATAGTAAAAGATGAGGATCTTAAACCCATATTGTGAAGAACACAAACAAAACCTATAATAAGATCATTCCATCCTGTGAGATCTAAGCATACACGCGTAAAAAACCAACCTTTACCATTAGATCTCGATCATATAGTACATAATATCATATTAGGCTTAGATCTAGAGGAAAAATATAAAGGAAATCCTTACCTCAAGCCTCTTTTATTATTTCTTACTCTAGCAGGAACACCCCCCCACCCCCCTCTCTACCCAATTTGGAAACCTTCTTGAACAAAAAAGAGGGTGACCCCTTCTTTTTTATAGGGAATTTTAGGTCACCAAATTTTCTTCCTTGTCATCTTTGATCCCTCGCCTACTTATATTTTCTCTTTAAACTTTTTGGGCGTTACATTTCATTCATTGAACAACTACGTATATAGCATATACATAGTAAACAAAAGCCTCAACATAAAGACTTATTCAACTACATTTATTTCGGTACTACCTATGGACTCAGTTGAGCTAATGACACACTCAACTTCACTCTACTCTCATGCATGTTATATAATGTTCCTTTTAACAATATGATTTGTGAATCATTTAAACAGTAACATATATCCGACTTGACCCGATCAAAATTATTCCTATAAGCATATCTGGAATATTATCTTTGCCTTAAATATACCATATGATTTCTACTTAACTTTGAATCCTAAGAAATATTGCAAATATCCTAGATTTGACATCTCAAATTCTTTAGTTGTCTTGTCCTTAAACTCAAACAACAATGCATTAGAAGATTTTGTTTTACACTTTAAGTCATTTTATGTTATTTTTATTATTATTTTTATGTATCATAAAATTTATTGTTATTTTATTGCTATTTTTACAAATTATTAGTACAAAATGATATTATTTAACCAACTTTTTTAAAACTAATCATTTTAGAAAAAAACATAAATGTGTTAAGTAAAAGATAATGATACATTCATCATGTGTTTTATGTTTATACAATTTTGTATTATGTTATCATTGTTTTAATTATATTTATAAGTTAATTGTTATTTTATCATTGTATTTTATATATTAAAAGTAAACAACGGTGTTAATTCACTATTACGTTTCTTCAAACCACGTCATTTTGAAATAACAAAAGGTGTTCAAAAATACATAATGAAAAAGAAGAAAGATACAATATTGATGAGAAAAAGATACAATGAGTCCATTTGTTTAACCTTTTTTATATATTAATACTATATTCATTTTTATATTGTAATTTTTATGAAAACGTAATGTCATATGTAAAAGTTACGAACGTTTAAAAAAGTGGGAGATGTGATCCAGATAAAGATAAGATGGGACATAGATCTGTAGAAAGATTACTTAACTTGCTATCCTCTACCTAACAGGCAAGGATTTGCCTCCGTGGAAAGGATGATTCGTTCGGATCGACATGAGAGTCCAACTACATTGTATTGCCAGAATCCATGTTGTATATTTGAAAGAGGTTGACCTCCTTGCTTCTCTCACGGTACAATCCTCTTCCCGCCGAGCCCCCTTTCTCCTCGGTCCACAGAGAGGTGACGCTTGGTTACAATTTAGAATCCGCTATTATATGTTTGCTCTAGTTTTTGTTGTTTTTGATGTGGAAACGGTTTTTCTTTATCCATGGGCAATGAGTTTTGATGTATTAGGTGTATCTGTATTTGAAGAAGCTTTAATTTTTATGCTTATCTTAATTGTTGGTTTAGTTTATGCATGGCGAAAGGGAGCATTGGGCAATGAGTTTTGATGTATTAGGTGTATCTGTATTTGTAGAAGCTTTAATTTTTGTGCTTATCTTAATTGTTGGTTTAGTTTATGCATGGCGAAAGGGAGCATTGGAATGGTCTTAGCTCCTGAATATTCAGACAATAAAAAGAAAAACAATTCGAATTAGCAAAAGCAATGTCTCCTTGCATAATATGGATTCCAAACATTCATGATCTGGATGTGAATGAGTCAAATTACTTCTCCCCTACGGTTCGAGTCCGTATAGCCCTAAAAAAAATGAAAATCAAATCAAAAAATGAATATTCAAATACAAAAAATCGTATCGTTTTTTATTTGAATTTCCTCGATCTTTTGAGTTTTCAAAAAAGAAAGATTGAGGTTTTGAGTTTTAAAGCAATTATGGTGCAGTTTGGTTTTCATGTCTGAAAACAACTTTTCTTTGTCTTTTGTGTTTGATTTCCTTATGATTAGTTGCTTTTTAGGTTCAAAAGAATTCTATGACCATTTTGACTTAAGACAGAATGATTTATTTCAATATAAATATGGTTACATTTGAGACCTGTTGAACAACTGTTTGAAAGGCCGTAAATAATCAATAAAAAAGTAATACATCATAATATAATACCAACAGAAATTCCATCATTGCTAGATCTATAGGATTTTCTTTGATAGATAATGAGCCAGCCAAAATGGTATTTCTTTTTTTTTTTAGAATTCGATATGGATGAATATAAATAACTGACAATTTCAAAATAATCCGGTCCCTCGACTACAGTCGAGTGAAGCACGGGAGGGGTGCCGAGATCCTGGGCAGCGGGATCTTCCCATCATGATCGACTAAAGGGAAAGTCACACAGAGATATTGGTTCGAATCCAATTCATGATTCAGGTTAGGAATATTCTATTTCTTCAAAATCTTTCCCTGACTTGATTGATGCAACTTGAATATGAGACCACAAAATGGAATGTTTTTCTTTTTATTTCATCACTGACAACTGGAACAAAAGAATAAGAGCTGGTTTAGGGAAATAGAGCTGAGGTTATAGTTAAAGTCGTTAGTAGAAAACCGAAATAACTAGTTATGATAGGCATCAAGGAGCTAAATGAAATATGTTCTTTTTATACATGAGTTATTCTGCCGGATTGGTCACTCAAGATCTTTGGTCTCTACCCGGACCCGATGAAAAAAATGGGATCACTCCTTATGGACTCGTTGAGAATGATTCTGGTCTAGTTCGTGGCCTATTAGAAGTGGAAGGCGCTCTGGTGTACGTTACTTTAATTGGGGAGGATGCGAGTAAGGAGCGGGTACGGGAGCTTGACCAGGAACAAGATAACGAGAAGTGGATTTGCCTGGGGTGGGCTCACTTTTCTGCCTTTTCCTCCCACGATTTAAGGATTGGCTCAAGCAACCTATCTTACTAATAAGAAAGTAAGCGGCTGCTAGTTGTAGCGCCCCTGGATTGGATCGAAATCTGAAGGTTCTTTCTTGACCTAACTACAAAGAGGCGGATTTCTAATATGGAAAGATACAAAATAGAACTTCTAAAGCAAAAGAGAATAGAAATGGCTAGTCTTAGAATATAGTTGAACCAAAACACCTATTTTTTCGAGTGATCGTGTGATAACTTTTTGTTCTCATTCATTCAAGATATTATATGAGTGAACCTATTACGGAATCTAAATCACTTAGTGGGAAATGGCCTGAATAAATCCAACGAGTGATTAATAATCCTGTTAAACATAAAAAAGTAGCTATCATCCCCTTTTCTCGAAAGATATGAAAGATCTCCCTCCAAGCCGTACATACGACTTTCATCGAATACAACTTTCCGCAGAATTCTATATGTATCTATGAGATCGAGTATGGAATTCTGTTTACTCACTTTAAATTGAGTATCCGTTTCCCTCCTTTTCCTGCTAGGATTGGAAATCCTGTATTTTACATATCCATACGCCCATAGTGACTAGGATGAATATCTCGTATTGGAAAAGTAGCAGTTCGCGCAGTCAATCCCCCCGGGCCCAGATAACTCAATTTTCTCTCCGTAACAAATGGTCCATTTATTGATGGGCGAACGACGGGGATTGAACCCGCGCGTGGTGGATTCACAATCCACTGCCTTGATCCACTTAGCTACATCCGCCCCTACCCCCGCACAGGTTTCACTCTCTATCTACGATCTTACATTTATGAGGCTAACCAGAAGACCATATCTGGATATTATTCATCATTTTTTGATTCAATTGATTCAAACGTACAGTCCATCTTAATTGCAAAGGAAAATCTCCTCAAACCATGATTGGGAATTTTTTGATCGTCTTTCTCTGAGGAAGAGGCAAAATAGAATCAACTTGAATTCGGGACCACTATTCGAAATCTTAGTGAAACACTGGATTTGTTATCTCATGTCTTCTTTTCATGAAAAAATACCAATTGAAGTGGAGAGTTTTTTCAAACAACAAGGGGCTGGGTCAGATAGATCATATCTTGTAATTTTTTCGACGCTTCTTTTTGTGCTCCTTAATGACCAAAAATTGGAATAGAGTTGGGCGAAGTGAACTTTCAGCATTTCGAAAAGGGAGATCATAGGGGAAAAGGCTTGCAAAGAATCTCCTGATTCAAGTCTTGGGCGAAGGGTGCCACGGGAAGGCTCTGACTGTGAAACGGGGTCAAAAGCTAGTCCAAGAAGCCGCTGAGACGTGGTCCAACTACTTGAACTAATACGGGCGGTTTCAAACCTCCACTAAAACTCCCTTGGTCGATTGACTTCGTTCGTCTACCCATGGACTCTCGGTTGAGCTAGTACATCGCTACGTACCCTCTCACTACCTACCTTGTTTAACGCCCTGTCCCGTAGGTCGAGTGGCTCCGCTCGTTCCCTATCAAAAAAGTGATTACATTCTTCTCCTTATTCGTTTTCAATTACTTCATTCCCTTCGCTTCCTGGTACAGCTTTCCTGCCCTGTTGATGCTGTTAATCCAATAGCTAGATAGATACCTTTGGCGGCTAATCCTCTTGATAGTACGGTAGTAGCATCTAAATGTGCAAAGTAGGCTCAAGTCAAACTTTTGGCTCGCTACAAGCTGGGCTCAGGGATTGCAGTCAGCCGCTTCCCCTATAGTCGTCAGCTCGTTTTTGATAGATCCGATCGGGTGTTCATAATCTGGAGTAAAAGGATTCGAACCTTTGCATGCCGGTACCAAAAACCGATGCCTTACCACTTGGCTATACTCCATACGGCCTGTTTTGGACGCTCAACGGGGAGAGGGGGAAGGGGGGTAAAGTTTAGAAGATTATAGATCTAAAATGAAATTTTTTTATCGAGAAAGGATAAAAATGACTAAGATATTTTTTTATCAAACCACTTATCCAAATTTTTATGCCTAATACCCCATAGATTGTTCGAACTGTATAGGAACAATAATCAATTTTAGCTCGAATGGTCATCGATGAGATTGATATTCAAATATTTCTTCTTAGAGCGTATTGATTTGACGCCATAAGCGGGACCACCACCCAATAGCATGTTGCCACCTAGAGAATCTCCTAATTGTTTCAGAGCAACTAAAAAGAGATTCTTTAACCAGAAAGAATTCGGTTCAGATGTAGGATACCTATCCAGAAGGAACAAGTTCATGCAAAGCTGATTCTCGAACAAGAAGAGCATATTCTGTAAGAACAATAGGAGATTTGCCTCCTACTAGGCCTGGTATACCTTGATTAGATAGACTCTTTTCTGTGTCAAAGAGAAAGAGCGAGTTCTCGCTCATAGATGGGGAGAGATTGGCCAAGCTCCGCACCAGGATATCAAAATGATTCAATTCATCTGATCCTCTCTTTCCCCTCTCTGTGTGCATTGGTGTAGCACCTAGGCCTTCTGACTTTCCTGAGCATGCCATTCCGCATCCAAACCTTCTTCTTCTAGCAGGTAAGATGCTACCATTTCCTTTACTACACAACCCGTGCCCGCCCATCGCCCTCGCTCCGCTCGCCTCTGTTATTCATTTCATTAGGTAGGCAGTATCACTCCTTTCGAGATAAGACTCCCTCACGGAAATCGCCTCACATAGCTCTGATAGCGTTTTGAACTAAAAGAAAACTTTTGGGGGGAATACACACATTGTGTATAATATCTTCACTCTCAATAGTTACATACAAGTCTCTAAAACATAGAAAAGTAGGATGTCCATGACGTGTACGTGTCGGATGAACCAAATCCTCATTGAATTTTATTTTTCCATTAGAAGGGGCTTGGTATATTAATTAGAATCCAATCCCAATGGAGGATTTTCTATCGAAAGAGAAGACTAGGTCTAAGGAAAGCCTATTTTACGTTGTTGACAATGTTTACAATGAAACTTAGTAGTAGCAAAGAGATTAGTTTTCAAACTTTATCTTGTGCACAAATACCGCACTTTTCATCTCATGAATGGATTCTAGGCGACTTCGTGAATTCTGAGTGGGAGTAGACATTTTTGTAAAAAGCTTTAAGATCGGTTACCATTTACTTTTTATAAGCATTATAGTTCGGACTACCCCAGCGAGAGGATGAATTCAAGAGTAAACGTATGCGGTGGCTCCTAAACAAACTTCTCTCCTACATCTGATCGCAACATCTGGTCATTTTTGTACATTCCGTACCTTGCGAAAAAACCGATCCTTGTTTACCAACCACACATTGTCTAACCAAATCAAATTCTCTCTCGATACGTTCCTCAAAAAATCTGATTCGGGGGGATTCTTCCCCAACTAATCTAATTTCTAAAAAATTCCAATTGTTTCCATTTTTGGAATGGGATATTTATGGAATCTCCATGAATAGGATCAAACCTTATTCCATGGTATTTACATGAGGTTCTTCTTTCTTATTCTTAAGAAATTCATTTCCTTGTGGGATCATTTTCCCGCGAGAAGTAATGAGAACAATGATAGAATGGATTGATACCTATGTCTAGATCGCGGATAAATAGAAATTTTATTGATAAAACCTTTTCAATTGTAGCCAATATCTTATTACGAATAATTCCGACAACTTCAGGAGAAATTTCTTTAGTTAGTACCGACCGTAAGACCCTTTATGAGTAAGGGGAATCGAAGGCCGGGGAAAGTTTATTGGCAAAAGGGAACCCTTTCTCACCCAGTCCTACCTACCCTATGTATTCGAGGGAGAGTAAGGATGTTCGAATGGCCCCAATCTCCCAACTAAGTGATACGCTACCTAAATGTCAACCATTCTTTAGGATATCTCTGTGAAAGCAGTAAAAGTAAGATTGTTGATCAGAGTAACCGAGAGACTGAAAATAATTAGATAAACCTCTTAACTCATATTGATACATAGATTCAAGCTTCCAAGAAAGTAATTCTGGGGGTGTATTGTTCAATTTCCAATGCCTGTTCGAAATGCGAATCATAGTATTCATTCTTATGAAAATGGTAAAAAAGAGATACTATTTCTCGAAATATGGACAAATGGAAGTTTAACTTCTAAAGAAGCACTTCACGAGGCCTCCCGGAATTTGATTGATTTATTGATTCCCTTTTTACATACCAAAGAAGAAAATTTAAATTTAGAGGACAATCAACACATAGTTCCTTTACCCCCTTTTACCTTTTATGATAAATTGGCTAAACTAACAAAAAATAAAAAAAAATGGCGTTGAATACAAAAATGTCTACTCCCACTCAGAATTCACGAAGTCGCCTAGAATCCATTCATGAGATGAAAAGAGATCCCTTATATTTTTAGAAAAGACTTTATAACCAGAAGTGATTATGACGAAAATACCGTTGCAACAACTATTTTTCTACAATTTGATCTCAATTTTCGATTAAAATGATAGATCATTTTGAGAATCTTTCTTACACTTTTTTTACTTGAACCCTTTCATATATATTTCTTTGAAAGCAAACTAGTGCCTTATAAAATAGTTGTTTGACCAATCGAAATATGTATACGTTTATTCAACTAATCGTTTTATAAGCCCTATTACTTGTATTTCACATGGCTATTTTTGTAATATAAAATATTTAGTACTAACTTTTTATATTATTAATAAGAGTTTTGATGATTATGATGATAATACTAAAGATATTAATGATTACTTAGTAAACTAATATAGTACCATTAAAGTTAAATATAGGGACCGGATATTTAGACAACCCAAAATTATAAATCAACACCTAAATTTCTATACGTATCGTATATCCCCATACGCGTCTTATAGGGGGTCGTATAGCTCTATACGGGCCGTATAACCCCTCTGCCAGCCCCCCCCCCCCCCCCCCCGAATTTTCCGTAGTCATTGTCGAAATTTGTTATACGCGTCGTATAGCAATACATGTGTCATATAGGGGGTCGTATAAGGCTATATGTTTTAGGGTTTAGAGTTTAGGGGGTCGTATAGACCTATACGGGCCATATGACCCCTCTATACGGCCCGTATAGGGCTATACGACCCCCGTATAGCCCTATGACAACCTCACCCAGAAATTTCCTCATGTGTTTCGACCGTCGTGTGGGTCTGTATATTAAGACCCTAAATATGTAGAAACTATCGATACTTGTATATGTATGGTTATAATTATTTCAAATAATTCTTAATGTTCATAGTAGAAAACCAGTGACTAAACACCACCTGGTACCACCACTAACCGTCTGTACACCGTCATTACCCGGCGAATGGTGACATTGCAACCGGCAGCCACCATAACTATCACCAACAGCCATTTTCACCATTGTTGTCACCAACCACCACACCCGTCTTCGCGAGTGTCGCCGGAGTTAAGATTTGGAATGGATCAGAGAAAATAAGGGGTGGGCTGAGATCTTGGTTGCCCGTTTGTCATGGCTACTATCCACCATGCATAATCCCCAGCTAACAGTGCCACTGCTAAGAGTTGAAGCAAACCGACACCACCATGGTGACCCTATCTGCAATTTGAGGTCGGCCACTTTCCGGACCAGTAGTACTCGCCGCCGTGTACGACCGTGTCACTGCCGCGGTTATGTCGTGGCTCCACTGTCGGAGGAGGCTACCACCACCCCACCTACCGATCTAGGAATTGCTCCTTTCTCTCTCTAAAAGCTTGAGAGAATTCTTATGTGTGTATGTTTGAAGGTGTATGGAATGTGTGTGAGTGGAGGCTAGTAAGAAAATGTTGTATTTATACGTAGGGGTTTTGGATGCATGTCCTTCTAACACAGTGTCCTTTCGAGACTGTCTTTTCCCGTTTTGCGTCTTGTGTCAGGCCTTCGGCTTTGGTAATTGGTTTGAAATATTATTTCGTATAAGGATGCATATGTAACAAATATAATAAAATATTAATTTGGCTTATAATTAATATCATACTAGTTTTGTTCAAGTCATTGTCCGTCAAATCTGATGTCTAACATCTTTACGAATTTGATTATCGTATGCACTTCGAATGTTATTGTTATTCGTAATTAGAAATACTAAAACTAAAATAATTCATTAGTAATGCTTATTACATTTATATTTACGTATTCATTGGCCACTACCCGATGTCGATCATAATAACATGATTATTGTCGATTTCCAGTGTTTGTACAATTCACATAAAATTATCAGAATAACTCTTCGTTTCACATGCAATATATATATATATTAGCTTTAGTAAACCCGTGTATTACACGGGTTGAACAAATAAAATATTAAATAATAAAATTATTAATTATAAACTATATACTAAGACATGATATCATTGGAATTACGTATAAGCAATAACTATAAGTAACAAAACAACAATATAAACTTTAAAAAAAAAAATTAAAAGGTATTAAATATTTTGTTTAAAATAACGTTTTAAAATTTTTTTATTTTTAAAAATGTTCTTACTATAACTCCCTATTTTAATTATTTTGTTTTATAAAATTTATTTTAAAAAACTAATTTTAAAATATTACGTTAAAATAGTTTGATTTTTAGAAAAAATTCTTTTTATAAAAAACTATTTATAGAGAAATATCATTAATAAAAAGATCTATTTCTTAATTTATTAAAAAACTAATTATAATGTAAGAATAAATAATATTATTAGTAATTAATGAAGTTATTTAATATGAGAGAGAAGCGAGAAAAGTTTGATGAGAATGAATGTGGTGTTGACACGTGGCACCCACATTTACCTTTTTATTAAAATAGGAAGATATATATACATATATACATATATATATATATATATGTATATATGTATATATACATACATATATATATATATATATATACATATATATATATGTATGTATATATGTATATATATATATGTACATTATTGCTTTACTATATATTTAATTATCATGCATGACTTCGTGTATTTGCAGGATATCAGTTCGTATTTATCCGTTTAAAAGTTTTTCATGTAAAATCCTCTTGCATGGAAACGAATCTCTCGGATTGAGAAATGTGTATTAAGCATCTTAAAATACTATTTTTGCATTGGATTTACGTAATGGCCCATAGGTGGGCTAGTTGGTTTGTTAGGTTTTGTTCACGTTTGGTACAATGGTTTTCGTTTATTTTGCATTAAATAAAGAACACTTGATGCCTGTATTTTGGGTTTCACATCAAGCAAGTTTATCAAATCATTTTTTTTGTTGTTTTAATTTCATTTATGATTTTCCAACACTTAAGGGTTGTTTGGTTGACAGAATATTTTGCAAATGAATTGAAATTTAAATTAAAATTGGAATCTTGTTAAAAGTGACAACGTGTTTGATTGGTCAATTTTGAGTGAAATTGGAATGTTAAATATTACATGGAGAATTTCTAACGAATGTGAGAAAATTTTTCAATTTCAATTCCATCTGTTCAACAACCAAATAGGATTTTGGATGACAATTTTTTTCAATTTCAGTTTCAATTTCTTAGAATTTTGTGAACCAAACGGGGCCTTAGAGAACCTTGTTAATCAATCCAAGAGGAATATTAAAAAAATCATAGTGCAAGAAATCAAAGCAAGTAATATTAATTTGATGATCCAAGATTTGATTGAAAGCTAGGAACGGGGGAAAGCAATGATTGATTGAAATGCAAGACTTGGCCTCCATTTGGTTTTTCCATGAATACATTCACTAAAGAAAGAAGTTTGCATCATCTAGTTGTATTGATCTGCGAATCTACTCAAATTGATGAAATTGTTGCCATGTTCGCATATTAATGCTTGCGATTGTGTAAGTTTTCAATGATATCAAAGCTTTACTCAATTTCTGATGATTATTCATTAACTGGAAATGGCTATATATAGCCTTACAAAGAAGACTCAATGGCTACCACAAAATCAGGTAACCAACCGAAATACTAGGTCTACCTTACGACTAGAACAACTTACCCAATAATAAACTTAATTAGAAAACACGTGCTTAAAACAATTAAATTTTTATTGACTCTAACATAACCTTCCCTTAAACTGAAATAGGATTCATCCTTCAGTTTAATCTTCAATAACTTTTAACTCCAAGCTTGCTCCTCATTTTCTCAAATGCTTCCATCTTCAATGGCTTGGTCATAACATTTGCGACTTGTTCTGTAGTGTGACAGAACACTAATTTGACCTCTCCTTCATTGACCAGCTCCCTTAAGTAATGGTACTTCACATCAATATGCTAGTTCTCCTGTGCATCACCGGATTCATCGAAAGGCTGATTGTAGAGTTATTGTCACATTGTATCTCCACTATCCCAATCAACTTACCAATTAATTCACCAAGTAGACCCTTGAGCCACACACAATGACATGCACAATTCTTTGCAGCCACATACTCTACTTCAGTTGAAGAGAGAGTGATTATTTCTTATTTCCTTGAACTCCAACATATGGCAGCATTACTCAGTAGACATACATAGCCTGAAGTATATTTTCTATCTTCAAGATCTCTAGCATAGTCACTATCAGTAAAGATGCTCAATTTCCCATCTCCTTTATTTTCATACACCAACCCATAATTACTTGTAGCTTTAACATATCTGAGGATCCTTTTAGCAGCCTGCATGTGTTCTATTCTTGGGTTGGACATAAACCTTGAAATGAGACCAACTGAATACATGATGTCTAGCCTTGTAACAGTCAGATACATTAAGCTTCCTACCAAACATTTGTATTTAGTTTCATCAACCATCTCACTATCACCTTTCTTTTTCAGCATAGTCCCTGGTGCAATGAGATTCTTCACACCATTTCCTTTCCACATTCCAAATCTCTATAAAACTTCTTTAGCATATTTTTTCTGACACATGCTAATGAACTCCTCCTTTTGTTGAACTTCAATCCCCAAAAAATACCACGTGAGCCCCAAATCTGTCATTTCAAATTCCCTTTTCATAGAGCTACAAAAGTCTTCACAAAACTTTTGATTATTTCCCGTGTATATTAAATCATCTACATAGAGACTTACCATGATCACCTATTCCATACTTTCTTTATGAACAAAGTATGATCATACTTGCTCTTTAGGAATCCTTCCTTGACAAAATACCTTTCTATACGGTAAACCAGGCCCTGGGAGCTTGTTTCAGCCCATATAGGCCCTTCTTAAATCGGTACACCTTTTCTTCTTCTCCTTGTTTCTTAAACCCTTGTGGTTGCTCAACAAATATGGTCTTATTTAACTCACCATGTAAAAAAGCACTTTTTACATCTAGTTGGTATACTTTCCATTTATTGAAAGCAGCAACAGCCAACACAGATCTGATGGTTTCCCACCTTACCACAGGTGCAAATACCTCAGTGTAGTCAACCTTCTGTTGTTGTGTATAGCCTTTAACAACCAATCTGGCTTTGAATTTGACAACTTCACCCCTTTCATTGAGCTTGGTTTTGTATAACCATTTAACCCCAATTGATCTCACATCAACAGGCACTACAACCAGCTCCCATGTTTCATTTTGCTTAATGGCCGCTAACTCATTTTGCATGCCCTGAATCCACTAAGTAGTTTTCCATATCTGAATCATCACCAATTTGATAATCTTGCATTCATGTAGGATTCCTTTTCGCTCTGGAGGAGGCCCTTTCACCAACAGCTGGAACATTATTATGATTTTGCAGACTTTCAATACCAAGGTTGCTACTTGATATGGGATTGATTCAATATTAGATGGAATCTCTTAACTTTCTTGTGGTTGAATTTGATAAGCAGGGGTATTTTCTTGGTTGATTGTAATTTCTTTATCTTCAATCTGAATATAATCATCTGGTATGACCAAATCAGATGATGTCATCTCATCCTTCTATTCCCACTTCCCTTCTTCATCAAAACTCATATCCTTGCTGATGATAATATTGTGTTGAACTGGATCATAGAGTTTATATGCCTTAGACTCATTGCTTATGCCTATGAAGGCATACTTAGTACTTCTATTATCCTGTTTGCTTCTTAACTGAGATGGTATGTTGGCATAAGCAATGCTTCCGAACACCTTAAAGTAATCCACATTGGGCTTGTTGCCTGACCAGGCTTCCTCAGGTACTTTTTCTTCTAGTGCTGAGGTGATACATTTTTTCAACACATGAGTGGCCCAGTTTGCAGCCTCGGACCACAACCATTTTGGTAGTGTTTTATCCACCAAAAAACACTTAACCATATTCATAATTGTCTTATTTTTGCGCTCTACCACCCCATTTTGTTATGGGGTGTAGGCTGCAGTAAGCTGCCTTTTAATTCTATAAGTTTCACAAAATGAGTTGAGTTCATTTAAGGTGAATTCACCTCCCCTATCACTTCTCAAGCCCTTAATTTTTAATCCAGTTTCAGTTTCAACTTTAGCTTTGAATTTCTTAAAGATTTCAAAACTTTCAGACTTATTTTCAAGAATGTACACCCATCCCTTTCTAGTATAATCATCAACAAATACCATGTACCTTTTCTCACTAGGAGAGACTGGTTCTATGGGTCCACATAAGTCAATATGGATCAGTTGCAATCTTTCTGTTGCTCTCCATTGGCTTTTCTTTGGTATGGGCTCTTTTTGTTGTTTTCCCAGCTTGCACACTTCACATACTTTGGTTTGCTCAGTCATCCTTGGAAGGCCCATCACCATTTGTCTATACTACATTGCTCTTATTGAGTTGTAGTTCCACATGCCCCAATCTCCTGTGCCAGACTTATGTATTTTCTTATTCTGTAGGACCGGTTAGGGTGTTAACAACAATTAGTTTCATAAGAGGAGTGATCTTAGATCACTTAACAGTTCAAATAGGGAACAGGAAACTTTGAAGATACAATAAGATAGAACTTAGAACAATAACATATTAGTTTTTAAGGATGTTGTATATTGATCTCAAGTTCTATTACAAGTGTTCAAAGCATAATTAAAATACAAGGACCTGAGACTCTTTTATACTATAACCTACAACCGTCAATACTTGGAAGGACAGTTGGAATTGACTAATCTAGACAACAAGATCAATCTATAGTCAAAAGGCAGATTGCCTTTTGACTAGTGACTATGACATACCATAGCTCACTTACTTTTCCTAGTACAAAAAGTCTATAGGAATAAAAAAAGAAAATTACAGACAAAGACTTTATGTACTATTCACTAAAGCATGGAAGTTTCACCAACTCATACAAGTTGGTGAGTTATCAGAGTTGTAGTAGAAAGTTGGTCAGCTTTATCAAAAGTAGATCAGAGAGAGCATATTTCTCTGTCTTCCGAAGAAATCAGTCTTCACAGCAAAATGGCTTCGAAAGACTTTGTCTTTGAAGCTTCGGAAGACTTCATCTTTGGCTTCGGAAGAACTTGGCCTCTGGCTTCGGAAGTTTTACACTTTGAATATTTTTCTTGTTAAGTGTAAAGCTTTCGAAGTAATTTCTTCTGAACTTTTGGCTTTGGAAGACTTTACACTTAGAGTGTTTTAGAGAGTGTAAAGCTTTTGAAGCAAGTTCATCCTTGTTCCTTAGTGCATGTTGGAAGATCTTTGGTTGCATCATCCTTATAATCTTTAGATAGATCCTTACAAACTCCCCCTAGGCTGATGCTACCAAAATAGATAGATTCTTCAAATGTTGATAGTCCTCATTAGGATCAGCAGCAAACCTCTCTTCATCATATGGTTAGGATCCTTCAGACTCTCATTGAATCTTCTCATGTCATAGAGATCATGTAAAGGAAGGGCAAGCATGTCTTGCTGAAAGTAGACATCCTGACCTCCTTGATATCTAGTGACATACCATCTGTCTGGATTATCAGCAAAACTCCAGGATATGATGGGTCTTCTAACTACAAGAGGCTCTACTCTGATGGGAGTTGGTTGAGCATCCTCTTCATGCACTTCCTCAGGATGTTTTGACTCATCCTGAGGTGTAGAGGTGGATGCCTTAGTTTTCTTTTACTTTGTAGGGGTTCTTCTGGCCATCCTTTTTCTCCTCTTTAATGATTTCAACTGAGAGGACTGGTCTTTAGCACCAGATGGTTCAGTACTGTCCCTCTCAGTTGGGTTCTCTTCTCTCACAGGTTTAGAAGGAGAGAGAAGAGGACCCTGCTGTGGATTAGATTTGGTGGAGAATGTAAGTCTACAAGCTCTCCCCTTTTGATCTTCTGCTTGATCATCCTTATATGCTCATCCATTATGGATAGAGACATAGGACCAAGCCTCCTTCTGGAGAATCCATACAGCTTCAAGAAGCTCATCATCCTTTATCTATCTTTAGACTTCTTTTGGCTTTTGTGGATGATGGCCCTTGACCTTGCATCTTCTTCCCTTAGCTTTCTCTTTGCAGCTTTTCTTTCTTTTGTGGCTTTTTCCTCCAGCTGCTTGAGATATTCAAACTCTATGTACTCAAAGGATAAGGGAAGAAGTGCAACTGCCTGATAGAGTCCTGTGGCACTCAGGTAGTTGATCATATTCATTCTTTCAGCTTCCCTATCTACCTGAGGTTGTGCCTATGCCATAGTCTCTGTCTTAGGACTTTCTTGAACTGGGGAGAGGATAGGAGCATGTTTGTAGAGTCTTTTTAGTCTCCTTTCTTCCTTAATTTTGAGGAGCAATGCTGCATCCTCTGCCTCCCTCCTTCTTTGACAGCTCAGTGTTAGCCAACTCATTTAACTCTTCTAAGGGGAGAGAGATGAGTTCATCTATATTGTAGTTCCTGGTCCCTAGGTAGTTTAGCCTGGCTACCCTTAACTCATCTTCTTGAGTATTTGGCCTATGGGCAGCCGGATTGCAGCTTCCATGAAGCCTGGGGACCTACTTGAACTCTCTCCCCTCAGCTTCCTCTTCCTCTCTCTCTCTTCTCCTCCTCCAACTCCTCAAGAGTTAATTTCCTTTTCCCTTTATCAACCAACCAAGGTGGAGAGAACTTTGGCCTTTATTGCTTGGTTCAGCAGTCAAGCTCTGGCCAAAAAGAGGTTATGAGACACCTTCACTAGCTAGTGCCTCACTGAGGGTACTGGGTGCAGAGGGAGATCCTGTCTCAAGGTTCACAGGATCAACCTCTAGGCCTTCAGTCAAGGTTTTCCCTTCAAAGCTAATCTCAGGGTCCACCTCAACATCCAGTTGACCAAAGATCTCACCTGCTAGCCACTATCTATATAATTTTGATCTCAATTTGAATTCCTTTAGCACCCTATTTGCATCTGGTCTACTAATCTCTTAGCTTGTCTGTTGTGGCTTGGGTTGACAAGTGGAAGATTCACCAGATTGATGCACTCATAGAAACTCAGGTGTGAGAAGTTGAAGATTTCCAGTTGACCCTGAGCTCTAGAGATCATAAGAGCTCTTCAGTTTGTGTCATACCCCCATCCTATAATTGGATTCTCATAGGGAGCAGACATTGCTCTTGGAATTCCTCCTCAAGCAAGTGTTGAATGAGTAAGTCTATGTTCATGACTTGAGGAGGTTGCTGAGTCTGGATAATTGCAAGAGAGGTTGGTGACTCCTTTATGTACATACTCTGGGAGGAACTCCCAGGTTCTATGGTTGTGAGGACTTTCTCCCCCTTTTTGGTAGCATCACCTTCTTGTATAGGTGAGTTGGGGGTGTCATCCATCACTTCCACAGGTTCTTGTGGACCTGGTTGAGTCCTCCTTAAGGATCTCTCAACTAACTGCCCTTGAGATCGGTGATCTCAAGTTGCTGGTCATTGACCCTTTGTTGCAAGATAGTCACCTGAGATTCCAGGTGAACTATCTTTGAAACTAGATAGGTGCATGTGTTTGTCAGTTTGTGCACCCTATGTTTCAGACTCCCTCATCTTCAGTTGAAGAATCACTGGGGGATGAGAGAATTGGACCTAAGTCTTCTACCTCATCACCAGCATAGTGTCTTTGGCTGCTGGATTTCCCCTGTATCATGATAATTCCAGAGAAGCGTCAAGAGGCTAGGTTGCCATGGTTGAGGTCTTACTAATGTAATCACTTTCTAAAATGAGAGCCTCTTCCATATGGATCTCCTAAACATGTTCAGGAAGACCCACCTCAGTTGTGGGTATATGATGTGGGCTAGACCTAGGTGAGTCAGGGGTAATCATTTCTCCTTAAGTGTGGGAAGAAAGGAGAGACTCATTGTACCTACTGAAACCCAAGTCCTCATCATTATAGAAATCAAGGCTGGGAATAGGGTGGTTTAAGTCCAGCGGCTGGGGGTGGTAACTATCCCCTGAAGGTTGATCACTTGAGTGTTGAGACTCAGAGCGATGGCTTAAGGCTGTTGGGGATGTGAGCTCATCAGGCTGAGCATGAGGAACCTCAGCACTGATCATTTGAAAGATGGGAGTGGTCTGTTTCTCAGGGAAGTGGGAGCTCGAGATTCCACTTCCTCCTGTATGGGTTGTGATATGGGGACCTGCACATGCTCAGTAGCAGGTGTAGGGGTTCATTTGGTTTTCCTTTTATAGGTGATGGTAATTTGAGGCTGTGGGAGTGGAGTTGAGGGAGAGGGTGTGGGTTCAACACAAGCTGGTGCTGCTAGGTTGCCACCCTGAGCAATGAGCTCAAAATTTTTTGGAACCAGGGCTGTTTCTACCCTGAAGAAGCCAATAGTAGGCTTTCTCAGTATTTTAAAGATGCTAGGCTTCATCTGTCCCAATTTAAGAATATTACCTGTTCCCCTCAACGTGTGCCCAGTTCACAGTTGAGAATGTGCTGGACATATCCCGGGAACATATAGTATTCTAAGGAGTCTAAATTAGCAAGTAAATTTGTATAGACAAATTAAGAGTACCTGTATTTGACCCCTGAGCCATTCCATGGACTATGAAGGAGAGGTCCTCTGGAACTTGATCCCATCCTCCATGCTTGTTGGAGAGACCGTGTATGATGACATGGAGGAAGTATTTCCATTTGGATGAGAACCTCCCCTTCCTGAAGGTTTTGACTGAGAAGTCACCCTCATAGCCCATCTGTTGAAAAGAATGGTTGACAGCAGCTTTCGGAAAGGACAACTCACCTTCTTCTTCATCCAGCTGAAGGTGTGATGTAAGGTCCCGTTCCCGGAAACCTCACAGTTGGTCAACGACAGCATTATTTACATAAAATTACGTACATTTAATTAAAACATCGTAGAGGATTAGATTACCAAAAACCATTCATTGCATTAATATTTAATGTTGCCAAATAATACATCAATGTATAATAGGAGTTACAAAAGAAACGTTTAGTTGCATTAAAAAACAACATAATTATCATACACGAATGGATGCCAGTCTTGCCCGCCAAGTAGCTTTCCCCGCATGCCATCCTCAGCGATAAGTTACCTGCCAACTGAAAATGCATAAAAGTCAGCGTTGCCGAGTGAGTTCTAGTTTTACAAAAAATTTAAAGTCCTTTAATTATATATATAAAAAATATCATTTTTTAAAATGCTTCCTTTTCATGAAATCCATTGCTTCCGTACGTAATCACACATCATACGTACAACAAGATAATATTCATTATTATCTTTCATCATTCTTCTCATTCATTTCGTATTTTATTATTATCTTTCACTTTCGACCGGACCGGTGTGCAATACCCCGAACATTGTGCACGAAGCGGGTACTGGGCCGAAGTCTATAATAGACCCCTAACATTGCGTACGAAGCCTGACCCAGTACCTAGGGCATGCCACAAGGGTCCCGTCAATCTCAAAGATTGACCTTGTGTGCATCCTTCGGGTTAGCTAAACCGCATACAGTTGAGCTAACGACAACATGGTCGTGCACCTCCATTCAATTTGTTTTCAAGACTTTCATTCATTCGTTATATTCCATTTTCATTATCATTAATCTTTCACTTCATTTATGATAATACTTTACGTATACGAGCGTAAACACACCACGTAAAGTCACGTAATAATACGTAATATGGAACATAAAAACAGGCCATAAACAAGCATAATACCAACAAACATAACCACCAAAACATCCCAGGGTTAAACCCTAAAATTTCTATTTCCCAAAATTTCAAAAATTTTTCTAAGTCTTTAGGCTCATGAGCCTTATGTAGGCTACTATGCAGGCGAACCAACACTTAGGCGCATGAGAAAACTTAGGCGCATGAGCACTGCTTGGGCGCATGAGCCTTACTTAGGCGCATGAGCACTTAGGCGTCTGAGCAGTGGGCGCATGAGTTGGTACTATTTAGGCGCATGAACAACACTTAGACTACTTGGCAAAATTTCTAGGCGATGAGGTACTGTTTGGGCGCATAAGAAAGGACTTAGGCGTCTGAGCAAAATTTCAGGCTCATGAGCCTTATTTGGTCGCATAGGCAGTAGACATACGTGTTTCTAAATTATTTCCAGTCCCAAACATCATTCTAACATGCTCATAACTTAAATCTATCATTCTAAGCACCTAAAACAAGCATAAATCCAAGAAATACAACCAACCGAACACAACATACATGCGGTTATCATACATACAAGTTGTAATACATTTTTGCATGTATTTTCAGCCCCAAAGAAGTTTAAAAACACAAAACTGGGGATCTAGAACTCACCAATTGCAGCCTTCAAGCAACACTCCACCAAACTTGAGGGCACAAAGAGTTCAAACAACCTAAACACACCAAAACACACAACCAAGCACAAAGAACACATAAAAATAGGTCCCCAAGCTGAAAACTCAGCTAAAACCGAACCAAATACACAAGAAAATACTCACCTTAGCAAAATCAGCTTCTTTCTCTCTCTAGAACCGAGAGAACTTCTGTTCTTCTTCTTCTTTCTTGTTTCCAGCCGAAAGCAGATGAAAAAAGCAGTATCATGGGCGGCCATGCCCTTTTAAATAATAGAATAATAGTGTTTTGTACTTTGTACACTTTACCCCCTCCACTTGTGTCCATTATCTTTTCTTTCAAGATATTTTTCTTTTCCTCATTATATTAAAATTTTGGGGTGTTACAAGTCCACCCCCTTATAGAGGTTTCGTCCCCGAAACCTGTTATTCTTCGAACAGTTGTGGGTAATGCTGTCTCATCTCTTCCTCAGTCTGCTACGTAGACTCAGATCCCTTCTGTGCTTCCACTACACTCGCACTAGTGGAACCACTTTATTTCGTAACCTCTTCTCTTTTCGATCAATGATTGCCACTGGTTGCTCTACATAGTTGAGCTGTTCATCCACTTCATGTCTTCCAGTGGTACAATCATGTCTTCATCAGCTAGGCATTTTCTTAGATGAGATACATGGAATGTTGGATGAATTCCACTTAACTCTCCAGGTAGCTCTAATCGATAGGCCACCTCTCCTACTCGTGCAACAATTCGGAAAGGTCCTATGTACCTCGGACTGAACTTACCCCGCCTCCTAAACCAGATGATTTCTTTCCAAGGCGAGACCTTCAATATGACCCTATCGACCACATTGAATTCAATCGGTCTACGTCTCTTGTTGGCATACGACTTTTGCCTATCTTTCGCCGCCTTCATGAAGGCCGTGATCTTCTCCAATATCTCAGTCGTAGACTCAATCACTTAATACTGCCCAACTCTTTCTGCCCGATGTCTCCCCAACACACAGGCGTTCTACACCTTCTACCATATAGCATCTCATATGGTGGCATGCCAATGCTGGCATGATAATTGTTCTTATATGAGAATTCAGCTAATGGTAAGTGTTCATCCCAACTTCCTCCAAAGTCGATCACGCATGCCGGAGCATATCCTCTAGTGTCTGGATCGTGCTCTCGGACTGACCATCTGTTTGGGGATAGTAAGTTGTACTGATATACAACCTCATGCCCATTGCATCATGAAACCTCTTCCAAAACTTGGATGTAAACCGAGTATCCTGGTCTGACACGATAGACACCGGTACACCATGACGAGCTACAATCTCTTTAATAAATAGATCTGCCAACCTCTCAGATGAATACGTCTCACGGATCGGCAGAAAATGAGCACTCTTCATCAAACGGTCTACTATCACCCATATGGCATCATACCCTCTTTCCGTACGCGGTAACTTCGTAATGAAGTCCATGGTGAGGTGCTCCCATTTCCACTCGGGTATATCCAGAGGTTGGATCTTCCCGTATGGCTTCTGATGCTCTGCCTTCACCTGTAAACAAGTAAGGCACTTACTCACATACTCCGCCACATCACGCTTCATACCCGGCCACCAGTAATCTTTCTTCATATCATGATACATCTTGGTAGCACCAGGATGAATGGAGTATCATGTCTTATGAGCTTCATCCAAGATCCGCTCCCGTAAGCCTCCATAACGAGGGATCCACATCCGACCAAAGCGGGTTCTAACTCTGTGAGTATTTTCACCTAACTCTATGACTAGACCTCTCATCTTTTCAGAGTTAAGACAATCTTCTTTCAATGCCTATCTTGGAACTCCTTGATCTGTGTCATCACACCGGAGGTCGTAATCAACTAGTAGGCTTTCACCGGATTGGCTCGGGTCTCTCTTTTTGGCTAAGGGCATCTGCCACTACGTTGGCCTTGCCTGGATGATAGTGGATCTCACAATCATAATCCTTGATCAATTCCAGCCACCTTCTTTGCCTCATATTTAGGTCCTTCTGCTCAAAGAAGTATTTCAAGCTCTTATGGTCAGTTCCCGTACAAGTAGTGTCTCCAAATCTTTAATTCAAAGACCACAGCCGCTAGCTCAAAATCATGAGTAGGGTAATTAGCCTCATGAATTTTCAACTGTCGGGACGCATAGGCTATAACTCTTCCACGTTGCATTAGCTCAGAACCCAATCCCGAATAAGAAGCACCCGAATAAACCACTAGGTCCTCACTCCCTTCGGGTAATGTCAAGACAGGAGCCTGAGTCAATCTCGCCTTTAATTCTTCAAAAGCATTCTCCTGTTCTCGACCCCACACATACTTGACATCCTTGCGAGTTAGCTTGGTCAATGGTGAGGCCATCTTGGAAAAGTCTTGGATAAATCTCCGGTAGTAACCCGCCAAACCCAAAAAACTACGAATCTCGGATGGCGTCTTTGGAGACTTCCATTGCATCACTGCCTCAACCTTTGCTGGGTCTACCATGATTCCTTCAGAATTTACCACATGGCCCAAAAATTGAACTTCGCGCAACCAGAAAGCGCACTTAGAGAATTTAGCATACAACTTCTCTCTTCTAAGTGTCTCCAATATTCGCGTATGTGGCCGACATGTTCTTCTTCGCTCTTCAAATAAATCAGGATATCATCAATAAACACAATCAATGATTTATCCAACATTGGCCAACACACTCGGTTCATCAAATCCATAAAAGCAACTAGCGCGTTATTTAGACCAAAAGACATAACGAGAAACTCGTAGTGTCCATAACGCATGCAAAAAGCTGTCTTAGGAATATCTTGCTCCTTCACCTTCAACTGATGGTAACCAGATCGAAGGTCTATTCTTGAGAACCAACTGGCACCTTGGAGCTGGTCAAACAAGCAATCAATTCTAGGTAGTGGATATCGGTTCTTCACCGTTAACTGTTTAACTCACGGTAGTCAATGCACATCCTTATACTATCGTCTTTCTTCTTTACAAACAAGACCGGAGCACCCCAGGGAGAGATGCTCAGTCAGATGAACCCTTTGTCCAACAACTCCTGTAGCTGAACCATCAGTTCCTTCATCTCGGATGGAGCCAATCAATATGGTGCTTTGGCAACAGGCTGAGCTCCAGGTATCAAATCGATAGAAACTCGATTTCGCGGTCCAGTGGCACCTGGTAAATCTTCTGGGAACACGTCTGGAAAGTCACGCACAACTGGTACGTTGGACAATTGGGGTACTAACGCATCCACGTCCTTCACATAAGCCAGGTAGGCACTACATCCCCATTTCATGCACCTTTCAGCCATCACCATTGAAATCACCTTCGGGACCATAGTAACTCGGTCACTATAGACCGTTACGAACTTCCATCGGACGTAGTTAATCGAATCATATTCTTGCGACACACAATATTTGCCTCATAGGCTGCTAACCAATCCATCCCTAGAACTACATCAAATCCACCTAGGGGCATCACAAATAGTTTAGCAGTAAACCTATGGCCTTCTAGTTCTATGTCACAATCCTCTATCATTTCAAAAGTTCTAGTAGACTTACCAATAGCAGTTTCTACATCGAAGGGCTCATCAATACTTCTACTATTAACTGGCAACTTAGCACACAAAGCAGCAGAAATGAAACTCCTACTAGTACCAGAATCAAATAATACAAAGGCAGAAGTTTGGTTTACTAGAAACATACCTGACACGACATCGGGGTCCACCCTGGCCTCCACCCGGGTCATCGTGAATGCTCTAGCGCTTGCCCTCTGTCCTTTATTCTTCGCCCCAGAACTCTCCGCCCTCAGCTTCTTGCAATCCCTACTCACATGACCTTCTTCACCACAGTTATAGCACCTCAACACCCTATAATCCCTTACCAAATGACCAGACCTCCCACACTTAAAGCATACATTCGATCCCCACCTACACTCTCCAGTGTGCTCCTTTCCACATTTGCCACACTTCTTCATCCCCGAGCTTGATGACATCACCCTTCATCATCCACCCTCGTCCTCTTGTTGTTTGGAGTAAAACCACCACATCCAAACCGCTTTCCACTCCAGTTCCTGTCACCGCCACCCGCCTTTCTCACCTCTACCACAACCATTTCCCTCTCATCATAGAGTCTCCCTGCCAGATCCACTGCCGATCTAAAGGTACTCGGCCAGGCAACAATCAGGTGCCTATGGATATCCACTGGCAATCCTTGAATATACCTCTTGATCTTTCTCGACACTGGCGTCACCTGATCCGGCACCAGCCTTGCCATCTCATTAAACTTGGTGGTGTATTGCTGATGGGTCATGGTTCCTGCTTTTATCTGCAGGAACTCCCTCTCTATCTTGTCAAGCTCCCGGTGATGACAGAATTCCTTGATCACCAGCTTCTTCAGTTCTCCCCACCTCATCTTTCCAATAGTCCTGCTACCCTCGGCCTGGACAATATTGTCCCACCAACACAAGGCCGAGTCAATGAATGAGTGGGCGGCGAACTTCACTTTTTGTTCCTCCCTTCGCTGATCTCCAACACCGCCTCCATTTCTCTCACCCAGCGGTGAGCAGTAGCAGCATTACCATTGCCATCGAAAGTCGAGGGTTTGCATCGTTGGAAAGCCTCATAGCTGCACCCCTTCGCGGTCTCCCACACTACCTCCTCCTCTTCATCACTGGAGGCTGCCATCTCAGTGTTTAGTTGCTCCCCTTCACCATGATCTCTATCATCTCCTCTTCTCCCAGTAGTTTTCCTTCGCTCCTCCTCCCTCTCCTTCTTGTTATCCTCCCTCACTACACGGATGACCTCGGTCACCACAGACGGTAGGATCGTCTGCATGACCTGATGTACTTCCTCCACAACTGCCTCCTTTACTGAGGCTCTCAAGTTAGCACTCTCATCACCGCCCTCCTGGTGATGAAGCTCGGGCTCAACAGGAGCCATCTTAGCAGTCTTCGTCTTGTTCCTCGTGACACGTGGTCCAGCACCACGGCCACCCCGTGCTCCACCTCGGGAAGCTTTCGACGATCTACCACCAGCCATCCTCTAAACACTATAAGATTCAAACACCAACATGGTCATTCAAGGTAATAGCTCAGTTTATGTCAAGTATAGTAAGTCTCTAATTACAGTGGTCAGTTGTGATTAGCCACTTCCTTTACTCTTCATCCCCCAAGCATTTTCTATCTTGATTACATTAGTATCCAAATCTACTAAGAGCACATAAATCAGATAGCACACGCACATAATACCGGTTAATATTTAAGAAAAGAAATACCTGATGGCACGTAGCTACTTGGGCTGGCATCCCTCCATTCGGTCTCATTCTCAGTTTAAGTTTAGGTTTTGAAAATATTTTTACCCAATTCTCTTAAACTTTGGCTCTGATACCAACTTGTAAGGCCTTGTTCCCGGAAACCTCACAGTTGGTCAACCACAACATTATTTACATAAAATTACGTACATTTAATTAAAACATTGCAGCGGATTAGATTACCAAAAACCATTCATTGCTTTAATATTTAATGTTGCCAAATAATACATCAATGTATAATAGGAGTTACAAAAGAAACGTTTAGTTGCATTACAAAACAACATAATTATCATGCACGAATGGATGCCAGTCTTGCCCGCCAAGTAGCTTTCCCCCGCGTGCCATCCTCAGCGATAAGTTACCTGCCAACTGAAAATGCATAAAAGTCAGCGTTGCCAAGTGAGTTCTAGTTTACAAAAAAATTTAAAGTCCTATAATTATATATACAAAAAAATATCTTTTTCTTAAAATGCTTCCTTTTCGTGAAATCCATTGCTTCCATACGTGATCACACATCATACGTACAACAAGATATTATTCATTAGTTATATTCATCATTCTCTCATTCATTTCGTATTTTCATTATTATCTTTCACTTTCTAGCGGACCGGTGTGCAATACCCCGACCATTGTCCACGAAACGGGTACTGGGTCGAAGTCTATAAATAGACCCTAACATTGCGCACGAAGCCTGACCCAGTACCTGGGGCATGCCATAAGGGTCTCGTCAATCTCAAAGATTGACCTTGTGTGCATCATTCGGGTTAGCTAAACTGCACACAGTTGAGCTAACGACAATATGGTCGTGCACCTCCATTCAATTTGCTTGCAAGACTTTCATTCATTCGTTATATTCCACTTTTCATTATCATTAATCTTTCGCTTCATTTATGATAATACTTTACGTATACGAGCGTAAACACATCACGTAAAGTCACGTAATAATACGTAATATGGAACATAAAAACAGGCCATAAACAAGCATAATACCAACAAACATAACCACCAAAACATCCCAGGGTTAAACCCTAAAATTTCTATTTCCCAAAATTTCAGAAATTTTTCTGTGTCTTTTTAGGTGCATGAGCCTTATGTAGGCGCATGAGTACTATACAGGCGCACCAACACTTAGGCGCATGAGAAAACTTAGGCGCATGAGCACTGCTTGGGCGGATGAGGCTTACTTAGGCGCATGAGCACTTAGGCGTCTGAGTAGTGGGCGCATGAGCTGGTACTATTTGGGCGCATGAACAACACTTGACTACTGGGCAAAATTTCTAGGCGCATGAGGTACTGTTTGGGCGCATAAGAAAGGACTTAGGCGTTTGAGGTAAATTTCAGGCGCATGATCCCTATTTGGGCACATGGGCTGCAAACATACATGTTTCTAAATTATTTCCAGTCCCAAACATCATTCTAACATGTTCATAACTTAAATCTATCATTCTAAGCACCTAAAACAAGTATAAATCCAAGAAATACAACCAACCAAACACAACATACATACGGTTATCATACATACAAGTTGTAAAACATTTTTACATGCATTTTCAGCCCCAAAGAAGTTTAAAAACACAAAACCGGGATCTAGAACTCACCAATTGCAACCTTCAAGCAAAACTCCACCGAAATTGAGGGTACAAAGATTTCAAACAACCTAAACACACCAAAATACACAACCAAGCGCAAAGAACACATAAAAATCGGTTCCCAAGTTGAAAACTCAGTTGAAACCGAACCAAATACACAAGAAAATACTCACCTTAGCAAAATCAGCTTCTTTCTCTCTCTAGAACCGAGAGAACTTCTGTTCTTCTTCTTCTTTCTTGTTCCCAACCAAAAGCAGATGAAAAAAGCAGTAGCATGGGCGGCCATGCCCTTTTAAATAATAGAATAATAGTGTTTGTACTTTGTACACTTACCTCCTCCACTTGTGTCCATTATCTTTTCTTTCAAGATACTTTTCTTTTCCTTTCTTTTATTAAAATTTTCGGGTGTTACATGTGAGCTTATGATGGCCGGAGTGATGAAGATTGTCCTCCCCTGCACTATAGCAGATAGTGCCTTCTCCCCATCCATGGTGACCACTTGGCAGGTCCTCCAGAATGCAAGTAACTGATCCTCATAAAGAGGAGGATCAATAGTAAGGGAGGTGAAGTAGTGAGACGTTGGAAGGTATCGACAGACCTCTGAGAAATGAGGATCTTTCTCAGAGTCCAACAGAACAACCTGATTGTGTTGTCTGTGAAGGTGCATGGTAAAGCCTGGTTGGTTTTGTCGATCAATGTTTGCCATGAAGGAAGTTTGTTGGTGAAGAAGAAGGTTAATTTTGTAAGAATTTTAGGTCAAGAATTGTAGAAGAAGGAAAGTGTGAGAAGAAGGGGAACCGTTATGAATATATATAGAATAGATTTAAGACAAAGTTAATGCAAAAGGATAAACTTTGAAATCCGAAAGTAGGTCCCACTTCTGAAAAAGCGCCCAAAAAGGTAGTTTCTTGGAAGTTGAAAATCTTTCGAAGGTAGTTTTTGCTTCGAAAGATTTGAGAAAAAACTTCCAAAGCCAATTTGGCTTCGGAAGATATTCTAAAGAAATTTGAAAATTTGGCTTCCGGAAGAAAAATTCTTAGAGAGTTTTCTTCTGACACAAATTTGATTTCGGAGGATATTAAGTCTTGGGAGTTTTATTCTAAAGAGAATAAATCTTCTGAGACTTAATTGCTTTCGGAAGATATTTGTCCTTCAAATACATGCAAGTACTTAGAAGCATAGTTAAGCTTCAGAAGATATTCTCAGAATTTCTTCCGAAGGTAAATTTCTTATAAGTAGTTCTTGATTTGAAGACATAAATTTCTTCCAAAGGCAACTTGAAATCTTCCAAAGGAAAATATGTTTTGAAAATTTTTTAAAATCTAAGGAATATCATTAAAATTTTTCTTCCAAAATAAACTGGGCTTATGAAGGTGATAAAATAGATAACTTTTAACTCACAGTTTTTAGAAATAAAGTTGATTTTAAGATTTTAAGAAAAAGTTACTCAAAGTTAATCATCCTAATAGCTGATACAAGATATTTAAATCTTTGTTCATCAAAAGCTTTAGTGAACAGATCAGCATATTATTCATTTGTGTTAACTTTGACTAATTTGATTAATCCCTTCTCAAAATTATCTCTAATCAAATGATACCTGATGTTGATGTGTTTGGTCCTTGAGTGCTGCATATGATTCTTGTAATGGAGATAGCACTGTTGTTGTCTATGTGGATAGGAGTCTCTTTTGAAATTGAATCCATAGTCCAGCATCTGATTCTAAATCCAAAGCACTTGAGCACAGCAACTTACAGCAGCAATGTATTCAGCCTCAGCAGTTGATGCAAAGACACATGATTATTCTTGCATTGCCATGAGACAATCCTTCCACCAGATGTAGACTTTGCAGTCATGCTGCAACCACCATAGTCACTATCTGTATAAGCATACAGATTGAAGTCAGAACTCTTTGGATACCAAAGGCCAAGCTTGGGAGCACCTTTGAGATATCTAAGAATCCTCTTGACAGCAACCAGGTGTGACATCTTGGGGTTGGCTTGATATCTTGCACAAATGCATGTGGTAAACATGATATCAGGCTGCTGGCTAGTTAGGTATATAAGAGACCCAATCATAGCCCTCTAAAGATATTCTTCCATACACTCCCCTCAAGATCAGGTCCTAGGGAGTGGTTTCTGGCTATGGGTGTCTTAGCAACCTTACATTCAGTCATGTTGAATCCTGTAAGTATGTCTTGCACATACTTTGACTGACTTATGAAGATGCCATTGTCAACTTGGTTCACTTGAATTCCCAAAAAGAAATTTAGTTCCCCCATGGCACTCATTTCAAATCTGTTCTTCATTAGCCTCTCAAAGTCTTTATAGAGCTTTGGATTAGTTGACCGAAGATAATGTCATCCACATATACTTGAACCAGCATTAAGTCATTCCCTATCCCTTTGATGAAGAGAGTTCCATCTATAGTACCCCTTTGTAACCATGTTGGCAGAGATACTGAGATAATGTTTCATACCACTTCCTTGGAGCTTGGTGCAGCCCATAAAGAGCTTTATCAAGCATGCAGACATAATTAGGATGATCTGGGTTTGCAAAGCCAGGTGGTTGTTTGACATACACCTCTTCATCAATCACCCATACAGAAAAGCACACTTGACATCAAGTTGGTAGACCTTGAAATCCTTGGATGCAGCAAAAGCCAGGAATATTCTTACAGCTTCAAGTCTTGCCACAAGACCAAAAACATCTATGTAATCAATTCCCTCTTCTTGTGTGTACCCTTGAACAACTAGTCTTGCCTTGTTCTTGATGACAAGTCCTCTATCATCCTTCTTGTTCCTAAAAACCCATTGGTTCCTATGACAGTCTTCTCTTGAGGAAGAGGACATAGGTTCCAAACCTTCTATCTTCTGATTTGAAGTAGCTCTTCTTGCATAGCTTCAACCCAGCTTCTATCCTTCAGAGCCTCATCAACTTTCTTTGGCTCAATCTGGGATAAGAAACAAGAGTGCAGACAAACATTTTGGCAATGGGTTTGTCCTCTTGTTCTTACCCCAGTCTCAACATTTCCAATGATGTTTGTGGTGGGGTGTGACTTGTGGATCCTTAGTTGAGGGATAACAACAAGTCGATTGGACAGATCCAGATTGGAGAAATTTAGATTTGGCAATGAAGTGTCACCCACCACATCAGCACATTTATCAAGTGAGACTTGATCCAATGAATATGTGACATCATTTATGTTGTCCTCTATGGAGTGGTTATCAGCATCAAGAAATTCTTGATCACTATCACCACCTCCATTTCCACCTACATTTGAAGCTTATTCTCTGAGTTTGAACCTCTGAGCTGGAATTTAAGGCACCTCAGATGTATCAGCTGAATTTGTCATGTTTATGCTGATAGGATTTTCATTTGCAGGGTTAGTCACCAAAGGAGCTAAGTAGTAATCTTGCTTGGTGTTCTCAGCTCAAATCTTGGGTCAGGATCTCCTGTTGATATATATTTGTAGATCCTGAAACATTCTCACAAGACTTGTTAAAATAGTTGGTAACTAAGTCAAGATCAAATAGCCAATCCGGACCAGAACCTTTCACACTAGGAGTGTGCTCATTGAAGGTCACATTGGTTGACTCCTCAACTACTCTAGTTCTGAGATTGTATACTCTATAAGCCTTAGCTTGGGAAGAGTATCCAATAAAGTGTCCATCATCTGACTTCTCATCAAATTTGGCTACTTGATCTTTGGTATTCAAGATGGTGCAAGGACATCCAAATGACCTGAGGAAACCAATAAATGGTCTCCTTTTGTGCCACAGCTCATAAGGAGTCTTACCATGAGTCTTAACCACTAAAACTCTGTTCTACACATAGCAGGCTATGTTAACTACCTCTGCCCAGAAGGTTATGGGCAGTTTAGAGTCAGACAACATGGTTCTTGCAGCTTTAATAAGTGTCATGTTTCTCCTCTCAGCAACACCATTTTGCTGAGGAGTCCTAGGAGCACTATATTGTCTTGTAATACCCTTTTATCATAAAATGTATCAAGGATTTGGTTCTTAAATTCTGTTCCTTGATCACATCTTATGGTTTGACCTTAGATCAGATTGATTCTCAATTTTCAGAATGAAATTCTTCAAGATCTCAGGGGTCGCATCCTTAGTTCTAAGGAAAAAGACCCAAAGTGAATCTTGTGAAATCATCTGTGATCACTAAGAAGTAAGAGGTCCTTCCTAAACTCATTACACTGATGGGGCCAAACAAATCCATATGTAATAGGTGTAGGGGAGTAGTGATGGAGTTCATTTCCTTTGGTGTGTGAGACACTTTGTGTTGCTTCCCTTCAGGCATGCAACACAGTGGTCATCACTTGTAAACTCTTTCTTTGGCATTCCAGTTACCAAATCATTCTTAATCAATTATTCATATTCTTAAAGTTTACATGGCACATTCTTTTATGCCAAAGAAAAGACTCATCACTATTTGCTTTAGACAGAAAGCAAGAAACTTCTCCTGAGGGAGATGTTTCATGTAAATCCATCTTGTACATGTTCCCTCTCCTGGGGCTCTGAGCAGGATATGCTCTTGAGGAATGGCCACCACAGGCTTGAGAACAATGCACTCATGCTCAGTGAAGAGCATATGGTGTTTCTGATCATAAAATTAGGATACACTTCAGAAGATTGTATCCAAGCTCCTTGACAAAGGTTACCTTTTCAATGCTGAGCTTACCATTTGTGACTCTGCCCCTTCTAGAAATGTAACCACCAGAATCCCCTCCAAAAGAAACTGGTCCTCAATTAATTTTCTTAAAATTTTGAAGCAGAGAACCATTACCAGTCATGTGCCTGGAACAACCACTATCATAATCCTGGTCTTTAGCTATTCCTGCATAAAAAGAGGTGTTAGTTACACTTAGAAACCCATTCCTTATTGGTCTTGGGCTTATTAAAATGAGTTGAAGACAATGTAACAGTAAATGATCCTATATTCAAGCTTTGAGGATCATTTACTGTTGTTGATGAAGAACTTTTAGTCATATGGTCTTCCTTCATCTTCCATACCACCTTTGGAAGATTGGGCCTGACCTTCAAAGCTTCAGAAGTTTTGACAACTTCAGAAGTCTTGGAGACTGGACCTTCTAAAGATCTTGCTTTCACTGCAGCAAGCTTCAGTACTTCGGAAGCATTCCTTTCTTCGAGACCAACTTTTTTTCCAAAGGCAATTTTTCACTTGTCTTCTTCTTCATTTTGGAGCTTTCGAAGGAAACAGATTTTCCTTTCGAAGCTATTTGTTCCTTCTTCTTCTCAGAAGTGTTCTTCTTGGTCATATGGATGGTACTTTTGGGATGTACTTGCAATCCTTAGCCAGATGAGAAGTACTATCACACATGACACAGTTGAGTTCCTTCCTTCTGAGAGTCTTATTTGAGAGCAAGACTGAGTTTGATCACTTTCCTTCTCCATCTTCATCTTTACAGATGATACAACAAGCTTTTAGGGAGAGACTTGCTCTTGGAGCTGGATGGTTCAGGCTGTGTAGCAGTGGTACACAGCTAGTCAGTCTTCTTCTTCTTACTGGAATGATTTGGAACTAAACTAGAACTCCTGGTACTAGAGTTCAGTTGAGTCTTCAGTCTTTACCACTTCAAAACCTGCAAAAATAAACACTTGTTTCTGCTTTGAGTTAAAAGTGGCCTTGATTTCTTGAGCCTTCTTTGATCTTCTCTTAGCTCTTCTAATCAAGTTCTTTCTCTTTGACTTGGTCATTCCAGACTCTTTCCTCTCCTCAGGAGAATAGTGACCCTTCTTAGGATGATCTTCTTCACTTTCTGAGTCACCTTCACTATCTCCTCTTCATCCTCTTAACAATGAGGTCTATGAGGGGAAGCTCATCTTCACAAGTTCCACACCTTAGAGATCTTACAGACAATAGAGTGTGTAAAGGAGCTATCTCAGTAGATCCCAGTCCTTACTTATTCTAATAACAAACTTTTGCATGTAGGGATGAGGATATTATATTCTTGAAGGTCTCTTCTTCAAGAACATATTTTTCTGCCCTGGCTTTGCTGATCATAAGCTCAGCCTGGCATTCAATTAACTTTGAGATGAGATCTTTGATTTGAGTCCTGTAGTTTATGTGCTCATGCTTAAGAGTTGAAATGGTTTTCTCTAGATCTTCTATCTTAAGTTTATAATCATTTTCAGCTCTTTTAAAGTCAGCTTTTAAGATATTTAAGGACTCAAGATCAGATCTCATCTCTAAGTTATAGGACCTGTATCTATTAACTTTAGTAATGCATTCAGGAGTACAAAGATGTTCCAATACCTTGGCTTCATCATGGTCTGCCATTAGTGCTTGGTTTGGAGAAGCATCCTCAACCTGAAAGCTCCAGTCAAAGATTCCTTCTTCAAGAGCAACTGCATCTTGCTGTCTTGGCTTCTTATTCTGGTGAGCTCCCTCAGTGTAGTTTGGCCTGGATTGTGCTTGGCCATCATTCGACTTTGGTGCTTTGCACTCCCTGGCAAAGTGTCCCATTTGGTTACAGTTGTAACACTTCACCTTACTTTTGTCCAGCCCAAACTTTCCACTGGTTGCATTGCTGGGAAACCTTCTCCAGTTCTCTTGTAGAACTTTTGGGCTCTATGAGTGAGTAGAGCCACCTGCTGGACTATTTCCATATATTCCAGATCATCTGGATGGATACAGTCCAGGTCTTCAAAGGTGAAGAGAAAGTTGCCTGAACTTTCATCAGAAGACACAAAAGCTTGTGAAGAACTTGTCTCCTAGAATGGGCTTCCAGGGATGTAGCCTTCCCTTGGTGTCTCCAGAAAGGTGATGAAAGGACCCTTTTGTGATTTGCTGGGTAGCTGATTAGATGGTGTTGTGGTTCTCTGCAATCCCTTTCAACCACATGGAAAGCTGAACTCTCATGAGTGTTGGAGTTACCAGATGAGTTTTGCATGTTCATCTCCATCTGGTATCCATTGAGTATTCCATATAACTCAGTGAGAGTAAGAGTCTTGAGGTTTTCAGTCCTCTTAATGACCATATAGTAGTGTGTCCATTGTCTGGGAAGAGAGGATATGAACTTCCTAACAATATCTCTATTCTCAATGGTTACTCAAACATCAGCTAGAGTATCCATAGTCTCAACGTACCTGAAGTATTGTTGAGTCATGGTTTCACCTGTCTTGAAGGTGAAATTTTCAAATGCTGCTTCAAGAGGTCCTTCTTGTTTTCTTTGGCTTCATTGGACCCCTCATACATCAGCTTCAGTGCATCCCATAGCTGTTTAGCGATCTTGCACTTCTTGAAACCTCTGTAGATGGAGTTAGGAAGAGCAGTTTGAAGGGCTGTCATAGCTTTCTGATCAACATCAATTTTCTTCCAATCTTCTTCAGAAAAATCATCCCTTTCCTTGGTATCATACGCCACCAACAGCTGAAGTAGTGCATGGTACATAAGGTCCATTGACAACAGACTCCCACATCCTGGAATCTTGAGACTTGATGAAGCCTTCCATTCTTTGGCACCAAGTATCAAAATCCTCAGGAGTGATTAGTGGGGACTTTGTCATAGTTCTAGTTCCATATCAGCCTTTAAGATAGCTGCCATTTGAAAAGTTAAGTGAAGTATGAAACTAAGAGGATTTAAGATGGTGAGTCTTACAATCAAGAACCTGGAATGCTCTGATACCAATTGCAGGACGGTTAGGGTGTAACAACAATTAGTTTCACAAGAGAATGATCTTAGATCACTTAACAGTTCAAATAGGGAATATGAAACTTTGAAGATACAAGGAACACAAGTAACAATAAGATAGAACTTAGAAGAATAACACAAGTATTGTTTTCAAGGATGTTGTATATGATCTCAAGTTCTATTACAAGTGTTCAAAGCATAATTAAAATAAAAGGACCTGAGACTTTTATACTACAACTTACAACATCAATACTTGGAAGGATAGTTGGAATTGACTAATCAAGACAACAAGATCAATCTAGAGTCAAAAGGCAGATTGCCTTTTGACTAGTGACTATGACATGCCATAGCTCACTGACTTTCCTAGTACAAAAAGTCTAAAGGAATAAAAGAAGAAAATTATAGACAAAGACTTTATCTACTATTCACTAAAGCATAGAAGTTTCACCAACTCATACAAGTTGATGAGTTATCAGAGTTGCAGTAGAAAGTTGGTCAGCTTTATCAAAGTAGATCAGAGAAAGCATCTTTTCTCTGTCTTCCGAAGAAATCAGTCTTCACAGCAAAATGGCTTCGAAATACTTTGTCTTTGAAGCTTTGGAAGACTTCATCTTTGGCTTCGAAGAACTTGGCCTCTGGCTTCAAAGTTTTACACTCGGAAATTTTTCTTGTTAAGTGTAAAGCTTCCGAAGTAATTTCTTCTGACCTTTTGGCTTCGAAAGACTTTACACTTAGAGTTTTTTAGAGAGTGTAAAGCTTCCGAAGCAAGTTCATCCTTGTTCCTTAGTTTATGTTGGAAGATCTTTGGTTGCATCAGCCTCATAATCTTCAGATAGATCCTTACATCTTCATTTACTTTCAGACATTGAGTAGGTAGAGGTCTCATTACTGCTTGCACCAAGACATCCTGTTTCTAGTCATGGTGGATCTTTCTGTCATACCTCTGATTGGATGATATATCTTACATGTTCCATGTTTGAACACAACTGTAAGATCTTTCTCCTGTAGTTGTCCTATACTTAGTAGATTAGATGTAAGTTCAGGCACATAGTATACTTTTGTAATTACCTGAGTAATTCCCCGAGCTTTAAGTCTCACATCACCTATTCCTTTAACTGACAACCTTATGTCATTTCCCAGCTGACAGTGTGCTTGTAACTTGCATCTAGATTGATGAACCAGTCCTTAAGACCAGTCATATGATTAGAGCATCCAAAGTCTAGGAACCAAATATCTTTCTTCTCCTGATCATTCAGATCTATTTTAGCCATGAGTAGCAGATCTTCACTTTCATCAAACTCGGCATAGTTGACAGCTCTTTCACCCTTAGGATACTCATAAGAAAAGTGTCCCATTTGATGACATCTATAGCATTCTATGGATGACTTGTCAAAGTTTGTTCTTGATCTGCCACGTCCCCTTCCTCTTCCTCTGCTGTTCTGGCCTCGACCTCTTCCTCTTCCTTTTGTCTCATTCTCTATCTTTAGAACTTGTTCTTCTCCTAACTTTCTCTTGAACTTCTGTTCATGTACCAATAGAGAACTTTGAAGTTCATCTAAAGATAACTTGTCTATGTCTTTAGGCTCCTCTATTGAACATACGACAAAGTTGTAATTGTCTGTCAGTGACCTCAAGATTTTCTCCACTATCTTGACATCAGTCATGTCCTTCCCATAACTTTGCATGTCATTAGCAACAATCATTACCCTGTTGAAGTAGTCAGCTACCCTTTCTCCTTCCTTAATCTCCAGGATCTGCAATTGGGCTCTCTTAACTCTAGCATTTCATTGATATTTTGCTTTCATAACATCCCATATCTGCTTAGCACTCTCCTTTTGAGTCATGGTTCGAAGTATTTGTTTGTCTATCAACTGGAACAAATAGTTTCGACCTTCAGATCCTTCAACTTCAAAGCTTCATATTGGGCTGTTTGTGCAGCAGTCTGAGTTTCTCCTTCCCTTGGTGCTTTAATTTTAGCTCTATCACAACCCAGTACTCCTTTGATCTAAGGAAGGTTTCCATGACCAATTTCCAATGATCATAGTCATCATCAAACCAAGGCACACTCTGGTATGAAACTAACACTGCATCTTCAGCCATCGCATTGACTTTTCTCTCACTTTAACCTCACCAGGAATTGTGCTCTGATACCACTTGTAAGTTTTCAATGATATCAAAGCTTCACTCAATTTCTGATGATTATTCATTAATTGGAAATGGTTATATATAGCCTTACAAAGAAGACTCAACGGCTACCACAAAATCAGGTAACCAATCGAAATACTAGGTCTACCTTACGACTAGAACAACTTACCCAACAATAAACTTAATTAGAAAACACGTGCTTAAACAATTAAATTTTATTGACTCTAACAGATTGTATCCCATACCCTCTTCACATACAATTTTTTTCTGTGAGATTGTAGTTGAAGAACGAAATCAACTTGAAGGGCTGTTGAATTGTGGTTCAGTTTCAATGCATAGAATTACAATAGCCCTGCCAAAACCCCTGTATGCGGTGGCGACTACACGGATTAAGTTTGGATAAAATCCTGGATCCACAATTAATCCTATGGATATGTGTTCCTGTAGGAAGTGTTAAAAGAATTTGAGAGGTTGTTGGTCGTTGTCCAACTTCGTAAAATCTGAATCATTCATTCGTTGGTGGGTTGATCAAATTCAACCGATACTTCAAGAAAGTTAAAGACAAAGGTTGTTTTAGAAACAAAAAACAAAAACAAATCAGCTTTGTTTGTTGTCTGTTCTTATTGCAAGAAACATGCACTCGGTATTAAAATAATGTCACAAATCAAAGGATATCGGACTGTTTTATTCCGTGATTAAAATAAGATGATCGTTGCAATTAAGAACGCCTCTGACCAAATTGAAATAAGTTTTTATAATAAGTTAGATTTATAAAATGAACTTAAAGAAAGGGATACATTCATTGATTATTCTTGTTTGAAGATTTAAAAGGTTGCACTCTAGAAACTTAAAATCAGAAAGCTTAAGGGCTTGGAAATCTTATTTGAAAGTATTTCTTTCAATTTAATTCAAAAGTGCCAAGTTAAACCTCTAAATCAATTAAATAAATTAACAACCACTGTTTTCAGACTCGGATCGGACCATCCGGTTGAATCGGAATTCAGAGGTTAGACTGGTCCAACTCACCCTAAATCGTTTTGTTCAAAGAACCGACTGGTTCGAACCGGTTCGGTGGTCGTACCAGGAACCGGGTTGGACCTGATTTTTTTAAATCTTTTTATTTTTTTTAGTTTTTTAGATTTTAATGAATTTAATGGGTGGTTCAAACTATGAATTAAAGTATTGAACATAAGACTACTATTGAGTTTTTTTAACTCTAAACTACACATATAATGTATTATATTGAATTATATATATAACTGTATTCTAATATACACATATATAATTATGATATCATCCGGTTCTAAAACTGGTTTGACCGGTTCGACTAGTCGACTAGTAAGGTGACCGGTTGCCGTCCGATTCGGTTCTGAAAACACTATTAACAACCTCAATGGTTCATCATAGCAAGTAAAATGAAACCCGTGTGGTTGTAGCAAGTATTGAGCCTTTTGGTCAAATAGCAAGTACAACCATCTTCGGTTCAAGTAGAAGGTAGAACAAATTTTTGTTCAGATAACAAGAACAAGTAAAATCATAAGTAGAATCATTGTGATTCAATCAGCAAGAGCAAGTAGCAAATTTGAATCATCGCGGTTCACAAAAAAATATAGCAAGTAAAGCCCAAACTTTGTTGGCCAAGAGCAATAAAAACTAGTTAGCAAGTGGGCTAGAAGCAAGTACCTAGCAAGAAATTTAATCTGATGGTCAAATAGCAAGAGATATTAAAAGATCATCCAATAGAAGCAATTTATTAGGATAATTAGGAAGTTGAAGCAAGTAAAATCAAGAACAAAAGGAGAAATAGCAAGTAAGTTAGCAAGTATTACAAGATAGGCAAGAAGAGTAAAGCAAGAAAGCAAAGAAGCATGATATAAGACATAAAGCAAGAAAACATATTAAGCAGTTCATCACCAAGTTACATGATTCATTTATATGTCTTAAGTTAAATGAAATAAATTACATCAATTAGGCATTGAAGATGGAAACAGGACCAAAGGCTTATGGACTTTTTGGAAATTATTGATGCTAAAGAAGGAATAGTTGTAGCAGTAAATGAGAAGAAGGAATATACAAAATAAAGTCACTAATCTTCCAAACATTACCACAAGATGTGTTATTACAAGCTGCATAATACTCGACTGCGAAAGAAGTATGGGACTTGATAAAGTTCAAAATCTTAGAGCAAATTTAGTTTAGACAACACCTCTACCCACCTTGAGAAGTGAATCGGAAACTTTGAGTATGAAATCAAACAAATAAGTGAGCGATTCCATGGGAAAATTAGGCAACATAAGAGCTAAGTTAATTAAAATTCTTGGAAGTACTTTAAAGGATAAAAAATGAAACTAATGAACCTTAAAATTGACCATCAAAGTCACGTAAGAAATAGAAAACGTACACAACTGTTAGGAAGCTGCATAATTTAGTCCTAAGAAATTTTTATCAATTAGGGAAGCTATCGAAAAATATTAAGAGGATTACACGATGTCATTTGAAGGAGCAATGGTGGAGTAATAACATTGGAGGAACCCCTCAAAAGTTAGGATGAACTAGAAAAAATTATCAAAATTAACTTCTTTGGAAAGTTCAACCAACCTAAGCCGTGAAAAAGGGTGTGGTCATCAAAACATGATAAGGGTCGCAGAAAAGGTTTTAGCAAAGGAGAAAAAGGAGATGAAAGAGGTATGGATTAAGGAAATAAAGACCAAAGCAAATTCTGATGTTATGAATATGGTGAGTTGATTACTTTGTAAGGGAATACATCCTGGAAATAAAATCTTCTAGAAGGAGCGGTTCATACCAGTTTCACTCTCGCTTTCATACGATCTAATAGTTTTTTCTTCTGCGGGTCGCCAGTTTGCAGAATTAGCTTAGCTTCGATATCTCCACGTCACCCACTCTTTTCGTAACCGCACAATGACATCAAATATTACAATCACTACTTCACCATTTACAGATGCATCCAAAAATGTCAGAGCTTCTTTTCTTTTATTGAAATATGCTCTCACAGGAACCTTATTTATTACTATCCATCATCTTCGAAAAATAAAGACGTGTGTGTCCTGACTACTACTTTTTCACATTCGTCTTCATTATCGTCTTCCTGCTCTGGTGATTTAATGTCGGGTATGTCTGTCTCTTGCATTCACATTCTTTTAATTTATGATTTTAGCGGTGAGTATCGAATTGCAACTCTAGAAAAAAGCATTCAACAAAATAAGACGAGAGAATCATGTGTCATCGTTAGTGAGTAAATTATCAGTTACTCATCCAAAGGCATCATTTTTCATCAATGAGGACACTTATTTGAGATTGAAATTTAGTATCCAAAAAGTTTCTCTCCCAAACTATTATTATTTGGATATATTTGAGATTAGGATTTAGTCATACATGCCTACTTATTAGTCACTAACTTGAGTCTCGAAAAATCAAAATGAGATTTTAAAGATCGTAGTCGTGCGAGAACTTTGATCCGCGCGAGAAGTTAGTTCTCGCGCGAGACCTTTTTGGTTTAGTATATATATGTTGCTTAGTTCATTGTGTTAGTATCCTGAAATTTTACGACTTATGTAATCAATATTTCAGAGAGCAAGATACCGAGAATTATATTTACATTGCTTGCTGTTGTTATTCTTGATGTTCTATTGTTAATTCATGTTTGATTCATTTTGTGTTTCACTCACGAGATCGATCTTTACAATTGGTATTAGAGCTTTGTGTGCTCTAGATCGATTCGATTAGAATTTGAAGTGATTTGAAGAGTTTTTGAGCTACAAAATCGGTTTCTACATGAAGATTGACATGATTTAATTATGTTTGTGCTGATTTTGGATGTGTTTGATATCAGAAACAAGTTAAACAAACTTATTTGAAGATTTTAAGACATTTTTACGGTTAGAATGGCTTTAAATGACTCAATTAGTGACAATTAGGATTAAACTTAAACTAAATTTATTAATTTGAAGCACAATTATCAATATTTCAACAAATTGGTGAATAGTTTCAAGTGGAAAATGACTGATTTGCACTAAAGAAAATCTGCGAAAACTTCTGTTCGCACACAAAAACTTGGTTATTCGCGCGAAAAGTTCTATAATTCGTAAAACTTTGTTACAAAAATATTCTCTTTGCGCGAGAAGTTGAACTTATCGCAAATTCTGTTACAGATATTATCGCACGAAAAGTTTAGGAGTTGTCACGGGAGAAGTTTAATTTTTCAAGAAATTTTGTGAAGTTTGAAATATGATTTTCAAAATAGCAAATTTGAAGAATCTCACTGCTACTTTGAATCTAGACAACGAGATTGGAACAAGCACTAAACCACCAATACTTTTGAGTGAGGATGATTATCCTGGGTGTATAGGTTCAAGAATCATGTCATTTATACTAAACCAAGGATGTTACGCTCAATCAAGTACGGACCTTACATTCCTATGTATAGAAATGAAAAGGTGAAATGGTTTAAAAACTGGAGCATTTATGGGATGAGGAAGATATGCAGAAGCTGAAACTCCATGACAAAGCTTATGTAGCTATAACAATGGCTTTGACGACAGAGATTGCTTAGAAATTCAAAGAATTCAGAGGTGTCAAAGTATTATGGGATGTGCAGGACCGTTAAAGGGTACTTAAGCTTGCACTTAGTTAACACACTTAGGAGGATCTTAAGATCACTTAACAATTCAAATAGGGAACTGTGAACCTTTACAGAAGAAACAAGATAAACACAAGTAAAACAAGAACAAGAGCACAAGATAAGTTTTCAAGGAAGTTGTATATTGCTTCTCTAGTTCTATTACAAGTGTTGTACAAGTATACTTTGAATACAAGACCGGAGACTACTTATACTACATCCTACAACCGTCAATATGCAAAAAGACAGTTGGAAGTGACTAATCTAGACAACAAGATCAGCCTAAAGTCAAAAGGCAGATTGCCTTTTGACTAGTGACTATGACATGCCATAGCTCACTGACTTTCCTATTACAAAAAGCCAAGAAGGAACAAAAACAGAAACTTGCAGGCGAAGACCTTATCTACTTTATCATAAAGTATGGAAGTTTCACCAACTAGTGATAGCAGGTGAACTACCAGAGCATGCGGAAAGTAGGTTGCTTTATGATAAAGTTGATGGAAAAGGTTATCTTTTCTCTCTCTTCAGAAGAAATCAGTCTTGTCTTTAAACAGCTTTGGAAGACTTTGTCTTAAGAGATTCGGAAGACTTTACACTTAGAATATTTTCCAAGTTAAGTGTAAAGCTTTCGCAGCAGTTTCTTCTGAACTTTGGCTTCGGAAGATTTTACACTTAGCATTTTTCTTGAGTGTGTAAAACTTCGAAGCTAGTTCACCTTTGTTCCAAAGTGCATGTTGGAAGACTTGGTTGTTTTGGTATCTTTTGGTTGCATCAGCCTCTTAACTTCAGAGAGGTTCTTCAGACTGGGATAGTCCACATGAGGATCTTCAGAATTCCTTTCTTCATCAGCAGATCTGGATTCTTCAGACTCATGAAGTACCTTCTCATGTCATAGAGATCATGCAGAGGGAGTTCAAGCATGTCACTTGTGAAGTAGACATGTTGTTCTCCTGATCTCTAGTGACATACCATCTGTCTGGATCTTCAGCAAATGTCCAGGATAGAATTTGTCTTCAACAGAGAGAGGCTCTACTATGATAGGAGTTGGTTGAGAGTCCTCTTCATGCACTTCCTCAGGATGTTCTGACTCATCCTGAGGTTGGGAGGAGGATGCCTTTCTTTTTTCTTCTTTGAAGATGATCTTCTTTTGGCCATCCTCTTTTCCTCCCTGATGATTTTAACTGAGAGGGTTGGTCTTCAGTACCAGGTTCTTCAGTGGATTCCCTCTCAGTTGGGATCTCCTCTCTCCCAGTTTCAGAAGGAGAGGGAGGAGAACCCTGCTGTGGGTTAGAAGATGAAGTTGGCTGTTGTGCAGCTTCAGGTGCAGGTGGTGTTGTCTCTGTAGGTTAACCTTTACCTCAACTTCAGGTTGAGCTTGACTTGATGATGAATGAAGGTCCACAAGCTCTCCCCTTTTTATCTTCTGCTTGATCACCCTTATGTGCTCATCCATTGTGGATAGAGACATGGGACCAAGCCTCCTTCCGGAGAACCCATACAGCTTCAAGAAGCTCATCATCCTCTGCCTATCTGCAGACTTTTTCTGACTTTTCTGGATGATGGCTCTTGATTTTGCAGCTTCTTCCCTTTGCCTCTTCTTTGCAGCTTGCCTTTCTTTCTTGGCTTGCTTCCAGCTGCTTATTGTATTCAAATAATATATAATCATAAGGCAAGGGAAGGAGTGCAGGTGCCTGATAGAGACCTGTGGCACTCAGGTAGTTGATCATTTTTAATCTTTCTTCTTCATCAACTACCTGAGGTTGTTCAGCAGCCACAGTCTCTGACTCAGGACTTTCTTGAACTGGGGAGAGGACAGGAATGTTCTTGTAAAGCCTTTTTCTCCTCATTTCTTCCTTGTGTTTGAGGGTCAAGGCTGCATCCTCTGCTTCCTTCCTCTCCTTTGACAATTCAATGTCAGCCAGTTCATTTAACTCCTCTAAGGGGAGAGAGATGAGTTATCTATGTTGAAGTTCCTGGTCCCCAGATAGTTGCAGATCTTCATTGAACTCTCTCCCATCAACTTCCTCTTCTCTCTCTCTTTTTTCTTCTTCAATCTCTTCAGGAGTCATCTTCCTTTTGCCTTTGTCAATTGCAGATCTTGATGACTCAGCCTGAGGAGAGCTTTGGCCTTCATTGCTTGATTCAGCAGTCAAGCTCTGGCCAGAGAGAGGTTGTGAAGCACCATCACCAGCTGGTGCCTCACTGAGGGTATGGGGTGCTGGAGGAGATCTTGTCTCAAGGTTCACAGTCTCAGCCTCTGGGCCTTCAGTCAAGGCTTTCCCTTCGAAGCTAATCTTGGGGTCTACCTCAACATCCAGTTGACCAAAGGCTTCAACTGCTAGCCTCTGTCTATATGATGGTTCTCCTTTTGAATTCTGCCAGCACCCAGTCTTGAATTTGATTGGCTAATCTGACAGCTTGTCTGTTATTGCTTGGGTTGACAAGTGCCAGATCTACCAAGTTTATACTCTCATAGAAACTCAGGTGGAGATGTTGAGAATTTCTTGTTGACCCTGAGCTCTAGAGATCACAAGAGCTTTCCTATCACTGTCATACCCCCAACCCAGATTGGGTTCTCAGATGGGGCAGACATTGCTCTTGGTACTCCCTCCTCAAACAGTTGTTGAATGAGCAGTTCCAGATCACTGTCTAGAGGAGGTTGCTGAGCATGGACAACTGCAAGATAGGATGGTGAGTCCTGTATGTCCATACTTGAGGAAGAACTCCCAGGTTCTGTGGCTGTCAGAACTTCCTCCCCCTTTTTGGTAGCATCACCCTCATGCATAGGTGAGCTGGGGAAGTGATCCATAACATCCACAGGTTCTTGTGGACCTGGATGAGTTTGTCCTATGGGTCTCTCAGCTAACTGGCCCTTGAGATCGGTGATCTCAAGTTGCTGGTCATGGACCCTCCTTTGCAAGATAGTCACCTGTGATTCAAGGTGAGCTATCTTTGAAACCAGTTGGGTGCAGATGTCTTCAAGTTGGTGCACCCTGAGTTTCAGACTCCCCTCATCTTCAGTTGAAGAATCATTGGGGGATGAAGGAGGTGAACTAAGGTCTGCTCCTTCACCACCAGCATGGGGTTCTTGGCTGCTGGATTTCCCCTGCCTAATGACAGTGTCAAGAGGCTGGGTTGCCGTGGTTGAGGTCTTAAAGATGTAATCACTGGCAACAGTGAGAGCCTCTTCCACATGGGTCTCCTGGACAATCACAGGAAGATCCACCTCAGTTTGGGGTGTCTGATGTGGGCTAGACATGGGTGAAGCAGGAGTACTCATCTCTCCTTGAGTGTGGGTAGAGAGGGAGATTCATGGTACTCACTGAATCCCAAATCTTCATCAGAGTAGAAGTCAAGGCTGGGTATGGGGCGGTTGAGATCAAGAGGCTGGGGATGGTAGCTTTCCCTGAAGGTTGATCACTAGAGTGTTGAGACTCAGAGTGATGGCTTAAGGCTGTTTGTGGAGTTGTGAGCTCATCAGGCTGAGCATGAGGAACCTCAGCACTGATTGTTTGAAAGATGGGAGTGGTCTGCTCCTCAGGGGAAGTGGGAGCTCGAGATCCACTTCCTCCTGTATGGGTTGTGATATGGGGCCTGCACATGCTCAGTAGCAAGTGCAGGGGTTCGCTTGGATTTTCTTTGGTAGGTGATTTTGATAGTAGGTTGTATTTGAGGTGGGTGAGAAGTAGAGGGTGTTGGTTCATCACTAGCTGGGGCTGCTAGGATGTCACCCTGAGCAATGAGCTCAAACATTTTCAGGACAAGGGCTGTTTCTACCCCTGAGAACCCAACAGTTGGCTTTTTCAATATCTTGAAAATGCCGGGCCTCATTGTGCAAGTTTAAGAACATTACCTGTTCCCCTCAACTGTGGTCCCAATTCACAGTTGAGAATGTGTTGAACATACCGGGGGAACATGTAATATTCTAAGGAATCCAAATTCGCTAGTAAATTTGTAAATACAAACTGAGAGTACCTGAATTTGACCCCTTGAACCATCCCATGGACAATGAAGGAGAGGTCTTCTGGAATCTGGTCCCATCCTCCATGTTTGTTGGATAAGCTATGTATGACGACATGGAGGAGGTATTTCCATTGGAATGAGACCTTCCCCTTCCTGAAGGTCTTGACCGAAAAGTCACCTTCGTAGCCCATCTGCGCAAAGGATTGGTTGACAGCAGCTTTTGGAAAGGACAGCTCACCTGCTTCATCATCCAGCTGCAAATGGGTGTTTATAATGGCTGGAGTGATGAAAACCGTCCTCCCCTGCACTGTGGCAGACAGTGCCTTCTCCCCGTCCATGGTGACCTCTTGACAGGTCTGCCAGAACTCAAGCAACTGATCCTCATAGAGAGGAGGATTGATTGTAAGGGAGGTAAAGTAGTAAGACAAAGAAAGATACCTACACATGTCTGTGAAGCTTGGATCCTTCTCAGAGTTTAACAGGGCAACTTGATTGTGTTGCCTGTGTAGGTGCATGGTGAAATCAGGGTCGTTACGACGATCAAGATTGGCCATTTGAAGAAGCTTTGTAGTGAAGGAAAGAAGTAGAAGATGAAATTTGAGGGTAATTTTAGGTTAAGGAACAATGAGAGAAGTCAGATGAAATAGAACCGTTTGGAAAGATATACTCTGGATTTGAGACAAAGTTATGACAAAAAGATAAACTTTGAAATCCGCAAGTGGGTCCTACTTCTGAAAAAGGCGCCCAAAAAGTTAGTTTTCTTCGAAGTAGTAAAAGCTTCCGAAGGCAATTTTGGTTTCGAAGCTTTGCAATCAAAGCTTCCGAAAGCAATTTTGCTTCGGAAGATATTTCAAAGAGTTTTGAAAATTTTGGCTTCGGAAGAAATAAATGAGTCTTCCGAGACTAAATTGCTTTCGGAAGAAATATGTTCCTAAAATGCATTTAAGTACTTATACCAAAATTTAAGCTTCGGAAGATACTTCAAGAATTTCTTCCGAAGGTAAATCTCAGATAAGCTGTTTAAACGATTTAGACATAAATTTCTTCCGAAGGCAACTTTTGCTTCTTCCGAAGGTAAATTTTCATCATTCTAAGAGATATCATTTTAAAAGTTCGTTTTTCTTCCAAAGAGAACTGGGCTTATGAAGTGATCTAATAGACAACCTAGGACACACAGTTTTAAGAAATAAAATTGATTAAGTTATTAAGAAAAATCTATTCAAAGTTAATCATCCCAATAGCTGATACAAGATATTTAAATCTCTGTTCATCAAAAGCTTTTGTGAACAGATCAGCATATTGTTCATTTGTGTTAACTTTGATTAGTTTTATCAACCCTTTTCAAAATTATCCCTAATCAGATGATACCTGATGTTGATGTGTTTGGTCCTTGAGTGCTGCACAGGATTCTCTGTAATAGAGATGGCACTGTTGTTGTCTATGTGGATGGGAGTCTCTTTGAAATTGAACCCATAGTCTAGCATCTGATTCTGAATCCAAAGCACTTGAGCACAGCAGCTGGCAGCAGCAATGTATTCAGCTTCAGCAGTTGATGCAGACACACAGGATTGCTTCTTGCATTGCCAAGAGACTATCCTTCCACCCAGGAACTGACACCCCCCAGATGTGGACTTTGCAGTCATGTTGCAGCCACCATAATCACTATCTGTATAAGCATACAGATTGAAGTCTGAATTCTTTGGATACCAAAGGCCTAGATTTGGAGCACCTTTGAGATATCTAAGGATCCTTTTGACAGTGATTAGGTGTGACATCTTGGGGTTGGCTTGATATCTTGCACATATGCATGTGGCAAACATGATATCAGGCCTGCTAGCAGTAAGATACATAAGTGACCCAATCATAGCCCTGTAGAGATGTTCATCAACACACTCCCCCTCAAGATCAGGACCAAGGGAGTGGTTTCTGGCTATGGGTGTCTTTGCAACCTTACAGTCAGTCATCTTGAATCTTGTAAGTATGTCCTGTACATACTTTGACTGACTGATGAAGATGCCATCTTCAACCTGCTTCACTTGAATTCCTAGAAAGAAATTGAGTTCCCCCATGGCACTCATTTCAAATCTATTCTTCATCAGCATCTCAAAGTCTTTGCAGAGCTTTGGATTAGTTGAACCAAAGATGATGTCATCTACATATATCTGAACTAGCAATGTGTCATTTCCTGTTTCTTTGATGAAGAGAGTCCCATCAATAGTACCTCTTTTGTATCCATGTTGACAGAGGTATGTTGATAGTGTCTCATACCACTTTCTTGGAGCTTGATGCAGTCCATAAAGGGCTTTATCAAGCTTGCAGACATAATCAGGATGATCTGGGTCTGCAAAGCCAGGTGGTTGTTTAATATAAACTTCTTCATCAATCACCCCATAGAGAAAGGCACACTTCACATCAAGCTGGTAGACCTTGAAATCCTTGGATGCAGCATAAGCCAGAAATATTCTTACAGCTTCAAGTCTTGCAACTGGAGCAAAGACATCAGTGTAATCAATCCCTTCTTCTTGAGTGTATCCTTGGACAACCAGTCTAGCCTTGTTCTTGATGATGATCCCTCTATCATCTTTCTTGTTCCTGAATACCCATTTGGTTCCTATGACACTCTTCCCTTGAGGAAGAGGGCATAAGTTCCAAACCTTCTGTCTTCTGATTTGAAGCAGCTCATCTTGCATAGCTTCAATCCAGCTTCCATCCTTCAAAGCCTCATCAACCTTCTTCGGCTCTATCTGGGATAAGAAACAAGAATGTAGACAAACATGGCTGTCATGAGCTTGTCCTCTTGTTCTTACCCCTGAGTCAACATTTCCAATGATGTTTGTGGTGGGATGTGACTTGTGGATCCGAAGTTGAGGGATCACAGCAAGTTGGTTAGACAGATCTAAATTTGAGAAATTCTGATCTGGCAATGAGGTGTCTCCCACCACATCAGCACACTTATCAAGAGAGACTTGATCCAATGAGTGTGTGACATCATTCATGTTGTCTTCAATGGAGTGGTTATCAGCATCAAGAAATTCTTGATCACTGTCACCACCTCCAGTTCCTCCTCCTGCATTTGAAGTTCCTTCTCCTGAATTCTGAGCCTCTGAGCTGGAATTTGAAGGCAATTCATTTGAATCAGCAGTATTTGTCATGCTAGTGCTGATGGGAGCTTCAATTGCAGGGTTAGTCACCACTGGAGCTGAAGTAGTCTTCTTGTTTGGTCTTCTCAGCTCAAATCTTGGATCAGGATCTTCTGTTGACCTGTTATCTGTAGATCCTGAAACATTCTCACAAGATTTGTTAAAACAGTTGGTAACTAAGTCAAGATCAAACAGCCAATCCGGACCAGAACCTTTTACACAGGGTGTGTGTTCATTGAAAGTCACATTGGCTGACTCCTCAATGATTCTAGTTCTGAGATTGTATACTCTATAAGCCTTAGCTTGAGAAGAGTACCCAACAAAGTGTCCATCATCTGATTTCTCAGCAAACTTGGCTATTTGATCTTTGGTATTCAAGATGGTGCAAGGACATCCAAATGTTCTGAGAAAACCAATGAATGGTCTCCTTTTGTGCCACAGTTCATAAGGAGTCTTACCATGTGTCTTAACTACCAAAACTCTGTTTTGCACATAGCAGGCTGTGTTGACAGCCTCTGCCCAGAAGGTGATGGGCAGTTTAGAGTCAGACAACATGGTTCTTGCAGCTTCAATAAGTGTCCTGTTTCTCCTCTCAGCAACACCATTTTGCTGAGGAGTCCTGGGAGCACTGTATTGTCTTGAAATACCCTTTTCATCACAAAATGTATCAAGGATTTGGTTTTTGAATTCGGTTCCTTGATCACATCTTATGATTTTGACCTTGTGATCAGATTGATTCTCAATTTTCAGAATGAAATTCTTTAAGATTTCAGGAGTTTCATCCTTAGTTCTAAGGAAAAACACCCAAGTGAATCTTGTGAAATCATCTGTGATCACCAAACAGTATGAGGTCCTTCCTAAACTCATTACACTGGTGGGGCCAAACAGATCCATATGTAACAAGTGTAGGGGAGTAGTGATAGAGTTCATTTCCTTTGGCTTGTGAGACACTTTGTGTTGCTTCCCCTTCAGGCATGCAACACAGTGGTCATCACTTGTAAACTCTTTCTTTGGCATTCCAGTTACCAAATCATTCTTAATCAGTTTATTCATGTTCTTAAAGTTTACATGGCACATTCTTTTATGCCAAAGGAAAGACTCATCACTATTTGCTTTAGATAGAAAGCAAGAAATCTCTCCAGAGGGAGATGTTTCCTGCAAGTCCATCTTGTACATGTTCCCTTTCCTGGGGGCTCTGAGCAAAATATGCTCTTGAGGAATGTCAACCCCGGGCTTGAGAACAATGCACTCATGCTCAGTAAAGAGCATGTGATGTTTTTGGTCACAAAATTAGGACACACTCAAAAGATTGTATCCAAGCTCCTTGACAAAGTTTACCTTCTCAATGCTGAGCTTACCATTTGAGACCATGCCCCTACCAGTGATGTAACCTCCTGCATCTCCTCCAAAAGCAACTGGTCCTCCATCAATTCTTTCAAAGTTTTGAAGTAGGGACTCATTGCCTGTCATGTGCCTGGAGCAGCCACTATCAATGATCCACACATTTCTGTTTGCCTTTGGCTGTCCCTGCACAAAAGAGATGATTTAGTTACATTTGGAAACCCAAGCCTCATTGGTCTTGGGCTTATAAAATTCAGATGAAGGCAATGAAACAGTAAGTGATCCTATGTTCAGGCTTTGAGGATCATTTGCTGTTGCTGAAGAGGAGCTTTCAGTCTCAAGGTCTTCCTTCATCTTCCACACCACCTTTGGAAGATTGGGCTTGACCTTCAATACTTCGGAAGCTTTTGTAGCTTCGGAAGCTTTGGAGATGGATCCTTCGGAAGATCTTGCTTTCACTGCAGCAAGCTTCAGTGCTTCGGAAGCATTCCTTTCTTCCGAGACCAACTTTTCTTCCGAAGGCAATTTCCTACTTGCCTTCTTCTTCATTTTGGAGCTTCCGAAGGAAACAGATTTTCCTTCCGAAGCTGTTTGTTTCTTCTTCTTCTCAGAAGTTTTCTTCTTGATCATGTGGATAGTACTCTTGGGATTGTATTGACAATCCTTAGCCAGATGTGAAGTACTACCACACATAACACAATCCAAATCTTTCCTTCTGAGAGTCTTCTTTCCCAAAGAAGACTGAGCTTGAACACTTTCCTTTTCTTTCTCCACCTTTTCAGATGATGCAGCAGGCTTCTTAGGGTGAAGCTTGCTCTTTGAAATGGATGGTTCAGGCTGTGCAGCAGTGACACACAGCTGATCAGTCTTCTTGTTGTTGCTGGAGTGAGTTGAAGCTGAAGTAGAACTCTTGGTACTAGAATTCTTGACAGGATCTTCAGCTTTCATCACCTTGAACCCTGCAGAGATAAATACTTGTTTTGTTTGGGATCAAAGGTGGTCTTGATCTCTTGAGCTTTTCTGGATCTTCTCTTTGCTCTTCTGATCAAGTTCTTTCTCTTGGTTTTGCTCAAACCAGCTTCTTTTTCCTCCTTAGGAGCATGGTGACCCTTTTTGGATTGACTCTCTTCACTCATCTCAGAGTCATCCCTCACCTTCTCCTCTTCATCCTCTTCATCACTGGGGTCTATGGATGGCAGCTCATCTTGACCAGTTCCACACCTAGGAGATCTGACTGATAGTAGAGTGTGTGGAGGAGCTATCTCACTAGATCCCAGTCCCTGCTTATTCTGATAACACACTTTTGCATGCAGAGATGAGGATATCATGTTCTTGAAGGTCTCTTCTTCAAGAACACATTTTTCTGCCCTGGCTTTGCTGATCACAAGCTCAGCCTCAGCTTGGCATTCAGTCAACTTGGTAATGAGATCCTTAATTTGAGTCCTGTAGTTTGTTTCCTCATGTTTAAGAGTTGAAACTGTTTTCTCTAGATCTTCTATCTTAAGTTTATAGTCATTTTCAGCTCTTTTAAAATCAACTTTTAAAATATTTAAAGACTTAATATCAGATATCATTTCCAAGTTATAGGACCTGTATCTATTTACTTTAGCAATACATTCAGGAGAGTAAAGATGTTCAAGTACCTTGGCTTCATCATGATCAGCCATGAGTGCTTGGTTTGGAGATGCATCTTCAGCTTGAAAGCACAAGTCAAAGCCTCCTTCTTCAACAGCAACTGCAGCTTGCTGTCTTGGCTTCTCATTCTGGTGCCCTCCTTCAGTGTAGTTTGGCCTGGATGAAGCTTGGCCACCATTTGACTTAGGTGCCTTGCATTCTCTAGCAAAGTGTCCTATCTGGTTACAGTTGTAACACTTGACTTTGCTCTTGTCCAGCCCAAACTTGCCACTGGCAGCATTGCTAGGAAACCTTCTCCCAGTCCTCTTGTAGAACTTCTGGGCTCTGTGAGTGAGAAGAGCCATTTGCTGGACTATCTCCATGTACTCCAGATCATCTGGATGGATACAGTCCAGGTCTTCAAGAGTGAAAAGAAAGTTGCCTGAACTTTCATCAGTGGAGACAAAAGCTTGAGAAGAACTTGTCTCTTGGAAGGGACTTCCTTGGATGTAGCTCTCTCTGGGTGTCTCTGGGAAGGTGATGAAAGGACCCTTTTGTGAGGTTTCAGGGTAGCAGATGAGATGATGCTATGGTTCTCTGCTATCCCTTTCAACCACATGAAGGGCTGAACTCTGGTGAGTGTTGGAGTTACCAGATGAATTTTGCATATTCATCTCCATCTGGTATCCACTGAGTATCCCATACAACTCAGTGAGAGTAAGGGTCTTGAGGTTTTCAGTCCTCTTAATGACCACACAGTAGTGTGTCCATTGTCTTGGAAGAGAGGACATGAACTTCCTAACAATATCCCTGTTCTCAATAGTTACCCCAACATCAGCCAGAGTATCCACAATCTCAACATACCTGAAGTATTGTTGAGTCATGGTTTCACCTGTCTTGAAGGTGAAGTTTTCAAACTACTGCTTCAGGAGATCCTTCTTGTTCTCCTTGGCTTCATTTGAACCCTCATACATCAGTTTCAGTGCATCCCATAGCTGTTTAGCGATCTTGCACTTCTTGAAACCTCTGTAGATGGAGTTTGGAAGAGCAGTTTGGAGGGCTGTCATGGCTTTCTGATCAATGTCAATTCTTTTCCAGTCTTCATCAGAAAAGTCAGCCCTCTCCTTTGGTATCATGCCACCACTAGCAGCAGCTGAAGAGGTGCATGGTACATGAGGTCCATTGACAACAGACTCCCACATCCTGGAATCTTGAGACTTGATAAAGCCTTCCATTCTTTGACACCAAGTGTCAAAATCCTCAGGAGTGATCAGTGGGGACTTTGTCATAGTTCCAGTTTCCATATCAGCTTTGGAGATAGCTGCCATTTGAAGAGTTAAGTGATGTGTGTAACTAAGAGGATTTGAAGATGGTGAGATCTTACAATCAAGAGCCTGGAATGCTCTGATACCAAATGCAGGACCGTTAAAGGGTACTTAAGCTTGCACTTAGTTAACACACTTAGGAGGATCTTAAGATCACTTAACAATTCAAATAGGGAACTGTGAACCTTTACTGAAGATACAAGATAAACACAAGTAAAACAAGAACAAGAGCACAAGATAAAGTTTTCAAGGAAGTTGTATATTGCTTCTCTAGTTCTATTACAAGTGTTGTACAAGTATATTTTGAATACAAGAACCGGAGACTACTTATACTACATCCTACAACCGTCAATATGCAAAAAGACAGTTGGAAGTGACTAATCTAGACAACAAGATCAGCCTAAAGTCAAAAGGCAGATTGCCTTTTGACTAGTGACTATGACATGCCATAGCTCACTGACTTTCCTATTACAAAAAGCCAAGAAGGAAAAAAACAGAAACTTGCAGGCGAAGACCTTATCTACTTTATCATAAAGTATGGAAGTTTCACCAACTAGTGATAGCAGGTGAACTACCAGAGCATGCAGCGGAAAGTAGGTTGCTTTATGATAAAGTTGATGGAAAATGTATCTTTTCTCTCTCTTCAAAGAAATCAGTCTTGTCTTTAAACAGCTTCGGAAGACTTTGTCTTGAGAGCTTCGGAAGACTTCATCTTTTACCTTCGGAAGAGTTGAGTCTTTGGCTTCGAAAGACTTTACACTTAGAATATTTTCCAAGTTAGTGTAAAGCTTCCGCAGCAGTTTCTTCTGAACTTTGGCTTCGGAAGATTTTACACTTAGCATTTTTCTTGAGTGTGTAAAACTTTCGAAGCTAGTTCACTTTTGTTCCAAAGTGCATGTTGGAAGACTTGGTTGTTTTGGTATCTTTTGGTTGCATCAACCTCTTAACTTCAGAGGTTCCTACAGGATGCTATAGAGACTCAAATCATAGAAAACAAGGATATGGGAGAAAGTAGAAAGGATATGTTGAATCAAGAATTCAACATGTGTGATCATATGGTGGGAGAATCTTTGGAAACACAAATGTCTAGATTTGTGAAGCTGATTACAAAAATAAAGAGTGCGGGTATCTTCTTGGAAAACATAGCTGTCAATAAGAAGCTATTGAACTCATTACCATCAGCTGGAATAACAACCGCACTTCCATTAAGAAAACCATAGTCTTGTTCACTCTATCTCTTATTGATCTGATTTCTACCATTAAATCATAAGAGATGGATGATAAGCAAACAATTGCTAATCACTTGAACTCAATGGGAGCTAAAGCAACTGCTTTATATTGAAAAAAGGCTAGCAATCCAAATTTCTATATTAGTTACACACAAATGTGTCGGTAACAATAGTCTGGAAGCCCGCTTGTTCCTTCTAGCCAAGAAACATTTGTCCCTCATTTCCAAATTTCTAATCCTAATCAATTTTTGCCTATGCAATCTCAACATGTGTCCATCTCAACCTAAACCCCGCACATACTCATTGATTTAGCCTCCATCTCAATTCAACAAGCATTTGTTGCTACATCCAACCCAAAAAAAAACCATTCAGATTGCAGAAGAACATCTTGTCTTGCTCACTAGTTTCATGTCCAGCTATAAAGTTTTCATGGCAGGAAGATTAAGTGCACCAAACATTCTGGTTAATGGTTTGTAACAGGTTAACCTTGATGATGTAGAAGAGAATGACATTAAGTATCAAATGGCAATGGTAGTGTATAGGGCCAAAATTTTTGCAAGAAGAATTATTCGAAAAATGTTTGGGGTCAACAATGGTAGCAAAGTTGGGTTTGATAAGACTTGGGTCTGAGATGTTATAATTGTGACAAACCTTGGCACTTTGCTAGAGAATGCACAGAACCAAAGACCAAACCTAATGAAGGAAGTAAAAGGATGCTGATTGTTGAAGTTGAATCAAAACATGATAAGCCTAGCACATCAAGCAACAAAGCACTTGTATCATAAACCAATGGTGAATATGACTGGTCTGATCAAATGGAAATACTAGATCTCAAATTATCCATAAAATTAATAGCAAAAATTAAAACCATTGAAGAAGAAGAAACAAAAGAAAACCTATTTGTTGAGTTTGTTTCAAATGACATGCTTGAAGGAGTTTTTGATGAATATGAAGAAAAGACTTGCAGCACCATTGAAAAGGATGGTCAATACAACAGTTTCACAATGTTTGGAGAGTGTTCAGAACACTTAACAGATCAAATAGGGAACCAGTCTTTATGATGAAACAAAGAACACAAGTAAAGAACAATAACAAGAACAAGATAGTATATGATTTTCAAGAATGTTGTATATTGCTCTCAAGTTCTTACAAGTGTTACAAAGCTTAATTTCTAAATACAAGTACTTGAGATACTTTATACTACATCCTACAGCCGGCTATACTTTGAAGGCCAGCTGGAAACATTAATCTAGACAACAAGATCAATGTAGAGTCAAAAGCCAGATTACCTTTTGACTAGTGACTATAACACGCCATAGCTCACATCCTTATCTAATATAAAAAGGATAGAAGTACATAGTTGGAAAGTTACAGACTCAACACCTTAATCTATAGTTGACAAAAGCTTGGACTTTTCACCAACTCATGCTAGTTGGCGAGTCTTCAGAGATGGCAGCGGAAAGGTGTTTTAGCTTTTGTCAAAAGTATATCAGAGAAGTCATGTCTTCTCTGTCTTCAGAAGAAATCAGTTTTTGGCTTTGGAAGACATTGTCTTTGAAGCTTTGGAAGACTTCATCTTTGGCTCCGGAAGAATTGGTCTTTTGGCTTCAGAAGATTTGATACTTAGCATAATTCACTGAGTTATATCAAATCTTCTTAAGTACTTTCTAGTACTTCACATGTGCATGCTGAGAGCTCTTTGGTTGTATCAGCCTTTAACTGTATTCATTACAAACTCACCCTAGGCTGATGCTACCAAAACTGAAGAGGCCTTTGAGTCTTGATCTTCATCTGTTAACAGTTCTCATCAGAATCAAAACCATTCCCTTAATCATTAGTTGGTCAGGATTCCATAGACTCTCAAAGTATCTCCTCATGTCATAGAGATCACGTTGAGGGAGATCAAGAATGTTTTGCAAGAAGTACATGTCTTGACCTCCTTGATCTCTAGAGACATACCATCTGTCTGGGTGAGTAGCAAACACCCAAGACAAGATGGGTCACCCAGCAGCAAGAGGCTCTACTATGAGTGGACTTCGTTGAGCAACCTCTCCTTGACCACCCTCAGGATGTTCTGATCCATCCTGAGGTGCAGAGGTGGATGCCTTGGAGTTCTTCTTTGTTGGATCATATGAGGCTGATGCAACCAAAACAACACTTAGAAAAATTTTGATGTGCTAAATGAAGTGGTCTTTCAAAGATAAAGCTGCTCTTCTGAAGACAAGTTAGAGAACTACCAAAGCTTAAAGAATGAAGAACTTCCAAAGGAAGAACTCAGTCTTTCAAAACTAAATTGTTCTCCTTCCAAAGTATACAACTTAGAAGATCAAAGGAAAAGTCTTCAGAAGAATAAAGTCCTAAAGACTTGCAGAAGTTCGGAAGAAGTTGTTTCTTCTGAAGCCAAAATAACCTCGGAAAAAATTATTCTTCCGAAGTCATTTAGCTTCGGAAGAACTAACTATGAACCAGTGGACATAACTATGGTCTATCTGATAGTCCACTGCCACTCTGATATACTGCATGGCGCTTTCCCACGCCCACATAGTTGACCATACTTTATCCACTGTTCACCCATTATCAGATTAGTATAGTTGCCACTTTTAGTTGGTAACAAAAGGTAAGTCATTAACCTATCATGACTACCTAATCTAGGATATTATTTTATCTTAGATGCTTTACTTCTAGCAATGTAGTATTTGTTTAGTTGTAGATTCCAGCTGGTTTTTCCAAGTATAATCGGCTGTAGATAGTAGTATATATATAGTTTCTCCATGTAACTTAGTAACCATGCTTATAAGAATCTTGTAAAACTAAGTTGAGAAGTAATATATACAAGTATCTTGAAAAACCATTCTTATGTTCTTGTGTTTTCATTAACTTATTATATTACTTGTGAACTTAGTTGAGGTTCTGCTTCATCAACCCAAGTAACATTAAGTGAGTTTGTGTAATTATCCTATGTTGTGAGACAAACACTGATCCTGTAATTGGTATCAGAGCTTTTTTGGCTCTTGATTGTGAGATCATACAATCCCAAATCACCCTTGTTTCTTCACACTCACTCACATCACTCAAATGGCTCTCAACCAGAAGTTCTCTAAATCTGAGAAGGGAACTATGACCAAGGTTACCATCATCACTCTTGATGATTTTGGGACTTGGTGCAAACGTATTAAAGGCTTCATCAAGTATTAAGACAGTCGTATGTGGAGATCAGTTACTCATGGTCCATACCAACCAAAGGTGAATCCCCAGCCGGTAATGGTGCCATGATTGAGAAGGCTGTTAAAGACTACTCAGATTAAGACTTCAAGAAAATGGACATTGACTATAAAGCTATGACTATTTTGCTTACTTCTATACCAAACTCCATAATGGTAGGCTTTAAGCAATGCGAGTCTGCCAAAGAACTCTTTGATGCTTTGAAGCTGATATACCCTGGTTTTGCTGAATCCAAGGAGTCAAAGAAAGATGTGCTAAAGCAGAAGTTTGAGAACCTCACATATATTATTAATGAGACCTTGAGCCAGCAATACTTCATGTACATGGACTTGATCACCTCTCTTCAGTCTATGGGAGTGGTTTTTGAGAAGAGAGACATAGTAAGAAAATTCTTGAGTGCACATCCTCATGAGTGGACTTTCTATTGTGTCTCAATCAAGAGAACTGAGAATCTTAACACTCTCACCATGACTGAACTATATGGATTCCTTGATGTATACCGTATGGAGATGGAATCTCAGAAAACCCATCAGATGAACAGAGCAAAGCCTTCCAGTAAGCAATGCTTTACATGTTGCTGAAGGTTCAAGAACTCCCTAGCCCCAGTTATACCTAAACTACCCCCAACAGCCATCATCTTCCTCTGGGCCATACATCACATTCCTTGAGACCCAGGTCTCAACAGACTCAACAAAATCCTTTCTAGGATAGTTGTACTTTTGTTTCAGGAGTGAGCACTTTGGAGATTTTCAATTTTGTTTTGATGATCTAGAGTATTTAATCCAGATGATGTTAAATGCATGGACATTGTCCAACAGATGTCTCTCTTGACCTATAGAGCAAAGAAGTTCTTCAAAAGAACTGGAAGGCAGTTCTCTCAAAATCCAACCAACAGAAAATTTAGGTTTGACAAGACAAAGGCCAAGTGCTACAACTGTAACCAGCTTGGTCATTTTGCAAGGGAATGCAAAGCTCCTAGATCTAATCCTGGAGCAACTCAAGCCTCCTAACATCCTGCTACCCTTAAAGCTGCAACTAAACCCACTGAGCAACAAACTGCAGCTATTGCTCAAGAAGTTGATTGGAGCTTCATGGTGCAAGATGTCACTCCTGTTCAAGCTCTCATGGCTGGAACTGAAGACACTAACGTATATGAGCATCTATGTACTCTAGCCTGTATTGCTAAGGTCAAATTATCAGGACTACAACATGGAAATTAAATCTGGTATTGAGTCTTTAAATATACTAAAATCTGATTTTAAAAGAGCAGAATCTGACTACAAACTCAAAATAGAAGAGTTAGAGAATACTGTGTCCTCTTTCAAACATGAACATTCAAATTACAAGGCTCAAATAAAAGATTTAATCTTCAATTTGACTGAGGCTTAGGCCCAGCTAGTGATAGCTGAGGCTAAAGCTAAGAAGTATGCCATTGAAGATCATAACTTCAATACCATCATTGCATCATCTTCCCACTCAAAGGTGTGTTATCAAAACAAAAGTGGGTTGGGAACCAATGAAATTGCTCTACCATACTATTTTGTGTCTATTAGACAGCCAAGATGTGGTACTGATGAGCAAGAGGTTCCAACTGCTGAACCCATTACCCAAAGAGCAGAAGAATGATGCAATAATGGAAACCACCACAGTGAAGGATAAGGTAGAAAACCTCATCTCCATAGCTGATGATCAACCCTTAACCACCAAAGCCAGAAAGAACAAAATCAGGGCAGCAAGAAAAAATGCCAAGAAGGTGGCTGAGACTAAGTTGAAGATAGACCAAGGCAAAAGGGTGTATTTATATCAGCTGGATTTCAAGTGGATGGAAATCCTAAATTCAGGAAAGGAGTGCAGTACCAGACTCCTATCCAGATGAAGGATCAAAAAGTGAAGGGGAAGGTTGTTGAAGAAGAAAAGAAGTGTAAGAAACAACAGTTAACATGCCCCATTAAAATTAACATTGATTGCATAATCTGTGGTCTGCATAACCACATGGCTAAAGATTGTTACTACAACCCAGCAATAATGTTAAGAAAGAAGGAGTCAAGGATGATTTCATATTTAGACCTTTCCATATGGTCCAAGTGTTAAGGAAAGGAAAGTTTGTTTCGAAGCCAAGTTGCTTTCGGAAGAAACTTATTCTTCTGAAAGGAAAATAGCTTCGGAAGACAAGCTAAAGAACAAACAAAGGAACAAAATGAATCCTTTGAAACCTTCTGAGAAGAAGACTGCTTTGGAAGAAAAGGTGGTGACAACTTCTTCTGGGAAGAAAGAAACCTTAGAAGCAAGTTATACTGCACAAGCCTCTTCAGGCTCATTAGCACTGATCAACCATAGGATGGAATGGAAGATCAGAAAAGATGTTATAGCCCAACCTTCTTCTTCGCAAACCATAATTGAACCTCCATGCATACATTTTGGTTCAATTATATCATCTGTATTTGAAGAGCCCAAGACCAATAAGGCTTGGGTTTCCAATAGTAACTAATCGTTTCACCTTATGTGCATGGACATCCATAAGACAAGAATGGAAATGTTTGGATTATGGATAGTGGATGCTCCAGGCATATGACAGGGAATAGTTCTCTCCTACAACAGTTTGAACACTTTGATGGAGGTCCTGTTTAGTTTGGAGATGAAGCCGGATGATACATTTCTGGTAGAGGTAGTGTATCCAATATTCCAATGGTAAGTTAAAATTTGACAAAGTAAACACTGTCAAACAACTCAAACACAATCTCTTAAGTGTTTCTTAATTCTATGATCAAAAAAACCAAATGCTTTTCACAGAACATGAGTGCATTATTCTCAAACCCGGGATGACAATTCCTCAGGAATTAGTGCTTCTTAGATCTCCCAGGAGAAGGGATATGTACAAGCTGGATATGAACAATGGTTCCCACTGGGAGAAGTATCATGCTTTCTTTCCAAAGCAAATTGTAAGGATTGAACCTAGAGGCTCAGGAAATCAAATCAAGATGAAGAAGATCAAGTCGCGCGTATAGTTAGAGTTGCCCTGCGATAACTTGCTTCTCACGCAAAAACCTGTTGATCGCGCGAGAACTTGTTAGTCGCGCGAGAACTTCATAGAATAGTATAAATAGAAGTTTTGTAATGTATTTCAAAAGTTTTTGTCATTTTCCTTATTTCATTCGTATTGTAATAGTTTCTAAGTTAGAGAGCCATACAATCAAAGTTTATTTACATTTGTGTTTGTGTTCTTCAATTACTATTCAATCCTATTCCGTGATGTCAACATTTCACATTTTCATCACGAGATCGATCATTGTAAGGTGTTGATCCTTACTCAAATGGTGATGAGTCAACTCTTTGGCATAAAAGAATGTGCCATGTTAATTTAAAACCATGAATATATTGGTTAAAAATAATTTGGTACATGGTGTGCCTAAAAAGGAATTTTTCTATAAGGACAACTGTGTTGCTTGCCTGAAAGGAAAGCATCACAAGGTTTCTCACAAATCCAAAGAAGTTAACTCTATCACTACCCAATTACATTTATTGCACATGGATCTTTTTGGTCCTACAAGTGTAATGAGCATTGGATGGAAATCATATTGCCTTGTGATTGTTGATGATTTCATAAGATTTACATGGGTTTTTTTTTAAGAACTAAAGATGAAACTGCTAAAACTTTAAAATTTTTTATTCTTAAAATAGAAAGTTTGAAAGATCACAAGGTAAAAATCATTAGAAGTGATCAAAGGACTGAGTTTAAGAATCAAGTTCTTGACTCATTCTGTAACTTAAAAGGGGTTGCCAGACAATATAGTGCTCCTAGAACTCCTCAACAGAATGGTGTTGCTGAGAGGAAGAACAAGACACTTATTGAGGCTGCAAGAACTATGTTAGCTGATTCAAAACTGCCTCTAACTTTCTAGGTAGAGGCAGTCAGCACTGTATGTTATGTGCAGAATAGGATTCTCATTGTTAAGCCCCATGGAAAGACCTCTTATGAGCTATGGAACAAGAGGCCACCATTCATTGGCTTTCTTAGGTCCTTTGGCAGCAGATGTACCATACTTAACACAAAAGACAATTTAGCAAAATTTGCTGAAAAGTCTGATGATGCTATCTTCGTTGGATATTCCTCAACCTCTATTGCATATAAAGTGTATAATATCAAAAATCAACAATTTGAGGAATCATCTAAATTGTTGTCAATGAGCACACACATTGTATTATGGGCAATGGTCCTAAATATATCTTCAATTTAGAATTGTTTCCAAACTATTCTAAACCATCTTGTGAGAATGTTTCAACTGAAACAGGAACTCAAAGTGACTCCTATGAAGATCAAATATTTGAGTTACCAAGACCTATTCCAAGTTCTCCAAGAAGAAATGAAGATCAAGCTTCTTCAACTGAAAGTCCTAAAAGCTTGAATATCTCAGGAAACAATGGAGCTTCAACAAGTTGTCAGCCAACTAAGTCTCATAACTCATCAGCTGAGAACTCAAGTATTGAACACCAACCTGATGAAGACAGTGATCTGGAGGAACAGGTAACGGTTGACGCTGCTTCTCAGCAAAATACCATTGATGCTGTAACACATTCATCAAATCAGTGCTCATTGAATGAGTGTGAGACATCAGTTGGTGATGGTGTTCAAAATCCTAAGCAAAACTTTTCAACTTGGATCTATCAATGCAATTAGATGTGATTCCTAGGTGCAGGATACACAACACTCATCTAGCTGAGAAAATCATTAGGGATGTCTCAGAAGGTGTGAAAACAAGAAGACAGACCCATAATGGGAATGTCTTCTTGTACTCATGCTTTCTATCTCAAATGGAACCAAAGAAGGTGGAAGAAGCCCTCAAGTACAACAACTGGATAGAAGCAATGCAAGAGGAGTTGCTACAATTCAAGAGGCAAAAGGTATGGAACTTGTGTCCATTGCCACCTGGTCAAGTTCCTATTGGCACTAAGTGGGTATACAGAAACAAAAGAGATGATAGAGGTTTGATCATCAAGAACAAAGCAAGACTTGTTGTTCAAGGATACACATAGGAGGAAGGCATAGATTACACAGATGTCTTTGCACCTGTTGCAAGACTTGAGGCTGTGCGAATCTTTCTTGCTTTTACTGCATCCAAGGACTTTACAGTCTATCAACTTGATGTGAAATGTGCATTTCTGTATGGGGATATCGATAGAGAAATTTATGTGTGCCAGCCATCTGGATTTGAAGACCTATAACATCCCAACTATGTGTGCAAACTTGATAAAGCTCTTTATGGGTTGCATCAGGCACCTAGGTTGTGGTATGAGACACTGTCTTAGTTTCTCCTCAAGAATGGCTATACAAGAGGCACAATAGACAAAATATTGTTCATAAGGAAGTCTGGGAAGGACATGCTTCTTGTACAAGTCTATGTTGATGACATTATATTTGGTTCCTCAAATGACCAAATGTGCAAAGACTTTGAAAACATCATGAGGAAGAAGTTTGAAATAAGTTCCATAGAAAAGATGGACTTCTTCCTTGGAATTCAAGTGAAGCAAATGGAAGAAGGGTTCTTCATCAATCAATCTAAGTATGTAAAGACATCTTAGAAAGATTTAAGATGAAAGATTGTAAGCCAGCCAGGACACCTATACCCAGAAATCACAATCTTTGTCCTGATTCCAAGGAGAAGGATACTGATCAGTATCAGTATAAGGCAATTATTGGATCTTTGATGTATCTCACTACAAGTAGACTTGATATCATGTTTGCAACTTGTATTTTGTGCAAGATATCAGGCTGCTCCAAAGGTGTCTCACATAATTGCTGCCAAAAGATTTCTTAGATACCTTAAAGGAGCTCTAAACTGGGTCTTTGGTATCCTAAGAATAGGGATTTTAACCTCTATGGTTACATTAACAATGATTATGGTGGCTGCAACATCAAAAAGAAATTCACATCCAGAGGATGTTAATTTCTTGATGGAAGGATCATCTCCTGACAATGTAAGAAGCAATCATGTGTATCCATATAGATGCTAAAGCTGAATATATTGCTGCTGCAAGCTGCTGTGCTCAATTGCTTTGGATTCATAATCAGATGTGGGATTATGGTTTCAACTTCATGGAGACTCCTATCCACATAGACAACATGAGTGCCATATCTATCACAGAAAATCCAGCCAAGCACTCCAAGGCAAAACACATTAACATCAGGTACCATTTCATTCGAGATATTCATGAGAAAAATCTAATCAAGCCAGTCAAAGTCAATTCAGATGAACAATATACTGACTTGTTCACAAAAGCCTTTGATGATCAAAGATTCAAATATTTAATCACAGCTATTGGGATGATTAGCATTGACTAGTCCTTTTTTGAAAACCTTTTAAAATGTGTCTTGTCTATGTTGTCTAACTACAATCTAAGCCCTGTTACAAAAAGTTTTTTTTTCAAAATTTCTAAGTAAGAATTCTTCGAAGAGAAATTTACCCTTCGAAGAGATCTTTATTCTTCTGAAGGCAAATTCCTCTGCATAAGTATTCTCTTCCAAAGAGTTTTTAGCCTCTGAAGGACATTTGAAAAACACAAGTGTTTTCTCTCGGAAGCAATCTTACTCTCGGAAGGAAACTTTACTGTGATTCTGAAATAGTTGGGCCCCACGCTATAAAAAGTAAGATTTTATTGATAATTGTCGGAATATTTAAAGTGTTTATCTTGCCGCCCAAGTCTAATCAAAACCTAAATCGTCCTTTCACCCATCTTTTCACTCTATCCGTTTGGACCTTAACCCCATTTAAAACTTCTGACTCTCTTTTTTTTTACTTTCTTTACTACTGCTAAAACCCCAAATTTCCATCATATTCTCCACTCATTCTAGCCAAACAGTACTCTCAGAAGAATGGCTCTGAATCCCCAACACAACCAAGTCGCAATCCTTGATTCTTCAATGGATGTCGATTTTGCCCCTATCGTCAAATTTCTTTCTCAATCGACATACTGCACTGCCCTTACTGTTAACCTCACCATCTACTCAAACACATGGCTGAATTCTAAGCCAATGGTCGAAGCGAAACGATCAATATGAAAGGATCATCAGATCAAGGATCTACGGACAGGAGATTATCATTAGTGAAACAACCATCAGGGAGCATCTCAAACTCCATGATAAAAGTGCCCCCACTGATTTCCCCAATTCTGATTTGGAAGAAACCTACCTTCAAATGGGTTATGGAGGTGATGTGAGCAGGTCAACAGTCTATAAGTTCAACTTCTCTTACAATTGGAAGTTCATGCTTCACGTTGTCCTGCATAGCCTCTCCAACAAATCAGGGGGATGGGATCAAATTCCCTATGATCTGGGCTGCCTAGTCCATGGGTTGGTAAAAGACCTCCTCTTCAACTACTCAAGGTTTGTGCTGAATAATCTGGGTAGCAATCTCTCCAGGGATCCATTCTATATGTATCTCGGTTCATTTAGCACATCATCAATTGTGAGTTTGACCAGGACAATCTGCAATTTTCTAATGTTCTACTGGTCCCTCACATGAACCTGGCATCTTCAAGGCTTTGAAGAAATTATCCACCAACTTCAATGGAAGATTCACTAATCTCTTTCCAGGTATGCTTGAGCCAATGGCTCCTGGTGACATCCCTGCAAGCCCAGCAGGTGATGAACCCATACTAGACACCACCACTACACTGCCATCTACTTCTTCCCACCCAATCAAAATCATATACAAAAGACTCCCCAAACGAACCCTTGATCAATCTACTCTGATTAATCAAGCCCCCTCTGTTCAAACCAAAAAGGCTAGAGTGGAATGAATGGCTCCCACTTAGCCAGAGGTCCAACCATCCTCCTCAATTGACTTAATATTGGTGTTGAGTCTCCTCAGTCTCAACCTGATGAGCCCATTAATCAAGCCATAAGCCCTCAGGGTGAGTCTCAACACTCCCCTGAGCAGCCAAAAAGGGATAGCCACATCATTGGCTCAACTGCTATTGCTGAAAAGCCATTAGGTGCTGACCAAGATCCCAGGTCAATAAAAATAACCTCCGTATCCTTTCTTGACCTTTAACCAACCTGATGAGGATGTCATGTTTCATCAGGGCTATGATGTTAATCTACCTCCACCACTCTCCAGATCAACTGAGCCAGAAGGAACCTCTGATATCTAGCCCACATCAGCTAGACCAAACTGAGGTGACTCCAACCGGAGTGGAGGTGACTCATGTAGATTCAACTGCCATTATTGAGAGTGTGTCAATAGCCTCTCAGGACAGTGGTAACATCAGTCAGACTGAATCTACAGCAACCTTGCCAATTGATATCTCTGAAAGAGACATCAGTATGCAAGGGTATCCAGGGCGCCAAGAAATCCAGCTAGTGATGTGGATGAACATACTATGTATGTTATCCTATCTCCTGATGATTCTTTAAACAATGATGAGGGTAGTTTGTAACTCACTATCAAAGAACTACTTTCTAAAGTCTCAAACCTTGAATTAAAGGTTAAGACTTTACAAGATAGGTCTGTCACTCAGCAACTTGAGATTGAAAATCAAGGTTCAACTAGCTGAAAAAACAAATTGAGAGGTCTGTTAGGCATGTACACACTCAGGTTTCTTTGAGTTCTTCCTCTAGCTCATCTACTTTCAAGATGATGCTACCAAAAAAGGGGAGAATCTAGAGAAACCAAGACATGATGAGGAGATATCTGCTCACTCTTTGGAGCAGATATCAACTCAAGTGGAACCCAACCTTGCCATTTCTTCCCTTGATGCAATTTCTTCATTCTATCCTATACAGCAAAATCTTGCAAACATTTTTCCTCAACCCCTCCTATCATAGTTCAAGTGGACCCAAGATGCTTATCGACCTTACAGTTTTTAACCTAATTCTGATAAGCTCCTCACTTGAACAACCCTAACATGATGTTGCCATTGCCTATTTGGAGCTGAAGAGCTCAAAGGCTGAATGCACCACCTACCTCTGAGGAGGAAGTTGGTCAACCTAAGGTCTCTATTGACCTGAGATTAACTTTGAAAGGGAGATACAGACTGATGGCCCAACAATCAACTTAAGAGGACAGGTAATGCAGTTACTTACGAAGCAGAAATCCAAGCTGCGGAAGGAATTATAGAACTGTCCTTTATGTCCGATGACTGTTCATCACAGAAGCTATTCTTGACTTAGCTTCTGAGGTTAACAGTGAGGACTTTCTTACAACTCCCATCTCTCCTGCACCACAAGTTCAACCTCCACCACCCCAACCTGAATCATTTAAACCAGAATTTCAAAGGCTGAATCTTTCTCTGATCCTAAAAGGAAGAGAAAGCTCACTACTGAAGATCTTCTAGAGGAGTAAAGGTTGGAGAAGCTACATAAGAAAGGAAGACTTGATACCGAGAAGTGCTGGCTGCAAGCAGTAAAGCAGCAACAGTCGCTCAAGAAAGTATCAACAATCAAAAGAGGGTGGAGGTTATGACAGGCACATCAGCTTGGGAGAGAAGACAATGAAGAAAATGCTTTCTACTCCCACTTGATGAGCTTGTGAAGCTGGAGAAGGCAACTTTGCTACAGAAGGAAAGAGAGGAAGCAGCAAGGTTGGCCATAGAGGAGGAGAAAAGGAAAAAAAAAAAGAAGGAGGAGGCAAATGCAGTCGATAAAAAGGGGAAAAGATAGCCTTTCTTTCTCAAAAGGCTATAAGGAGGAGGAGCTGGCCCCTCATGATCATGATATGATCTTGTTCTTCTTCTATAAAGAACAAGACTAGATCAACAAAGAGAGAAAGAAGGCTGTCAGGGAAAAGATGAGGGAAAAAAAGAAGAAAGAGAAAGAGGCACAACTTGCTGCTGCCAAGAAGGGGGAGATAAGGATTGTATGAAAGCATATCTTAAAGCCCACGGCTTCACTGGCAGGCAGGTGGGACCCATGTCTGAAAAGACCCAACAATGACATGTCTGTGACATTAAGGCTAACATTCACTTAGGAAGAAGGCAGGAGGTACCTCAAAGACAAAGTTCAGAATATGGCACCCAAAACCAACTCCCAAACCCAAACCACAACCTACAAAACCTATGCCCACACCTTTTCCCTTCCCTATATAAACTGAGCCAACCATTGAAACTTACACCCCTGAACCAATAACATCAGCCATTCCAACACCTTCATATCCTGTTTCTCAACAACCACCAACACCACCTGTCCTTCAACTCAAAAAACACACCCAAAACCCAATCTCAACCCAAATCATATTCTAAACATTCCAAGCCCCTAACCTTAGAATAATTCAAGGAATTAAAAAGAAAGCTCACCAACTACACTACCTTGAGTGAGATCTCTTATGAGGAAGAGTCAATTAAATTGAAATACATTGATGGCTCTTCCTGTTCCCTCATAAGAATGCATTCCTTGATCTGCAAGAGGAACACTCGACCAAGCTCTCCAACTTCTTGCCACCAACTCTGATGTACTTGGGAAAAAAAGAAAAGAAGTTAAGGAGAACACTGGTGACTCTGCTGGACACAAGAAAAACAGACAAATGCCATCTAATCCCTAAATCACAGAAGCTCAATTGTCCAGTGGAGGTTCAATGAACCCAAGCACAACTTTATTGTGCAAAGGGAGAATGGTCAAGTAAACAGACTTGACACATCTGCTCTGCTATACTCTAGAAGATTTGATATTGCTAAGTTAGCAGAGATACCATCTCCAATCCCTCAAACTCTCAGATTGCTGCTCACATAAGGAATCATCTGAGCATCCTTCATGTTAATGAGCTTACAACAAAGCCAAAACTAAAGAAGAGCTGAAAAAGAGAGAAAAGGAGAAGAAGAAGGAAGCAACCAGAAAAGGCAGTTCTTTTGTAGATGGTTAGGGACAAACTTCCGAAACTATAGTTAGATGGGAATATGACTATAATTCCTATAAACTAACTCTCTTAGAGGGACACACAAAGAGTACATGCCATCCAAAGGAACAGACTAGATCTACTATCAATAGATGACTTGTACAAACTCCTCACAACCACATCTGGAAAGAACAAAGGACAGACAAATATCTTCTTTCCTTGGTGTTGAAGACCTTGAGGAGTAGGAAGAAGTGAAGTTTTGGTAGTATCAGCCTAGGGGAGTTTG
>CM046434.1:11919543-12002043 GCA_025506505.1 Flaveria sonorensis
GTGCTCTTGTGGCAGCAATCCAAGGATGGGTGACCTCCCTGGGAAGTTTTCACCCGTGCAACCAAAAGCAAATTTGTGAGCTCCTCATGGGCAAAGCAGACAATATTGGTGGTGTGAGAGGCCGGCTGTTACACTACAGATATGATTTGTTTTATTATAATTTTACTAACGCTATAAGCTTTATTATTCCCAGTATAATGGGTAATTTCGCAGGATTCTGCTTTTAGTATTTGTTTATAATATATTCGAGACTTATATGTTTCGTTGGGATAGTATCCCTGATCAAGATATCTCTTGACTATGAGCCAAGGTCGATCTTTCCATTTTGATCTTTATGTTCTAAAAGAGGTATGACTTTTTTGTTGGGTGTATGAACCCATCCTTCATCCTCACCTTCATTGATGAGGGTTTTAGCATATGATGTTACTTCTTCTGGGTTATGTCCCTGAGAAGCTTTGAAGGCTAAGAATTCCTTCAATGTTTTCTCATCAGTATATTTGATGAGGTTGATGCATTCATTGATGCATTATCCAAAGTTATTAGCTTTTTGTTACCCATATGATGGATAACTTTTCCTGCTTCTCTTCCCCTATAAGAGGAAGTTCTTTCTCGGCCTCTTCCCCTTTCCCAAGGGATCATTCCTAAAAGGTTAATCATAAGAACTAAAATATTAAGCATAAGAAATTATTATTTCTTTTTCAATAAGACCTTTATATTTTTGTCTTAAACCTTTTAATCTCAGCTTAAGAATATGCATATTATAACTACTCACAAATTCATAATTTGAATCTATGATTTCATCCATTCTTCTATGGATTGTTTTAATTTCAAAATTAATTTGTGCTTTTTCTTCGGCTATGTTTAATAATACTAGTTATATTATACCTTTAGAATGTGCCATTTAAATATTCTCGAGTAAGAATGTCACACCCTCAAAATCCGCGTGCGGGGTTTTACCGCGAGGCGCGTGACATACCAGGATCTCAGTCATTAGTTACTTAGAACGACTCTATATGAACTAACATTCAAAACCAGAGTTTAACTTTAAATACTGCGGAAGCGTTTAAATAACCAGAAAAACCCAAAACAATGCAACATGATTTAAAATCCGCAAACATACGCGCCCAAGTGTTATGCAAAATCAGAATATAAATTTTTAAATGAACATAATCCAAAAACATTGTTCATGACATGCTGACAACCCAAAGATGCAGACCCGTGAGTGCTCCTAGGCAATTGGCAACCTTAACATGAGAATAGCATACTAAACAAGTCAACACAACGATTGGTGAGTTCAAGAGTTTGCGTTTAAACATAAACCAATAACAGTTGCAAAATATAAGAAGTGTATTGTAATAGATAGCTAGTCTATAAACAATTAGTAATAATCATAGTGATTTCGCGATTGAAGCTGACTGTGTTACGTTTGTTGCCTCCTGCCACGACTTACCAGGTCGTGACAATGTTCGTTAGGACAAAATTGCACACGTTTGACCTCGAGTCGCACAGGTGGGGCTCATCAGACCCAGTAGTACTACCCAAAATTTCCTGCTAATTTCATTATTAACAATCCGAAAGTGTGAGGACTTTCCATGGTAATCAGCACTATATTATACTATACACAACTCATATAAATAAAGCGTTTGTAAAAACCAGTATGCTATCTCCCTCAAAAGAGAGTATGTAAATGAGTGGGGCATGAACTCACCTGATGCGCGTAAGAAATAACTTAAAGCTTAACTTGACAAGAAAGAGTGGAAAGACAACATTCAAACGTCACCTAGAACACATGAGTACATAAGTACGTGTACACAGAATCAATATTAAACCCTAAGTGCTCTACAAACCAAGGAACTCAAGGTTTAAGAAAGACAAGACACATTTGACCCAGTTGACCCGTTTGACCCGTTGGTGACATTATAGGTGAAATTTCATTCAAACAAGCATAACAGTACATCACACATGATTAACATACAAATTGATTACATATAACACTTCATTAACCACATGTACCAACTAGATCATCATACAGCCAGATATCATACAAGTCATGCGAATCTCAAACAATTATCATGCTCAACATAGTTACAACACAACCAATGCATCATACATAGAATCAAATCATGCACAACATGCCATGTGAAGCCACTCACGACTTCACACTCTAAACCCTACCAATCCTACTAAGTAGGGGCCTCAGATTCGTATGCGTGTATGATGATCATCAACATACCATTTAACAGAAATCATATCATCCATAATGTTCAACCATGATCAACCACAAACCAACAATAGTCCTAACATACCCATGTGACCCATTACCATGAATTCCTACAACAGGCCAAATCAGATAACTAACCAACTAAGCATTCATACAACCCAAATAATAATTCTACCACCTTAGAAATCATCCATGAACATACTAACATGATCCTAACATCACAAACATACTCAAACCATCATATTCAAGATTTTGTGTGAATAAAGTTTCTCTTTTGGGAAAGCACATCCTAAAATCTATCAAACACTCAAGACATTCATGAATTCATCACTAATATACCAATTCAAGCTCATGATAACATCTAGACATGATCAACAACATCCAATTATCACAATTCATCAACCTTCATAGCCAAAAGTTACTATCTTTAGTAGACATGAACTACAACATTCATTCTTGGATTTCTAGCATTCAAATCAACAATCTAACATCCAATTATCATTACAAACACATCAACACATCAATTCATCATCAATCACCATATCCATGCAAATAAAGTTACTATTATTAGTAACCTATGAACAACGCATCAAAATCATAGCTTTCTTGCATAATCGACGTTAACTAGCATCAATCTAACCTAACTAACATCATAACATCATCAAACAACCAAAAATCAACATCCAATTACGTCATTCGAATAGAAACTTTCGGCCAACATCAAAATCCATGAAAAACATATAAAAATCTAACCTTTAATCACGTATAGGCTTGGAATTGATGATTCTAACGTGTTGTAGCACTTGAAATCAACCAAAATCGATGATGTTTGCTTGTTCTAGGGCTGAATTTCGAAGTGTGTGTGTGTGTGAAGCTTGGTCGCGGCCGATGGGGGCTATTAGGGTTAGGATTTTGGTTTTTGTTTTATTAATTTTTCGTAATTACCCCTTAAACCCTTGCAATTTGTATTTTATAAAAACTAGGCTTTTAATTACTTTTTTAAAAGGCTTTTAACTAAAACAACAAGCACATAACTTAATAATAATAATAATCATATGCATTATCTTTACTAGTCACGCAAATACACGAATTAAATACAAACGTTTCCACGTTACGCGATAAAATTCACAAATAATATTTAAATCGCGTAAGCACAACTAATAACCAACATTATTAGTTAAATAATTATCAGTTTACCATTATTAATTATTATTAAGTCACCAACGTTCAACGACAACTAGTGTGTGCTCACGACACGTGTATGCAAGACTTAACGGAACTAACGGAGTTTGGTAACGGAAAATTACCGGATGTCACAAAAAAAATCAGGCAAACTATTATCAGTTCCCTTTTTGTAAATTATTTCAAAATCAAAAGGTGCGAGATGGGATTGTCATCTGGCAAAGATCTGCTTAGAGACATCATGTTTAAAATCTTTGTTAAACATATATTTGGCTGCATTACAGTCAGTCTTGATTATAAATCTCTTATTAAATAAATCATGTTGAAATTTTAAAACACATTTAACTATAGCAAGAATATCTTTAGCAATAGTTGCATAATTCTTTTGACTTTCATTCCATTTTCTAGAATGAAATCTAACAAGGTATTCTTGTTTATTAGTTGGAGAAATTTGTTTTAATATGCCACCATAACCTATGTCTGAAGCATCTGTTTCAACAATTTTATCCCATTCTGGGTTTGCAATCATAAACAGAGAAGGTTTTGAATCTTTTGCTTAATTTTCTGAACTGCTCTAGTATGATTGATAGACCATGGTTTAGGATTTTTTTTTAGTCTATCATATAGTAAAGCAGCGTCTTCTGTTAAATTTTTATAATAAGGAAGAATGCAATTTAAACTTCCAAAAAATCTTTGCAATTGAGTTTTATCCAATATTTCATCAGGAAATTTGGATGCAAATTCAATACTTCTATTGATTAGAATTATATTTCTTCGATTAATATTATGACCTAAAAATCTAATTTTAGTTTGGAAAAGTAGCATCTTTGGTCTAGATATAACTAAACCATTTTTTAAAATTATATTCTTAAATATTCTAAATGTTTAAAATGAGTTTTAATATCATTTGAAAATACAAGGGTATCATCTATATAAACAATGATAAATTCACTATAAGAAATGAATATGCCATTCATAATATTTTGAAATTCTTAACGGGCATTTTTTAAACCAAATGGCATAACATTCCATTCGTAATGCCCAGTAGGTATAGTAAAAGCAGTTTTATACCTATCATTTTCTTCAATTTGAATTTGCCAATATCTTGACTTTAGATCAAATTTAAAAATATATTTGAATCATATAATTTGTCTAATAAATCTTTTTTATTAGGTATAGGATACCTAATCCATTTTAAAACTTTATTAAGAGGTATAACTGATAACCAGTCTAGGTACACCTCTTTCTTGCTCAGAGTGTTTATTAACATAAAAGGCTATACATGACCATAGAGATTTTGAATTTCTTATTAAATTCTTATTTAAAAGGGATTTTATCTCTTTTTTACATAATTTCATGTATTCGGAATTCATTTGGCAAGGACTTGCCTTAGTCGAAATTTGACTTTCATTAAAACTTTCTTCATAAGGAAGTGAAACAATATGTTTCTTTCTATCCCAGAAAGCATTGGGATGACCATTGCATATTTGTAGGCTGAATTGATATTCAATTAATTTAATTTTTTCTTTTAATTTTTGATTATTTAATTTTTCTTAAATGTTTAAAAAAAATATTTCCTTTTGTAGAAATTCGATTTGATTCAATTTTGCTTTTAGCAATTCTTCTTTTAAATTGTTTAATGTTCTTGTTATTGGATTGGATATAAATTTAAAAACAATCTCTTTTCCTTCATACGTACCAGTTATTCCAGTACAATCTATATTTTTTAAAGGAAAAATCTTATCAAAGAAAGGGCTTCCAAGTATAACTTGATTTCCAAGATTTTTTACTAGTACAAAGCTTGTACTTTGTACTAATACAAATATTATTTTGACAGATAAAAGCTTGAGGAATCTTATAATTTACCTCTAATTTTTCTTTTCCAGCATAGCTGAGACTATGAGTAGTTTAATAATAATATTTTGTAGGAATTAATCCTTCCTGTATACAATTTAAATCTCCACCACTATCAAAAAGTGCAACTACTTCTATAAAGAAATCATTTCCTATAAGGAGTTTAATTTTTTCATGCCATTTTTGAGAAGTAATAATTTCTCTTATATTTTTCAGATATAATTCTGATTCTTCTGTTTGTTGAATATTCAATTTTTCTTTTTCTAGACATATTATTCTTTGGTCTAGCTCTTTGTTATTTTGTTGTAAAAATTTTATTTATATTTTTAAATTATCAATTTCTTTTTTTTAATTCCTGTATATCAACGGGCTTTTTATCTTTATTCTTTTGATTTAACTGGACTTTTAACTCAGCTAAAGAGAATGGTTTTAATTTTTTTTAGAATTTGTACAAGAAAAACTTTCTTCCTGTTTTCCCAAATATGAAGAAATTATTTTTTCTTTAATTTGTGGATCATCTACCACTTTTAATAATTCTAATATCTCACTTGTTAAAACATTTATTTCCGTATTTTTAAATTGTGAAATTATTTGATAAGTATTCTCTTCTTCTTCTGAAGTATCATTACAATTGTTTTGAAACAATTTTCTTCTTCAGAGGAAGAGTAAAAGCTTTTATTTTCTAAAATATTTAAATCTTCATTAGAAGATTGGTTAGATTCAAAATCTGATTCTAATAATATTTTTGATATTCGATTTCTTAATTCTTCATCTTCAAGCTTATTAAGCTTTCTCCTAACCCAGCAAGTTTTTGCTTTATGACCTGTTTTCCGGAATTTTTTACAAATTAATTTTGAGTTATATGTCTTATATGAAGGTTTATCTTCTTCATATTTTTGAATTCTTCTATTTTTTCTATCTTATCTTTTTTTTTCTTTTTTGATGTTGATAGGGATTTGATTTCCTAATTTTTTTAGAATTACTTGAGGCTTTTTCTATACCAAATTGGCTACAGAATTCATCTAATTGTTTTTTCTCATTTAAAGAACGTTTTTTTAATTTGTTGGTTTAATTTTATTTCATTGCGTAAATTTAAACCTTCTTGAATACAGGTTTCTATTAACTTGCCATAAGTATAATCATCATAATTTATACTAATTCCCCCTTTTCTTAGGTTATTCCTAACTCTTTCTGCAAATAAATGAAGAAGACCATCTACAAATTTCGACTTCCAATGAGAACTATTAGACTATGGGAGTTTCATTACTCTACTTAGGAAAGTATCTTTATACCACCTAAAAGATGTTAAGGATCTACTCTTAAGATTCTGTAGAAGAGTCCTGATATTTTTAGAATTATCAGACCATCTGCCTGTAAAATGTTCTATTATATTGATAATTAGAGTATAAACCAAGTTGTTTTCAACAACACCATTATCCTCTTTTGTACTATTGAGGATTTCTTCCTTGTCTGATTTTGACAAGTAATTATCCCACAAACCTTTAAGTTGGCTAGTAAAACCTGATATAATCATATTGGCTATTGTCCTAGTATCATTTTTATTATTCTAGCAAATAGTGCTATACATAAACATCCTATGGACAGTATTATAAATCTGCCCTTCCGTTTGACCATCTATTTTCCATTCATAAATCATTTTTCCACTATACGAATTATTTACTATATATTCATGTTCTTCTATTAGAATATCTTGTGGAGTAGTCCTAGGATGATAATAGATCCTTTGAGTTGGCTTATCAGCAAACTTAGATAATCTCATAATTTCATCATTAATTTTTTGTTTATAATATTCTTCTTTTAAGCTATCTTCGAAGTCTGTCAGTGTATTTATTTTTAGATTTTTCAAAATACTGATTGAATCATTTAATGTTTGTATTAAATTTTCTTCAGATTTTGTTTTAAAATCTATTACCTTAAGAGGTAATTGTATGCTAGGAGTAGCGACTGTATCTTTTTCTTTTAGTTTATCATTATTATGACACTTTGTTTTTCTTTAAAATGAGATAATATTTTATCCAACTTTTTTGAAATATCTTGGAGTTGTTCTCTAATTATTATTAAATAAAGATTTGAATAATTTTGTTGTTTTATTAACTCATTTATGTGAGAAATTGTTATTGGTAAGGTATTACCTTCCAGTAATTTTTGAAAAGCTTGATAATATTTTTCCTCTCATTGTTTTTCTATTTTAAAACCATTTGTAGAAGGGAAAACATTTGAAACTATATTTCCATTAACATTAAAAGTTCTTTCTATTACTGAAATAATACTATTAGTATATTTTTCAATAAACCAAGGAACAAAAGGTATAACCTCTTGTTTTTTAGTTAAATCTTTATAATATTCTTCTCTGAAGAATACATTGTCTGTTTTTTTCAAAATTTTGAAAAACCATGTTCTAAATAATTTCTATTTTGGTTGAAGAAACTCATTTGAGATTTCTTCTCTTACCAGTGATCCCGGGGCAAAATCTAATCTTTCATTAAGACTCATGATCTTATACAAAATTTATTTCTGATTCAGTTAATTCCGGATCTACTTGTCTAACTCCTCGAACTATATTATCCGAGTTTATTCTTAATTCATCTATTTTTCTTTCAGAAAATTCTTTCCTAATCCTAAATGTTGATGCCCTAGAAGGACTTCTAACTATATAAACTACAGGAGAAATATAATAATGAGATGACACTGATTTTGACAAAGAGGGTTCATATTTTTTATTATTTCAAATTGTATTTGTACCGACCCTTCATTTATTTGTGAAATATTTATTGGATTATTATCCATATATTGTTGAGACGGGTTAACTTTATCTAAGACCCAATTTTCTAGAAAATTAATTTCTTTCCATTTAATCATTCTTCTAGTAGTAATATTAGCTTTATTAAAATAAGTTTCTATTAGAATAGTTTTATTTATAGGTTTATCTACCATCTTACAATATAGATTAAATGTAAACAAAGGTTTATAATAAATCCTATAACAGATACATATTACCTCTGATCCTGGTATATAATTATATCCGTGCGTTTTAACATTTAAAGTTAAAGCATCTAAAATATTAACATCAGACAATGATAATTGTAAATAAGGATAAACATTAAAATAAACTGGGCCATGATCCAAACTAGATTGAACAATTCCCATAAGGGATTGTTTCCAATTCAAGTTTCTAGCATCTGTTAGAGATGCTATGAAACTTTCTGGTAAGCCTTCTAAAGTTAAAGGCTTAAATGCAATTTGCACAAGACCTATATCAATAAATTTATATTTTTTTAAATCTCTTTTTGATAATAATTTTATTATCATTTCATCTTTGTTTAAGGTAAATGTTTTCTCGGTTGTTTTAACAACTTGTTTTAATTCCAATTTTTTCAAAAGTCCCTAATTTATATATTAGTTTATAATCAATTTTTGGAATAGTCCATTTATTTAACAAATTTAAATTATGAGAAATATCATATTCTTCCTCTATATTGTTTTTAACAGTATCTTCAGATTTTAAAATATTCATATTTGAATATACAGATAAGTGTTAAAACATCCACACATATCTCAATTGATTACCATGGCTCTGATACCATCTGGCGGCCTGGCGGGCTCCCAGGTGGGAGAAGAAGACTCCCAGTTATACCAAGATAGTCAAGATGAAAACGAGCCTATGGATGATGAGGCCTATGCCAATATGATAGCAGAATTAGATGAATAATCGTGTGTGCAAACCCTATCTCGATCAGTTTGTTATCATGTTTATCGATGACATATTGATCTATTCGAGGACCAAGGAAGAACATGATGAGCACCTACATCTAATCTTGGAATTACTTAAAAAGGAACAACTGTATGCCAAGTTTTCCAAGTGTGATTTCTGGATACGTGAAGTATAGTTTTTGGATCACATTGTTAACGAGAAAGGAATACATGTCGATCCAGCAAAGATTGAGGCGATAAAGAATTGGTCGGTTCCCAACACGCCTAGTGCGATAAAGCAATTTCTTGGACTAGCAAGATATTATCGGCGATTCATTGAGGGATTCTTTAAGATTGCTCAACCTCTTACAGCCTTGACTCATAAAGGAATAACGTATAAATGGGGTGATTGTCAAGAGTCTGCTTTTCAGTTGTTGAAACAGAAACTGTGTAGCGTACCGATACTGGCATTACTAGAGGGAAGTGATGACTTCATGGTTTATTGTGATGCTTCTATCCAAGGACTTGGTTGTGTCTTGATGCAACGTGATAAGGTGATAGCCTACTCCTCGAGACAACTAAAAGTACACGAGAAGAACTACAGCACTCATGACTTGGAACTGGGTGCGGTAGTTTTGCCTTGAAGATCTGGAGACATTACTTGTACGGTACCAAGTGCACTATCTACACCGATCAGAAGAGTCTTCAGCATATCTTTGAGCAGAAGGAGTTGAATATGAGGCAGTGATGCTGGGTGGAATTGTTGAATGATTATGATTGCGCTATCAAATATCACCCAGGAAAGGCAAATGTAGTTGCTGACACGTTGAGTAGAAAGGAAACTGTTAAGCCCTGACGAGTGCGAGCTTTGCAGCTTACAATTAGCACTCACTTGCCTGAACAAATATGAGAAGCTCAGATAGAAGCCTTGAAAATGGAAAACATTGGGTCTAAATCTTTAAGGGGAATGGACAAACAGTTTGAAGTGAAAGCAGATGGAATTCGTTACTTCATGGACAGACTCTGGGTGCCTATGTATGGAAACCTAAGGGACTTGGTTATGAGTGAGGCTCACAAGTCTAGGTACTCTATACATCCTGGTTCAGACAAGATGTATCATGACTTGAAGATGCGCACTATTGGTGGGCTAATATGAAGGCGGATGTAGCTACGTATGTGAACAAGTGCCTAACCTGTTCGAAGGTTAAAGTTGAATACCAAAATCCATCTGGATTACTACAACAACCTGAGATTCCTATATGGAAGTGGGAATAGATTTCTATGGATTTCATTACCAAATTACCCCAGACTCCTACTGGTTGTGACACAATATGGGTTATTGTAGATCGGTTAACTAAGTCTGCTCATTTCTTGGCAATCAAGGAAATGGATAAAATGGACAAGTTAACCCGAATTTATCTGAAGGAGATAGTTTCAAGACATGGTGTACTAGTCTTAATTATTTCTGACCGTGATGCTCGTTTCACATCACATTTTTGGAAATTGTTACAGAAATCTTTGGGTACGCTTCTAGACATGAGTGCTGCTTATCATCCACAGACGGATGGGATAAGTTAACGTACTATTCAAACATTGGAGGACGTGTTACGTGCTTGTGTGATTGATTTCGGGAATAACTGGGAAATTCACCTACCATTGGTGGAATTTTCGTACAACAATATTTATCACACCAGCATTAAGGCAACACCATTTGAGGCATTGTATGGGCGAAAGTGTAGATCACCAGTTTGTTGGGCGGAAGTTAGCGATAGTCAGCTGACTAGCCCCGAGTTGGTGCACGAGACTACTGAGAAGATCGTATAGATAAGGAACCGTATGGCTGCAGCACGTGATCGGCATAAAAGTTATGCAGACAAGCGACCGAAACCTATGGAGTTTCAGGTCAGCGATAAAGTTTTACTGAAAGTCTCACCGTGGAAAGGTGTGATTCGATTCGGTAAAAGAGGCAAGCTTATCCCGAGATATGTTGGACCATTTGAGATTCTGGAAAGAATAGGTCCAGTGGCGTATCGATTAGACCTACTTGATTCGTTAAGTGGAATTCATAATGTATTTCATGTCTCAAATTTGAAAAAGTGTTTATTGGATGAGACGATGGTTGTACCACTAAAGGAAGTGCAAATAGATGAACAACTACGGTTCATTGAGGAACCAGTTGAGGTGATGGACCATGTGGTCAAAACTCTTAAGCAAAGCAAGATACCCATAGTCAAAGTTCGTTGGAACTCAAAACGTGGACCGAAATTCACGTGGGAATGTGAGGATCAGATGAAGCTTAAGTATCTTCATCTGTTCGAAACGACGATGTCAACCGGCGGATGGTTAAATTTCGAGATGAAATTTCTTTCAACATGGGGATAATGTGACAACCCACCCGAAACTCACCCGATTTCTTTGTGCCAAAGCAGTAGACCAGTGATGTAACACAACCATATAACGCAATTTTCGGGACGAAAATTCTTTCAACGTGGGGATAATGTGACATCCGGTAATTTTCCGTTACCAAACTCTGTTAGTTCTGTTAGGTCTTGCATACACGTGTCGTGAGCACACACTAGTTGTCATTGAACGTACCAATAATAATTATCTATGATGAACAGATAATAATTTAACTAATAATGTTGATTATCAGTTTGTGGTTATGCGATTTATGAATTTTAAATATGATTTATGAATTTTACTTGATAATGCGATTACGTGTAAATATTGTTCATGTGTTTTGTTATTAGTTGAAATATATAATTATTATTGATGATTAATATTATTTGTGTTTAGTAGTTAAAACCTTTTAAAAAGTGTAAAAAAAATTAGTTTTTATAAAGTTTAAACAATGGAGGTTAAGTTGTAATTACCATAAAACAAAATATTACCAAAAATTAAGCAAACCCTAGCCCCAATCCCCCCCCCCATTCAGCCGAAACTTCACACACACACATACACACACACACACCCTTTGCGATTTGATCAAGAACATTAATCAAGCATCGATTTTGATCTAGTTTCAAGCATTCCAACGTGTAGGAAGCATCAATTCTTGATCATTACACGATTAAAGGTTAGATTTTGACAAGTTTTTCATGGTTTTTGATGTTGATGAACCCTAGTTCAAAAATTGTGAATGAAAGTTGAAATTGATGATTATTTTATGATGATATATTGATGGTTATGTTGTATGAATGTTGGATTATGATAATTATTCAAGAAATCCATGAATTGATCATGTAGTTCATACATTGCCTAAAGTAGAAACTTTTTCTTCTTGGAATTCATGATTTGATGATTGTATGATGTTAGTTGTATTGCTTTGATGTTAGTTTACATGGATTGTGCAAGAAAAATCATGAAATCTAGTGGTTATTCATACCTTACTATAAATAGTAACTTTTATGCGTGAGATTGATGAATTATGATGATTTGATGATGTTTGTCATGTCTAGATGATAGTTATGGACTTGATTAGGCATGATGTTGATGAATTCATGAATGAATTAGGTGTTAGATTGATTTTGGGTGTTACTTTCCCGAAAGGGAAACTTTATTTATGTAGATCATTGGATATTGTTAATTTAGCATGTTTATGATGTTAGGATCATGTTAGAATGTTTGTTGATGAGGTCTATGGTGGTAGATTGTGTTATTTGGGTTGTGTGAATGCTTGACGCATAACTTTGGAAATTTAGACTCTTATGGAATATACATGATAATGGATGATGTATGATGAGCTTTATAGCACTTAAGGGTTTGTAATGTGGAATACGTGAATAACTTGTGTGATAACCATGTATGATGGATAGCTATACTTGATTAAACAAGAATTTAACTTGACATGTCACCAACGGGTCAACTTGGTCAAATGAGTCTTGTTTTCCAAAACCTTAGGTCAATGTGGTTATTGAGCACTTGGGTTGTTAAGTTTTCTATGTACACGTACTTATGTACTTGTGTGTTCTAGGTAACCTTTGAAGGGTTGTCTTTCCACTCATCATTAGCTTTTACAATCATTCATTTGCGCACCAGGTGAGTTTAATGCCCCACTTTTATTACTTCTCTTTTTGGGGGAGAAAACATACTTGTTTTAAAACGCTTTACTGATATAACATGTGTTTGGTAAGACATATTGGGTTATACCATAGAAATCCTCACACTTTCGGATCGTTAATTAAGGAATCTAGCGGGAAATCTTGGGTAGTACTACTGGGTCTGACAAGCCCCACCCGGGTGACCGGAAGTCAATGGGTGCAATATTGTCCTAAACGACTAATAGTGTCACGACCTGGTATGTCATGGCGGGAGGCAAACGGACAAACATAGTCAGCTTCAATCGCGAAATCACTATTGTTCTTTACTAATGAAATTTGACTAGCTATCTATTTCAATACACTTGTTTATATATATTTTTACTAACGGTATTGCTTATGATTGATTGCAAACTCTTGAACTCACCAACCATCGTGTTGACACTTTTAGTATGCTTTTCTCAGGTTGTCTCTAGCAGCTACCCTTAGGAGCACGCACGTGTCAAGCATGCTTTGTTCAAACATTGTTTACTTTTAATTTAGCATTTACTTACGTATTTTGGTTTGGGCGTGTGTTTTGCGTAGTTTACTTTTGGTACCTTGTGTTTAGGTCATTTACAAAACGCTTTCGCAAATATTTTAAAGTTTTAAACTCTGATTTGTTTAAATGTTGCATATAGAGTCGTTCTGAGTAACTAATGACTGAGATCCTGGTTTGTTCACATGCCTCGCGGTAAAACCCCATACGTGGAATTTGAGGGTGTGACAGATTGGTATCAGAGCCATTGGTTATAGGTAACTAGGTTGCATACACACTAGACTATAACCGCACAGTTTGTTAGTTACTCGTTACTTATCCCTTACTGTATACTCATTGGCATACACGTCACGTACCTCGCCGCATGGCATCATCTTCACAAGCTCTAGGTAAGAGGCCTACACATTCTGAGTCACCTCCTCCTCCTCCTGTACCTGAGAGGACCTAACTGGCCCCGACATCCTTATCCTTCTGAAGAGATAGACTGGGATTAGCCTTTTGCGCTACCCAAGCGCGACGATCCACGGAACTGGAGTTACTACCCCACCTATGTTGATCGCATGGTCTACAGGGAGTGTGTTCCAGCTATAGCTAATACTGGCCCTAGGACTAGGTCGGCGACTGCCTCTATGACACCTACCCTTCCTTCTCTGTGTATTCCTCTCGAGCAGGCGGTTGCGGCTTTGGTTGCTACACTGGACACTGAGCGACAACATATCCGAGGACTTACTGACGAGAAATCCATTTTATGACACGAGATGCGTCAGCTGCTTTTACTGGTAGAGACACTTCAGGAGTGACTTTCGATGTCTATTGGTGGGCATCATACTTTGGCTGGTAACATTTTTGCACTTACTGAGCGCATGTCCGCACAAGAGCTTCACAGTGTAGGGACAGATGATAGGGTGACTGAGCTGGAGGCACAGCTAGCGGCACTTCAGATTGCGGATGCCCCTGCACCTGGGGAAGATCCTAATGAGGAAGAGCCAGAAGAAGATCCGGAGGAAGAACCGGATGAAGTCCAGAAGTTGGAGGCTTTCTGGCAGCTAAGGATGGAAGGATCTGAGATCGAGGCTTACAGTACAAGGTCTCACGAGTTGGCGACACTTTGCCCTGGCATGATTGACCCACCGATCAAACGAATTGAGCTTTATCTGCATGGCATGGTTCCAGAGATACAAAGTATGGTGACTGCTGCGAACCTCCCTACTATTCAGCAGGTTATTCGATTGGCTCACAAGCTTACTGACCAAGAGGTGGAACAGGGAAAGCTACCCAAACGAGGAGCTGTGGCAAGCGTGCCCGACAATAAACGCAAGTGGGACAACTCTGGCAACAAGGGATCTTCGTCAAATAGCCAACCTCAGCAGCATCAGCAGCAACAACAACACACTCAGCAGAATCAGCATCAACAACTGCAAAGGAGGTTTGACAACAACCGTAGTTTCAATCAGTCATCTTCTTCATCTCAGGGACAAGGTGGATACGTGGGCAAGTATCCCAAATGTAATCGATGCAACTACCATCACACTGGTAGGTATGACAATTTTCGATGCCAGCGTTGTGGTAAGGCTGGACACGCGGCAAAGGATTGCTGTGGTGAGTTGATGAAGAAGCCTCAGTAATCCTAAGAAACACCAAAAGGTTGCTTTGAGTGTGGAAAGGAAGGATGTTACAAGAGGAATTGTTCTCAGTTGAAGAAGAATGGGAATGGTGCTGGAAATGGTGGAAATAACAACAATAATAATGGCAATGGTGACAATGATGGTGGCAACAATGGTGGAGCTAAAGGGAGAGCCTTCGTCATGGGTTCAGGTGAGGCTCTAAATGACCCTACTACTGTTACTGGTAAATTTCCTGTTAATGGTCGTTTTGCTACTATATTGTTTGACACTAGAGCTGATAGAAGTTTTATCTCTACTAAGTTTAGTAGTCTCTTAAGTGATATGCCTTCTCCGTTGGAATCTAAATATACGGTAGAATTAGCTGATGGTAAGCAAATCCACGTTACATACATCTTTAAGGGTTGCGAGATAGAACTTGCTGGTCATACTTTTGACATTGACCTCATGCCTGTTACGCTTGGGAGTTTCTATGTAGTCGTGGGCATGGATTGGCTTTCCGAGAAGCAGGCGTAAGTCATTTGCCACGATAAGTTTATCCGCATTCCTCTCCTGGACGGGGAAATTCTCTAACCTAAGGGAGAGAAAGGTGGTGCTGTGATAGGCATCATATCATTTATGAAAGTGCAGAAGTGGCTACGTAAGGGTCGCTTAGCCATATTAGCCCTTGTGACTGACAAGCAACCGGAGGAAAAGAAGATAGAGAATATTCTGGTAGTTCATGACTTTCCAGAGGTGTTTCCAGAGGATCTGCCTGGACTACCACCTCATCGTCAAGTTGAGTTCCAGATTGATTTGACTCCCAGAGCCACTCCGATTGCTAGAGCACCTTACCGGTTAGCCCCGAACGAATTGCAGGAACTATCTGCACAACTACAGGAGCTGTTGGATAAAGGGTTTATTCGACCGAGCTCATCACCTAGGGGAGCACCTGTTCTCTTTGTCAAGAAAAAGGATGGCACATTTCGAATGTGTATCGACTACAAAGAGCTTAACAAAGCTACAATCAAAAATCGATATCCCTTACCTCGTATAGATGATTTGTTTGATCAACTGCAAGGGTCAAGCTACTACTCTAAGATTGATTTGAGGTCTGGGTATCATCAACTGAGAGTCCGAGAGGAAGACATCTCAAAGACTGCATTTCGTACACATTATGGTCATTATGAGTTCTTGGTCATGCCATTTGGGTTGACAAATGCACCAGCAGTATTCATGTCTCGATCAGTTTGTTATCGTGTTTATCGATGACATATTGATCTATTCAAGGACCAAGGAAGAACATGAAGAGCACCTACGTCTAATCTTGGAATTAATTAAAAAGGAACAACTGTACGCCAAGTTTTTCAAGTGTGATTTCTGGATACGTGAAGTACAGTTTTTAGGTTACATTGTTAACGAGAAAGGAATACATGTCGATCCAGCAAAGATTGAGGCGATAAAGAATTGGTCGATTCCCAAGAGGCCTAGTGAGATAAGGCAATTTCTTGGACTGGCAGGATATTATTAGCTATTCATTGAGGGATTCTCTAAGATTGCTCAACCTCTCATAGCCATGACTTATAAAGGAACAACGTATAAATGGGGTGATAGTCAAGAGTCTGCTTTTCAGTTGTTGAAACAGAAACTATGTAGCGCACCGATACTGGCATTACCAGAGGGAAGTGATGAATTCTTTGTTTATTATGATGCTTCTATCCAAGGACTTCGTTTTGTCTTGATGTAATGTGATAAGGTGATAGCCTACGCCTTGAGACAACTAAAAGTACACGAAAAGAACTACACCACTCATGACTTGGAACTGGGTGCGGTAGTTTTTTCCTTGAAGATCTGGAGACATTCTTGTACGGTACCAAGTGCACTATCTACACCGATCACAAGAGTCTTCAGCATATCTTTGAGCAGAAGAAGTTGAATATGAGGCAGCGAGGCTGGCTGGAATTGTTGAATGATTATGATTGCGCTATCAAATATCACCCAGGAAAGGCAAATGTAGTCGCTGACGCGTTGAGTAGAAAGGAAAATGCTAAGCCCGGTGAGTGCGAGCTTTGCAGCTTACGATTAGCACTCACTTTCCTGAACAAATATGAGAAGCTCAGACAGAAGCCTTGAAAACGGAAAACATTGGGTCTGAATCTTTACGGGGAATGGACAAACAGTTTGAAGTGAAAGCGGATGGAATTTGTTACTTCATGGTGTCACACCCTCAAAATCCACGTGCAGAGTTTTACCGCGAGGTGTGTGAACAAAGCAGGATCACAGTCAATAGTTACTTAGAACGACACTATATGCCACATTAAAATAAAACCAACCAAAGTTCAAACTTTAAAACCATGCGGAAGCGTTTTGTAAATAAGACAAACCCAAAATATAAAAATGCATATTTGGCAAAACATGCGCCAACCCAAAATATTTAAACACACATAAATAAAAACCAACAAATATGTCTTTAAAGTGGAGTCTTAGAATACATGCTGGACCCGTGTGGTGCTCCTAATGGCAAGCAGAGTTAACAACCTGAGAATAACATACTAAAATGTCAACACAATGGTTGGTGAGTTCAAGAGTTTGCATTTATCATAAACAATAACATTTGCATAACATAAGAAGTGCATTGAAATAGATAGCTAGTCTATATTCACAAGTAATAACCATAGTGATTTCGCGATCGAAGCTGACTGTGTTGCGTTTGTTGCCTCCCGTCACGACTTACCAGGTCGTGATGATATTTGTGTCTAGGACAATATTGCACCCGTTTGACCTCGAGTCGCACAGGTGGGGCTCGTCAGACCCAGTAGTACTACCCAAGATTTCCCGCTAGTTACGATTATTAATGATCCGAAAGTGTGAGGACTTTCAAGGTATTAAGCACTATGTTAAAAACATACACAACTTATAATAATGAAATAGTGTTCGAGTACAAGTATGCTACCTCCCCCAAGAAGAAGGTTTATAAAAATAGAGGGGCATGAACTCACCTGGTGTGTAAAGATAATGACTAAAGAGAACTGGTGATAGGTGCAAAGACAACCCTTCAAAGGTTACCTAGAACACGAGAGTACATAAGTACGTGTACACAGAATCATATTGAAACCCTAAGTGCTTTACAAACTAAAGAACTCAAAGTTTTAAAAGACAAGACACATTTGACCCAGTTGACCCGTTTGACCCGTTGGTGACATTATAGATGAAATTCCATTCAAACAAGCATAGCATCCTATCACACATGATTAACATACAAACTGATTACATATAGCACTTCATTAACCACATGTACTAATTAGATCATGATACAGCCAGATATCATACAAGTCTTGCGAATCTCAAACTATTATCATGCTCAGTATAACTATAACATAACTAATACATCATACAAGGATCAAATCACGCATCACATGCCATGTGAAGCCACTCACGACTTCACACCCTAAACCCTGCCAATCCTACTAAGTAGGGCCCCCAGATTCGCACGTGTGTATGATGATCATTAACATACCAATTTCCATAGCTCATATCATCCAAAATGTTCATTCTTAATCAACCATCAATCAACAAAAGTCCTAGCTTACCTATATGACTCATGCCAAGATTTTTCCACAAACAGGCCAAAACAGGTAACAAACCAAATCAACATTCATATAACCTAAACAACACATTTAATCACCTTAGAAACCATCCATGAACACACTAGCATGGTCCTAATGTCTCAAACATGCTCAAATCATCCAATTCAAGGATTTGCACAATTAAAGTTTCCCTTTTGGGAAAGTACATCCCAAATTCATCAAACTCACACTACATTCATGAATTTACCATTTGCATACCAAATTAAGTCCATAACAATATCTAGACATGATCAACAACATCTAATTGGCATGTTTCATCAACATTCAACATCAAAAGTTACTATTTTTAGCAAGGTAAGAACTACAATGTGCATTCTCGATTTCCCAATGTTCATATCAACAATCTAGCATCTAATTATCATTATAAACACATCCATAACATTCATACATCATCAAATCATCAATTCATGCAAAATAAAGTTACTATTCTTAGTAACCTATGAACAATGAATCAAAATCGAAGCTTTCTTGCATAATCGACGTTAACTAACATATATACAATCCAACTAACACATTAACATAAAAAAACAACCAAGAATCAACCTTCAATTGCAAGTTTTGAACTAGGGTTCGGCCAAGACTAAAAATCCACGGAAACCACAAAGAAACCAACCTTTAATCACGTAATGGGTGAGAATTGAAGCCTCTAACGTGTTGTAGTTCTTGGAATCGACCAAAACCGAAGCACAATTGCTTGTTCTAGGCTGAATTCGCAGGTGTGTGTGTGTGGAGATGATGATTGCGACCGAGAATGGTGTGGGGGCTAGGGTTGGGATTTTTGTTTTATTTAATAATCCGTAATTACCCTTTTAACCCTTATAATTTGTAATTTATTAAAACTAAGCTTTTAATTACTTTTTAAAAGGTTTAAACTCAAAATAATAAGCATATAAACTAACAATAATAATCATATGCATTATCTTCACTAGATACAAAACATACGGATTAAACACACACGTTTCCACGTTACGCGATAAAATTCACAATTAATACTTAAATCGCATAATCACAACCAATAACCAACATTATTAGTTGAATAATTATCTGTTTATCATTATTAACTATTATTAAGTCACCAACGTTCAACGACAACTAGTGTGTGCTCCCAACACGTGTATGCAAGACTTAACAGAACTAACGGAGTTTGGTAATGGAAAATTACCGGATGTCACAATATCCCCATGTTGAAAGAATTTTCGTCCCGAAAATTGCGTTACATGGTGAGTGTTCCATTATTGGTCCACCGGATTGGCACAAGAAAATCAAAATTGAGTGAGTTTTGGATGAGTTGTCACATCATCCCCATGTTGAAAGAAATTTCGTCCCGAAATTTAATCAGTACCTTCGCCGGCTGGCATCGTCTTTTCGAATAGCTGAGGATACTTAAGCTTCATTTGGTCTTCACATTCCCACATGAATTCTGGTCCACGTCTCGAGTTCCAACAAACTTTGACAATGGGTATCTTGCTTTGCTTAAGTGTCTTTACCTCTCGATCCATCACCTCGACAGGTTCCTCAATGAAGCGTAACTGTTCGTCTACTTGAACTTCTTCCAGCGGTACAACCATAGTTTCATCCGTTAAACATTTCTTTAGATTTGAAACATGGAATACATCATGGATTCCACTCAATGAATCAGGTAAGGCTAGTCGATAGGCCACTGGACCAATTCTTTCCACTATCTCAAATGGTCCAACGTATCTCGGATTTAGCTTTCCTCGCTTACCAAACTGAACTACGCCTTTCCATGTTGAGACTTTCAATAAGACTTTGTCACCAACTTGAAATTCCAAGGGTTTCCGTCGCTTTTCAGCATAGCTTTTCTGCCTGTCTCGCGCTGCGGCCATGCGGTTTCTTATCTGGACAATCTTCTCAGTTGTCTCGTGTACTAACTCAGGACCCGTTAATTGACTATCACCAATTTCAGCCCAGCAAACTGGTGATCTACACTTTCTCCCATACAAAGCTTCAAAAGGTGCCGCCTTTATGCTAGTGTGATAGCTGTTGTTGTAAGAAAATTCCACCAATGGTAGGTGAACTTCCCAGTTATTCCCGAAGTCAATCACACAAGCACGTAACATGTCCTCCAAAGTCTGTATAGTACGCTCGCTTTGACCATCAATCTATGGATGATAAGCAGTACTCATATCTAATCGCGTACCTAAAGCTTTCTGCAACGACTGCCAGAAGTGTGATGTGAAACGAGAATCGCGGTCAGAAATAATTGAGATCGGTACTCCATGCCTCGAAACGATCTCCTTCAAATAGAGTCGGGTTAATTTCTCCATCTTATCTGTTTCCTTTATCGCTAGGAAATGAGCAGACTTTGTATCTATCCACGATAACCCATATTGTGTCGCAACCAGTAGAAGTACGAGGTAACTTAGTAATAAAATCCATTGATATCTGATCCCACTTCCACATAGGGATCTCGGGTTGTTGTAGTAGTCCAGATGGTTTTGGTACTCCACTTTTACCTTTGAGCAGGTCAGACACTTGCTCACATAAGTAGCTACATCCGCTTTCATATTAGGCCACCAATAGTGCGCCTTCAGATCATGATACATCTTGTCAGATCCAGGATGTATAGAGTACTTAGACTTGTGTGCCTCACTCATGACCAAGTCTCTCAGATTTCCATGTAGAGGTACCCAAAGTCTATCTATGAAGTAACGAATTCCATCCGCTTTTACTTCCAATTGTTTTTCCATACCCCTTAACGATTCAGACCCAATGTTTTCTGCTTTCAAAGCTTCTGTCTGAGCCTCTCGGATTTGTTCAGGTAACTATGTGCTGATAGTAAGTTGCAAAGCTCGCACACGTCAAGGCTTAGCAGTTTCTTTCCTACTCAGCGCGTTGGCAACTACATTTGCTTTCCCCGGGTAGTACTTAATAGCACAGTCATAGTCATTCAGTAATTCTACCCAACGCCTTTGCCTCATGTTCAATTCCTTTTGCTCAAAGATGTGCTGAAGACTCTTGTGATCAGTGTAAATAGTGCATTTGGTACCGTACAAGTAATGTCTCCAGATCTTTAAGGCAAAAACTACCACACCCAGTTCCAAGTCATGGGTGGTATAGTTCTTCTCATGAATCTTCAATTGTCTAGAGGCGTAAGCTATCACCTTATCCTGCTGCATCAAGACGCATCCAAGTCCTTGAATAGACGCATCGAAGTAGACTACGAAGTCATCACTACCATCCGGTAATGCTAGTATTGGTACGCTACATAGTTTCTGTTTCAGCAACTGGAAAGCAGATTCCTGATTCTCACCCCATTTGTATGTTGTTACCTTATAAGTCAAGGCTGTGAGAGGTTGTGCAATCTTAGAGAACCCTTGAATCATCGATAATATCCCGCTAATCTAAGGAATTGTCGTATCTCACTCGGTGTCTTAGGAACAGACCAATTCTTTATCGCTTCAATCTTTGCAGGATCAACATGTATTCCCTTCTCGTTGACAATATGACCCAAGAATTGTACCTCACGTATCCAGAAATCACACTTAGAAAACTTTGCATACAGTTATTCCTTTCTAAGTAATTCCAAGATTAAACGTAAGTGCTCGCCATGTTCTTCCTCAGTCCTTGAGTATATCAATATGTCATCAATAAAGACGATAACAAACTGATCAAGATAGGGTTTGCACACGCGATTCATAAGGTCCATGAATACTGCTGGTGCATTCGTCAACCCAAATGGCATGACCAAGAATTCATAGTGACCATATCGTGTACAGAAGCAGTCTTCGAGATGTCCTCTTCTCGAAATCTCAACTGATGATACCCAGACCTCAGATCAATCTTAGAGTAATAGCTTGATCCTTGCAGTTGATCAAACAAATCATCTATACGAGGTAAGGGATATCTATTCTTGATCGTGACTTTGTTCAGTTCCTTATAGTCAATGCACATTCGAAATGTACCATCCTTCTTCTTCACAAATAGAACTGGCGCTCCCCAGGGCGACGAACTCGGTCGGATAAACCCTTTATCCAACAACTCTTGTAGTTGGGCAGATAATTCCTGCAGTTCGTTCGGAGCTAACCGGTACGGTGCTCTTGCAATTGGAGCGGCTCCTGGAGTTAACTCAATTTGGAATTCAACTTGCCGATGAGGCCGTAATCCAGGCAGGTCTTACGGAAACACCTTGGGAAACTCACGAACTACGGGGATATCCTCTATCTTCTTTTCCTCAGTCTGTTTATCTGTGACGAGCGCCAATATGGCCAGTCGACCCTTTCGTAACAACTTCTGTTCCTTCATAAACGAGATGATGCCTATCACCGCACCACTTCTATCACCTCTGACCGTAAGGACTTCTTCACTAATGGGAATCCGTATGATCTTCTCATGGCATATGACTTCCGCTTGTTTATCGGAAAGCCAATCCATGCCTACTACCACATCAAAGCTTCCTAACGTAACAGGCATGAGATCTATGGTGAATGTATGACCAGCAAGCTCTATCTTGCAGTCTCTAAGAATATGCGTTACGTGAATCTGTGTACCGTCAGCTAACTCTACGATGTATTTAGATTCTAAGGCTGAGGGCATATCACTTAAAAGACTACAGAACCTAGTGGACACGAAACTTCTATCGGCTCTGGTATCGAATAATACGATAGCAAAAAGACCATTAACCGAAAATTTACTAGTTGCTGTTGTAGGATCGTTTAGAGCCTCACCTGAGCCAATGACGAAGGCTCTTCCTTTGGCTCCATTGTTGTTTCCACCATTGTTGTTGCCATTATTATTGTTGTTGTTATTGTTGTTGCCATTGTTATTGTTGCTGTTGTTTCCATTGTTGTTGTTGCCATTACCATTCCTCTTAAGTTGGGGACAGTTGTGTTTGTAATGGCCTTCTTTTCCACACTCAAAACAACCTTTCGAAGTTTCTTGTGATTGTTGTGGCTTTTTCATCAGTTCACCCCAGCAGTCTTTGGCTGCGTGACCAATCTTGCCACAACGTTGGCACTTGAAGTTATCACATCGACCCACATGGTGGTAGTTACACCGGTTGCACTTCGGCTGTCTTCCGCCATACCCACCGGGTCCTTGATTTGAGGGAGTCGCCTGGTTGAAGCTTCGATTGTTATCAAACTTCCGTTGCTGTTGCTGACTTTGCTGCTGTTGTTGAGGTTGAGATTGGCTGCTGGATGATGATCCCTTGTTGCTTGAACCATCCCACTTGCTTTTATGGTCGGGCACGCTTGCCACCGCACCCCGCTTAGGTAATCGACCTTGCTCGACTGCTTGATCAGTCAGCCTGTGGGCTGTTCGGATAGCTTGTTGTATGGTAGTGGGGTTAGAGGCAGTTACCATACTTTGAATTTCGGGCACCAATCCCCGTATATAATGCTCAACCCTTTTGTGCATTTCATTCACCATCCCTGGGCATAAAATGGCTAACTCATGAGTACGGGTCGTGTAGGCTTCAATTTCTGAGCCTTGCATTTTGAGTTGCCAGAACTCAATCTCCAGTTTCTGCACTTCATTTCGGGGGTAGTATTCTTCGGTCATAATCCCCTTAAACTCATCCCAAGGTAGTTCATTGGCCATGGCTTGACCCAGCATTTGCACCTGGGCATTCCACCAGGAAAGTGCTACGCCTTCCAATGTCCCGGTGGCATACTTCACCTGATCAGCAGGCTGGCAGTTGCATTTTGCGAAGACAGACTCTGTCTTCTCAAACCACCTTACAAGCCCAACAGCCCCTTCCGTCCCGCTATAGGTATGGGGTTTACAGTCCAGAAGGACTTGTAGGTACATGGTGGTGGTCCTGTTTTGACAACCCAAACATTAGTAAGATATCCTAGACAAATAACTAGAATAATTAGTTTAACCTCTTGTTATCATTTACCTACTGGTTGTCCCGGTTGGGCAGCAGCCACTGCCTCCTGAACATGTTCGTTAATTAATGCCGCCAATTCCGCAGGCGTCATGTTTATGGCTCCGGCACCACGGCCTCCGGCGCCACGTCCACGACCACGCCCACGTCCTCTTCCACGTGCGTCCATATTTCACTTTACAATTCACAATTACAATAATGAGTAACATCCAACACATTAATCTCATCAAGGTACAGTAAACAACAAGAAATAATGCATTCACCACAACCACAACATTTATAATAGAAATAATAACCAAAGATAAATAAATTGCAATTGAGTCACAAAATATTCCATCAATGTCAAAATTTAAGCTTGTCAGTTGGGTGGGAAACAACCCTTCCCACATAGGTTTCAAAGAAAAGAAACACTACATAGTCTAAGTCATTTAAAAGTGGAATCAGTCCAGTACGTCAGATCCGTCACTGTCCTCATCCATCTATGCTGGTTCTTCTTCGGGGGCTTCCTCGGGTTCCTCTTCTGGGTCTTCCTCATCAGGATCCACCAAAGGTGCAGGGGCTTCAACAACCTGAAGTGCTGCTAGCTGTGCCTCTAAATCAGCAAACCTATCATCGATCACTATGTTATGGTGATCCTGTGCATCCATGCGCCCACTAAGTGCTACAACGTTGCCTGCCAGAGTATGATGTCCACCAATGGCCATCGAGAGTCACTCCTGAAGCGTCTCTACCTGGAAACGCAACTGACGCATCTCAGATCGTAATGCAGAGTTCTCATCAGTGAGTCCTCTAATCCGCTGTCGCTCCGTGTCTAGAGTGGCTACCAAAGCTACAAACGCCTGCTCGAGAGGGATGCTCAAGGTAGGAAGAGTAGGCAATGCAGAGGCGGTCGATGACCTAGTCCTAGGTAGTGTAGGAGCTACTGGTGGTACACGCTCTCTATAAGCCATACGGTTTATGTAGGTGGGGTAGAAATCCCAGTTCCGCAGAGGATCGAGCTCAGGAGGTATGAAAGGCTGATCCCAGTCTATCTCGCCAGGAGGATAAGGATGTCGGGGCCAGTTAAATCCCCTATCCGGTACGGGAGACGTAGGAGGTGACTCAGATCGTGCAGGTCTCTTGCCTAAATTTCTGGATGATGATGCCATGCTGTGAAGTACGTGTTGCGTATGCTAATGAGTATACAGTAAGGAGAGTAAGCGATAAGTAACTAACAACTGTGCGGTTATAGTCTAGTGTGTGTATGCAACCTAGTTCCCTATAACCAATGGCTCTGATACCAATCTGTCACACCCTCAAAATCCACGTGCGGAGTTTTACCGCGAGGCGTGTGAACAAACCAGGATCACAGTCAATAGTTACTTAGAACGACACTATATGCCACATTAAAATAAAACCAACCAAAGTCAAACTTTAAAACCATGCGAAAGCGTTTTGTAAATAAGACAAACCCAAAATATAAAAATGCATATTTGGCAAAACATGCGCCAACCCAAAATATTTAAACACACATAAATAAAAACCAACAAATATGTCTTTAAAATGGAGTCTTAGAATGCATGCTAGACCCGTGTGGTGCTCCTAATGGCAAGCAGAGTTAACAACCTGAGAATAGCATACTAAAATGTCAACACAATGGTTGGTGAGTTCAAGAGTTTGCGTTTATCATAAACAATAACATTTGCATAACATAAGAAGTGCATTGAAATAGATAGCTAGTCTATATTTACAAGTAATAACCATAGTGATTTCCCGATCGAAGCTGAATGTGTTGCTTTTGTTGCCTCCCGTCACGACTTACCAGGTCGTGATGATATTTGTGTCTAGGACAATGTTGCACCCGTTTGACCTCGAGTCGCACAGGTGGGGCTCGTCAGACCCAGTAGTACTACCAAGATTTCCCGCTAGTTACCATTATTAACGATCCAAAAGTTTGAGGACTTTCAAGGTATTAAGCACTATGTTAAAAACATACACAACTTATAATAATGAAATAGTGTTTAAGTACAAGTATGCTACCTCCCCCAAGAAGAAGGTTTATAAAAATAGAGGGGCATGAACTCACCTGGTGTGTAAAGATAATGACTAAAGAGAACTGGTGATAGGTGCAAAGACAACCCTTCAAAGGTTACCTAGAACACGAGAGTACATAAGTACGTGTACACAGAATCATATTGAAACCCTAAGTGCTTTACAAACCAAAGAACTCAAAGTTTTAGAAGACAAGACACATTTGACCCAGTTGACCCGTTTGACCCGTTGGTGACATTATAGATGAAATTCCATTCAAACAAGCATAGCATCCTATCACACATGATTAACATACAAACTGATTACATATAGCACTTCATTAACCACATGTACTAATTAGATCATGATACAGCCAGATATCATACAAGTCATGCGAATCTCAAACTATTATCATGCTCAGTATAACTATAACATAACTAATACATCATACAAGGATCAAATCACGCATCACATGCCATGTGAAGCCACTCACGACTTCACACCCTAAACCCTGCCAATCCTACTAAGTAGGGGCCTTAGATTCGCACGTGTTTATGATGATCATTAACATACCAATTTCCATAGCTCATATCATCCAAAATGTTCATTCTTAATGAACCATCAATCAACAAAAGTCCTAGCTTACCTATATGACTCATGCCAAGATTTTTCCACAAACAGGCCAAAACAGGTAACAAACCAAATCAACATTCATATAACCTAAACAACACATTTAATCACCATAGAAACCATCCATGAACACACTAGCATGGTCCTAATGTCTCAAACATGCTCAAATCATCCAATTCAAGGATTTGCACAATTAAAGTTTCCCTTTTGGGAAAGTACATCCCAAATTCATCAAACTCACACTACATTCATGAATTTACCATTTGCATACCAAATTAAGTCCATAACAATATCTAGACATGATCAACAACATCTAATTGGCATGTTTCATCAACATTCAACATCAAAAGTTACTATTTTTAGCAAGGTAAGAACTACAATGTGCATTCTCGATTTCCCAATGTTCATATCAACAATCTAGCATCTAATTATCATTATAAACACATCCATAACATTCATACATCATCAAATCATCATCATGCAAATAAAGTTACTATTCTTAGTAACCTATGAACAATGAATCAAAATCAAAGCTTTCTTGCATAATCGACGTTAAATAACATATATACAATCCAACTAACACATTAACATCAACAAATAACCAAGAATCAACCTTCAATTGCAGGTTTCGAACTAGGGTTCGGCCAAGACTAAAAATCCATGGAAACCACAAAGAAACCAACCTTTAATCACGTAATGGGTGAGAATTGAAGCCTCTAACGTGTTGTAGTTCTTGGAATCGACCAAAACCGAAGCACAATTGCTTGTTCTAGGCTGAATTCGCAGGGGTGTGTGTGTGGAGATGATGATCGCGGCCGACAATGGTGTGGAGGCTAGGGTTGGGATTTTTGTTTTATTTAATAATCCATAATTACCCTTTTAACCCTTATAATTTGTATTTTATTAAAACTAAGCTTTTAATTACTTTTTAAAAGGTTTAAACTCAAAATAATAAGCATATAAACTAACAATAATAATCATATGCATTATCTTCACTAGATACAAAACATACGGATTAAACACACACGTTTCCACGTTACGCGACAAAATTCACAATTAATACTTAAATCGCATAATCACAACCAATAACCAACATTATTAGTTGAATAATTATCTGTTTATCATTATTAATTATTATTAAGTCACCAACGTTCAACGACAACTAGTGTGTGCTCCCGACACATGTATGCAAGACTTAACAGAACTAACGGAGTTTGGTAATGGAAAATTACCGGATGTCACACATGGACAGGCTCTGGGTGCCTTTGTATAGAAACCTAAGGGATTTGGTTATGAGTGAGGCTCATAAATCTAAGTACTCTATACATCCTGGTTCAGACAAGCTGTATCATGACTTGAAGGCGCACTATTGGTGGCCTAATATGAAGGCGGATGTAGCTACGTATGTGAACAAGTGCCTAACCTATTCGAAGGTTAAAGTTGAATACCAAAAGCCATCTGGATTACTACAACAACCTGAGATTCCTATATGGAAGTAGGAACAGATTTCTATGGATTTCATTACCAAATTACCCCGGACTCCTACTGGTTGTGACACGATATAGGTTATTGAAGATCGGTTAACTAAGTCTGCTCATTTCTTGGCTATCAAGGAAAAAACTAAAATGGATAAGTTAACCTGAATTTATCTGAAGGAGATAGTTTCAAGACATGGTGTACGGGTCTCAATTATTTCTGACCGTGATGCTCATTTCACATCACATTTTCGGAAATCGTTACCGAAATCTTTGGGTACGCGTCTAGACATGAGTACTGCTTATCATCCACAGACGGATGAGAAAATACGTACTATTCAAACATTGGAGGACATGTTAAGTGCTTGTGTGATTGATTTCGGAAATAACTGGGAAGTTCAACTACCATTGGTGGAATTTTCGTACAACTATAGTTATCACACCAGCATTAAGGCAGCACCATTTGAGGCGTTGTATGGGCTAAAGTGTAGATCACCAGTTTGTTAGGCGAAAGTTGGTGATAGTCAGCTGACTGGCCCCGAGTTGGTGCACGAGACTACTGAGAAGATCGTACAGAAAAGTTATGCAGACAAGCAATGGAAACTTTTGGAGTTTCAGGTCGGCGACAAATTTTTACTGAAAGTCTCACCGTGGAAAGGTATGATTCGATTCGGTAAAAGAGGCAAGCTTAACCCGAGATACGTTAGACCATTTGAGATTCTAGAAAGAATAGGTCCAGTGGTGTATCGATTAGACCTACCTGATTCGTTGAGTGGAATTCATAATGTATTTCATGTCTCAAATTTGAAAAAGTGTTTATCAGACGAGACGATGGTTGTACAACTGAAGGAAGTGCAAATAGATGAACAACTACGGTTCATTGAGGAACCAGTTGAGGTGATGGACCGTGAGGTCTAAAGTCTTAAGCGAAGATACCCATAGTTAAAGTTCGTTGAAACTCGAAACGTGGACCGGAATTTACGTGGGAATATGAGGATCAGATGAAGCTTAAGTATCTTCATCTGTTCGAAGCGCCGATGTCAACCGGCGGAGGTAATGGCTAAATTTCGGGATGAAATTTCTTTCAACATGGGGATAATGTGACAACCCACCCGAAACTCACCCGATTTCTATGTGCCAATGCAGTAGACCAGTGATGTAACACAACCATATAACGCAATTTTCGGGATGAAAATTCTTTTAACGTGGGGATAATGTGACAATCGGTAATTTTCCGTTACCAAACTCTGTTAGTTATCTTGCATACACGTGTCGTGAGCACACACTAGTTGTCGTTGAACGTACCAAAAACAATTATCTATGATGAACAGATAATAATTTAACTAATAATGTTGATTATTAGTTTGTGGTTATGCGATTTATGAATTTTAAATATGATTTGTGAATTTTACTTGATAATGTGATTACGTGTAAATATTGTTCATGTATTTTGTTATTAGTTGAAATATATAATTATTATTGATGATTAATATTATTTCTGTTTAGTAGTTAAAACCTTTTAAAAAGTGTTAAAAAGATTAGTTTTTATAAAGTTTAAACAATGGAGGTTAAGTTGTAATTACCATAAAACAAAATATTACCAAAAATTAAGCATACCCTAGCCCCAAACCCCCCCCCCCCCCCCTATTCGGCCGAAACTTCACACACACACACACACATACACCCTTTGCGATTTGATCAAGAACAACAATCAAGCATCGATTTTGATCTAGTTTCAAGCATTCCAACGTGTAGCAAGCATCAATTCTTGATCATTACACGATTAAAGGTTAGATTTTGACAAGTTTTTCATAGTTTTTGATGTTGATGAACCCTAGTTCAAAAATTGTGAATGAAAGTTGAAATTGATGATTGTTTGATGATGATATGTTGATGGTTATGTTGTATGAATGTTGGATTATGATAATTATGCAAGAAATCCATGAATTGATCATGTAGTTCATACATTGCCTAAAGTAGAAACTTTTTCTTCTTAAAATTCATGATTTGATGATTGTATGATGTTAGTTGTATTGCTTTGATGTTAGTTTACATGGATTGTGCAAGAAAAATCATGAAATCTAGTGGTTGTTCATACCTTACTATTAATAGTAACTTTTATGCATGAGATTGATGAATTATGATGATTTGATGATGTTGGTCATGTCTAGATGATAGTTATGGAGTTAATTAGGCATGATGTTGATGAATTCATGAATGAATTGGGTGTTAGATTGATTTTGGGTGTTACTTTCCCGAAAGGGAAACTTTATTTATGTAGATCATTGGATATTGTTAATTTAGCATGTTTATGATGTTAGGATCATGTTAGAATGTTTGTTGATGAGGTCTATGGTGGTAGATTGTGTTATTTGGGTTGTATGAATGCTTGACGCATAACTTTGGAAATTTAGACTCTTATGGAATATACATGATAATGGATGATGAATGATGAGCTTTATAGCACTTAAGGGTTTGTAATGTGGCATACGTGAATAACTTGTGTGATAACCATGTATGATGGATTGCTATACTTGATTAAACAAGAATTTAACTTGATATGTCACTAACGGGTCAACTTGGTCAAATGAGTCTTGTTTTCCAAAACCTTGGGTCAATGTGGTTATTGAGCACTTGGGTTGTTAAGTTTTCTGTGTACACGTACTTATGTACTTGTGTGTTCTAGGTAACCTTTGAAGGGTTGTCTTTCCACTCATCATTAGCTTTTACAATCATTCATTTTCACACCAGGTGAGTTCAATGCCCCACTTTTATTACTTCTCTTTTTTGGGGAGAAAGCATACTTGTTTTAAAACGCTTTACTGATATAACATGTGTTTGGTAAGATATAATGGGTTATACCATAGAAATCCTCACACTTTCGGATCGTTAAAGATAAAAAGCTCGTTGATATACAAGAATTAAAAAAAAAGAAATTGATAATTTAAAAATAGAAATAAAATTTTTACAACAAAATAACAAAGAGCTAGACCAAAGAATAATATGTCTAGAAAAAGACAAATTGAATATTCAACAAACAGAAGAATCAGAATTATATCTAAAAAATATAAGAGAAATTATTACTTCTAAAAAATGGCATGAAAAATTAAACTCCTTATAGGAAATGATTTTATAGAAGTAGTTGCACTTTTTGATAGTGGTGCAGATTTAAATTGTATAAAGGAAGGATTAATTCCTGTAAAATATTATTATATAACTACTCATAGTCTCAGCCATGCTGGAAAAGGAAATATAGAGGTAAATTATAAGATTCCTCAAGCTTTTATCTGTCAAAATAATATTTGTATTAGTACAAGCTTTGTACTAGTAAAAAATCTTGGAAATCAAGTTATACTTGGAAGCCATTTTTTTGATAAGATTTTTCCTTTAAAAAATGTAGATCGCACGGGAATAACTGGTATGTATGAAGGAAAAGAGATTGTTTCTAAATTTATATCCAATCCAATAACAAGAACATTAAACAATTTAAAAGAAGAATTGCTAAAAGCAAAATTAAATCAAATCGAATTTCTACAAAAGGAAATATTTTCTTTAAATATTCAAGAAAAATTAAATAATCAAAAATTACAAGAAAAAGTTAAATTAATTGAATATCAATTCAGCCTATAAATATGCAATGATCATCCCAATACTTTCTGGGATAGAAAGAAACATATTGTTTCACTTTCTTATGAAGAAAGTTTTAGTGAAAGTCAAATTCCGACTAAGGCACGTCCTTGCCAAATGAATTTCGAATACATGGAATTATGCAACTATTGCTAAAAAGATTCTTGCTATAGTTAAATGTGTTTTAAAATTTCAACATGATTTATTTAATAAGAGATTTATAATCAAGACTGACTGTAATGCAGCCAAATATATGTTTAACAAAGATTTTTAACATGATGTCTCTAAGCAGATGTTTACCAGATGGCAATCCCATCTCGCACCTTTTGATTTCGAAATAATTTACAAAAAGGAAACTGATAACAGTTTGCCTGATTTTCTGACTCGAGAATATTTAAATGGCACATTCTAAAGTTCTAATAAAACTAGCATTATTAAACATAGCCAAAGAAAAGGCACAAATTAATTTTGAAATTGAAACAATCCATAGAAGAATGGATGAAATCATAGATTCAAATTATGAATCTGTGAGTAGTTATAATACGCATATTCTTAAGCTGAGATTAAAAGGTTTAAGACAAAATATAAAGGTCTTATTGAAAAAGAAATAATAATTTCTTATGCTTAATATTTTAGTTCTTATGATTAACCTTTCAGGAATGATCCCCTAGGAAAGGGGAAGAGGCCGAGGAAGAACTTCCTCTTATAGGAGAAGAGGAGCTGGAAGAGTTATCCATCATATGGGTAACAAAAAGCTAATAGCTTTAGATAATGCATCAATGAATACATCAACCTCATCAAATATACTTGATGAGAAAACATTGAAGGAATTCTTAGCCTTCAAAGCTTCTTAGGGACATAACCCTGAAGAAGTAGCATCATATGCTAAAACCCTCATCAATGAAGGTGAGGATAAAGATTGGTTCATACACCCAACAAAGAAGTCATACTTCTTTTAGAACATAAAAATCAAAAATGAAAAGATCAACCTTGGCTCATAGTCAAGAGATATCTTGATCAGGGATACTATTCCAACGAGACATATAAGTCTCGAATATAATATGAAGAAATACTAAAAACAGAATCATGCAAAATTACCTATTATACTAGGAATAACAAAGCTTATAGCTTTAGTAAAATTATAATAAAACAAATCATATCTGTAGAAACTTGGGGGACATCACCCCTAAAAGACAGGGAAATTTCACACCCTGAAACAAAAACTCCCATTAAATATAATTATTGGGATTACATTAAAGCTTTTCAGAGAGTATTCTTATATGAAAACCCTAATCATAAACATTCATGGTTTATGAAAATTTGCCATACAAATTATGAATTGGAAATTGCGATATGGTTTTATCAATAGTGGCAGTCATACGATCCATCTATTGATATTTTTACTAATGAATCTAAAGATTTAAAAATTTATACACCCAATGGGTAAAGCTATCCCCAGCCTTAAAGAGGCACAACATGATAATACTTTCGTGGAGGGAATGGCTTCTCTACATTATTTTGCCCAGTTCAGTATCCCTTGGATATGGAAATGGATTCCAGAAACTAGTTATACCAATGAAAACATTTTCTGTCTAAAAAGAGCTTATATGACTAAGTTCTGGAAGAAAATGATGGAAAAAGATGAAGATGGCAAAATCGAATGCCAAGACACTCTGGATCAAATCCAGAAAACAATTGATTTATACAAAAAACATCAGCAGATAAAGCAGCAGAGAGAATCACCAAGCCCATTCCAACATATTGTCAGGAAAATCAAAATGATCAAAGGCACAGATGATATAAGTGTTCAGGAAATTATGAAGCATTATCTAGAAGAAATCAAGAAGGATATAGCCAAGAACTTCAAAAGAAAAGATGAATCATCGTCAAGAAGGACAAGATCAAGCTTCTCCCAGATGGAAGAAGAAGAAGACTCCCAGTTATACCAAGATAGTCAAGATGAAAACGAGCCTATGGATGATGAGGCCTATGCCAAGATGATTGTAGAAATAGATGAACAATTTGGTCCGGTTAATACACCAGAAAAGACAAAAGGGTGATCAACACAATGGCTCTACTAAGCTGAAGAATCAAAAATTCGACAAATAGTTGCCAACAAGATTTGTCCAGACGTTGCATTATTGCAACCACTTTTACTTTTACTTTAATTGTAATTATTGAACTAAACGCATTATATGCGGTTGGGGTGAATATTCTCGGAATATTAGGATGCCCAGACCTCTATATAAGGAGGCATTGTAAGTAGTAGAAGGTATCCTCTAGGAAAGAATCCTCTTACACCCACTCCACTCTTGTAAAAAAACCCTCTCTATCTAAATAAAGAATTTCAATCGTTGAAGATCCAGGCTCTCCTACTGGTAATTTTAATTATTATTTTTTAATTTTCTTTTCTTATGATAGCCTTCCTTAGAGGCTAAACCCCTAAGTGTTAAAACGCCACCATGTCCAATTGAAAATCAAGACTTAAATAAAAGTAAAAGTCTAAAAACTCATTGATGGGAGGATGTTTGTGGTCTAGTTATAGTCTATCTAAGATGTAAATGTGGTGGTCGACCGCTTGGGGACCCGTAAGCCATAAAACCGAAGAAGGCATGGGGCGTTTAGGGTCTGACCTTTACTGATCACATATTAGCATCCTGGATAACAACTATGTAAAATATCTGATAAACCCATAACCTTCCTAATCTATGAGTCTAGGTATACCTCTTTCTTGCTCAGAATGTTCATTAACATAAAAAGCTGTACATGACCACGGAGATTTTGAATTTCTTATTAAATTCTTATTTAAAAGGGATTTTATAATAATAATAATAATAATAATAATAATAATAATAATATAATAATAATAATAATAGTAATAATAATATATTATAATAATAATAATAATAATAATAATAATAATAATAATAATAATAATAACAATAATAACAATAATAATAACAATAATAATAACAATAAGATGATACTAATAACACAAGTAAATTAAAGAGACAGAACTAAGAACAATACAAGAACACAAGATTGGTTTTCAAGATATTATATATTGATCTTAAGTTCTTTTACAAGTGTTACAAAGCATAACGAAATTACAAGAACCTGAGACACTTTTATACTATAACCTACAACTGTCACTTATATGTAAAGACAATTGGGATTTGACTAATCTAGACAACAAGTTCAATCTAAAATCAAAAAGTAGATTGCCTTTTGACTAGTGACTATGACATGTCATAACTCACTGACTTTTCCTAATACAAAAAGTCTACATGAACAAGTAAGGTAAGTTACAGACAAAGACCATTCATACTTTTTGATAAAGCATGGAAGTTTCACCAACTTGTGTAAAGTAGGTGAACCACCAGAGCAGGCAGCGGAAAGTGTGTCAGCTTTATCAAAAGTTGATTAAGAGAAAGCATATTTTCTCTGTCCTCTGAAGAAATCAGTCTTCTCAGCTTCGGAAGACTTTGTCTCTGAAGCTTCGGAAGATTTCATCTTTGGCTTCGGAAGATGCTGGTCTTTGGCTTCGGAAGATTTCACACTTAGAATATTCTTTATGTTTGAGTGTGAAACTTCCGAAGTAACTCCTTCTGAACTGTTAGCTTCGGAAGATCTTACAGTTAGACACATTTGAGAGTGTAAGACTTCCAAAGCTAGTTCATCTTTGTTCCTTAGTGCATGCATGGAAGACTTGGTTGTTCTGGCTTGTTGGTTGCATCAGCCTCATAATCTTCAGATGATCTTACAATTATTATTATTTTTATTATTATTTTGATTATTATTATTATTATTATTATTATTATTATTATATTTTTATTATTATTATTATTATTATTATTATTATTTATAATTATTATTATTATTTTAATTATTATAATAATAATTATTATTATTAATATTTTTATTATATTTATTATATGTTTCAACACTTAAATCTGATATTCAAAATGAATATTTTAAGATCAGAAGATACTGTTAAAAACAGTATAGAAGAAGAATATGATATTCCTCACAATTTAGATTTATTAAATAAATGGACTATTCCAAAAATTGATTACAAACTAATTTATAAATTAGGAACCTTTGAAAAATTGAGATTAAAATAAGTTGTTACAACAACTGAGGAAACATTTTCGTTAAACACGGATGAAATGATAATAAAATTATTATCAAAAAGAGATTTACAAAAATACAAAAAGAATATAAATTTATTCATATAGGATTAGTGCAAATTGCATTTAAGCCTTTGACTCTAGAAGGCTTACCAGAAAGTTTTGTAGCAGCTCTTAGAGATGCTAGAAACTTAAATTGGAAACAATCCCTTATGGGAATTGTTCAATCTAGTCTGGCTCATGGTCCAGTCTATTTTAATGTTTATCCTAATTTGCAATTATCATTGTCTGATGTCAATATTTTAGATGCTTTAACTTTGAATGTTAAAACGCATGGTTACAATTATGTACCAGGATCAGAGGTAATATGTATCTGCTACAGAATTTATTATAAGCCTTTATTTACGCTTAATCCTCACTGTAAAATGGTAGATAAACCGTTAAATGAAACAATTCTAATAGAAACTAATTTTAGTAAAGCTAATATTACAACCAGAAGAAAAATCAAATGGGAAGAAATTAATTTTCCAGAAAATTGGCTACTAGATAAAGCTAGCCCATCTCAACAATATGTGGATAATAATCCAATAAATATTTTACAAACAAATGAAGGGTCAGTTCAAATACAATTTGAAAATAATAAAATAAAATATGAACCCTCTTTGTCTAAATTGGTGTCATTACACTATTATATCTCTCCTGTAGATTACACAGTTAGAAGTCCTTCTAGGGCATCAACGTCTAGGATTAAGAAAGAATTTTCTGAAAGAAAAATAGATGAATTAAGAATAAACTCGGATAATATAGTTCGAGGGATTAGAGTAGATCCGGAACTAATCGAATCAGAAATAAATTTTGTATAATTATGAATACAAAAGAAAAATTAGATTTTACACCGGGATCACCGGTAAGAGAAGAAATTTCTAATGAATTTCTCCAACCCAAATGGAAATTATTTAGAACATGGTTTTTCAAAAATTTTGAAAAAACTGATAAAGAATTTTTTAGAGAAGAATTTTATAATGAATTAAATGAGAAACAAGAGATCATACCTTTTGTTCCATGGTTTATTGAAAAATATACTAATAGTATTATTTTTGTTATAGAAAGAAATTTTAATATTAATGGAAACATAGTATCAAATGTTTTTCCTCCTACAAATGGTTTTAAAATTGAAAAACAAGGAGAAGAAAGATACTATCAAGCTTTTCAAAAACTTCTGGAAGGTGAAACCTTACAGACAACAATTTTTCATATAAATGGTTTAATAAAACAACAAAATTATTTAAATCTTTATTTAATAATAATTGGAGAACAACTCCAGGATATTTCTAAGAAAATGGATAAAATGCTATGCCATTTTAAAGAAAAACAAAGTGTCATAATAAATGACCAGACAAAAAATAAAGAGTCTATTGCTACTCCTAGTATTCAATTACCTCCTAAGGTAACATATTTCAAAACTAAGTCTAAAGAAAATTTAATGCAAACATTAAACGATTCAATTAATATTTTGAAAAATCTAAAAATAAATACATTATCGGATTTTGAAGATAGTCTAAAAGAAGAAGATTATAAACAAAAGATCAATGATGAAATCATGAAGTTATCTAAGTTTGCTAATAAGCCAACTCAAAGGATGTATTACTATCCTAGGCCTACTCCACAGGATGTTCTAATAGAAGAACAGGAACACGTAATTAGTAATTCGTATAGTGGAAAAATGATCTATGAATGGAACATAGATGGTCAAACAGAAGGGCAGATTTATAATACTGTCCATAGGATGCTTATGTATAGCACTATTTGTCAAAATAATAAGAATACAACTAAGACAATAGCTCAGATGATTATATCAGGTTTTACAGGCCAACTTAAAGGTTGGTGGGATAATTATCTATCAGATTCAGATAGACAAGAAATCCTCAATAGTACAAAAGAGGAAAATGGGGTTATAGATAACAACTCAGTTTATACTTTGATAGTTAATATTATAGAACACTTTACAGGCAGATGGTCTGATAATTCAGAGAATATTAGGACTCTTCTACAAAATCTTAAGTGTAGAACCCTAACATCTTTTAGGTGGTATAAAGATACTTTCCTAAGTAGAGTAATGGAACTCCCTGAGTCTAATAGCTCACATTGGAAGTCAAAATTCGTAGATGGCCTCCAGTATCTATTTGCGGAAAGAGTTAGGAATAACCTAAGAAAAGGAGGAATAAGTATAAATTATGATGATTATACGTATGGCAAGTTAATAGGAACTTGTATCCAAGAAGGTTTAAATTTATGTAATGAAATAAAATTAAACCAACAAATTAAGAAACATTCTCTAAATGAGAAGAAACAATTAGGTGAATTCTGTAGTCAATTTGGTATAGAAGGAACCTCAAGTAATTCTAAGAAAATTAAAAAATCTAATCCCTACCAACATCAAAAGAGAAAAGGAAAAGGGAAGATAGAAAGAATAAAAGAATTCAAAAATACAAGGAACATAAACCTTCGTATAAGACATATAAGTCTAAATTAATCTGTAAGAAATGTGGAAAAATAGGTCACACAGCAAAAACCTGCTGGGTTAGAAAGAAGCTTAATAAGCTAGAAGATGAAGATTTAAAAAATCAAATCACAAAAATACTATTAGAACCAGATATTAAATCTGATCAATCTTCTAATGAAGATTTAAATATTCTAGAAAATGAAAGTCTATACTCTTCCTCTGAAGAAGAAAACTGTTGTAAAAACAATTGCTGCAATAATACTTCAGAAGAAGAGGAAAAAAATATTTATCAAATAATTTCACAATTTAAAAATATGGAAATAAACGTATTGACAAGTGAAATAATAGAATTATTAAAAGTGGTAGATGATCCACAGATTAAAGAGAAAATAATCTCTTTATTTATGGGAAAACAAGAAGAAGGTCCTTCTTGTTCAAATTCTAAAGAACCAAAACCTTTTTCTCTGGCAGAATTAAAAATCAATTAAACCAGAGAAGTAAAAATAAAAAACCTGTTGATATACAACAATTAAAAAGGGAAATTGATAATTTAAAATCTGATATAAAGATTTTACAACATAACAATAAAGAATTAGACAATAGAATAATGTCTAGAAAAAAAAAATTAAATATACAACCAATAGAAGAATCAGAATTATATCTGAAAAATATAAGAGAAATTATTACTTCTAAAAAATGGCATGGAAAAATTAAACTACTAATAGGAAATAACTTCTTAATAGAAGTAGTTGCACTCTTTGATAGCGGTGCATATTTAAATTGTATACAAGAAGGATTAATTCCTATAAAATACTATTATAAAACAACACATACCCTCAGCCATGCTGGGAAAGGTAAATTAGAGGTGAATTATAAAATCCCTCAAGCCTTTATTTGTCAAAATAATACTTGTATTAGTACAAGTTTTGTATTGGTAAAAATCTCGGTAACCAAGTTATACTTGGAAGCCCTTTCTTTGATAAAATATTTCCTTTAAAAAATATAGACCGTACTGGAATAACTGGTACGTATGAAGGAAAAGAAATTGTTTTTAAATTTATCTCTAATCCGATAACAAAGAAATTGAATAATTTAAAAGAAGAATTGCTAAGAGCAAAGATAAATCAAATTGATTTTCTGCAAAAAGAAATATTTTCTTTAAAAATTCAAGAGAGATTAAATAATCCAAAATTACAAGAAAAAATTAAATTAATAGAACACCAATTCAGTTTACAAATATGTAATGATCATCCCAATGCTTTCTGGGATAGAAAGAAACATATTGTTTCACTTCCATATGAAGAAAACTTTAATGAAAGTCAGATTCCGACCAAGGCTCGACCTTGTCAAATGAATTCTGAATATATGGAATTATGTAAACAAGAGATAAAATCTCTTTTAAACAAGAATTTAATTAGAAATTCAAAGTCTCCATGGTCATGTACAGCCTTTTATGTTAATAAACATTTCGAACAGGAAAGAGGTACACCCAGATTGGTTATTAATTATAAACCACTAAATAAGGTTTTAAAATGGATTAGGTATCCTATACCTAATAAGAAAGATTTATTAGACAAATTATACGAGTCAAATATATTTTCTAAATTTGATTTAAAGTCAGGATACTGGCAAATACAAATTAAAGAAAAAGACAGGTATAAAACTGCTTTTACAGTTCCTGTTGGGCATTACGAATGGAATGTTATGCCATTTGGATTGAAAAATGCCCCATCAGAATTTCAAAATATTATGAATGACATTTTCATTCCTTATAGTAAATTTATTATTGTTTATATTGATGATATCCTTATATTTTCAAAGAATATTGAAACCCATTTTAAATATTTAGAGATATTCAAAGATATAATTTTAAAAAATGGTTTAGTTATATCCAGACCAAAAATGTCACTATTTCAAACTAAAGTCAGATTTTTAGGTCATAATATTAACCAAGGAAATATAATTCCAATCAATAGAAGTATTGAATTTGGTTCTAAGTTTCCAGATGAAATTCTGGATAAAACTCAATTACAAAGATTTCTTGGAAGCTTAAATTACATTCTTCCTTATTATAAAAATCTAGCAGAAGATACTGCTTTATTATATGATAGGCTAAGAAAGAATCCTAAGCCATGGTCTATCGATCATACTAAAGCAGTACAAAAGATTAAGCAAAAGGTTCAAAACCATCCTTGCTTAACAATAACAAACCCAGAATGGAAAAATTGTGGAAACTGATGCCTCAGATATAGGCTACGGAGGTATACTAAAACAGATATCTCCAATCAATAAACAAGAATATCTTGTTAGATTTCATTCTGGAAAATGGAACGAAAGCCAGAGGAATTATGCAACTGTTGCAAAAGAAATTCTTGCAATAGTTAAATGTGTTTTAAAATTTCAAGATGATTTATTCAATAAGAAATTTATAATTAAAACTGACTGCAATGCAGCTAAATATATGTTTAATAAAGATTTTAAACATGATGTTTCTAAGTAGATGTTTGCCAGATGGCAATCACATCTTGCACCATTTGATTTTGAAATAATTTATAAAAAAGGAACTGATAATAGTCTTCCTGATTTTCTTACCAGGGAATATTTAAATTAATGAGTCATTCAAGAGGAATTATACGCATGGCGATATTTGAAATTATTGAAAAAACAATTAATATTCAGATCCAATTGATAGGATTATATGATAATATTCAAGAAATAAAAGAAAATCCATTTATATCGGATAAAGCTAAAGATTATGCTATTAAACAATTGAATATGGAATACGATCTTTAAATAAACAACTTAAAGATCTAAAATATAAAGAAATAATACTTTCTTGTGGATAAATATTTTAATCTTTATGTTTAAGTTTACGGAATGATCCCCTGGGAAAGGGGAAGAGGTCATGGAAGATCTTCCTCTATACTCTTATAGAGGAAGAGGGACAGAAAGAATTATCCATCAAATGGGTAATAAGAAGCTTATAGCTATGGACAATGCATCATATGCATCATCCTCTTCAAAACCCTAATTTGATGAAAAAACTTTTAAAGAGTTTTTAGCCTATAAAGCAGCTCAGAGTCAAACCTCTGAAGAAACAGCATCATATGCTCAAGCTGCTAGTGATAATGATGATGAAAACTGGATTCATAATCCAAAAAAGGATGTTATACTCCTTCTTGATCACAAAGATAAAAAATGGAGTGATCAACCTTGGTTTATAATCAAGAGATATTTTGATACTGAATTCTATCCAACTGAGACTTATAAGTCCAGAACGTATTATGAGGAAATCCTCAAAGCCACAAATTGTGAGCTTACCCATTATATGGGAGGAAATAAAACAATAAGTTTTAGCAAAATAATAATCAAACAGATAATATCTGTTGAAAATTGGGGAATATCTCCATTAAAAGACAGGGAAAATTTTCACCCTGAAACAAAAACACCCATTAGATATAACTATTGGGATTATGTGAATGCCTTTCATAAAGCATTCTTATTTGAGAACCAGAATTATAAACATTCTTGGTTTATCAAAATATGTTCAAAAATTTATGAATCGGATATTTCGATTTGGTTTTATAAATGGTGGCAGTCATATGGTCCATCAATTAATATCTTTAATAAAGATTCACAAAGGTTTAAAACCTTATACACCCAATGGGTGGAGTTATCTCCTGCCTTAATAGAGGCACAACATGATAACAATTTCATTGAGGGAATGGCCTCATTACACTTCTTTGTCCAATTCAGTATCCCATGGATATGGAAGTGGTTACCAGAAACTGGTTATACCAGTGAAAACATGTTCTGTTTGAAAAGAACATATATGACAAAATTCTGGAAACAGATGATGAAGATTGAAGACGGCAAGATTAAATGCCAAGATACAATTGATCATATTCAACAGACGATTGAATCATATCAACAACAAAAAGAAAATCAACAACAAAGGGAATCTCCTAGTCCCTTCCAACATATTATTAGAAAATTAAAAATAACTACAGGTACTGAAAATCTCAGCCAAGAGGAACTTCTACATCAATACATGGAAGAAGTTAAAAAAGATATAGCCAAACACTTCAAGAAAAAAGAAGCCTCATCAAGCTCAAGAATGTCTGTATCAGACTCTTCTCAAATAGGGGAAGATACTCAGCTGTATCAAGACAGTCAAGAAGAAGACAAGTCTATGGATGATGAGACTTATGCCAAAATGATGGCAGATTTAGAGGAAGAATTCGGTCCGGTTAATACACCAGAAAAAACAAAAAACAAAAGGACACAATAGACCCTACAAGGAAGAAAAGAAGAATCAATAATTCATCTTCATAATTGGCCGACAACATTTTTGTCTGAACGTTACATTATTGTAACTTTACTATTTACTTTTTGACTTATTGTATCATAATGCGTCAGACGCAATTATAGGCGAATATTCGCTGTAATATTCGGTGTCAAAATCCCTATATAAAGGGACTTAGTGTGTAGTATTAGGCATCGGTTTTCAGAACCACTCCTCTCTTGTTTTGTAATCTCCCCTTGTAAAACTCTCCAGCAATAATATTTGAAGTTTTAAGGTTTCATGTCACACCCTCAAAATCCGCGAGCGGGGTTTTACCGCGAGGCGCGTGACATACCAGGATCTCAGTCATTAGTTACCAAGAACGACTCTATATGATAAATAAACAAAACCAGAGTTAACGTTTAAAATACTGCGGAAGCGTTTTTAAAACTAGAAAACCCAAAACAAGTAGTATGTAAAGAGAATGCGCAAAACATACGCGCCCCAAACACAAATGTTTAATATGAAAACAATCCCAAATTTGTAAACAAGCAAATGTAGACAACTCAACAATGCTGACGTGCGTGCTCCTAGGCAACTGGCAACCTTAACCTGAGAATAGCATACTAAACAAGTCAACACATGGTTGGTGAGTTCAAGAGTTTGCGTTAAAATATAAACCAATCAACAGTTTCAGAGCATAAGTAGTGTATTGCAATACATAGCTAGTCTATTAACATAAAAATATTAATCATAGTGATTTCGCGATCGAAGCTGACTGTGTTACGTTTGTTGCCTCCCGTCACGACTTACCGTGTCGTGACGAATATGTGTTAGGACAAAATTGCACCCGTTTGACCTCGAGTGGCACAGGTGGGGCTCGTCAGACCCAGTAGTACTACCCAAGATTTCCCCGCTATTCAATATTAACAATCCGAAAGTGTGAGGACTTTCCATGGTAAACAACACTATATCAATATTATACACACTCATATATAAAAGCGTTTGTGATCAACAGTATGCTATCTCCCCAAAAGAGATTATGTAAAATAAGTGGGGCAAGAACTCACCTGGTACGCGCAAGAATTAACTTAGAGCTTAACTTGAAAGAAAGAGGGAAAGACAACCTTCAAAGGTCACCTAGAACACAAGAGTACATAAGTACGTGTACACAGAATCAACATGAAACCCTAAGTGCTCTACAAACCAAGGAACTCAAGGTTTTTAGAAAGACAAGACACATTTGACCCAGTTGACCCGTTTGACCCGTTGGTGACATTATAGGTGATAACTCGTTAATACTAACACAACAGCATGTCATACATGATCAACATACAACCCAACAATAGTCCTAACATACCCATATGACCCATTACCATGAATTCCCACAAACATGCCAAATCAGATAACTATCCAACTAAACATTCATACAACACAACCAACACATTTAGTTACCTTAGAAATCATCCATGAACACACTAGCATGATCCTAATATCCCAAACATGCTCAAATCATCCAATTCAAGGATTTGCACAATTAAAGTTTCCCTTTTGGGAAAGTTCATCTCAAATTCATCAAGCTCACACTACATTCATGAATTCATCAATTATATACCAATTCAAGTCCATGACAACATCTAAACATGATCAACAACACCTAATCATCATGATTCATCAACATTCAACACCAAAAGTTACTATTTTTAGCAATGTATGAACTATAACACATCTTCTTGATTTTCAATTGTTCATATCATCAACCTAGCATCTAATCATCATCACAAACACATCCATAACATTCATACATCATCCAATCATCAATTCATGCAAAATAAAGTTACTATTATTAGTAACCTATGAACAACGTATCAAAATCAAAGCTTTCTTGCAAAATCGACGTTAACTAATATATACAATCCAACTAACATAATAACAACATCAAACAACCATCATTAAACATCCAATTTGATCCAAAATCGCCTCAAACTCACGGCCAAGATGATCATATGAACAAACAACCAAAATCCAAACTTTCTTGCATAATCAACGTTAACTAGCATCACTACAACCTAACTAACATCATAACATCACCAAACAACCAAGAATTAACATCAATTGCAGATTTTCGAACTAGGGTTCGGCCACCATGAAAAACCATCAAAAACATGTAAAAATCTAACCTTTAAACGTGTAATGGCTTGCAATTGATGATTCTAACTTGTTGTATGCCTTGTAATCGATCAAATTCGAAGGTGATTACTTGTTCTTGGGCTGAATTCGAAGAGGAGAGGGAGAGGGAGTGCAGGTCGCGGCCGATGGGTGGGATTAGGGTTGGAGTTTTGATTTTTATTTTATTAAATAATCCATAATTACCCTTTTAACCCTTATAATTTGTATTTTATAAAAATTAAGCTTTTTGAATAGTTTTTAAATAGTTTTTAACTACTAAACACAATTATTATTAATCACAAATAACAATCATGCATAATTCCCATTTATCACAAAACACACGAAATAAATATGCACGTTTTCACGTTACGCGATAAAATTACAGTTAACATTCAAATCACATAAGCATAACTTAATAATCACATTGTTAACTTAATTATCATCAATTTAACATTACTGATTATTGTTAAGTCACCAACGTTCAACGACAACTAGTGTGTGTGCTCGACACGTGTATGCAAGACTTAACGGAACAAACGGAGTTTGGTAACGGAAAATTACCGGATGTCACATTATCCCCATGTTGAAAGAATTTTCGTCCCGAAAATTGCGTTACATGGTGAGTGTTCCATCACTGGTCTACTGCATTGGCACAAGAAATCGAAATCGTGTGAGTTTTGGATGAGTTGTCACATCATCCCCATGTTGAAAGAAATTTCGTCCCGAAATTTAATCAATACCTTCGCCGGCTGGCATCGTCCTTTCGAATAGCTGAGGATACTTAAGCTTCATTTGGTCTTCACGTTCCCACGTGAATTCTGGTCCACGTCTCGAGTTCCAACGAACTTTGACGATGGGTATCTTGCTTTGCTTAAGCGTTTTCACCTCACGATCCATCACTTCGACCGGTTCCTCAATGAAACGTAACTGTTCGTCTACTTGAACTTCTTCCAGTGGTACGACCATCGTTTCATCCGTTAAACATTTCTTTAGGTTTGAAACATGGAATACATCATGGATTCCACTCAATGAATCAGGTAAGGCTAGTCGATAGGCCACTAGACCTATTCTTTCCAAGATCTCAAATGGCCCAACGTATCTCGGATTTAGTTTTCCTCTTTTACCAAACCGAACTACGCCTTTCCACGGTGAGACTTTTAATAAAACCTTGTCACCTGTCTGAAATTCCAAAGGTTTTCGTCGTTTGTCAGCATAGCTTTTCTGTCTGTCTCGCGCTGCGGCCATGCAGTTTCTTATCTGAACAATCTTCTCAGTTGTCTCGTGTACTAACTCGGGACCCGTTAATTGACTATCACCAATTTCAGCCCAGCAAACTGGCGATCTACACTTTCTCCCATATAAAGCTTCAAATGGTGCTGCCTTTATACTAGTGTGATAACTGTTGTTGTAAGAAAATTCCACCAATGGTAGGTGAACTTCCCAGTTATTCCCGAAGTCAATCACACAAGCACGTAACATGTCCTCCAAAGTCTGTATAGTACGCTCGCTTTGACCATCAGTCTGTGGATGATAAGCAGTACTCATATCCAATCGCGTACCTAAAGCTTTCTGCAACGACTGCCAAAAGTGTGATGTGAAACGAGAATCGCGATCAGAAATGATTGAGATTGGTACTCCATGCCTCGAAACGATCTCCTTCAGATAAAGTCGGGTTAATTTTTCCATCTTGTCTGTTTCCTTTATCGCTAGGAAATGAGCAGATTTTGTCAATCGATCCACGATAACCCATATTGTATCACAACCCGTAGAAGTACGAGGTAACTTAGTAACAAAATCCATTGATATCTGATCCCACTTCCACATAGGGATCTCGGGTTGTTGTAATAGTCCAGATGGTTTCTGATACTCCACTTTAACCTTCGAGCAGGTCAGACACTTACTCACATAAGTAGCTACATCTGCTTTCATGTTAGGCCACCAATAGCGCGCCTTCAAATCGTGGTACATCTTGTCAGATCCAGGATGTATAGAATACTTGGACTTGTGAGCCTCACTCATCACCAAGTCTCTCAGATTTCCGTGTAGAGGTACCCACAGTCTATCCATGAAGTAACGAATTCCATCCACTTTTACCTCCAATTGTTTTTCCATACCCCTTAACGATTCAGACCCAATGTTTTCTGCTTTCAAAGCTTCTGTTTGAGCCTCTCGGATTTGTTCAGGTAATTGCGTACTAATCGTTAGTTGCAGAGCTCGCACACGTCGAGGTTTAGCAGTCTCTTTTCTACTCAGCGCATCAGCAACTACATTTGCTTTCCCTGGGTGGTACTTAATAGCACAATCATAGTCGTTTAACAATTCCACCCAGCGTCTTTGCCTCATGTTCAACTCCTTTTGCTCAAAGATGTGCTGAAGACTCTTGTGATCGGTGTAGATGGTGCATTTGGTACCGTACAAGTAATGTCTCCAGATTTTTAAGGCAAAAACTACCGCACCCAGTTCCAAGTCATGGGTGGTATAGTTCTTCTCATGAATCTTCAATTGTCTAGAGGCGTATGCTATCACTTTATCCCGCTGCATCAAGACACATCCAAGTCCTTGAATAGACGCATCGCAGTAGACTACGAAATCATCACTACCATCCGGTAACGCTAATATTGGTGCGCTACACAATTTATGTTTCAGCAACTGAAAAGCAGATTCCTGACTCTCACCCCATTTGTACGTCGTTCCCTTATGAGTCAAGGCTGTGAGAGGTTGTGCAATCTTAGAGAATCCTTCAATGAATCGCCGATAATATCCCGCTAATCCAAGGAATTGTCGTATCTCACTTGGTGTCTTAGGAACAGACCAATTCTTTATCGCTTTAATCTTAGCAGGATCAACATGTATTCCCTTCTCGTTGACAATATGACCCAAGAATTGTACCTCACGTATCCAGAAATCACACTTAGAAAACTTTGCGTACAGTTTTTCCTTTCTAAGTAATTCTAAGATTAAACGTAAGTGCTTCTCATGTTCTTCCTCGGTCCTTGAGTATATCAGTATGTCATCAATAAAGACGATAACAAACTGATCAAGATAGGGTTTGCACACGCGATTCATGAGGTCCATGAATACTGCTGGTGCATTCGTCAACCCAAATGGCATGACCAAAAATTCATAGTGACCATATCGTGTACGGAAAGCAGTCTTCGAGATGTCCTCTTCTCAAACTCTCAGCTGATGATACCCAGACCTCAGATCAATCTTGGAGTAATAGCTTGATCCTTGCAGTTGATCAAATAAATCATCGATACGAGGTAAGGGATATCTATTCTTGATAGTAACCTTGTTCAGTTCCCTATAGTCAATGCACATTCGAAATGTACCATCCTTCTTCTTCACAAATAGAACTGGCGCTCCCCAGGGCGACGAACTCGGTCGGATAAACCCTTTATCCAACAACTCTTGTAGTTGGGCGGATAATTCCTGCAGTTCGTTCGGAGCTAACCGGTATGGTGCACTCGCAATTGGAGCGGCTCCTGGAGTCAACTCAATCTGGAATTCAACTTGACGATGAGGCGGTAATCCAGGAAGGTCTTCCGGAAACACCTCAGGAAACTCACGAACTACGGGAATATCCTCTATCTTCTTTTCCTCAGTCTGTTTATCTGTGACGAGTGCCAATATGGCTAGTCGACCCTTTCGTAACAACTTCTGTGCTTTCATAAACGAGATGATGCCTATCACCGCACCACTCCTATCACCTCTGACCGTAAGGACTTCTTCACCAAGGGGAATCCGTATGATCTTCTCGTGGCATATGACTTCTACTTGTTTATCGGAAAGCCAATCCATGCCTACTACCACATCGAAACTTCCTAGTGTAACAGGCATGAGATCTATGGTGAATGTATGACCAGCAAGCTCTATCTTGCAGTCTCTAAGAATATGCGTTACGTGAATCTGTGTACCGTCAGCTAACTCTACGGTGTATTTAGATTCTAAGGTTGAGGGCATATCGCTTAAAAGACTACAGAACCTAGTGGACACGAAACTTCTATCGGCTCCGGTATCGAATAATACGGTAGCAAAACAACCATTAACCGAAAATTTACCAGTTACTGTTGTAGGGTCGTTTAGAGCCTCACCTGAGCCAATGACGAAGGCTCTTCCTTTGGCTCCATTGTTGTTTCCACCATTGTTGTTGCCATTACCATTGTTGTTGTTATTGTTGTTGCCATTGTTATTGTTGCTGTTGTTCCCATTGTTGTTGTTGTCATTACCATTCCTCTTAAGCTGGGGACAGTTGCGTTTGTAATGGCCTTCTTTTCCGCACTCAAAACAACCTTTCGGAGTGTCTTGTGATTGTTGAGGCTTCTTCATCAGTTCACCCCGACAGTCTTTTGCTGCGTGACCAATCTTCCCACAACGTTGGCACTTGAAGTTATAACATCGACCCACATGGTGGTAGTTACACTGGTTGCACTTCGGCAGTCTTCCACCATACCCACCGGGTCCTTGATCTGAGGGAGTCGTCTGGTTGAAGCTTCGGTTGTTATCGAACTTCCGTTGCTGTTGCTGACTTTGTTGCTGTTGTTGAGGTTGAGATTGGCTGCTGGATGACGATCCCTTGTTGCTTGAACCATCCTACTTGCGTTTATTGTCGGGCACGCTTGCCACAGCGCCCCGCTTGGGTAGTTTGCCTTGCTCTACCACTTGATCAGTAAGTTTGTGGGCTAGTCAAAGAAAAGAAACACTATATAGTCTAAGTCATTTAAAAGGTAGGATCAGTCCAGTACATCAGATCCGTCATTTCCTCATCCATCTCTACTGGTTCTTATTCGGGGGCTTCCTCGGGTTCTTCTTCTGGGTCTTTCTCATTAGGGTCCACCAAAGGTGCAGGGGCTTCAACAATCTGGAGTGCTGCTAGCTGTGCCTCCAAATCAGCAAACCTATCATCAACCACTATGTTATGGTGATCTTGTGCGTCCATACGCTCACTAAGTGCTACCACGTTGCCTGCCAGCGTATGATGTCCACCAATGGCCATCGAAAGTCGCTCCTGAAGCGTATCTACCTGGTAACGCAGCTGACGCATCTCAGATCGTAATGCAGAGTTCTCATCAGTGAGTCCTCTAATCCGCTGTCGCTCTGTGTCCAGTGTGGCTACCAAAGCTGCAAATGCCTGCTCCAGAGGGATGCTCAAGGTAGGAAGTGTAGGCAAAGTAGAGGCGGTCGATGACCTAGTCCTAGGTCGTGTAGGTGCTACTGGTGGTACGCGTTCTCTATAAGCCATACGGTTTATGTAAGTGGGGTAGAAATCCCAGTTACGCGGAGGATCGAGCTCAGGAGGTATGAAAGGCTGATCCCAGTCTATCTCGCTAGGAGGATAAGGATGTCGAGGCCAGTTAAATCCCCTATCCGGTACAGGAGAAGTAGGAGGTGACTCAGATCGTGCAGGTCTCTTGCCTAAATTTCTGGACGACGATGCCATGCTGCGAAGTACGTGTTGCGTATGCCAATGAGTATACAGTAAGGAGAGTAAACGATAAGTAACTAACAACTGTGCGGTTATAGTCTAGTGTGTGTATGCAACCTAGTTCCCTATAACCAATGGCTCTGATACCAATCTGTCACACCCTCAAAATCCGCGAGCGGGGTTTTACCGCGAGGCGCGTGACATACCAGGATCTCAGTCATTAGTTACCAAGAACGACTCTATATGATAAATAAACAAAACCAGAGTTAACGTTTAAAATACTGCGGAAGCGTTTTTAAAACTAGAAAACCCAAAACAAGTAGTATGTAAAGAGAATGCGCAAAACATACGCGCCCCAAACACAAATGTTTAATATGAAAACAATCCCAAATTTGTAAACAAGCAAATGTAGACAACTCAACAATGCTGACGTGCGTGCTCCTAGGCAACTGGCAACCTTAACCTGAGAATAGCATACTAAACAAGTCAACACATGGTTGGTGAGTTCAAGAGTTTGCGTTAAAATATAAACCAATCAACAGTTTCCAGAGCATAAGTAGTGTATTGCAATAGATAGCTAGTCTATTAACATAAAAATATTAATCATAGTGATTTCGCGATCGAAGCTGACTGTGTTACGTTTGTTGCCTCCCGTCACGACTTACCGTGTCGTGACGAATATGTGTTAGGACAAAATTGCACCCGTTTGACCTCGAGTCGCACAGGTGGGGCTCGTCAGACCCAGTAGTACTACCCAAGATTTCCCCGCTATTCAATATTAACAATCCGAAAGTGTGAGGACTTTCCATGGTAAACAACACTATATCAATATTATACACACTCATATATAAAAGCGTTTGTGATCAACAGTATGCTATCTCCCCCAAAAGAGATTATGTAAAATAAGTGGGGCAAGAACTCACCTGGTACGCGCAAGAATTAACTTAGAGCTTAACTTGAAAGAAAGAGGGAAAGACAACCTTCAAAGGTCACCTAGAACACAAGAGTACATAAGTACGTGTACACAGAATCAACATGAAACCCTAAGTGCTCTACAAACCAAGGAACTCAAGGTTTTTAGAAAGACAAGACACATTTGACCCAGTTGACCCGTTTGACCCGTTGGTGACATTATAGGTGATAACTCGTTAATACTAACACAACAGCATGTCATACATGATCAACATACAACCCAACAATAGTCCTAACATACCCATATGACCCATTTCCATGAATTCCCACAAACAGGCCAAATCAGATAACTATCCAACTAAACATTCATACAACACAAACAACACATTTAGTTACCTTAGAAATCATCCATGAACACACTAGCATGATCCTAATATCCCAAACATGCTCAAATCATCCAATTCAAGGATTTGCACAATTAAAGTTTCCCTTTTGGGAAAGTTCATCAAATTCATCAAGCTCACACTACATTCATGAATTCATCAATTATATACCAATTCAAGTCCATGACAACATCTAAACATGATCAACAACACCTAATCATCATGATTCATCAACATTCAACACCAAAAGTTACTATTTTTAGCAATGTATGAACTATAACACATCTTCTTGATTTTCAATTGTTCATATCATCAACCTAGCATCTAATCATCATCACAAACACATCCATAACATTCATACATCATCCAATCATCAATTCATGCAAAATAAAGTTACTATTATTAGTAACCTATGAACAACGTATCAAAATCAAAGCTTTCTTGCAAAATCGACGTTAACTAATATATATACAATCCAACTAACATAATAACAACATCAAACAACCATCATTAAACATCCAATTTGATCCAAAATCGCCTCAAACTCACGGCCAAGATGATCATATGAACAAACAACCAAAATCCAAACTTTCTTGCATAATCAACGTTAACTAGCATCACTACAACCTAACTAACATCATAACATCACCAAACAACCAAGAATTAACATCCAATTGCAGATTTTCGAACTAGGGTTCGGCCACCATGAAAAACCATCAAAAACATGTAAAAATCTAACCTTTAAACGTGTAATGGCTTGCAATTGATGATTCTAACTTGTTGTATGCCTTGTAATCGATCAAATTCGAAGGTGATTACTTGTTCTTGGGCTGAATTCGAAGAGGAGAGGGAGAGGGAGTGCAGGTCGCGGCCGATGGGTGGGATTAGGGTTGGAGTTTTGATTTTTATTTTATTAAATAATCATAATTACCCTTTTAACCCTTATAATTTGTATTTTATAAAAATTAAGCTTTTTGAATAGTTTTTAAATAGTTTTTAACTACTAAACACAATTATTATTAATCACAAATAACAATCATGCATAATTCCCATTTATCACAAAACACACGAAATAAATATGCACGTTTTCACGTTACGCGATAAAATTACAGTTAACATTCAAATCACATAAGCATAACTTAATAATCACATTGTTAACTTAATTATCATCAATTTAACATTACTGATTATTGTTAAGTCACCAACGTTCAACGACAACTAGTGTGTGTGCTCGACACGTGTATGCAAGACTTAACGGAACAAACGGAGTTTGGTAACGGAAAATTACCGGATGTCACATTTCAAGAATCAAGCCTTCATATTCTGGTAATTTTTATTTTTTATATTTGTATGATCGCCTCACTTAGAGGCTAAACCTCTAAGTGTTGGAACATCACCATGCTCAACAGATTATCAAAATAAAAAAGAGATCTTAAAACCCAGATGAAGGTAAAAATTAAGAGGAATCATGGGATAGGGTTATAGCCCATCTAAGATGCTAATATGGGCGGTCGACCGCCTGGGGACCCGTTTAAGCCAAAAAGCCAAGAAGGCGTGGGGCGTTTTGGGTCTGACCTTTACTGACCACATATTAGCATCCTGGACAACGGCTGTGTAAAACCATAAAGCTCAGATAAGGGCAGAAGATGAAGAGAAACGATGGAACTTTGGTGATTTTACACAGCCGTTGTCCAGGATGCTAATATGTGGTCAGTAAAGGTCAGACCCAAAACGACCCACGTCTTCTTGGCTTTTTGGCTTAAACGGGTCCCCAGGCGGTCGACCGCCCATATTAGCATCTTAGATGGGCTAAAACCCTATCCCATGATTCCTCTTAATTTTTTACCTTCATCTGGGTTTTAAGATCTCTTTTTTATTTTGATAATCTGTTGAGCATGGTGATGTTCCAACACTTAGAGGTCTAGCCTCTGAGTGAGGCGAGCATACAAATATAAATAAATAAAAATTACCAGAATATGAAGGCTTGATTCTTGAAACTTTAAAACTTCAAATATTATTGCTGGAGATTTTTACAAGGGGAGATTACAAAATAAGAGAGGAGTGGTTCTGAAAACCAATGCCTAATACTACACACTAAGTCCCTTTATATAGGGATTTTGACACCGAATATTACAGCGAATATTCGCCTATAATTGCGTCTGATGCATTATGATACAATAAGTCAAAAAGTGAATAGTAAAGTTACAATAATGTAACGTTCAGACAAAAATGTTGTCGGCCAATTATGAAGATGAATTATTGATTCTTCTTTTCTTCCTTGTAGGGTCTATTGTGTCCTTTTGTTTTTTGTTTTTTCTGGTGTATTAACCGGACCGAATTCTTCCTCTAAATCTGCCATCATTTTGGCATAAGTCTCATAATCCATAGACTTGTCTTCTTCTTGACTGTCTTGATACAGCTGAGTATCTTCCCCTATTTGAGAAGAGTCTGATACAGACATTCTTGAGCTTGATGAGGCTTCTTTTTTCTTGAAGTGTTTGGCTATATCTTTTTTAACTTCTTCCATGTATTGATGTAGAAGTTCTTCTTGGCTAAGATTTTCAGTACCTGTAGTCATTTTTAATTTTCTAATAATATGTTGGAAGGGACTAGGAGATTCCCTTTATTGTTGATTTTCTTTTTGTTGTTGATATGATTCAATCGTCTGTTGAATATGATCTATTGTATCTTGGCATTTAATCTTGCCGTCTTCAATCTTCATCATCTGTTTCCAGAATTTTGACATATATGTTCTTTTCAAACAGAACATGTTTTCATTGGTATAACCAGTTTCTGGTCCCACTTCCATATCCATGGGATACTGAATTGGACAAAGAAGTGTAATGAGGCCATTCCCTCAATGAAATTGTTATCATGTTGTGCCTCTATTAAGGCAGGAGATAACTCCACCCATTGGGTGTTTAAGGTTTTAAACCTTTGTGAATTTTTATTAAAGATATTAATTGATGGACCATATGACTGCCACCATTTATAAAACCAAATCGGAATATCCGATTCATAAATTTTTGAACATATTTTGATAAACCAAGAATGTTTATAATTCTGGTTCTCAAATAAGAATGCTTTATGAAAGGCATTCACATAATCCCAATAGTTATATCTAATGGGTGTTTTTGTTTCAGGGTGAAAAATTTCCCTGTCTTTTAATGGAGATATTCCCCAATTTTCAACAGATATTATCTGTTTGATTATTATTTTGCTAAAACTTATTGTTTTATTTCCTCCCATATAATGGATAAGCTCACAATTTGTGGCTTTGAGGATTTCCTCATAATATGTTCTGGACTTATAAGTCTCAGTTGGATAGAATCCAGTATAAAAATATCTCTTGATTATAAACCAAGGTTGATCACTCCATTTTTTTATCTTTGCGATCAAAAAGGAGTATAACATCCTTTTTTGGATTATGAATCCAGTTTTCATCATCATTATCACTAGCAGCTTGAGCATATGATGCTGTTTCTTCAGAGGTTTGACTCTGAGCTGCTTTATAGGCTAAAAACTCTTTAAAAGTTTTTTCATCAAATTGGGGTTTTGAAGAGGATGATGCATATGATGCATTGTCCATAGCTATAAGCTTCTTATTACCCATTTGATGGATAATTCTTTCTGTCCCTCTTCCTCTATAGGAGGAAGATCTTCCACGACCTCTTCCCCTTTCCCAGAGGATCATTCCTGAAAACTTAAACATAAAGGTTAAAATATTTATCCACAAGAAAGTATTATTTCTTTATATTTTAGATCTTTAAGTTGTTTATTTAAAGATCGTATTCCATATTTAATTTGTTTAATAACATAATCTTTAGCTTTATCCGATATAAATGGATTTTCTTTTATTTCTTGAATATTATCATATAATCCTATCAATTGGATCTGAATATTAATTGTTTTTTCAATAATTTCAAATATCGCCATGCGCATAATTCCTCTTGAATGACTCATTAATTTAAATATTCCCTGGTAAGAAAATCAGGAAGACTATTATCAGTTCCTTTTTTATAAATTATTTCAAAATCAAATGGTACAAGATGTGATTACCATCTGGCAAACATCTGCTTAGAAACATCATGTTTAAAATCTTTATTAAACATATATTTAGCTGCATTGCAGTCAGTTTTAATTATAAATTTCTTATTGAATAAATCATCCTGAAATTTTAAAACACATTTAACTATTGCAAGAATTTCTTTTGCAACAGTTGCATAATTCCTCTGGCTTTCATTCCATTTTCCAGAATGAAATCTAACAAGATATTCTTGTTTATTGATTGGAGATATCTGTTTTTGTATACCTTCGTAGCCTGTATCTGAGGCATCAGTTTCCACAATTTTTCCCATTTTGGGTTTGTTATTGTTAAGCAAGGAAGGTTTTGAATCTTTTGTTTAATCTTTTTTACTGCTTTAGTATGATCGATAGACCATGGCTTAGGATTCTTCCTTAGCCTATCGTATAATAAAGCAGTATCTTCTGCTAGATTTTTATAATAAGGAAGAATGTAATTTAAGCTTCCAAGAAATATTTGTAATTGAGTTTTATCCAGAATTTCATCTGGAAACTTAGAACCAAATTCAATACTTCTATTGATTGGAATTATATTTTCTTGGTTAATATTATGACCTAAAAATCTGACTTTAGTTTGAAATAGTGACATTTTTGGTCTGGATATAACTAAACCATTTTTTAAAATTATATCTTTGAATATCTCTAAATGTTTAAAATGGGTTTCAATATCCTTTGAAAATACAAGGATATCATCAATATAAACAATAATAAATTCACTATAAGGAATGAAAATGTCATTCATAATATTTTGAAATTCTGATGGGGCATTTTTCAATCCAAATGGCATAAAATTCCATTCGTAATGCCCAATAGGAACTGTAAAAGCAGTTTTATACCTGTTTTTTTCTTCAATTTGTATTTGCCAGTATCCTGACTTTAAATCAAATTTAGAAAATATATTTGACTCGTATAATTTGTCTAATAAATCTTTCTTATTAGGTATAGGATACCTAATCCATTTTAAAAGCTTATTTAGTGGTTTATAATTAATAACCAATCTAGGTGTACCTCTTTCCTGTTCGGAATGTTTATTAACATAAAAGGCTGTACATGACCATGGAGACTTTGAATTTCTAATTAAATTCTTGTTTAAAAGAGATTTTATCTCTTGTTTACATAATTTCATATATTCAGAATTCATTTGACAAGGTCGAGCCTTGGTCGGAATCTGACTTTCATTAAGGTTTTCTTCATATGGAAGTGAAACAATATGTTTCTTTCTATCCCAGAAAGCATTGGGATGATCATTACATATTTGTAAACTGAATTGGTGTTCTATTAATTTAATTTTTTCTTGTAATTTTGGATTATTTAATCTCTCTTGAATATTTAAAGAAAATATTTTTTTTGCAGAAAATCAATTTGATTTATCTTTGCTCTTAGCAATTCTTCTTTTAAATTATTCAATGTCTTTGTTATCGGATTAGAGATAAATTTAAAAACAATTTCTTTTCCTTCATACGTACCAGTTATTCCAGTACGGTCTACGTTTTTTAAAGGAAATATCTTATCAAAGAAAGGGCTTCCAAGTATAACTTGGTTATCGAGATTTTTTACCAATACAAAACTTGTACTAATACAAGTATTATTTTGACAAATAAAGGCTTGAGGGATTTTTAATTCACCTCTAATTTACCTTTTCCAGCATGACCGAGGGTATGTGTTGTTTTATAATAGTATTTTGTAGGAATTAATACTTCTTGTATACAATTTAAATCTGCACCGCTATCAAAGAGTGCAACTACTTCTATTAAGAAGTCATTTCCTATTAGTAGTTTAATTTTTCCATGCCATTTTTGAGAAGTAATAATTTCTCTTATATTTTTTAATACTATTAATAATAGTAATAATAATAATTATAATAATAATAATAATAATAATAATAATAATAATAATAATAATAATAATAATAATAATGACACCCGACATTTTCAAGTCACTTTTTGTGAATCCAAGGATTGTTCAGGAATTATCAGAATTGATTTGAACAAGTATTGATCGTGGAATTATCAATACTTGGTGTTTAATCTATTAATAATAATAAAATCAATCAATCAAACAAATAAAATAAGAATAATCAAACCGAGAGAACGCAAGAACGTTGATTGAATGCTTTCTTGTTGCTATTGAGGTTGCTGATCTTGAATACAATGATTCAGATAATGATCACTAATGATTCTCAATTATTGTTGTTTTCTTATTGATTGATTGATTGAATTTGATTGAAATTGATTGAATTTGATTGAAATTGATTGAATACATCTGTTGATGATCTCGTATCTATTTATAGAGATCCAATGATGTTATATTTCTAGCTATTTTGTTGCTATAATTAAGCTAATCAAACTTATCCATAATCCTCGCCATGTTTATCGGCTTAGGAATTTGAGATTTACAACGAATCTAATATGAATAAAGTTTGTTGTTGTGACGTGGAATATCTGCTTGAATAATAAGTCTTCCATCATCATTAATGTTGTTGTTGTTCTGCCACGTTGACTTGTTGATTTGATGTTGACCTCTGAGTTAATTGGTCTTCCGCAGGAATTTACTCTTCCGTAGGTAACTAGTCTTCCGCAGCAACTGTTGTACAGTACTTGTTGTTGTGCTTCCGTAGGAGTTCTTGTCTTTCGCAGCAATCCCTCCAGCAGCTTCACTTCTTTTCTTGTTCAGCTGAAGTTGTTCTTCCGTATGAGATCCACGGATGTACATTCTTCAGTTATGTTCCTGAGAACATCTACGGAAGAACACTTTATTCATCCGCAGTTGTTCCAACACTTAGTCAATTTTCCAAATTGACACAGTTTAATGTTTCCTGCACATTCACACATACATTCTAAATATATTATATAATAGATGAATATATTAAATGAAGTGCAAAATAAATTTATTTAGTTCATAAACACAATTATAATCAAATATATTCATTTTATATCATTAAGAACAATAATTACAATTATGATTACAGGAGTGATATATATCATCTAAACCTATACAAGGGTTCTAGACCTAACAATACTCCCCCTTAGGTTTAGACTCTAGTAATCATTGGTTTAATACTCTAAGTTCTTGTACTCTAGCCAAAATTCTTTGATTTGAAGTAAATGGTTGAGAAACTAAGGATCATACTATAAATCAGACACATTCCTGCTTAGATTGGTTGAGTGAAAAGCCTACTAGATCTAGTGAAAATTGCAAATATGGTGATCCGCAGAAGTTCAAACAAGAGTGTATGTCGAGTATGTCATGCTTATTATCATGTTGTGGTTAGTTTAGTGATGAACAGAGATGAGTGCATCATGCAAGATGTTGTGAAAGTGTGTCCGTTCTAGAAACTGCCCAATCCATCACATTATCACACTTGACCCATGTTCTGTAGATTATAAGCTCTATCTTAAGATTTCTTTGAAATCTTATTCATGCTCTTTGTATATTTTTATTGTTGATCCGTTTTGGATTCTTTTGAGAGCAGCTCCTGTTTGGAGTTTTATGATTTGCATCAGGTCACCAGGTCTTTACTCACGTAAAACAGAGGTGACCCATGACTCAAGTCTTTGCTTACGCAAAACAGAGAGTCAAGATGCTCAAAGATAGAGGTTATAAGGTGTTACAACATAGTAAGTGTGCATGGGCAATGAATTTTGCACATCCGGATTAGACTTACTTAATATACAACTCACAATGACTTTGTCATAAGAAGTCATCTGAAATTTAAGTTGAGCATGTCATACCTGATTTTCCACTTAAGATGAACCTATTCACATATCCAACACATTGGATCAGTAGATAGTTGTTAATTTGAAAGCAGGATATATGTCAGTTATAGCATACTATCATGTCCTTAGTATATCTGTGCCTTACATAAGTGGTCTCATATGTTCACAGTTAGTACACACCTATGTCTATTGTTGATATGATGAACTTATTCTAAGTTGATCATGCCTAATGATTCTATTAAGAAGTTAAATCTGACAGAATCAAATGCCTTAGTGAATAAATCAGCAAGCTGATTTATTGTATCTACTTTGACCAACTTAATTAGACCTTTTTCTGAGCAGTCTCTTAGAAAATGATATCTAATTTCTATGTGCTTAGTTTTACTATGTTGTATCGGATTAGCAGTTATAAACATAGCAGCTGAGTTGTCAATATGTATAGGAGTTTGAAGAAAATTGTAACCATAATCAAGTAATTGGTTTTGCAACCAAAGAACCTGAGAGTAGCCAGCTGAAGCAGCTATGTACTCAGCCTCAGCTGTGGATACTGAGATATTTGTTTGCTTTTTGCACTGCCATGACACAAGTCTTGGTCCTATAAATTGACATCCACCAGTTGTGGATTTTCTGTTGTTGTTGCATCCTCCGTAGTCACTGTCTGAATAGGAGTAAAGCTTGAAGTCTCCTTCTTTAGGATACCATAGTCCAAGTGATGGTTTCCCTTTGAGGAATCTGAATATTCTCTTTACTGTATTCAAATGAGACTCTTTTGGATCTGCTTGATACCTAGCACACACACACAGCAAACATTATGTCAGGTCTACTAACAGTTAAGTACATTAAGGATCCTATCATAGATCTATATAATCTTTGATCAATAGACTTCCCTGTTGGATCTGGTACAATTTTATCTATAGTAGATGCTGGTGTTTTGCATGATGTACAGTCTACAAGGTTATATTTCTTTAATGTTTGAAGGATATACTTTTCTTGATTGATGAAGATGCTTTCTGTTTTTTGACGAACTTGTAATCTTAAGAAGAAAGTTAATTCTCCCATTGAACTCATCTGAAACTCAGATTGCATTAAGGCTTCAAACTCTTCACAAAGTCTCTTGTTTGTTGATCCAAATATGATGTCATCAACATATATTTGAACAACTAAGAGGTCTTGGTGTTCATGTTTGAGGAAGAGTGTTTGGTCAATTGTTCCTCTCTTGTATCCATGTTTTAGAAGAAACTTGGACAGTGTTTCATACCATTTTCTTGGTGCTTAATGAAGTCCATATAAAGCTTTGTTAAGCTTATATACTCTATGAGGATAGTCAGGATCCTCAAAGCCTGGTGGTTGAGATACATAGACCTCTTCATCAATCTTACCATATAAGAAGGCACACTTTACATCCATTTGATAAACTGTGAACTTCTTATATTATGCATATGCCAAAAACACTCTAATTGCCTCAATTCTTGCAACTGGTGCAAAGACTTTATCATAGTCTATGCCTTCCTCTTGTGTGTAGCCTTGAGCAATTAGTCTTGCTTTGTTTCTGATTATTATTCCCCTATCATCTAGCTTGTTTTTGAATAACCACCTTGTGCCAATAGGATATTGGCCTTCAGGGAGATCAACTAGGTTCCACACCTTCTGTTTCCTGAACTGCTACAGTTCTTCTTGCATTGCTTCAATCCAGCTGTTATCTTTTAAGGCTTCTGTGATGTTGGGTGGAACTACTTGAGATAGAAAATAGGAGAATAGACAAGTGTTTGTAGCTCCCCCTTGTCTTCTGGTAGTTCTGCTGTTGAGGTCACCTATCATGTTATCAATTAGGTGATACTTATGTGTTCTAACTGTTGGTACATCATTAACTTGGATGGATGAATCCAGGTTTGTGATGTTGGTTGTTGGAGATGAGGGTAGTTGTGATGGGGAGTCAACAAAATAGTTCATCTCATTTTCTGGTGCAGCTGACTGAGCTTTCGCAGGAACATGTATGTCATCTGGGGTAGTGGACATGTCTTCTGTAGCAGGTACTTGATCAGCTATGGTCTCTGTCCAAGGCATATCTGTGTGTGATAATGGTGTGGGATTATTTTCTGATATGGTTTGATTTTTGGGGGGTCTCCATTCAACATCTGCAGTAGGGATATCTTTGGAAGTAGAGACATCTACGGAAGTAGAGACATCTACAGAAGTAGAGACATCTACGGAAGTAGAGACATCTACGGAAGTAGAGGGTATTGCTGCTGATGAGCATGGAGTAAAAACATCTGAACCATCTTTGTGTTTTTGTGCTGATGTACTAGGATCATTATCACTTTGGTTTTCTGGAGTAATGACTCTTGGTGGATCTGCTGTCAATGGTACACCCATATTTGGAGGAACATAGCGATAACATGTATCCATAACACCTGTCACATTAAGATAACCAGAGTTAAATAAGTTAGTTAATGCATCTATATCAAATAACCAAGATGATCCTTTCACAGACTGTAGGAATAAGGATTCATCAAAGGATACATTTGGAGTTTCTTCCACTATGTTATCATATGGAATGTAGACTCTATATGATTTAGATGTTGATGAGTAATCAACAAAGAAACCATCATAGGCTTTCTCAGCAAATTTTTCTAATGGTTCTTTTATGTTTAATACAGATACATGACACCCAAAAGCTTTAAGATATCCTATAAAAGGTTTTCTTTTAAACAGAAGTTCATAGGGTGTTTTGTTATATTCTTTGACAATCAAAGTTCTGTTTTGAACAGTGCAGGCTATGTTCACAGCTTCTGCCCAAAATGTTATTGGCAGATATGAGTCAGCTAGTATTGTTCTTGCTGCTTCAATTAGAGTTCTATTTCTTCTTTCAGCAACTCTATTCTGTTGAGGAGTTCTTGGAGCACTAAATTGCCTAGCTATGCCTTTAACCCTGCAAAATAAGTCTAAGACATAATTAACAAATTCAGTTCCATTATCACTTCTCAATATATTGATTCTTAGATCAAGTTGATTTTCTATCTTAGTGATGAACTCCATTAAAATTTCTGATGTTTCACTTTTATGTTTTAAGAAAAATACCCAAGTAAATCTAGTGAAATCATCAACAATCACCAAACAGTACTGTTTTTTGCCAATGCTTAACACATTGGTGGGACCAAAAAGATCCATGTGCAGTAACTTTAGTGGTGTTGTGTTTGTGTTAATTGTTTTTATTTTATGGGAAACTTTATGTTGTTTCCCTTTATAACATGATAAACAGTGGTAGGAACAATAAAATTCTTTCGTAGGAATACCAATGACTAGGTCAATTTTCACCAGTTTATTCATGTTTTTCATGTTGGAATGAGCTAGCCTTCTATGCCACAATTGTGACTCATCTTCTGATGATTTAGATATCAGGAAAGTCTCCTTGCTTGTTAATGATGTGTTGTTCATGTCCAACACATATGTATTACCTTTTCTTGGTGCTTTAAGAAGGATCCAGTGTTCTGGAATTTTAAAACCAGGTTTAAAGATGTAACAGTCAGAATTATCAAAGAATGTTGTATAATTTTGATCACAAATTTGAGAAACACTTAATAAGTTAAATTGCAAATTTTCACAAAAATTGACTTTCTCAAATTTTAATACTCCATTAGTTACTATCCCTTCCCCAGTGATTTTACCTCCTTTTTTATCCCCACCAAATGCTACATATGAAGCATATTTATGTTTGAAGTTTTGTAGAAGGGTACAGTTTCCTGTCATGTGTCTGGAACAGCCACTGTCAACATACCACTTGTTGTCAGCCCTTCTTGGATGTTCCTGCAAAACAAAATGAGATCAGTTAGACTTAGGAGCCCAAGCCTTAATGGTCTTGGGCTTGCCGTTGTTATCTAAAATAGTAACTTTCTCATGTATGAGTCTTGAAGTTTCTAAGTTAGTTTTGTTGTCTGATGGTTCATTATGTTTTGTTTTGTGTTTGCTTGTGGTTGGGGATGAAGTTGAGGTTGTTTCATCTTTGTTTGTGCTAACTTCATCAGTGATTTTGTTCTTTGCAGAATCCTTCTTTGATGTAGATGAAGTAGAGAATGTTTCTACATCCCTTGATTTTGACTTTGGCACATATTTGCCTTTGTCAAAGTGATCAAAGAAGTCATCCTCTCCTTCAAGTTCCACCTTCTTGTGTGGAGTCCTTCTTTGCACTTTCTGTTTTTCTATCCTTTTGTTTGTCTGTTCCTTTTTGTTGGAACCTTTTTGTTTACTTTGTTGTTTTTTATGTTTAGCAGGACTGTTGACTTCTTCTGAAGATTGAGAATCTGAGTCAGAGGATTCTGCTTTCTTCTTCTTCAGGATCTTTGTTTTATTCTTCTTGTTGAAGAAATAGTCTTGTGTAGAGTGATTATTTTTGTTACAAATAGCACAATACTTATTGAAATAACACTCAGTGGTCATATGGTTATTCATATTGCATATTAAGCAATAGCTGCTAAAATAGCAGTCCTCTATACTGTGGTTGTGCATATCACCCCATTTACAGTACATGTCTTTAGAGTCACTCTTTGAGACAGCTTTAGCCTTAACCTTTTTCTGCAAGTTCTCCTTTTTCTTGATGGTAGCTTTGTGTAGCTTATGCTCTTTCTCTATTTTTGCTGCTAAAGAATCCTTACCTCTGCCTTTTTTATTGTTCTTCATGGCTTTTGTGGATTTGACAGACCTCCTCCATAGATGATCCATTGAAGTCACAGCCTTTTCTTCAGAGGTTCTTTTTGCTGGTTTTTCTTTTGTTTGTTTATTGGTTGCTTGTAAACCTTCACTTAATTGTTCAATTCTTTTGTGAATTATTTTCAGTAGGTTTCTTTGTTTTGGTGGATAGGGTAGTTTAGGTTCATTTAACACTTTTGGAATTGTGTGTTCTTTCACATGAATTTTTTCGCTAACCACACCAGCATGGTCAGATTCACTATTATCATCTAGATCATCATAATTGTCATGATCAAATTCTGATGTGCTTTGATTTGAATGTTCTAATTCTGATGAATCAGTTTCAGTGTCATTAGTTAGATTGTCATCAGTTTTATCTTCAGACTCAGACAAGGTACTAGACACAAAATGATTTGAAAGACTGTTTGTCATAGATTCTGGTAGAGAAGTATAGTTATCATTTACTGGTGGTGGAACTGCATGAAATCCCAACCCTGTTTTGTGCTTATTCTCAATCTGAGAATTTAGCAATTTTTCATACTGATGTGCTGACAGTTGGAATTTCTGCAGTTTCACCTCAGTAGATGCATGATCTGACATAGATTTTGTTAATGATGCAGTTAAGTGCTCAACTTGTGACTTTAAGTTGTAATTTTCAGAAACAAGTTTATCTAAGTCTGTTTGTAAAGAATTTATTTTGACTTGATAAAGTTTATGTTTTCTTACATGTGATTCATTTAAAAGCAGTGTTTCTTTTACTTTATCCGCTAACTGTTGAGCATGTGATCTATATCTTTCTACCGCATCTATGCAAGTAGGAGAACATAACCTTTCTCTTACCTCAGTAGCCATTGGAGGAACTTTGTTTTCCATGTTGGCCATTAGTGCTTGATTTTCAGCAAGAACTTCTTTCTCATAGATGCTCCAGTCACAAGTACCATCCTGCAAAATGATTAAACCAGTTTCTTTAGCATTGGATTTACTTGTGTTATTGTTAGTTATTGGTGGGGATGTATTGGTTAATTGGGGTTGTGAGAAACTCCTCTAAGCAAGTTGTCTTTGGTCGGTTGCTTGCTGTTGGTTGTTGCATTCCCTGGAGAAGTGTCCGTATAGATTGCATTTAAAGCATCTAACTTTGGACTTGTCCACACCAATCTTGGTTGATCTTCCTCCTACTGACAACCCTTTATTTCTTTCATATACATTTTGGCTCTGTATGTAGGCAATCATAGCCATTTGCCATTGCAAGTCCATCTCCTCCACTTCATCAGGATGAAGTTCTTCTAAGTCTTGTTGGCAAAAGTGAGCCGATGTCAGGGTGCTTCCTAAGTAAGCTTGAAAACTGGAACTGAAGGCTGCAAATGCTGCCTTCTGTTCTTCAGACTCCAGAACCACAGTAATTGGTTCTGTCTGCTTTTTGTTTTTCTTGTTCTTTGATTCATCAGCCTTTGATTTGGACTTTCTGTACTGATTACCTTGGGAACTTGAGCTAGAAGACTTTGCAGCATAAAAGCTAGTCTCCTCTTCCTGATCACTTTCTTCACAGGATGAGTCTTCAGCTTCATTGGTGATAAAAGCACTTTCTGAGTTCTTCAGTTCCTTGAATTGATATGGAACGATTGGTGCTTTCACACTCTTGTTCCTTGTCTTTTCGTCCAGCTCCAGTGCTTCTACCTTTGCCACTAAGGTGTCTAAGCCTATTGCCTTTAGATCAATAGTGTTCTTAAACATGGACACAGTTTGTGTCCAGCTCTCTGGCAATGAGTGCAGCATCTTTTTGTTGAGTTCTTTATTGCTATACTCAAGTTCCAGGATATTCATCTTAGTGACAAGCTGTATGAATCTGTGCAGTTGTTGAGGAATAGACTCACCAGGAATATGATGAAAGGTTTCATATTGAGCCCGGAGAGTGTCCTTTTTGATACTCCTAATCTCATCACAACCTTCACACAGAGTGTGGAGGATTTTCCATAATGAGTTAGCAGTCTTGTATGATTCGCACCTGATCAGCAGCTCTTCAGGCAAAGCCATAGTAAGCATACTATAGGCTTTGATGTTAATCTTGACTCTCTTGGCATCATCAGGTGATAGATTCTTTAAACTAATAGGCTGATTATTATCCTTATAATCCTCTCCTAAGGCAGGTGGAATATAAGGTCCTTCGGTAATCGAAGCCCATAAGTCAGAATCTGTATAATTAACATGATTTCTGAACCGGATTTTCCAGGTTTTAAAATCAGATTTGTTTTCCAGTTCACCAACAACTGAGTTACTCATGATAGTTAATTTAAAAAAAAAAGGGGTTTTGTTTTAAAACAAAATTTGATTAAACTTAATTAAAGCTGATAGATCAATTGATTTGAATCAATGAGCACCAAGCTCTGATACCACCTTTGAATCCATGGATCGTTCAGGAATTATCAGAATTGATTTGAACAAGTATTGATCGCAGAATTATCAATACTTGGTGTTTAATCTATTAATAATAATAAAATCAATCAATCAAACAAATAAAATAAAAATAATCAAACCGAGAGAACGCAAGAACGTTGATTGAATGCTTTCTTGTTACGATTGAGGTTGCTGATCTTGAATACAATGATTCAGATAATGATCACTAATGATTCTAATGATTCTTAATTATTGTTGTTTTCTTATTGATTGAATTTGATTGAATTTGATTAAAATTGATTGAATTTGACTGAAATTGATTGAATACATCTGTTGATGATCTCGTATCTATTTATAGAGATCTAATGTTGTTATATTGCTAGCTATTTTGTTGCTATAATTAAGCTAATCAAACTTATCCAAAATCCTCGCCATGTTTATCGGCTTAGGAATTTGAGATTTACAACGAATCTAATATGATAAAGTTTGTTGTTGTGATGTGGAATATCTGCTTGAATAATAAGTCTTCCATCGTCATTAATGTTGTTGTTGTTCTGCCACGTTGACTTGTTGACTTGATGTTGACCTCTGAGTTAATTGATCTTCCGCAAGAATTTACTCTTCCGCAGGTAACTAGTCTTCCGCAGCAACTGTTGTACAGTACTTGTTCTTGTGCTTCCGCAGGAGTTCTTGTGCTTCCGCAGGAGTTCTTGTCTTCCGCAGCAATCCCTCCAGCAGCTTCACTTCTTTTCTTGTTCAGCTGAAGTTGTTCTTCCATATGAGATCCACGGATGTACATTATTCAGTTGTGTTCCTGAGAACATCTACAGAAGAACACTTTATTCATCCGCAGTTGTTCCAACACTTAGTCAATTTTCCAAATTGACACAGTTTAATGTTTCCTGCACATTCACACATACATTCTAAATATATTATATAATAGATGAATATATTAAATGAAGTGAAAAAGAAATTTATTTAGTTCATAAATACAATTATAATCAAATATATTTATTTTATATCATTAAGAACAATAATTACAATTATGATTACAAGAGTGATATATATCATCTAAACATATACAAGAGTTCTAGACCTAACACTTTTCGATTATCACAGTCATGGTTTTCCAATCATACATTCATGTATTTAATATTGTTTACTTAAATGCGTCATTTATTGCACAAACATTCATGAACCTTTCACGTAACGGTAATCCGGTGAATTGCCGGATCACACACGCGTCTGTCCCCGAACGTTGGTGATTTGTCAAAATAGTTTTAAAAAAAATCATAATTGGTATGAAATTATGTGTTATATGATTATGTGATTAAATGTGTAGCTTGGTGGTGAAAATTGGGAATTTTCTAGCATTTATGCGTTTTCGCGCATTTTTGGCTTTTAATGCCTAATTACTATAAATATGCCTTTGAACTAGAAAAATGAATATTATTTCATGTTATTAATGTTTTTTTGATATTATATGAGCATTTGGTGGTTTTGGTGCAGAAAAAGTTCAATCGCGTAGCGTTAAAATGATTTTTATAAAAGACGGGGGCCTTTCTTGTAAAAAAAAAGTATAAAACCCAACCCCCCAACCCTAATCACAATTTGGTCGTACCCTTCCCCTTTCCCTTCCGATATTTCGCAACAAATTAAACACACACACAAAGCACACCTTCTTTGATTATGTTTATTGCATATTGGTGGTGATTTTCAACGTTTCTTGCATCAAACGCGTACTAGGGGTCATCATCTAAGCATTTCAAGTAAGTTTTTATGCTTGATTTCATGTTTTTGATCTCCATGATGAACATGAACTCTAGATGATCCAAACAAGTCAAAACTTGAAATTGATTGAAATTGATGATGGATTATGTGTTAGTATTCAATATAATGATGTTTGTACGGATTGGTTTTGTGAAATTATGTTGTTTTGATCATAATCGAGGCTTACTTATTAAGGAAAATTTAATTTGGGTCTTTTGTACAAATCATATGATTTTGATGAAATTGAATTGAATTGATGGTTCTAGGATGTTTGTTGATGCTAATGGATGAAAAGTCATGTTCTGAACTTTTGGTTATGGCTCGTTTTTCGGGTACTTTCCATTAAAGGAAACTTTTTGCGTAAGTTAGTTTATAGATGATGATTTATGCATGTGTGATGAGATGTGATAATTGTTATATGATGTTTAGAGCATAAGAAAGGATTGGGAATATTCAAATGGTGAAAAACGCATCGTATGAATATGCTTTCTATTTATGGAAACTTTCATGACTTGATATGATGAATGATGAGTATGATATATGTAGAACATTTTATGGTGATGTGATTGATGTTGAAATGATCATAGGAACATGTTAGGAGATTTGGATGAAATTTGTGAAACTTGTGTTCTTATGTTTTAAATTAGGAAACTTTGGGCATGATGAAGAATCTAGGTTATGTTAACATGTCATGGATGATTGTTGGATGTGTTATATGTATAATTGAGATGGTTGTTGTGGTATTATTCATAATCTTTAAATGGGTTGCACATGTGTAACGATGTTATACTTTCCAAAAATAGAAACTTTCCAAAACTAGATTTCCGACATGAAACTTAATGTGAATCATTATTTGAGATATTTGAGCATGACTAAACATGGTTTACTAATTTGAGACACCAACGGGTCATCGGGTCAGTCCGGTCAACTTTGGTAAACAAAAGTCAACTTTTGTCAAAAAGTTAAACTTGTCAAACATTTCTCGAACACGCTAACAATTACGTTGTTTGGATACAACGGGGTTCATATTGACCATTATGTACATACACTCATGGACCTATATTTGTTAGGTAATGATTAGCTTCTAACTTTTACACTTCATGTATTCATACGCATATAAGGTGAGTCTTCACGGCCCCACTTTTACTTACTTTTCTTTTTGGGGGAGAAGCATGCAAACAATTTTTATCTGGTTTTGGTATTATTGGTATATCACTTGTTACTGTAGTGTAAACATTATCATGCAAGTCCTTACACACTCGAACCGTTAATAACGGAATAGCGAGGTAATTTTGGGTAGTACTACTGGGTTTGACAAACCCCACCGGCGTTAGTCGCGCTAACTCGACTGGAGGTCGAACGGGTGTTTAATTGACCTAGACATTTGTCATTGTTTTGTGATAAGACATGGCGGAAGGCAAAACAACTCACAAACAGTCAGCTTCAGTTCAAAATGCTAAGTAACTCGATATATAGGCTAGCTACCTATGGTATACCTTTGTTTACTTTTACCAGGCAAACGCTCAAACATATTTAATGATTTAAAGCTATGAACTAACCAGCTTTGTGTTGACATATTTTAGCATGTTTTCTCAGGTCGCTGCATGCTTAAGGCTAGGGCTGCATATCTGAGGCTCATGCATCATCTTTATCATTTGAAAGAAAACTCATTTACATTTACTACTTTCATTGGGTGCCTTGTTTTGCGCATTTATTATTCATGGTTTCACAAACATTTATGCTTCCGCATTGATTACATTGAAAACTGTCTTTTTCTCTGATTTACGTTCAAATGCTTATTTTGAAAACGCATATAGTGTCGTTTGATATAACTGTGTCTGATATCCTGGTTTGTCACGCGCCTCGCGGTAGAACCCCGCCAGTGGATTTTGAGGGTGTGACAGATTAGTATCAGAGCCACTGGTTATAGAGAACTAGGATTGCATTTGCATCTAGACTATAGCTATAGACCATTGCACATACTTTTATCTGTTTATTATTTTTCAAGCATACATATCATTTCACGCACGTATAATGATATTGGATGTGCACATCATCATCTACCCTACTCATGTCACTAGCATCACCCCAATCAACAAGGAGACTAAGGATCTTGCTCTCATACCTTCTTCATCTACACTAATAGCCTCACCATCGAAGCCGAATAAGCATCGGCTGGAGCCTGCTGATAACTTCACACGACATGGACTGTTGTTCAATGTTCAATTCAGGGGAGATACACAACACTGGAAGAGTTCAATATGATTGCCAGCTAAATTCAAGAGGAGCACGTACCCCTTTTCCTTACTGCTAACATTACTGATTGTATACCTGCATCACCACTTATACCTCATCTGACTAAGAAGTCCTTTGCCGCCCTTGTGGCAAGGTTAGATTGTCACACCCTCAAAATCCGCGTGCGGGGTTTTACCGCGAGGCGCGTGACATACCAGGATCTCAGTCATTAGTTACCAAGAACGACTCTATATGACTAATAAACAAAACCAGAGTTAACGTTTAAAATACTGCGGAGGCGTTTTTAAAACCAAAAAACCCAAAACAAGTAGTATGTAAAGAGAATGCGCAAAACATACGCGCCCCAAACACAATTGTTTAATATGAAAATAATCCCAAATTTGTAAACAAGGCAAATGTAGACAACTCAACAATGCTGACGTGCATGCTCCTAGGCAACTGACAACCTTAACCTGAGAATAGCATACTAAACAAGTCAACACATGGTTGGTGAGTTCAAGAGTTTGCGTTAATAGGTAAACGATAAACAGTTTTCAAATCATAAGTAGTGTATTGCAATAGATAGCTAGTCTATTAACATAAAAATATTAATCATAGTGATTTCGCGATCGAAGCTGACTGTGTTGCGTTTGTTGCCTCCCGTCACGACTTACCAGGTCGTGACGAATATATGTGTTAGGACAAAATTGCACCCGTATGACCTCGAGTCACACAGGTGGGGCTCGTCAGACCCAGTAGTACTACCCAAAAATTCCCCGCTAGTCAATATTAACAATCCGAAAGTGTGAGGACTTTCCATGGTAAACAGCACTATATCAATATTATACACACTCATATATAAAAGCTTTTATGATCAACAGTATGCTATCTCCCCCAAAAGAGATTATGTAAAATGAGTGGGGCAAGAACTCACCTGATACGCGCAAGAATTAACTTAGAGCTTAACTTGAAAGAAAGAGGAGAAAGACAACCTTCAAAGGTCACCTAGAACACATGAGTACATAAGTACGTGTACACAGAATCAATATGAAACCCTAAGTGCTCTACAAACCAAGAGACTCAAGGTTAAGAAATACAAGACACATTTGACCCAGTTGACCCGTTTGACCCATTGGTGACATTATAGGTGATAACTCGTTAATACTAACACAACAGCATATCATACATGTTCACATACAACTTGATTACATATAGCACTTCATTAACCACATGTACTACCTAGATCATCATACAACTAGATATCACACAAGTCATGCGAATCAAAACAGGCCAAAACAGGTAACAAACCAAATCAACATCCCTATAACCTAAACAACACATTTCATCACCTTAGAAACCATCCATGAACACACTAGCATGATCCTAATATCCCAAACATGCTCAAATCATCCAATTCAAGGATTTGCACAAATAAAGTTTCTCTTTTGGGAAAGTACATCCCAATTTCATCAAACACCCAAGACATTCATGGATTCATCATTTACATACCAATTCAAGTCCATGACAACATCTAAACATGATCAACAACACCTAATCATCATGATTCATCAACATTCAACTCCAAAAGTTACTATTTTTAGCAATGTATGAACTATAAAACATCTTCTTGATTTTCAATTGTTCATATCATCAACTGAGCATCTAATCATCATCACAAACACATCCATAACATTCATACATCATCAAATCATCAATTCATGCAAAATAAAGTTTCTATTCTTAGTAACCTATGAACCATGAATCAAAATCGAGGCTTTCTTGCAAAATCGACGTTAACCGATATGCATACAACCTAACTAGCATCATTACAACATCAAACAACCAACATTCAACATCCAATTTGATCAAAATCGCCTCAAACTCTCGGCCAAAGATAATCATATGAACAAACAACCAAAATCCAAACTTTATTGCATACTTGACGTTAATTAACATGTAATCCATCTAGTAAACACATTAACATCAACAACTAAGCATCAATCGACCATCAATTGCAGATTTCGCATGGAACTTTCGGCCAACATGAAGAATCATCAAAAACATGTAAAAATCTAACCTTTAAATGTGTAATAGTTTGCAATTGAAGGTTCTAACTTGTTGTATGCCTTGAAATCGATCCAAATTCGAAGGTGATTGCTCGTTCTTGGGGTGAATTTGAAGAGGAGAGGGAGAGGGGAGGTCGATCGCGGCCGATGGGGGCTATTAGGGTTGGGTTTTGTGTTTTAAACAATAAAATTTTGCATAATTACCCTTTAAACCCTTGCATTTTGTATTTTATAAAAATTAGACTCTTTGAATAGTTTTTAAATAATTTTTAACTACTAAACACAATTATCATTAGTCACAAATAATAATCATGCATAATTTCCATTTGCCACAAAACACACGAATAAATATACACGTTTCCATGTTACGCGATAAAATTCACAATAAACATTTAAATCACATAATCACAACTAATAATCAACATAGAAATTATTGTTTAACATTATTAATTACTATTAAGTCACCAACGTTCAACGACAACTAGTGTGTGCTCCCGACACGTGTATGCAAGACTTAACGGAACTAACAGAGTTTGGTAACGGAAAATTACCGGATGTCACATTATCCCCATGTTGAAAGAATTTTCGTCCCGAAAATTGCGTTACATGGTGAGTGATCCATCACTGGTCTACTGCATTGGCCCAAGGAAATCGAAATCGTGTGAGTTTTGGATGAGTTGTCACATCATCCCCATGTTGAAAGAAATTTCATCCCGAAATTTAATCAGTACCTTCGCCGGCTGGCATCGTCCTTTCGAATAGCTGAGGGTACTTAAGCTTCATTTGGTCTTCACGTTCCCACCTGAATTCTGGTCCACGTCTCGAGTTCCATCGAACTTTGACAATGGGTATCTTGCTTTGCTTAAGTGTCTTCACCTCACGATCCATCACTTCGACAGGTTCCTCAATGAAACGTAACTGTTCGTCTACTTGAACTTCTTCTAGCGGTACAACCATCGTTTCATCCGTTAAACATTTCTTTAGATTTGAAACATAGAATACATCATGGATTCCACTCAATGAATCAGGTAAGTCGATAAGCCACTGGACCAATTCTTTCCACTATCTCAAATGGTCCAACGTATCTCGGATTTAGTTTTCCTCGCTTACCAAACCGAACTACGCCTTTCCACGGTGAGACTTTTAATAAAACCTTGTCACCTGTCTGAAATTCCAAAGGTTTTCGTCGTTTGTCGGCATAGCTTTTCTGTCTGTCTCGCGCTGCGGCCATACGGTTTCTTATCTGAACAATCTTCTCAGTTGTCTCGTGTACTAACTCGGGACCGTTAATTGACTATCACCAATTTCAGCCCAGCAAACTGGCGATCTACACTTTCTCCCATATAAAGCTTCAAAAGGTGCTGCCTTTATGCTAGTGTGATAACTGTTGTTGTAAGAAAATTCCACCAATGGTAGGTGAACTTCCCAGTTATTCCCGAAGTCAATCACACAAGCACGTAACATGTCCTCCAAAGTCTGTATAGTACGCTCGCTTTGACCATCAGTCTGTGGATGATAAGCAGTACTCATATCCAATCGCGTACCTAAAGCTTTTGCAACGACTGCCAGAAGTGTGATGTGAAACGAGAATCGCGATTAGAAATGATTGAGATCGGTACTCCATGCCTCGAAACGATCTCCTTCAAATAGAGTCGAGTTAATTTCTCCATCTTGTCTGTTTCCTTTATCGCTAGGAAATGAGCAGATTTTGTCAATCGGTCCACGATAACCCATATTGTATCACAACCCGTAGAAGTACGAGGTAACTTAGTAATAAAATCCATTGATATCTGATCCCACTTCCACATAGGGATCTCGGGTTGTTGTAGTAGACCAGATGGTTTCTGATACTCCACTTTAACCTTCGAGCAGGTCAGACACTTGCTCACATAAGTAGCTACATCTGCTTTCATGTTAGGCCACCAATAGTGCGCCTTCAAATCGTGGTACATCTTGTCAGATCCAGGATGTTAGAATACTTGGACTTGTGAGCCTCACTCATCACCAAGTCTCTCAGATTTTCCGTGTAGAGGTACCCATAGTCTATCCATGAAGTAACGAATTCCATCTGCTTTTACTTCCAATTGTTTTTCCATACCCCTTAACGATTCAGACCCAATGTTTTTGTTTTCAGAGCTTCCGTCTGAGCCTCTCGGATTTGTTCAGGTAATTGCGTACTAATCGTTAGTTGCAGAGTCGCACACGTCGAGGTTTAGCAGTCTCTTTTCTACTCAACGCATCAGCAACTACATTTGCTTTCCCCGGGTGGTACTTAATAGCACAATCATAGTCGTTTAACAATTCCACCCAGCGTCTTTGCCTCATGTTCAACTCCTTTTGCTCAAAGATGTGCTGAAGACTCTTGTGATCGGTGTAGATGGTGCATTTGGTACCGTACAAGTAATGTCTCCAGATCTTTAAGGCAAAAACTACCGCACCCAGTTCCAAGTCATGGGTGGTATAGTTCTTCTCATGAATCTTCAATTGTCTAGAGGCGTAAGCTATCACTTTATCCCGCTGCATCAGGACGCATCCAAGTCCTTGAATAGACGCATCGCAGTAGACTACGAAGTCATCACTACCATCCGGTAACGCTAATATTGGTGCGCTACACAATTTATGTTTTAGCAACTAAAAGCAGATTCCTGACTCTCACCCCATTTGTACGTCGTTCCTTGTGAGTCAAGGCTGTGAGAGGTTGTGCAATCTTAGAGAATCCTTCAATGAATCGTCGATAATATCCCGCTAATCCAAGGAATTGTCGTATCTCACTTGGTGTCTTAGGAACAGACCAATTCTTTATCGCTTCAATCTTAGCAGGATCAACATGTATTCCCTTCTCGTTGACAATATGACCCAAGAATTGTACCTCACGTATCCAGAAATCACACTTAGAAAACTTTGCGTACAGTTGTTCCTCTCTAAGTAATTCCAAGATCAAACGTAAGTGCTTCTCATGTTCTTCCTCGGTCCTTGAGTATATCAGTATGTCATCAATGAAGACGATAACAAACTGATCAAGATAGGGTTTGCACACGCGATTCATGAGGTCCATGAATACTGCTGGTGCATTTGTCAACCCAAATGGCATGACCAAAAATTCATAGTGACCATATCGTGTACGGAAAGCAGTCTTCGAGATGTCCTCTTCTCGAACTCTCAGCTGATGATACCCAGACCTCAGATCAATCTTAGAGTAATAGCTTGATCCTTGCAGTTGATCAAACAAATCATCGATACGAGGTAAGGGATATCTATTCTTGATAGTAACCTTGTTCAGTTCCCTATAGTCAATGCACATTCGAAATGTACCATCCTTCTTCTTCACAAATAGAACTGGCGCTCCCCAGGGCGACGAACTCGGTCGGATGAACCCTTTATCCAACAACTCTTGTAGTTGAGCAGATAATTCCTGCAGTTCGTTCGGAGCTAACCGGTACGGTGCTCTCGCAATTGGAGCGGCTCCTGGAGTCAACTCAATCTGGAATTCAACTTGACGATGAGGCGGTAATCCAGGAAGGTCTTCCGGAAACACCTCAGGAAACTCACGAACTACGGGATATCCTCTATCTTCTTTTCCTCGATCTGTTTATCTGTGACGAGTGCTAATATGGCCAGTCGACCCTTTCGTAACAACTTCTGTGCTTTCATAAACGAGATGATGCCTATCACCGCACCACTCCTATCACCTCTGACCGTAAGGACTTCTTCACCAAGGGGAATCCGTATGATCTTCTCGTGGCATATGACTTCTGCTTGTTTATCGGAAAGCCAATCCATGCCTACTACCACATCAAAACTTCCTAGTGTAACAGGCATGAGATCTATGGTGAATGTATGACCAGCAAGCTCTATCTTGCAGTCTCTAAGAATATGCGTTACGTGAATCTGTGTGCCGTCAGCTAACTCTACGGTGTATTTAGATTCTAAGGCTGAGGGCATATCACTTAAAAGACTACAGAACCTAGTAGACACGAAACTTCTATCGGCTCCGGTATCGAATAATACGGTAGCAAAAAAACCATTAACCAAAAATTTACCAGTTACTGTTGTAGGATCATTTAGAGCCTCACCTGAGCCAATGACGAAGGCTCTTCCTTTGGCTCATTGTTGTTTCCACCATTGTTGTTGCCATTACCATTGTTGTTGTTATTGTTGTTGCCATTGTTATTGTTGCTTTGTTTCCATTGTTGTTGTTGCCATTACATTCCTCTTAAGTTGGGGACAATTGCGTTTGTAATGGCCTTCTTTTCCGCACTCAAAAAACCTTTCGGAGTTTCTTGTGATTGTTGAGGCTTCTTCATCAGTTCACCCCGACAGTCTTTGGCTGCGTGACCAATCTTCCCACAACGTTGGCACTTGAAGTTATCACATCGACCCACATGGTGGTACTTACACCGGTTGCACTTCGGCAGTCTTCCACCATACCCACGGGTCCTTGATTTGAGGGAGTCGCCTGGTTGAAGCTTCGGTTGTTATCGAACTTCCGTTGCTGTTGCTGACTTTGCTGCTGTTGTTGAGGTTGAGATTGGCTGCTGGATGACGATCCCTTGTTGCTTGAACCATCCCACTTGCGTTTCTGGTCGGGCACGCTTGCTACCGCACTCGTTGGGTAACCGTCCTTGCTCAACTGCCTGGTCAGTCAGCCTGTGGGCTGTTCGGATAGCTTGTTGTATGGTAGTGAGGTTAGAGGCAGTTACCATACTTTGAATTTCGGGCATCAATCCCCGTATATAATGCTCAACCCTCTTGTGCATTTCATTCACCATCCCTGGGCATAAAGTGGCTAACTCATGAGTACGGGTCGTGTAGGCTTCAATTTCTGAGCCTTGCATTATGAGTTGCCAGAACTCAATCTCCAGTTTCTGCACTTCATTTCGGGGGCAGTATTCTTCCTCATCAGGGTCCACCAAAGGTGCAGGGGCTTCAGCAAATAAAGTGCTGCTAGCTGTGCCTCTAAATCAGCAAACCTATCATCGATCACTATGTTATGGTGATCCTGTGCGTCCATGCGCCCACTAAGTGCTACCACGTTGCCTGCCAGGGTATGATGTCCACCAATGGCCATCGAGAGTCGCTCCTGAAGCGTCTCTACCTGGAAACGCAACTGACGCATCTCAGATCGTAATGCAGAGTTATCATCAGTGAGTCCTCTAATCCGCTGTCGCTCTGTGTCCAGTGTGGCTACTAGGGCTGCAAATGCCTGCTCTAGAGGGATGCTCAAGGTAGGAAGTGTAGGCAAAGTAGAGGCGGTCGATGACCTAGTCCTAGGTCGTGTAGGTGCTACTGGTGGTACGCGCTCTCTATATGCCATACGGTTTATGTAGGTGGGGTAGAAATCCCAGTTCGCGGAGGATCGAGCTCAGGAGGTATGAAAGGCTGATCCTAGTCTCTCTTGCCAGGAGGTTAAGGATGTCGGGCCAGTTAATCCCTATCCAGTACGGGAGAAGTAGGAGGTGACTCAGATCGTGCAGGTAACAACTGTGCGGTTATAGTCTAGTGTGTGTATGCAACCTAGTTCCCTATAACCAATGGCTCTGATACCAATCTGTCACACCCTCAAAATCCGTGTGCGGGGTTTTACCGCGAGGCGCGTGACATACCAGGATCTCAGTCATTAGTTACCAAGAACGACTCTATATGACTAATAAACAAAACCAGAGTTAACATTTAAAATACTGCGGAAGCGTTTTTAAAACCAGAAAACCCAAAACAAGTAGTATGTAAAGAGAATGCGCAAAACATACGCGCCCCAAACACAATTGTTTAATATGAAAATAATCCCAAATTTGTAAACAAGGCAAATGTAGACAACTCAACAATGCTGACGTGCGTGCTCCTAGGCAACTGGCAACCTTAACATGAGAATAGCATACTAAACAAGTCAACACATGGTTGGTGAGTTCAAGAGTTTGCGTTAATAGGTAAACCGATAAACAGTTTTCAAATCATAAGTAGTGTATTGCAATAGATAGCTAGTCTATTAACATAAAAATATTAATCATAGTGATTTCGCGATCGAAGCTGACTGTGTTGCGTTTGTTGCCTCCCGTCACGACTTACCAGGTCGTGACGAATATATGTGTTAGGACAAAATTGCACCCGTATGACCTCGAGTTACACAGGTGGGGCTCGTCAGACCCAGTAGTACTACCCAAAATTTCCCCGCTAGTTAATATTAACAATCCGAAAGTGTGAGGACTTTCCATGGCAAACAGACACTATATCAATATTATACACACTCATATATAAAAGCTTTTATGATCAACAGTATGCTATCTCCCCCAAAGAGATTATGTAAAATGAGTGGGGCAAGAATTCACCTGATACGTGCAAGAATTAACTTAGAGCTTAACTTGAAAGAAAGAGGAGAAAGACAACCTTCAAAGGTCACCTAGAACACATGAGTACATAAGTACGTGTACACAGAATCAATATGAAACCCTAAGTGCTCTACAAACCAAGAGACTCAAGGTTTAAGAAATACAAGACACATTTGACCCAGTTGACCCGTTTGACCGTTGGTGACATTATAGGTGATAACTCGTTAATACTAACACAACAGCATATCATACATGTTCACATACAACTTGATTACATATAGCACTTCATTAACCACATGTACTACCTAGATCATCATACAACTAGATATCACACAAGTCATGCGAATCACAACAGGCCAAAACAGGTAACAAACCAAATCAACATCCCTATAACCTAAACAACACATTTCATCACCTTAGAAACCATCCATGAACACACTAGCATGATCCTAATATCCCAAACATGCTCAAATCATCCAATTCAAGGATTTGCACAAATAAAGTTTCCTTTGGGAAAGTACATCCCAATTTCATCAAACACCCAAGACATTCATGGATTCATCATTTACATACCAATTCAAGTCCATGACAACATCTAAACATGATCAACAACACCTAATCATCATGATTCATCAACATTCAACACCAAAAGTTACTATTTTTAGCAATGTATGAACTATAAAACATCTTCTTGATTTTCAATTGTTCATATCATCAACTGAGCATCTAATCATCATCACAAACACATCCATAACATTCATACATCATCAAATCATCAATTCATGCAAAATAAAGTTTCTATTCTTAGTAACCTATGAACCATGAATCAAAATCGAGGCTTTCTTGCAAAATCGACGTTAACCGATATGCATACAACCTAACTAGCATCATTACAACATCAAACAACCAACATTCAACATCCAATTTGATCCAAAATCGCCTCAAACTCTCGGCCAAAGATAATCATATGAACAAACAACCAAAATCAAACTTTATTGCATACTTGACGTTAATTAACATGTAATCCATCTAGTAAACACATTAACATCAACAACTAAGCATCAATCGACCATCAATTGCAGATTTCGCATGGAACTTTCAGCCAACATGAAGAATCATCAAAAACATGTAAAAATCTAACCTTTAAATGTGTAATAGTTTGCAATTAAAGGTTCTAACTTGTTGTATGCCTTGAAATCGATCCAAATTCGAAGGTGATTGCTCGTTCTTGGGCTGAATCGAAGAGGAGAGGGAGAGGGGAGGTCGATCGCGGCCGAGGGGGCTATTAGGGTTGGGTTTTGTGTTTTAAACAATAAAATTTTGCATAATTACCCTTTAAACCCTTGCATTTTGTATTTTATAAAAATTAGACTCTTTGAGTAGTTTTAAATAATTTTTAACTACTAAACACAATTATCATTAGTCACAAATAATAATCATGCATAATTCCATTTGCCACAAAACACACGAATAAATATACACGTTTCCATGTTACGCGATAAAATTCACAATAAACATTTAAATCACATAATCACAACTAATAATCAACATAGAAATTATTGTTTAACATTATTAATTACTATTAAGTCACCAACGTTCAACGACAACTAGTGTGTGCTCCCGACACGTGTATGCAAGACTTAACGGAACTAACAGAGTTTGGTAACGGAAAATTACCGGATGTCACATAGATCGTATGTGAAGCACCCGGTGAGATCACTGAGATACCAAAGCATCGGACCACCATTAGTGAATATGTAAAAACACTCAAATAAGGCTTAGTGGAGACTGGCCAAAAAGACAATACTTTTGTTGATGTATTCGAGGAAAAACAAACAAGCACAATTCCCTAGATGGCATAGTCGATGGAGCATTCGAGGCTAAACTGCAGGATATGCAGCAGAGACTAGTACTAGCAAATTTGAGAGTAGCTGGGCTAGAAGCCTAAGCTGTAGTTGCTACTGCATTTGAGGAATATCTGGAGGAAGAGTACTATACTCGGAAAGAAGAGTAGAAGCTAGAAAAGGAATTTTGGAACATTAAGATGGTAGGGTCAAATATTGAGGAATATACGACCCATCTTTATGAGTTGGTTGCTTTATGTAATGGTAACTTCAACCTATAAGCATACTGATATGTCAATCGACAGGATAGCACCTTATATTTAAGAAAGGATCATCGCCGTTGATCCTAAACCATTCGGCATGCTTTGAGGTCATCTCACAAGCTCATTCATTTGGTTATGGCATAGAGCACTCTAGCTAAGCATGACATTGTTGATGGTTCATCTTATAGCAAGTAGGAATTGGATGGCATGTAGAGTAAGTCATTCACCATCATGGCCAGTGTGATCATTATTGTTGCCAAAGATGTGGTAGGACGGACTATGTAGTCAAAGACTTTAAGGGAGAGTCAACGATGAAGTAGCAACAAACCCCAATAGCAATACAAGCTGAAGCATCATAGGGTTGCTCTGAATGGAACAAAGATACCCAAATTAAGTGAGATTACTCTCAATTGAAGAATGACAATAAGGACAACAACAATGGAAACAAATGATCGATAAAGTGTCAAGGGTCGAGCCTTCGAATTAGGTCTGGCAAGGCAAAAAACAACCAGAATGTGGTTACCATTTCGCAAGCTTCTAGATGTAACTTCAAGTGGAATGGAACCTGGTTACACCATACAATTAGTTGATGGTAAGCTAATTGAAGCAACTCACATTCTGAAGGTATATACATTGAGATTGTCCGACATTAAACATGTATAGATCTTAAGCCTATTAAGCTTGATAGTTCGATCTTGTTGTCGACATGGATTGGTTGTCCAAGAACCAAGCTGAAATTGTCTATTGCAAAAAGGTAGTTTGCGTACCACTTTGTAGTGGTGAAATCTCATCTGCTTAAGGCGATAAGAGTGTTGCAGTCTCAGACTTTTTTTTACGCAAGGGTCATACCGCCATTTTAACTACAATCGCCAAGAAAGCCATTGAGGAAAAGAGGATCGCAGAGATCCTATCGTTCTTTACCTTCCTAAAGTTTC